>OW386292.2:131021459-131670143 GCA_936432065.2 Rutpela maculata | reverse complement strand
ATGCTTGCGTAAATAGGCTGTTCTCTTTTTTAAATAATACTATTCCAAGTGAGATTTTTTCCTTCTAGCATGTCTTCGTTTTGATTAAAATTATCGATGCTATGAATGTAATTGTTTTCTTCAGAACTTACTGGAGGAACTCCAGGTGGTATAAAAATGTCGTCATTAGTTTTTACTAATACGTGACTACTGAAATATCGAAGTATCCCAGCTCTGTTATTTCATTTTAGTCAACTGGCACACGCGATGTTGTAATTCTTACTTCCCATGTCTAACGTTCCGTTACACGCACGGTATCATTAAGGCGTGTTTTTAGAAATGTTAAAGTTAAGAATTATTTTTTTGCAAGACAGCAAGGTAAACCTCCCTAAACTCCGATTAAAGAACTTATATCTAGATACATAATGGCATTGATTTATTTGTCGCTGAAAGACTCGCAATCTAAGGCACTTCTTCCCATAAGTTGCTGATTGGCCCATCGACGTATTCGCGGCCGCTCGTGCACGATCGGCTTCAGTTCGATTATCATAATTTCAGTTGACAGTTCGGCCATTAATGTCAATAAATGTTTTTCGTGTTCTCCGACCAAAAACTGGTGAAAAAGTAATTTTATTTTAAGTTGTGATTTGCTTAATACCTAAATAATATTCTCTATTCATATTTACACAGTTTAGTGACAATATATTTTGTGCAAATAAATAGTGAAGTGCTGTGCCGTTTGCAGAAAGCAGTTTAGAAAAGAAGAAAATCGATCGTTCCATAGTCGTAACATGATGAAGTTCAGTTTACAGTTATAAAGTAAATAGCAATTAAATTTTAATATCCTTTCAATACATATTTATCTTACTGTTTTATCTTACTGTAATATCGTATGCCTACATCACGTTATATAAAGAGCCGGTAATGCAGGAATTGCAATAATTCATTTTAATGAAAATATTTACCATTCTACACATTTTCTACTCACACAACGCCACTGTTGCCTATGGGATGTGATGTTCATCTATCCATTTTAATGGACATATAATGTGACTATGTTAGGAGCAAACAAGGTATATAGTAAAAAGATAGCCTGTTATGTATCTAGATATAAGTTCTTTAATCGGAGGTTTTTTCCTATATCTTCGGTCTCGACCAATGGAGAGTGTCGTCAATTTTGATTTCCTATGTAAAATAACATGCTTTAATAAGTAGTGAAGGTCCCATCTGGTTATACTTCAGTATTGGGTGGGTCAAGAAAGAAAAGGCTTTTCGCGCTCTGCCCGACGGCCTAATATAGTCCAGTCAACGGGGGGGGTTTCACCTTTAACTTAAGTGCTAATGAATGGATTTTGTGCGATGTGTTTGTAATGACGTTAATAAAAAAGTTTAAAAAAGATTGGAGTAAGAAATGATCGGAAGGGGTAGAAAACACCCCTTCTATCACAGGTTCCGTAACTTGTAGAATTAGGTCAAAAATGAAAAAAAAATGTATTTACCTTTTTTGGCCCAAAATAAGATGTCTTTACTCTTGTGAATTTTTTTTAAAAATGCATATTTTTCAAGATATGGCCACTCGAAAATTTCTAAAAATAGGGGAGGGGAAATGTAAAAGTTGAAAAAGATCTAAAAAAATTCATGTGAATATACCATCGAAATACAAGACATTTTTTTATTTTCAACTTTTCTGTAAAGTGCGTTTTCACAGAGTTTTTCCGGAAAACATGAAAAACTATCTATCTAACTAACTATCTTTGACATTGTAACGCTTTAAAAATATGTAATTTAAAAATTTGAAAAAATTCGGACGTTTATATTTCAAGTCGGATAATTGTTAAACAAAAGCCACTAAAATTATTTCGCTTCGTGGAGACCCTATGTCAACTATACGTTATGGGATTATGACATTGCGATGTTTTTAATTGTTATAGTCTATTAGTTATTAATTATTTAACCGAACAAAAAACTAAAAAATGAAAAAGTGAGATGAGAGAAATTTTCATTTTTTATTAATTTCAATTATTATTACTGTTTTTATATTCAAAAGTACTATAAGATCACATAAACTTTAAATTTTCATTGCCAATTGTTTAAACAAATTTTATAAACAAATAGATAAATTACGTATTTTTGAATTTTTTTTTGCCATTTTATTGGTTATAAATTATGATTAAAAGACAAAAATATAAGCATTTTTTTCCATTTTTCAATATCTAGACAGATTATTAAGAAAAAGTTTTATTCTTAAAATTTATTATTCGCAATTCTCTACAAGCTGGAAAAATGAACAATTTTTTTTGTTTTTAATTTATTTGTTTATTTAATAAACAATTTGTTATTAACAATCGCCGAATGTTTTTATATTATAAAAAAAATAATAAAAACAACCGTATACATAAACATGCAAAAAAAATTAAATTTAAAATTCTATTAAAAAATATTAATTTTTTTTTTTTTTTTGACATGTTTGTGTATAGGTATAGTTGTCTTTGTCATTTTTTTTCTATCTAAAAAAATATAAACAATGTATTGCTTTCACACCTGAATACACAATATACTATATTTTACTCGATAGAACAGCTAAGAATTTTTAGAGGTTCCATATAGTATGCATTTAACCGTGCGCTGACCGAGCAAAGTGACAAAGTTACTTCACTATTTTTTTCCAGGAATACCGTGGCTTTAGCGACATTAGGATATTTTTTGCCCAGAAACACGTGGTCTATCCATCTGTATTTTTTATTTTTCCTACCCTGACTTAATTTCAAAATTTTGAAAAAATTGATA
Source organism: Rutpela maculata (assembly GCA_936432065.2). NCBI lineage: Eukaryota > Metazoa > Arthropoda > Insecta > Coleoptera > Cerambycidae > Rutpela > Rutpela maculata. The sequence continues at coordinate 131,667,377 of OW386292.2, read as the reverse complement.
AAAACATTTTTTTTTCACTTTTTTTTTATGTTCTGCATCCGAGAGAAATATAAACTTTTCAGGATATTATTCTATACACTTTTACAAACTCATTAAAAAAAAAATTAATCGGTTTGCAAATTTTTGTGGGTCTCACTATAAAATGTTTTTTGTCGTTTGGGCTAAGTTTAAACTTCATGATTTTTTTTTACTATAAGGCATTATTAAAAAAATAAAATAAAAAATACGGGTCAACTGTTTTTATGTGTAGAAGTTATTATTTAAAAAAAAATTGTATACTTGCCCATTGTCTCGATTTTCGTACTGCTCTAATTTAAACAAAATTATTTCCTTGCTGTAGACTACCCAGTCGAGTGTTCTTAATCCAAGGAGTGAAAGCAAATATGAGTACGAATTAATAGCAGCCCGTAACGAGACCGGTGTCGGTGCCCATGGTGAGAGAACTTATAAGTTGAAGCTGGATATACCGCAATCCCTTGTGATTCCCAACTTTAGCTTTTGTACGTTATTTAAGCACTGGACCGAGCTAAAGGTAAGTCTCTCTAAGAACTAGTAACGCTTCCTAAGTCATTATATCTCATAATCAACATATGGCATATTTTATGCATAATCTGATAGAAGAATAATAATAACAAATATTGGAGTCAATAGGGGCAGAAAATATGCATTATTTCGAAATAATGTTACGGGAAGCTTCGATTTTCCTAAAACCTTTTGATCTCACTTTTGCCTAGCCTAAAATAAAAATTTCTAAACATATATTCGTGAGGAAATTATTTAAATAAGAAGAAATTTTTTTTAACAAAATTATTTTAAGTTGAAAAATTTCATGAACCAATTTAATTCATATTTACATATAAGGGGATTTTCCAGGTCGCCGAAACATGATGTCAAAAAAGGTAATTCTGATCCAATATGGCCGACTTCCATAAAGCAATAAACTAATTCAAAACACTTTTCAATTAAACACAATTTAAATATTCACATAAAAACTTAAAAATAAGCTGAGAAAACGTGATATTGTACATAGCATTACAAGATGATCTGAGAAAAAGTGCCCAAACTACTTTTACAATGCTCTGCGGACACACACAGCGCAGCGTGTGGGGCAGGTGATGCGTACTGCTTACCGCGAAGATGTTTTACTTTCAATCTCTTTCTATTAGTCAAGCATTATAATTTGACTCATGGCCCTGTACCACGTGAATATTTTTAATATGTTTTCTATATTTTAAACAGGATAAAAATTGTGGAAATAATCCACGTTGAGTCGATTTACCGAAAAAAGATGATTTTTTCAATATTTCGTGAAAAGTAGGTTTATATATATTCGAAAATTTTTTCATCATCAGATTTACTTATTTTGAGGTCCTACTATAAACATATTCTGCACTGGTAGACTAAATAATTTTGTTATAAAAGTTATTAACGTTTATTTTACCCATAATTTCACGAATTTTCCAGCAAAAGGGGGTTAATTTAATTTTTAAGGTAAATCCCCTTGAAGCATCTTAAATTACACATTTCAAGCTTTAAAAATCGAACCTATAAAAATATAGTAACGCGATTTAAATCAGAGAAATAGGTGGTTAAAGTTAGTTATGTATATAAAATTTTATCATCTCAAAATTTTGAAATTTTGGAAGTGTACATCTTCAATCATCAGATTTACTTATTTTGAGGTCCTACTATAAACGTATGCTGCATAGGTAGGTTAAATAATTTTTTTATAAAAGTTATTAACGTTTATTTTACCCATAATTCACGAATTTTAGAGCAAAATTTTTATTTTCGTAAAAAGAAGGGGGTTAATTTAATTTTTTAGGTTTGAAGTATCTTAAAGTACACATTTCAAGCTTTAAAAATCGGGATTGAGATCTAATAACGAGATTTAAATAAGAGAAATACGTGGTTAAAGTTAGTTATATATACAGGATGTTTCAGCTAAAAGTCCCCGGGTCATTATCTCATAAAATAATAAAGATACTTAAAATTTGTAAATCGCGGATAATTGACACCAAAAAAAGGCTTAAATAGCTGCTGCTAGAATTGTTCATTCGCAGTGCACAGAGATGGCGTTGCGGTGAGAAATTATTTTTCGATGGCTGGAACCTTGAAATGTGATTCATACGATTAATGAATAAATTGTGAATAATTTTGACTATGTAAAAAATTTTGTAAATACCAGCTGTTTTAGAGCTACATGAATTTTTCTCTCCATTTTTTTGTCTCTGTAAATTTTGAAAACTTCTGTAACTTTTCTGTTTAGAACACCAATTATTTAGAACTTTTATCTTATTACATTCCATACTTCTTAGATTATCACATGTTTTGAAAAGTTTTACTAATTTCAAATTTTAAAAATTAGTTGCATTTGAAAAATTCTGAAAATTGTAAAAAATTTCAAAATATGTAATAATATAAGAAGTATGGAATATAATAAGATAAAAGTTCAAAATAATTGGTGTTCTAAAATGATAAACAGAAAAGTTACAGAAGTATTCAAAATTTACAGAGACAAAAAAATGGAGAAAAAAATTCATGTATCTCCAAAACGGCTGGTATTTACAAAATTTTTTACATAGTCAAAATTATTCACAATTTATTTATAGTCGTATGAATCATGTTTCAAGGTTCCAGCCATCGAAAAATGATTTCTCACCGCAGCGCCATCTCTGTGCACTGCGAAGGAACAATTCTAACTGCAGTTATTTAAGACCTTTTTTGGTGTCAATTATCCGCGATTTACAAATTTTAAGTATCTTTATTATTTTACGAGATAATGACTTGGGGACTTTTAGCTGAAACACCCTGTATATACAGTGTGTCCCACTTTTCACGGTAACACCTTTGTAGCTCAGTTATTATACACCCAATTTTAACCAAGTTTGGATGGGTATCAAAGACCTTTTTAAGTAAAACAAAACTTATTTCACTCATTGGCGTGCATTTTTATTATGAAAAAAAGGGTCGATTTTTTGAGAAATTGTATTAGGCATTTTTTTGTTGAAAAACGAATGCAATATTATTGATCAGCATGCTGTGGAACCGCTATATCCAGAATTTAACAACATTTTGGTTTTTGGTTTTTGAATTACGGCCCACTTAAAATTACCTATTTTAAAAATTAAATAATCAATAAATTGGTAACGAAATATTTTTCGAAAAAAGTCATTCTTCGTATATATATAAAATTTTATCATTTCCTCAAAATTTTGAAATTTTGGAAGTGTACATGTTCAAAAATACATTTTTGAGATTTTTTTCACTCATCGTATCTTTTTATACATTACTTCAAGAGTAAAATGTGGAAGACCCAAGTTTTTATCTTTACATTTTTAGAAATGGTAGAGCTTTTACCTATTTCATCGCATATCTCTTATGTTCCGACTTCATATATGTACTATTTCTGCATACATTCATCTTTATATTTGAAAATATAATAATCCAATAGTTTTCATCTTTCATATAAGCTTTTGTGAGGTCAATTTCATTAATTAATTCAAAAGTAACAACAAAAGTGTTGCGCGCCCGAGGCCGCGAGCGCTTCGCTTGCCCTACTTACGTGTCTCCGCGTTCCATTTTCGTGCGTTAAAGAAAAAAATCTGGAGCCTACATTTTTGATCGTACAATTTTTATGTGAAATTTCCCGTACCTTTGAATGGCGTAATTACTTTTTGAAAGAAAGAAAATATTTTAAGATATATTGGACAAAGACTGGTATTTTGCAACTAATTTGTTTAATAACAAATTACGCTCAAGGACTATTGTTGGTAACTTTTGATATGTTGTTCCTGACACATTCAGAGATGTATTCTCAAAAGTTACCGCTTTCTGGAATTTTTCCGAAGTAAGAATCTCTATTGACTCCACTAAATAGTCGTTGAAATTTTATTTCATAATTATCAGCAACCATTTTTGAAGGCGGTGCAATTTTTTTTTCAAAATATTATTTTCACCCATTTTAGTCTTTATTTAGCTTCTACCCGATAAAGGAACATATCCATCGGTTTGAATTTTTAATCTTTACCGTCAGCCTTGTTATAAGAGAATCCTCAAACTGAGGCGCGTGCTGGGCCCACCGGAAGGTAAAGGGGTCCTTCATAGGGCCTTCCCTGTTGAATAATTTTTATTTTGTAGGGTAGGACTTTTTTTGAGATTCTTCCTCCCCCCCGCTCATTAATTTTTCAAAGGAGAGGATTTTTTTTTTGAGATCTCCCCCCCCCCCCCCGCCGCTCATCAATTTTTCAAGTGGTAGGAATTTTTTTGAGATTTTCTCCCCTCACCTTCGAAAACGGGGTGATAGGTTTCATAACTTAGCACGATTTTGCATACTTCCTTACTTCCACTATAATGCTCAAAAGTTAAAATAAGAATCGACTTTTTCGAAATTGTAGCAAAGATAGAGTAAACTACAGCTTTTGACGATTACTTAAAAAAAAATTACTGCAATCGATTTTGAAATGAGCTATGTTTCGATTTTTGTCCTACAAAAGTCATAAATTTCCCACTGTGCGGCGTCCGGATTGGTACATTATATTTGACCATAAATAAGTTTTATTTTTGCCAACTTTGGTGAAATTACTCCTTCTTAAAGAAAAGATATTCAATTTTGATTTTTTCGGCTATTCTTGGTGTTTTCTATTTTTTTCCAATATATATCGGACAGGTATATATTTTTTAAGAATTACTTCCACGTCCAGTGGAAGTATAGTAACGACAAAAAAATTTTTTAAAATTTTTATTGTTCAAATAGGCTTAGAATGTCACGAAACGTCGAGATTTTAAGTTTGAGCGAAAAAAAATTTCTGTGTGTCGGTCTGTCTGTAACTTTTTTTGTGCGCACGATTACTCTGGAACCGTTTGAGATATTGACTTGAAATTTGGTACACATATGTACTTTAACGAAATCTAGAACTAGATTATATTTTCATCTTGTTCCATCGAAGGGTTGGGGGGGAAATTTGGGTAAATTTGGGAAAAATAGGTAAATCAAGCAGGTAAGAGTCCATGAAATTGGTATTTACTATATACAAGAGAAGCTGAGGTCTCAACAAAAATTTTGGCATTAGCCACCCCTATTACCACCCCCACCCCATTATTAAAGGGGATGGAAAAAAAATGTGATTTAGGGTGTGTACAAGAACCAGAAACCTCGAAATGTGTTTTTACTTCATCCACCCCCACTACCACCCCCTATCACCCCGCTACCGATGTGGGGTATCATTTTATGGGTTTTTGGGGTAGAGGATTTCAAATATTATATTATTAATGTTCCATAAACAATTATTTCCACATACAAAATTTTTTCGTTGTGAGTGACTTAGATAAAAAATTGGATGTGGAAGTAGTGATTCCTTGGGCAGCGGTTTTTTATTTCAAATAAGCCAGTACTTTTAAAATTCCCGTTCAATTACTAGTACAAGATATAATAAGCATATAAGTTGAAAATCCGTGAAAACGTGTCAAAAAGTGCATATAATTTTTGACGCACAAGGAATTTTTGGGCGCAAATATTTTTTTCGTATTCAGGAGATAATAATACATAAGAATCAACAATAAAATTCCAGGTAGAATGTTGTCGCCGAAAAAAAGTTAAATTAAATCAATTCGACTGTACTAATAAGAATGTCATAGCTGAGAAAAAAATTTAAATCGATCTGTGAAATAATAACCGAATAGTACGGCAGCCCGCTACCAAGATTTTCGAGTTACTTTTGCGAAGATCATTTCAGCGTTTCTCATCAGTTCTGGAAGAGCAGAGCAGAAAAGTTCAGGGTGACGGAATGTTTTACCTGTCCTAAAGGGTTCAAATCGAGCTTTGAACATGTAAAGAAAAACCGGTCATCTCGGTCTTCGCAGCGAGGCAGTTTCTTTTGTCTTCTTGTCGAGGGAAGTAAATATGATGAGGAACAATTGAGAACTGCCCTTTTGACTGATACGCCGAGTTACAAAGAACGAAATAATGACAAATTGCCACCGGTCAAAATTCTGATCTCCGCTGCGAGGCAGTTCTGTTCATTATCGAGTAGTTTCGATGTCTCTTGCTTGACCACAAGAAAGTTCGAACGGAACTTTTACTAGTATAAGAGTGATTACATTAGCATGTTGCTTAATTTTGAGGGCTGATCAAGTCATCGCGGCGAGGCAGTTCTCCACTTCAGGCTATTCTAAATATCATTGAGAAGACGAACAAAATATGAACTGAACTTTTTCCCAGTTCATATTTGAGAGAAATGATTTCCACCGCGACAAAAAAAAAAGCAAATTAGGGCTGCTTGTAATTACAAGCTCTCAGAGAATTTGTTTAAATGGAATTGGAATTGAATTTCAAGGTTCCGGACATACAGTAATGATAGAAGGATTAAAATTGCCAGGTTTATTATTATAGTTTCATTTAATTAATTCAATCAACATTTAATTCATCGTCATCTGATGAGCTTTCACTCATATATATCTCATAGTCTGATTCGTCTCCGTAGTCCACGTCTTCTTCTTGTTCCTCTTCTTCTTGTTTTCCTTCTTCTTCTTCTTCTTCTTTAATTTGCACGTAACGGCGTCAGCGTTCCAGTCTTCCTTTCCACTTCGTTGGGTACAATCCACCTCGTTGCCATAGGCAACGAAGCCATCCAGCTTCTCCATTTATTGCGCGCGCCGCCGCGTCATGTCATTCCGGAGACTCTAATACGAGCTGCCTGGACCGAGGATGCTGCGTTGGCACTATACGAAGTGTACCATCTTTGTATAACGACAACGCAGCATCCTCGGTCCCAGCAGTTACCATCTTTTATTTACGTATACACGCGTTTTATACCTTCTGCTGGAAATGCTATATGGCTTCGGATACGCTCCATGTCATCCAGCATCTCTATGTCCTCCGCGCATCGCCGCGCCAGCACGCCGAGTGTATATGTGACTCCATTCGATTTCGCGTACCTACGGCCAACGAAAAACGGCAGTTTGCATTTTTTTGTCGTTTTATATAGCCCAATCCATAAATAGAAAAAGTTTTAGCCTCGCTGCTTTGATAATTTTAGCCTCCAATTTGATACAACTTTGATTGATATTATTGGAACCTGGGCCAATGAAAAATGGCAGTCCTCGATTAATTCATGTCTTGTTCATCATTTTTAACGAGAATTAATCGAGAACTGCCTCGCCGGGGTATAAAAATTACATTATTTTCGACAGACGGAAAGACGTTTGCCAGCCGCCCGTATCGTTTTTCGAACTTCTGTCGTATGAAAAATAGGGTAACTGTCTGCCGTACTAGAAATATCAAGTTGTTGAGACCGGATACACATTATAAACAATCAACAATCAGCCATTTTTGATCTATTTTTAAGTTTAAACCATTTTTTTTTTTTTAGGTGAAAGCAATTCTACCAAGTTGTCATGAAAATATGGATGTAACTACTAAGATAGTAATGGGGCATATTCCAATTAGAACACCACAGCAAGATCAAAGTACTCCTGAAGACGGTTCCCATCCACCACAGAAATATGACCAATATCCACCTGGAGGTAATGTAAAAATTTGTATAATTTTTAAACAAACAATATTAGTACAGTATCTAGAGGTAAAAAATATGCAAAACTTCGGAATAATGTCATATTGAACGGATCTCGTTCATTTTTGGCATTATAATAGTAAATGCTTCACAGAATAGTTTCTATATTGTACGGGGGCTTGGTAATTTATAGGGGGTGGATGCCACCCATTCTTAGGGGGTGGTTCCGAAGTAGAATCAAATTTTAAGAAGAAAAGGTTCTATGCAATTTTTTACATAAATTGATAGTTTTTAAGTTATAACGACTTCAAAATTGCGATTTTAGCATAAAAAGAAGGTATTTCCAAACGGTTTTCGTCAAGTATCTCGAAAAGAATTACTTTATCGAAAAAATGTTACAGACCAATTACAGAAAGTACAAACTAGGAATTAATTATATTTTTTGTTAATTGATGTAGGATTAATAATTTCGGAGATATTTAAGTTTACATTTGGCATTCAAGTGTTCATAAGATAATTATTTAGAGTGAGTTAAATATCTCAGAAACTGTGACACCTACGTCTAGGATGCTAATAAGTAGAATAATAGGTTGTTAGTTAAGCTTTCAACTGTTTTTTTATTTGTTTCTGTAGCATAAAAAACAAAGAAGTTATGACCGAAGCAATGTGCGTCTACGCATTTTTTTATTAACAACGTCGCCATTTTGTTACTGTAATTAGCCAGTAATTAAAAAAAAGGAATTTCAAACACTGTTTCTCATTAACAAATAGCATGACGTAGATGCTCAAATTTTTTGGTTTGTATACAGCACTTGCTTTAGAAAAAATGCAGTTTAAACTATAAAGGTATTTTCGATAAAACGTATTTTTTTTCCCTTTTCCAAATATCTCAATAAATATTAGTTTTATTGAAAAATGGGTAGAGACCAAAAATAAAGCTCATAAACTGATAATGAATTTCGTTTGTTTATTTATTTACATAGATTTAATAGTTTCGCAGATATGAAAGTTTACAAATAGCGTCCGAACGTTTATAAGACGAAAAATGCAATTTAAATGTTAAATATCTCAGAAATTGTGACACCTACGTCACGCATGCTAAGAAATGAAATTAAAGACAATTAATTGCGTTTTCAAATTATTTTTTACTCATTCCTGTAACATGAGAAATAAAGAAGTTAAGACTGAAAAATGTGCGTATTTATATTTTTTTATATAAAAAGGTCGCCATTTTGTTACTCTAATTAGCCAGTAATTTAAAAACATTATCTTAAATACAGTTTTTCATTAAGAGTAGCATTACCTAGATGCTCAATTTTTTTTGCTCATTTAAAGCTCTTGTTTTAGAAAAAAATGCATTTTAAACTTTAAAGGTAATTTCGAAACACTTGGATACCAAATTTAAACTTAAATATCTCCGAAATTATTAATCCTACATCATTAAACAAAAAATATAATTTGTACTTTCTGTAATTGGTCTTTAAAATTTTTTCGATAAAGTAATACTTTTCGAGATACTTGACGAAAGCCGTTTAGAAATACCTTTTTTTTAAGCTAAAATCGCAATTTTGAAGTCGTTATAACTTAAAAACTATCAATTTATGTGAAAAATTGCATAGAACCTTTTCTTCTTAAAATTTGATTCTATTTCAGCTCCAATAAATATATTTTTTTTTTTTGAGTGCCACCCCTTGAGAGGGGGTGGCATCCACCCCCTATAAATTAGCAAGCCCCCGCACAATATAGAAACTTTTCTGTAAAGCATTATTATTATACTGCCAAAAATGAACGAAATCCGTTCAATATGACATTATTCCGAAGTTAAAACCTCAAGTTACTGTACTATATAATTCAACGTACTTATTGTCTTCGATCAAATAGTCGAGTCAATGAAGCCTAAAAATCGTCAAAACCTCTTAATTCTCAGTAACAGCTCCGATTTTGATCATTCTTTTTTAAAATGTGTCTTTTTTAATATTGTTCAAAATCAGAAAAATCCCAAGTGGCGCAAATAACTATTTATATTCCTTAAACATTAATAACAATATTTACAAAAAAATATATTTTAAACATTTTTTTTTCGCGATATTTATAAAAAAATTGGGTTGTTTTTATTGAAAATTTAAGTTAGAAAATGTTTCTCACAGTCGAAGTTGATAACTATTAACTATTTATATTGTTTAAACAATAATAACAACTTTTACAGGAAAACTGTGTTTTTTATGTTTTTTCTCCCGATATTCATGGAAAAGTTAATTTAGTCCAGTGTTTGAAGGTTTTTCGCTCAGAATTCTTTCGGATAAAACCGATTGAGGTGAAGTTTGGATAGTTATTAGGGAATGGCTCAAGGAACAAAAGTTATATATAGCCGATGTGTGCTTTTACCCTGGATGCCACCCCTTCTCGAGGGTGAAGATTATTAGGTTCAAAGTAACTGCAGAAATCGATAGAGGAATAAATATTCTATGCAATTTTTTCGATGAGTCAATGCTTTTTGAGTTATTCTTGATTGAAAATGTTGATTTTTCAACTGTTATAGAACAATTTTTCACTAATAACTCGAAAACTTTACGTTTTACCAAAAAAAATGATTACAGCATTTTTTACGCATCTTCTTTAGTCTTTGAATTATTGTGAAAAAATGAAAAATTTATAAGAAATCTCAAAAATCATTTCAAATTTGAATCAAACTTGTTTCCAAATATAGGCATCCTAAACCGGTCAAACTTCTAGAACATACTGGTAGTACTTACATAAAGTAAATTGTAAATGGATTATGTTCAATTTCAATTCATGCGGTGAAGCCATTTTTCATTGCTGATTTTTTCTTCGAAAAAAAGAGACAACCATTTTATTTTCATCATAACTCCTAGTTTTTACTTTTACCAAAGTTCAATTTTAAAGGTCTTTTCAAGTACTTTTAAAAATGTCTTATATATTTTCCTACAAAATTTTTTCGTTTTTCCGTTATTTAACGTTGAAAGGATCCAATTCAGTTTTCGGCGAACACAAAGTCATTTTCAACGAGTCATAACTCGGTTCGTATTGCATCTACAAAAATAAAAAAAAAGCCAATCGATTTGTTATTTTATAGGCTTCATTTTTGCTTATAATATTTTTTTTGGTAAAACGTAAAGTTTTCGAGTTATTAGTGAAAAATCGTTCTAAAACATGCATTTTTTAAATGAAAAATCAACATTTTCAATCAGGAAGAACTCAAAAAGTATTGACTCATCGAAAGAATTTCATCGAACATTTATTGCTTAGAATTCATTCCTGTATCGATTTCTGCAGTTACTTTGAACATAATAATTTCCACCCTGTGACAAACCGTCACAGGGTGGATAACATAACTTTTTCGAATGTTCATGTCTTTTTCATTTTTGACCTAATTCTACAAGTTACGGAACCCGTGATAAAAGGATCATTTCCTATTCTAATCTTTTTTTTTTTTAATTATTTATTAACGTCATTACAAATACATTGCACAAGGTTTCATCAAAATCCATTCATTAGCACTCAACTTAGCCCTTTTGACTGGACTATTTAATGCAAAGGAATAGACATTATATCTTCGACTGCATGTAGGCCAGGCAACGAATGATTATAGAGGGAAATTTTAGGCACAGAAAATTTGACTTTGGAACTTTTAGACCGTGGGATAGTGACAGATTTTTTTAAACGTTTGGTTCCTATCTGGCCTTTTGGGAGCCTTTTGTGCCTGATTTGTACTAACCATTTTCGTGTTTATCAAACGGTTATCCAGGGCTCCTCGGCGGAAAACAGAAAAGAAAATTTCATGAAAATGAGCAATTTCAAACGTTTTGTTCCTATCTGGCGTCAAGTTAGACTTACGTTTTAAAGAAAAACATCCGACGGAAGCTTATCGCCAGACAAATTCCGTGGGCCGGAAGGTCCGAAATTTCAATCCGAAGTTGTAAGAAAAAATGGTCAAAATCAAATGATTTGGTTCTTATCTGGGAATTGTATATATAGGTAAATAGATTATAATTATCGCGATATAACAAACGCCAGACAAATTCCGAGGGCCCAACAGTGAAAAAATTATTGTTCAAGTTTTCAACTATTCCGCGAAAATCAAACGATTTACATTCGTCTGGCATTTGTTTTTTTGTTAATATTAGGCAATAAGTAGTTTCAATTCCCAGACGAATTGGCTGGGTCCCTTGGATAGCCAGACAAAAAGGAAAGCGCGAAAAATGCCATTTTTCAAACGATTTATAAATAAGCCATATTTCTAGTCTAAAAAGCTTGGGCCCAGACGTAGATATGTTGAGCGAAAGTATCGAAAAATCAAAAAACAGTCGTGTAAAAATCGATGCATAAACAAATCATATTTCAAGTGCCAGACAAAAATCTGGAGCGCAGCTGTAGATATATCGCAAATTTTGAGGTTCTACAGTTGGCAACTTTTTAATCCTGGCTCCTACGCCAAAAGACTACTCTAGCTAATTTAAATAGAATAAAATTTGCTAAAACCCTTTTTTTAATTTTTTTAATTCCGACAAAAATGAAGGAATTAGATGGGGGCGGGATTTGGGACTTTTTTTTTCGGTAAAATTTCTCCATTTTGTCACCGTAATTAATCGGTAATTAATTGAAATCGATCTCATAAATGATGTTCACTTAATACCATGTAATACTTCGACGTTCCCTTAATCACGGTCCTTCGAAACAAAGGTTTCTGAGAAAAATTATTTTTTTTAGATTTACATTCATTATAGGAAAACGTGTAATTTCCTACATTTCCTCGAATATCTCAATAATTATTGTTTTTTTCGAAAAACATAGCCGCGTGTTGAAAATAACAAAAATGTTTTTCCTCGAAAATTAAAATTGATGAGCGGGGGGGGGGGGGAAATCTCAAAAAAAAATTATAAACACAACTAAATAGAATATATATTCAAAAATAAAATAATAAAAATTATGAAATTTTAAAATGAAAGTTGATTGTTTACGGAATCTTGGGGGGTAGTTACCCCGTTACCCCCCATGAATCCGCGCTTGCGACATTTAAGTAGTGACGCGAAACAAATTAGTTTAAATGTGTATAAATACTCTTTAACAATGACAAGATAATGAAATGCCTGACGAATGTGAATCGTTTGAAAATGCATCGATTTTTACACGACTGTTTTTTTGATTTTTCGATACTTTCACTCAACATATCTACGGCTGGGCCCAAGCTTTTTGCCTGGGACTTGAAATATGATTTATTTATTACCATATCTTTTTAAAATCCAAATGCTAGGCAGGAATAAATCGTTTGAAAAATTGGCTTTTTTTCGTGCACTTCTTTTACGATTTAAAATATGTTTGGCCCACGCTTTTGGTCTGGGACTTGAAATATGGTTTATTTATTACCATATCTTTTTAAAATCCAAATGCCAGACAGGAATAAATCGTTTGAAAAAATGGTTTTTTTTTCGAGCACTTCTTTTAAGATTTAAAATATGTTTGGCCCACTAAAAATGTCTGTGAAATGATACAATACATTTTCGTTTTGGTTAATTTTTACAGAAAAAATCATTTCACATGAGAACCAATCGTTTGATTTTCGCGGAATAGTTGACAACTTGAACAATAATTTTTTCACTGTTGGGCCCTTGGAATTTGTCTGGCGTTTGTTATATCGCGATAATTATAATCTATTTACCTATATATACAATTCCCAGATAAGAACCAAATCGTTTGATTTTGACCATTTTTTCTTACAACTTCGGATTGAAATTTCGGGCCTTCCGGCCCACGGAATTTGTCTGGCGATAAGCTTCCGTCGGATGTTTTTCTTTAAAACGTAAGTCTAACTTGACGCCAGATAGGAACAAAACGTTTGAAATTGCCCATTTTCATGAAATTTTCTTTTCTGTTTTCCGCTGAGGGACCCTGGATAACCGTTTGATAAATACGAAAATGGTTAGTACAAATCAGGCACAAGAGGCTCCCAAAAGGCCAGATAGGAACCAAACGTTTAAAAAAATCTGTCACTATCCCACGGTCTATTTGTTTGGACTAGTCTGGAGATGAACATATTAAAAGTCCCCACTCCTAGGTGGTGAGCGGGGGGGAGGGGGGCACCTTAAAAGTCCCATTTTTTTGTTTTTCGCTTATATCTCGGAAACTATGCTTCGTAGCGGCTTGACCATTTTATACAAAATTGAAGCAGAATTTGCTACAAGAATCACCTTCACGAATGTATATTGTTTTGATTTTTGCCATCATGAGTACTATTAGGTCGACGTCCTCACCAATAACACCTACAGTGGTTGCTTCGGATAATTCCACAGCCGTGTCTACAATGAGTACGTCTGCATCGTTCTGGGCTTGAAGCACTCTGATTCCATTTGCTGCAACTTCAATTTCAGCATGTCGATGGGTCGGCTTTTGTCGAAGACGTTTGAAAGAAAATCTTCCTGTTTCACATTTATCTCTGTATCCTCACCGAAATTAATGTTGGCAGATTTGCTGAGGCGGTACCTCCTTTGATGTTCAGCGACCTTGGTACTTGATGATGAAGTAGTGTATCCATCAAAGAAAAAATTATTTTCCGCAATTTCCCAAATTCGAGAGCGGATATCTCGAGAAAAGAATAACATATCGACAAATGTAAGTAGTGACTCTTTTAGCAAATTTTGTATAGAATGGCCAAGCCGCTACGACGCATAGTTTCCGAGATATAAGCGAAAAATCAACAAAAATGGGACTTTTAAAGCGCCCCCCCCCCCCCCCCCCCCGCTCACCACCTAGGAGTGGGGACTATTGATATGTTCGTCTCCAGACTAGTCCAAACAAAGTTCCGAAGTCAAATTTTCTGTCCCTAAAATTTCCCTCTACACCTTTTTTTGAGCATTCGTTGCCTGGATTAATGATAGAATTTGTGTCTCGCGATACACGACTAAAATATCTCTATTAGTACACTTCTGTGCAATAAAATCCCGTACACTTGAAAAATCAAGTAATCCAGTTTTAACTAATATTAAGTGATGTGAATGAATCTTTTTGGAATTTAGATTTTTTGTTATCATATGGGCACAGAAAACAGGAACTATAGTTCCTGTCTTCTGCGATATAGGTTATAAAAAAGTGACATTGATTGTGAAATGTCATAAGGTATTTGGAAAAATGTTAATGATTTATAGTACAGTGAATTTAGTAACAGACCCAAACATCCAAAAGGTATAGGCAATTCTTGTCCCAGGTTGTTCACTATCCTCAGTTCAACACGCCTTGAAATATCTCGAAGTTTGTGGCGTCGGGTTTGGGAGGGGGGGAGGCGGGGGTATCACTGACTATCCTTTTTCCGCAGTTTTGCTCTGATATCTCCAAACTATTAGGTTTGTCAAGATCATGAACATAAACAAAGTTGTTGTACATAAAATTTCTGACAAAATTGGTCCTATTCATATTTTTGATCAACCTCATAGTTATCGAGATATGGAGGGGAGAAATCTGTGAAATGTTAAAAATTGACAAATAAAGCTAAAGATTGTGTTAAATTTGTCTGATTTGAGCTTAAATTGTTTGGATTGAAGTAGAGCATGAACAAGTAATACATTTTGGTAATCATGGTACCAGGGGGACGGGGGGAGGGGGGGATTGGAAGACGGTTAAATGTAAGAAACAGTAAAAGTTGAGATTTGAAACGTAAAAAAGACAAATCTGGATGTGTTTTACATTTATTACAAGATAATAATGTATTTTCAAGATTATTACAAGATCAGAAAGTATTTTCAAACTTATTCGATTCCATCATCATCATTGCTCTCTTCTTCACTGTCATCTGAATCATAGTCCTTTCCTAGTAGAAGAACATCATCTGACACTAAAATTTGCTCAGCATCGAACTCTTCAAGTTCATCTCTCTTTGACCTGTGAACACTGCTCTGGCCTGTCATGTCAGAACGCTCCTGTTATTGAATTGGATGAAGATGAAGACGACGACGAAAATTGCTTCGAGCTTGAGGAAGCTGGTGGTGCTGCTGCTGCTGGATCAGGAAGATAGGATGCAGTACGAGGATATTAGTTAGCCCCATTAGTGTTGGAAAAGGTGAAAAGATGTTTGCGTTTCGTTCCGTGGCTACCTTATGAACTCAGTCAGTAAGGCTGAGGTAGTCACTGCCTTAGACGCCTCCGAATAGTTTAAGTTGGGGGTAAATTTAATAGATTTAATAATTTAATAATAAATTTAATACCTAATTAATAATATCGAATAAAAGAAGTTAGAGCTGACGAGGTTTAACTGTCAATAAAATTTGGACCGCCTACGCATGTTGGACAGTGCACGTATTTTTTTTGTTGCACCGACTAGACAGTACAGTAGTGACTCTCTTGTGTTTATTTTCTAAATAATACAACCTAATATTTCGTCATGGCTCCGTTTCTTTCCAAGACGTGATTAAATCGTGTTGGCATAGAAGCAATTAGTCTACGATAATAGTTTTCTTCTTCTCTTAGCTCCTCCCAACAATTTTCAATGGCCGACCACAATTCTTCATTTCTTGGTCTGAAGATTCGTTCATAATTTTTTCTTACTAGCAAACCCCAGACGTTCTCAATTGGGTTTATATCGGGACTGTGCGAAGGCCACGGTAATAATTCAATATTATTGTTCCCAAATCGTTGAGTAATTATCATGGCAGTATGAATAGGGCAGTTGTCTTGTTGACAAATGAATATATTGCTTGGATATAATTGCTCCACCGAAGGAAGCATAACGTTTTCCAAAATCTCAAAAAAAAATTATAAACACAACTGAATAGGATATATATTCAAAAATATAAAATAAAATAATAAAAACTATGGAATTTTAAAACGAAAGTAGATGGTTTACGAAATGTTGGGGGGTAATTACCCCCATTACCCCCATAGATCCGCCCTTGCTCTTCAGTTTTGGAGATAATTAAAATTTTTTCATGTTGTTAATTTCGGCATTTCGAAAATATGAGACTGACACTGACAAATAAATAAGAATGATTTAATATAGTGAAAAATAGGTGTACGGGATTTTATTGCACAGAAGTGTACATAGGCTACAAACTATATTGCAGATTTATCAATTTGACAACTTTTTTCGATAGTTCTCGGTACACTTTCGGGACTTGCGCAAATCTAAAGAATAACCAAATATTTTATTTTGCAGATGCACCACATTCATCGGTTGACAGCATATATCTACCATCTGACATATGCAGGCCTCCATATCCATTAGAACATAATTCTACTCAGTATCCTTCAGCTGGTCAAACTCCATACTCCACTAGCTTTGAATCGTTGGCACTTAATAGTCAGCCTTCTCCATACCCCCCTAACGCTAACCTTGCCCCCTATCCCCCTGTCGCCCCATCGCCGTGCAGTGGCTCCATAGGCTTCGTCGTTCCACAGCCTGCTACTAGTTATCCCCCCAAATTTCCAAGCTTATCATCTGACGCTCATCCTCACGCGCCGATGCCTCAGCCAGGTTCTGCACCCTATCCTACAGAAATGGAACCAGGTAACAAATTAGAAGCGGGTGGAGATTTTGTCATGGTGGATGCTAGTGCTATTGGTTAGGTTAGTATTTCTTGTATTTGCTATTATGCACGCTATTTTTTTTGTTGCATTGTATTGTCTCCAGTAGCTAATTACATAATATATATATGTATGTATATTTGTTGCCTAACTAATTCTAAGTTCTTTTTCTGGTTTGGAGGATGGTGAACATCTACGTAAGTACCCATACACTTGGTTAAAATGTTGATGTACACTTGTGTGCAATGAAATCCCGTAGGTACACTTGAAAAATCCACTGAACTCTACTATATAAATGGAAGGTCAATATCCATACCAATTTTTACGCCAAATTGAACCTCGCGCAAGTATGGCGACCATAAGGAGGAGCGCAATCGCACTACAAAATACGTCAGAGCCGGTCTTATTGTTACTGCAACTGTTTAAAACCCGGGACTTTGCCCCGATTCTTGCAACACAGTACCATACAAGATTGCACCATATTGTCTTAATTAACTTTGTTTATAACAGTCACAAAATATTACACAAAATAGTCAATTTATAACAACTTTACACAAACAACAGAATAAGCAAAGAATAAAATGGTGACACCGACTCTGGAAATTGCATCTAATCCAAGACTTACGCTACAGAATCTATGGAAAAGAAATAAAACACAGAATTGCGTCAGCCTGGCGTCGGAGCTTAACTCCCGTAGACAGCCGTTTGGTTCAAGCACAGACATTAATTTCTCTACTGCGTCGACGCATGGCTTATAGTTTTTGAATTCGTTACCACTTAATCTGTGCCGTAATTGCCGCATTTTGTTCACGCGCATATACCTATATTGGCCTTCCATTTATATAGTAGAGTTCAGTGGAAAAATCAAGTAATCCAGTTTTTACTAATATCGAGTGGTGTGAATCGGTCTTTTTGGAATTTAGATTTTTTATCATGGGTCGCGTGCGGGTGACGTCACAGTCTGAGGCTTAAGAAAAACAAACTGAAATTCTTTAACTGTCAAATGGCTACTGATTGAACTTTTCGTAATATTATTGTTTCTATGTATATTATACATACAAAATAATAAGTTTTTGGTTTATTATTAATTGTGGAAGTGTGACAATCTGAAACAATGCTAATTTTTATAAAATAACCTCTATTTACAACCAGAAGAAGTTGAGGATTAAAAGACTACAACTGATTTCAAACAATTAAAAGAAATGATTTTACAAGTGTCTTCCAAGAATTTTATTAGTGGTACGTTGCTGCATATTAATGTAAGGATTTGATTTTTAACGTGGGTTTATGTTGAAAAACAGCCGCATTACAAGAACAACAGGGATATAATTTAAAACCAATATGTGAAACTGAAACTGCTTATGATAATAATTACTGCTGCTCAAACAAGCAGTAAACAATTCATATTGAAGAAAATTAACATTTTATATTGGTTTTTCAGTATTTTTAATAATTATTTCTTCTTTAAAATTTAGTTGAGCAAAGGTGTGGAACTGTACCGAGAGAGAGAAAAGTGCAACGGCAGAAATTGTTTTAAATAAAGTACACTCCCAAGAGGAAAATTTGCAGGCTTCATAAAGATATTTGATGAAGTACACAAATAAAACACGACATTGTTCCAAAACTTCAAAAGGCGATAGACATAATTTAAACAAAACAGAATGCGGGCTTGCTTCTATTCTTCTGTTAATATGGTCTTCTTGGCACTTACACAGTTTTTTAATTCCTATTTTCCTATCCTTCGGCTAGCTATTGACATCGGTGCTGGAAAATTTGTCATTAGCATCTTCTGCTGCTTGAAACGGATTTTCCCTCAAATAGCCAAGGAGTGCTTCATCTTGAACGAAATTTGAACTTCTCGATCGGCCCGAACCGTCTTTTTGTGACGTATACTTTCCGGTGAGGCCGGAAAGCGGTCACTTTTGGCACCTTAGCAACGGTTCGGTTGCTCGGGCGCCACGTTTACAATTTTTCCGTGGGGCAAAGGTCCCATACTAGCCTCTTAATACAGCCTGTTACAGTAGGGCTGGGATAGCTACAGTGGAGAAAACAATAACTTCCAGTGGGTCAATTGGGAAAATTGGACTTTTACACAAACAGCAGTAAAACACAGAATTTCGAAATATCATTTGTTTTATTTCCTATAAGCTACAATGATAAAGAAACTATTTACAGCCTAACTAGTTTAATATGTACAGTACATTCATAATACACAAAAGAGCAAACCCAGGCTGTGACGTGCTGATGATTACGGTAAGTGCTATCATGCGATACGGTGACGTTACTAAGGTAGGCAGGAGTGAAGCAGCGGTATGACGGTAAAAATGGCGGTGACGTACAGTTTGACAGCAGGCAGTGATAGGCAGCGGTATGACGATAAAAATGGCGGTGACGTACGGTTGATGGCAGACAATGACAGGTTAAAGGAGCAAATTGCCGAGTTAATTAGGTTACGGGTTGTTGTTAGATACCAGGAAGAAACAAGCAGTTAACAAACAAAGCAGCAAAAATAATTATTCTAAGGGTCAAACTTGGCTAATACCAGAAATCTCAAAGCTGGAAGAGAGGTATGATTAGTCAAGCGGCATTCTGCAACCCCTGGCCTGAAACGAGGTATGATTATAGGGGTATACACACCAACGGTCTCTGGGAAGAGCGGCTAGACCCCAGAGTGGTTAGTGTGCTGATCCTATGTCCACGACGTACCTTTAGGGAGACGGCTAGACCCTCGGGTACCCCGAGAACACAGGACTCTACCTAACTAAAAAAATCCTGGAAGCCACAACCCAGCAGATGCTCTCGTCCTCCTGGCCTGAAATAAATGTATGATTAGGGCGGTACACACACCAACAGTCTCTGAGAAGAACGAACAGAGAGACGTCAGTGTGTGGGCTTCATGCCCACGACGTACCTTCAGGGAGACGACTAGACCCTCTGGTACCCCGAGAACACAGAACTTTACCAGTGACAGTGATATAGGTAACAAAGAATGATTAAAGCGGTAAACGCACCAACAGCCTCTGAAAATAACGACTAGACCCCAGAATCATTGGTGCGCCCAACCTATGCCCACGACGTACCTTCAGGGAGACGACTAGACCCTCTGGTACCCCGAGAACACAGATCTTACCAAAACAAACAACAGCAAGATATGAATCCCTAATATCAGCCAAGTCGTTACCTTTACCTATTATTTTTGAACCTACTCACTTTCGTCCTGGTCCCACGTCTGGTCTGGTGACGGTCTCTAGTAGAACTGCCGGGTTCGGTCTTCTCAGCGGTGACTATAACAGAAGATTCTCGGTTAGAGTGGGGGACTCTATATTTGCTGCGTGCGGTAATGACGTAGTTGCGGTAGGAGCAATCTTCGAGGATCGGTCTTTGCACGGTTGGCGGGGCTTCTGTTTACTTACAGCTGGGTACGTCTTGAGTCGTGGAGCGGCCGACCACGATATGTTTGATATCACGAGTTTTAATAAAGACTTTCTTCTTTCTTCAAGCCGGTAGAGTGGGAGAATGTGCAGACTCTGTGCGTAGCGGTAAATGAATACTTGTATTATTTCCAGGTGAAACGGTTAAATGAAAAATATTGTTCAAGTCAGAAATCGCGGACTTTACCATTATTTTCTGTCTCCCGGTCTTAGAAAAATTTCACTTACTCTTATTGCCGGAGCTCGCTGCAGTACGTCCAGTCAGTTGGGTGGCTCGTGAGGAACTGAACTGTCTGCTCTCAGCGCGTCGGGTATCTAGTCCCCTCTATTCACGGTGCTGACGGGGAGACGGTGCGCGTGGATATTGATTGACGTAGGCGCAACTTAGTACAGTGTCGCGGAAATATAATTCAAATATTGTAACTTACGTCTGCTGGCGGGTTCCCTGGAGAAGGCACTTCTGATCGCTGTCGTTCACTGGTAGCAACTGACTGCTTTCTGCAGAGATCACGGTTTTGTATACACTTTCAGAACGGTTGGGCCTAGTGGGGGCCTATTAGTTTATGTGGTAATATAATTGTTTTTCACAGCCTGGTAATTTTTATTAAATAATTCAACAGAAACATATTTATTTATGGAAAATATAAATGGTTTATTCGGGTTGAAAATATGCTTCATTACATTTTCTCTTTACGCTACCTTCCTCCTTCCACCTTTTCTTCACACTCCTAACAGTACTTTTATTCAATTGATATTGGTTATCAACTGCTCTGATAGACCATCCTTCTTCAATTTTAGAGAGAATTAAATTTTTTTCGTCCGACCAGAAAGTATACCCTTTCTGGAGAAATTATCCGGGCCAGACCGAGCAAAAGCTTTTCTGATCCCTGTTATTCTTGATGCTATGGAAACGAATTTGTGTTAATTGTTGAGATAAGTGCCAAATATATAAATACGCTTAACTATTACGAGTTTTCAAAAGCCAATTCACAAGTTAAAGAAAATATAGATTCAGATTTTGAAGCGCTACAAGCATAAATTGAAGTTGTATAATAGTGTCGGTCGTAAAAATATTTTATTTAATTAGTTATTATTGTTTGTCGTGGTACTTGTTAGAAAATTTATTAAAAAAAATAATACAAAATAGATTTTGTGTCAGTGTCGGCCGAAAAAAAAAAATTGTACATTACACGACCGAAAACCGGTGTTTTGCAGGTCTCCCCAAGCAGGGGCGCAGCCAGAGGGGGAGCCATGGGGCCCGGGCCCCCCCCAAGCCGTCCTCCATGAACCAAAAATAAAGACGCATAATCTCTATCAGTACAAAGCAATATTCAAACTATCAACAACAATTTTCTGAAAAGTGTTCCTCATCCTCTGGAGAGGCCGGTTCTATTGCCCCCCCCCCCCCCCCGATGAATTTTCTGGCTGCGCCACTGTCCTCAAACTTCCAGGACTCACCTTCGGCTCGCCCTGGAATCTGCTCGGGTCGACCTGCAAAACATCACTTTCCGGTCTTGTAACGTAAATTACTATTTTACGTTTGTTTCGCAATTTTGGCATTGCGAAAATATGACACTGACACTGACAAATAAATAAAGAATGGTTTAGTATAGCGAAAAATAAGTGTACGGGATTTCATTGCATATAGTCTAAGATCCGAAGTGAGGTCGTCCTTCACCCATTACCAGATGAAACGTATCTCATATATAAATCAATATGTCGCGAATGTATTGCCTATTAAAATATGTTCATTATTATTAAAAAAACTGTAATCAACGTTTTTTCCTATATTTCACTCGCATGCTTACCAAACGAATTCAATACAAATCAAAAGTATAAAGCATAACGAATATGCAAAAGTTATATTGCCTACTTGTTTCTGTTCACTGCTACCGGGCAAGCAGGTATAAACAGGTAAGTAAGTTGATATAGATGATTGCACTGATTTGCTTGCCTAATGTACATTAAAATAAAGATAATTTTATTACAGACACGATGGTATAGTATTTCCTGTAAAAAACCGTTCATGAGTTACTATTGCCAGGCTTCATTTGCTGTAGTCTCGGTCTGCTTGACGTAAAATTGCGGTATTACCAATTTCAGTTAAAATGGAATCTAACTCGCGGAGTTAATCTAAGAAATTGTTCTTACTACCCCCACCCCATTATTAAACCATTATAGGTAAACTGGTCTTTCAGATAACTAATTTCTCCAAGAGGAATTAATATTATTATTATTATAGGTTCAAATGCAATGGAAGTTTGCATGTGACTTTAACTTTCAATGCCAAATATTTTATCCAAACAGAATTTTTTCGTAAAATTAACAGAAGGACCAGTTTACCTACAATGATTTATTTGATTTATTTTCTTTTATTGTCTTATTAGATTAACTCCGCGAGTTAGATCCCATTTTAACTGAAATTTGGTAAAAATCGATTTTACGTCAAGCAGGCCGAGACTGCAGAAAATGAAAGCCGTACTAATTTTTTCTTTTTGTATATTACACCTATCGGAAACTCAATCCCGGGACATACTGTAGTAACTCAAAAAATTTTTTTTAAAAATATTGAACAATATTTTTAAAACAATAGGCTTAGAATGTCCTGAAACATCGAGATTTTAAGTTTGAGCAAAAAACAAAATTTCTATCTGTCGGTCTGTCAGTCCATCGCGTTGGTTTGTCAGTCTGTCTCTGTAACTTTTTTGTGCACACGTTTACTCTGAAACCATTTAAGACATTGACTTGAAATTTGGTACACGTATGTTTTTTAACGAGATCTGGAACTAGATTTTATTTTCATCTGATTTCGTTGAAGGGTTGAGGGATAAATTGGAGTAAATGGGGGTAAATAGGTAAATCAAGCAATAAGAGTCCGTAAAATTGATATTTAGTATATATAAAAGAAGTTAAGGTCTCAAAAATTTTATTGGCTTTAGCCACTCCCATTACTACCCCCACCCCATTATTAAAGGGGGTGAAAAAAATAAAATTGTAATTTAGCGTGTATACAAGAACTATCATCCCTCTACCACTACCCCCACCACCACTACCGATGTGGCATATCGTTTTATAGGTTTTTGGGGTAGACGATTTCAAATATTATGTTATACCGATATAATTTTGAAATTTGGTAGACCAATATAATGTGTGATTGTCCTTTTTTTAGTACAAACAAGAAATTTTTTCCACTTCCGGTTTCACCGGCTATGCTGGTTACAAGAATTCGATGCTGCAGGGAAAATAATGGCCAGCATTTTGAGATTCTTCGAAAACAATTTTATTTAAAAGCAAGCAAAATCAGACATAACAATGAATTGTATTGGGTAAAAGTGAAAGATGAATAAATATTTTACAAATGGGTCAAATTTAAAATTAGTGTTTCTATCTTAGTTTTTATGATTTCGGGGATTTAGTCTAGAGATTTTTATTTAATATAAAAATTCTACAAAGTCTCTTCGGCTACTGATTAGAACAAAACACTTATGAAACACAAAATTGTGTACCAGGGTTCTTTTGATATCGCAGCACATTAAGCATTAATTACCGCCACATTTCATTCCATAGCCAACTTGACTTAGTACAATAAAATGGTTTTCAGCAGCCATTTTAAAAACGAATGTCATCTTGGTATACATAGTTGAAAAGAGAAATTTAAGTAGAATCAGATAGGAAAAAAATATATACAGGGTGCCATTTAAAATAACGAAGTAGATGTCATTTCCGGTGTAACCGGAAGTGGAAAAAATTTCTTGTTTATACCAAAAAAAGGACAATCACGCTTTATATAAGTCTACCAAATTTGAAAATAATATCTTTTTAAATAAACATGCTACGGGGTGGGGTGTTACATATCTCCTGTGTCATCCGGTATAAACAATAATTTCCACATAGTGAAGTGTAAATATAGTATCAATTTTTTTTTCGGACTTGGATAGAAAATCTAGGTGTGGAATTAAAAGATTTATAAACACCCTACGGGTTGCATTGTAATTCGAGTCCCATGAACAAACGAATATCAGCGTGCCTGCCTTTCAAGATTATTTTAGCAGATTGCTAAATTGACACCAATGTTTCAAGGATAGGTGAGGAGATAGCATTAGAGACGCGTCATCGTGCGTGTGTCTAGCTTCTACGATTTCAAATTGGAATACCATGCATCCTATACGGTGTTTATAGATCTATTATTTTCTTGATTCTTTAATAAGCGGTTTACTTCGAGTAGTATGGATGCGCAGTGGGTTTCCTCGAGTATTTTGGATGCGCAGTGGCTTTTGTCGAGTAGTATAGATGCGTAGTAGGTTACCTCAAGTAGTATGAATGCGCAGTGGGTTTCCTTGAGAATTATGGATGCGCAGTGGCTTTCCTCGAGTAAATTGGATGCACAGTGGGTTACCTCGAGTAGTATGGATGCGTAGTTGGTTTCCTCGAAGAATATGCTATCGTATAATCCACGGCACACAATGATTTTTTATATCTTTGTTATGCCATTTTCTGTCTGTTATAAGAAGCAATGGACCAAAACTTCTCATAGCACTTGTTATTATACCTGCAAGAAATTAAAACAATAAAATTACTACAACCATACAATTTCTTATTCACTTACTTTGATGCTTAATTTCAATCCACTATAGATATTTCTGTAAAATATAAAAATTACCTAAACTCTTTGAAAAAAATTTAAAACTATGATTTTGTTGCAGATCCATCTTACAACGACGCTGTTCATCCACCCAAGTGCGCCAACATGAACGTTCCACTTCATCTTATGTGAAACATAATTTCCTGTAATTATTTATGCGAACTCGTACACAGTGTGTTCAACATAATCAACTTATTTTTAAACCAAAGTTCTCGACTGCATACTATAGAACTTAAAATATCTAAAGTTCCTAATTCTTTCTAGCACCAATGAATATGTCCATTTACTATAACAATATAAGGTAAAATATGTCTGTGATATTCACTTGCCGACTAATTTACAGCCATCGATTATAATTTTATAAATATACTGCATTAGTGCCCTTAAGGGCAAGTTTGAACATCATTTTGTTCTCCGCCTAAAAATGTATCGTATTGCATACTAATCTGAGGTGACGTTTCGATGAACTGTAACCTAATAACAAAAAAGCGGATTGTTTGGGATAGAGCCTTTGTCACTATTCACATTACATATTTTTACATTTTGTCACATTTCTAGTTTAATATTTAACGAAAGCGAAAGTTTCGAGATTTACAATGTTAATATGTCGGACAAACAAATAGTAGAATTATAACTAGACTTAATGAACATATGGCTTATATCAAATATGAAAGAACTGAAAAGGCCAGTGTTGATCATGTTGACTCTGATAACATAATGGAATAAATACTAATACCCCAGTCAAATAGAAACAAACTTCGACGTTTAACGGGAATGACTGATAAAGTTTTGAAACTTGATAAATATGTTCAATCAGGCGTACTACTAAACACACTAAAAGTCCTGAACTCAAATTAGTGCGATTGAGCCGCCATCTTGGAAAAATGGTGCTCCGATTCAATGCTTTCCTTATATCTCGGTAACTCAATTGGAGCGTAATTTTTCCAAGATGGTGACTCGAGCGCACCAGTTTGAGTTCGGGACTTTTAGTATGTTTAATGGTAGACCTGAATGAACATCTCTGCCAAGTTTCAAAATTTTATCAGTTATTTCCCTCCAATTTCCCTATTTGACTAGAGTACAGCAACTCGGTGTTAATTAGAAATGTAACAAGCAGTAGATGTCTGGATACCTTTGGAACCTTGCAAATAACACAATATAAAAATTCTCTCCCAAATAGTCCACTTGGTGTTCTTTCTATCTAATTTCTAAGGATCGACCAGTCTGACCTACATAAAATATATTGCAATCAGGACATGTCAGCATATATAATGCCTGGATTCATGTAAGCAAAGGAAGTACCATTCATAAGATAACAAGCCCGATTATTGGCACCAGTTGCGACAAAATAATTAGACCGAAATGGTAAGATTCTAATACTAATGTTGAAGATAAATAACAGATCTGTCAAAAGACTTAAATTAGAGTGAACTAATCAGTTCACTTTAAGTTAAGTTAGACGCAACATGTGTGTGTCTCTTTCAGACCAAGGGCTGTGATACATCCGAGGAAAATGGGTGGATAACAAAAAGCTGTTAAATTACCATATTTATTGCCTGGTTAACCGCCAAACTAGTATGGTTAGTATTTTTATCAGGAAGAGTTTTAATTTCATGTAAAACAGACTGTCGGAGCTTATTTACTTTATAAAAACTAGATGTGCGCCTCTGCAGTATATTTAAGTAGACATATATATATACATTTTTTACGTATCTTAAGTTTTTTATACATGGTTTTATGCATAAATATTGTTATGATTTTTTTTTAGGATAAGATGTATCAATTGAATATATTCTTAAGCAACTTTTAAATGTATTGTAGATGCAGATTAGATACGTATTTTTTTATATTTTATAATTATATTTACAAAAGAAAATATTCTAAGAGGCGAAGTGTCAAGGATATGCACAAGCACAGGTACTTTTTCAAATGCCTTGCCCATATATTCTTCTATTGTACCTGTTCTTGTGCGTTGTTCTTGCCTTATCTGTTTATAATGATAATAATTGTGAGGCCTAGTTACACTTTTATATATATGCATTTTTTGATATATTTAGTTTAGTTGTACCTATACATGTACAAATGCCAATGCAAAAATAAACGCTATTATTATACTCAGTGATATTATTCTAAATCCCTTACTTAGGCCAATGAAATTGGCTAGTTTTCCACTGGTACGAAATTGGAATGAAATAATGGCATTAAAGCAGTGCCTGTTGTCTCTTTTAGTCCAGAGAAATTAGCAAAAATCTGATTTTTTGCACAGACGTTCACCCAAATCCAGAAAAATCACAAAAATCCCAACATAGCTATATTGAAGGATTTTTGCAAATATCTCGCGTCCTATGCATCGGATGCCCATGGGGTCAATGTAAATGTTGTAGAGAATTAAATTATCTACAAGCTGTCTTTTTTACCAAACTCCCTCCTTTTTTTGAGATATTCAAGGTCAAAGTTTGAAAACATGGTTTTTCGCGAATACCTCGCGCCAAAAAAATCGGACAGCAATAATGTTAACATGAAAGTTGTAAAGAATTCAATTATCTAAAAAATTGGTATCTTACTTTTTGCCCAAAACCTCGCTCTTTTCGAGATATTCAAGGTCGAAATTAAAGAAAAAAACGGTTTTCCGCCAATATCTCGCTCCCTATGCATTGGACCGCGACGAAGTCTACATATAGGCAGTATTGCAAAAAACCGTTTTTAAAGTTCGACCTTGAATATCTTGAAAAGGGCGAGCTTCTGGGAAAAAATGCAAAATACCAATCTTGTAGATAATTTAATTCTCTACAACTTTCATGTTAACTTTATTGCTGTTCGACTTGACTTTTTTTCTTTGGGCAAACGTAGGTGAACCTATGACTTATTTGTGATTTTTTTTTTACTTTTACAAGTCATATTTCTTACACCTCTGGGGGCCTGCCGTACGCCCCTGCCCCCCAAAAAAAGGGCTGGCATGGTCATTTCTGTGCTCTACTTCCCCAAATTAACAGCGATTCACACATTTTGAGAGTATCCCAAGCAGCAATTTTAGTAGTTTCTACGTAATAGTTGCCATTAGGGGAACTTTAAAGGTTTCCGCAACTAAGGACTGTTACGTAATGGGAACCATCCTTCTACCAAGTATTCACCAAAATGGGGAAAAATAATTACGTAGCAAATTACTATTCCGGTACTTCTACCATTACCGTGTTGAAGACTAGGTTATTACGTAAATGGGACGTAACCAAGTAGTAGAAATGACTAACTTTTGGAACAGCTCAGCTGACCGAAATGAGAGCGCAAACTATATATTTGGCTCTCTGTTATTCGAATAGCAAATTAATGACTTACTGAGTTTAAGCACATGATATGTCCAAGGTCCAAGTTAAGGTGATTATATACAACATGCATAAGCATATATTATAAATCATGATGTTTTGCATTTACCCTGGGTGTGGATATTAAAACCACCACTTGTTTTCTGTAAAATGTTATCATGATGCTTCGATAAAAAAGACGCCCCCTCGAGAAAATGGTTTTTTCGGAAAAAAAATTTTTTGCAAAAATTATGTGTACAAGCAAAACTGCAAAATTTTTTATGGAAAACGTTTTTTTTTTAATTTTATATATTATAAAGTAATAATCTATTTAGAAAACATATTTGTAAATGACTATAATAAAAAGAAATTTTTTATTGAATTATATTTTTATACGTGTCAATATGGCGTCTTCATTCAACAACAGAAAAATGACGATTTTAATTGCAGTAACTTAGTGGTTGAAAAAACCAAAATTATTTCCCTACAAGTTACATTTACCATAAAGTAGCAGATGCCACCAACGTTATAGTTGTTGTTACTTTAAAAGTGGTGACGGCAACTGCAACAATTTCACTGTGTAGTTATATTTACCTAGATGTAGCAAATGGGACCAATGACGCTATAAGATCTTAGTAACTGTTGCTACCAACTTATTTTCATGTTGGTAGAATTGGCAGAATCGATATAGGTAATTGTTAAAGTGTCACTATCACTGTGTGCGATGGGAATATGTGGATTATTAAAAATAACAATTATTATACTTTTTAAGTACTTTTTATTATCTGATATTATTTGGAAAGAGCACATATCGAACAATATTTGATGGATGCCCCTGACGGTGAGCATCTTATGTCAGAGGTAGGTGTTTTTTATGATCTTGCTTTTATATACCTATTTAAATGTTTGGGTTTTTAGGTTGCATTGAGAGTTTGCGGTGCCTGCCGTTGCGGTGAACTGACCTTCTTTAGCGTCTAAGATATAAGATAAAGTATAATATCTATATATATCCATACAAGATACCAAGACGAATAAATCAAGAAGTTTCACAGTTTTAAATGAAGGATTTTCGGTGAACCCACTTGATTCGATTAGGAAATATGTCTTTAAGATCGCAAAATGTGTCTCACAAAAGATTTTTCGTAAATTTTCAAAAGGGAAAGTGCACTGTCCAATGCGTTGGATTAAATAAGCTCTCAAAAATTCCAAGAATTGTAGCTGATTATTTGCAATTGCCTGATGCATATTTGTATACTGGCCATAGCATGCGCCGTTCCTCATCAACTCTTGGCCAATGCTGGGGGTGACATTACCACCCTTAAACGTCACGGTGTGTGGAAATCATCCACCGTGGCGGAGGGTTATTTGGAAGATTCAGTCTCAACAAGATTGTTATTGCTAAAAAAATTCAGGGAGAGCAGCACGAGTCGGGCAATACAGACGTCGTTACTAGTATAGAGAAAAATTGTGTACAGAAGAGCAGTTTTCTTTGTGAAAAATCGAATATGATGACAATAAATGTTAACATAAATATAAATATGTGTTAGTGCATGGATTCTTTGTTTTGTTAATTTTCCATATAATGGAGACAATAAATAAATTCCTTGGACTTTATTTTATATTAAAATTACTCTTTAGTGACTAAATCACTTTACCTCACTTTAGCTTACTACTTTATCTCACTAGTGACTTATGGGTCACTTTATACCTTCAAAATCTTATGAATAAAGATCACTTTATATGAAAGTGTTGGATAAATATATTTATTAACGTAAGGTGAGTAATAATGGAAAAAATACATAACAGTTTTCATATTTATTTAGTGATCAGTTTACATTTAATTTCATTCAATTCAATTTATTGTACATAAATAATGTCTTATGCCGTTATACCGACATTGTCCGTTCCCCATCGACACAATATTTATTAAATTTGGAGTTTTTAATCGGCAAATTCATTTAATATGCTCAGTGGATCACTAACTGAACTATGGGTCAATCTGTGTGTTAAAGACAAGTTGTAATTTTCGAGCAGTACACAGTATCAATAATCACTACAACTGTTATAGTTTTCGATTACTCTTCTTGTGTTGATGGGAGCACTTTTGCACTTGTTGCCAAAGATGATGGTTTTGCTGTGGCGAAATAATCTTTCATGTTTGCATCATATTCTGAAGAATCACTATTTCTCTACTACTGTTTAACTGTTTCTTCAGTTTTCTATAAAACGTGGAGGAGTGCTGATAAACTTTATTTCGCTTTCACTGAGCATTTCAGATGCCGCCATTTTATTCAATGCCAATAATTATATAAATTGTCTTAAAAGTTAATATTACTCTATAGTAGATTTTCAAGGTATATGTAACTTTTAAGTCATTTTCAATTAGTGGGGAGTAGTAAAGATAACTTCAAAGCCCCTATGTTCGTAGAAATAACCTCATTTTTACTCGAGATGTCACTAATAAGTTAGACTACTTTCAAGTGGTCCTTTAGTAAAGCTGTGCAGTCGGCATTACTACCAATTTTCACTTTGCAGTTGAGGATGCTTCAAAGTAATGCAGAGTAGTATCCGTGACGTTGCAGATTCTCCAGCAGTTACTTGAAAGTGTTATAACTATACAGTGCCTAAATTCAGTAGAATCTACTTAATTGTCACTACAAATGCATACCACAAAGTGAATATTACCCTGAAGTCGCAAAATTAGTAACAGTTATGTCATTCCTACTATATTAAAGTTCCGATGCCTCAGATGCCAGTTCCCATCACTTTGAATGCTGCTTGGGATGACACCCAATTAGTGGTCGGCGGGCTCCCAATCTATAAGTACAAGGTAGGTACTTAGGTATGAATTTTTCGTTTAAAATGTTTTAATATTTTTGATTGCTTCTTGTTTTTATAAATTTTTCTTTTTATTTTATAATTGATTTTCTCTTTTATTTGAATAAATGTTTAGTTTTCATTACTCCTCTTATTTTTATTGTTTGTTAAAAAGTAATACTGCTCCATCATCTAGACATAGCGGTCTTAACTCACATTAATTTATAGGTTTCCACTAGACAGGAATTAAGTGTTTCATAAAATTGCTGCCCGACGTCAGATAGCGGTAGATTTTTAGTAGAATTTAATTTTAGGTTAGTAGTTTTTTGTAGTATAGTCCAGATGACAGAGAACATTTTATAGTGAAACCCACAAAAATTTGCAAACTGAATAATTTTTTTTTTTAATGAGTTCGTGAAGGTGTATAGAATAATATATCCATTCCCCTCGGATGCAGAACATAAAAAAAAGTGAAAAAAAAAATTGTTTTATCTATTTTTTCAAAATTTTGAAATTAAGTTAGGGTAGGGAAAAAATAAAAAATACAGGTGGATGGACCCCGTGTTTCTGAATAAAAAATATCCTAATAAAATTTATTGCTAAAGCCACGGTATTCCTGGAAAAAAATAGTGAAATAACTTTGTCACTCTGCGCGGACAAGCGCACGGTTAAATGCATACTATGGAACCTCTAAAAATTCTTAGCTGTTCTATCGAGTAAAATAAAGCTTTTTTCTCTTTCTGATTTTTAACATTTTTCTTAGTGAATAGGATGATAAATAGTGAGTATGGAGGGAAAATATATAATTATGAACGCATACACAGACACCACACACAGCCGCTGAATCGCTCGCATGAATTTTTACGTGCCTTTACTGTATTGTATTTATTACACATTTCAGCTATATCCAAATGGATTCCTTATATATTTGTTAATGTATTGGAAAAGTTCCAGAATTTATATTCAAAACAATCAAAGATATTTTCATAGTTATAAGGATAAGATCGTGAAAATCGCAATTTCTTATCATGATCTGATTCCATATTTTCAAAAAAATGCATAAAAGTAAAAGAATTTGTGTTTGAACATTCGAAAAGTATACATTTTTTCCGAAATAGTGATATTTTATTTTTTCCAATGGGTCAATTTCTCGACAAGTTACAACCTCCAATATATATACGGGTCCGCCACTTAAAACTCCCCAGACTCGTAACTTCCTTATTTTTTAAGCTACGACCATGTTCGGCACATCAAATGGGCCTCTCCAACGTTTTTTTTTTTATTGAATATTTGAGAAGTTCTCTTTAAAAAAACTCACCCGTATTTTTTCTTTTTTGCGAAATTTGCTTATTTACTACAGAAAAAATTATTATGTTATATGAATTTAAAATTGGCGGCAATATTTCTACACTGATGACATATTAAGAGGAATGACCAATCAGTTTATTCTAGCAACCTTGGTAGAGGCTACATATGACCAGATTGTCTAGGTATTTTTTCGCGAGCTTACCAGAACTAACTGTGGTAAGGTGTAAAAGAGATGGCTATATATAATTAAGATGTGGATTGGTTACGTATGTATAGCCATCTCTTTTACACCTTACTATAGTTAGTTGTGGTAAGCTCGCGAAAAAATGCTTGATGTATAAGTGTTTGTCTCTTTCTACCTTTACCGAATTGACACAGTTATGAAGTCAAAATAATAGATCTGTACGATCACAACGTAAATCGTAAATAAGAGAGCATAACCTATCTATTTATTTTATTTCCATCAATGTTGCCAAGTGTCATTTATTTGTTGGGAGCCGACATGTAAGTGTCTTTCGTCTGTTAATTATTATCATTTTTATTATAGTAGGTAGTATTATTCAATGAAAATTCATTATTTTCAAAAGCGGAGATAAAAAGTAGGCATTCTGTAATGAAATAATTAAAGCATTTCCTCTAACGCTAAACATTCATACACATTAGGCAACATATGGAAATAGTCTCATCGGCAGATTTCCAGACGAGATGTACAATTCAGAAACGTCAACAGGTTCGTATTAAGCAATCCAAACCACGTGACTTTTAACATGGCATTGAGGGCAAACATCCGGCAATCCTTTATTTTCATTCGTTAAATGAGTTTTTTTTCGGTTGCCTTGGCTACGTTTCCGCGAGTTAATTAAAATAAACCCCATGTTTGCCCTCAGCGCCATATTGAAAAATAATTTTGACAGGTCGTTGGATTGCCTAATAGGACATCTGCATCATGCAACCAACATAACCTTAAATTTTAAGTTTTTCAAGTTTATTCTCACGTTTAATGTTTGTATACGCATTTTTAGCTTGGAGCCGTACTGGCTCCAAGGAAATATTTAAAAATTCACGTAAATAATTTTTCAATATTGTTGATTAATAAAAATAGACTGCTAATTACAGGTTAGATTTCCAACCTACAAAAAGAGGCCTATTTTATTAGGACAAGGTATTTAGAACTTCATAAACATTACACTGAATTAGATTTTAGTTGAAAATACGGAACCAGGCAGAAATTTTAATAATAGCTGGGGTAAAACTCTTAAATCTTAAGAAATACATATTTTTGAGGTTAGCTGTGCCGTCACGTGCAGATGCCCTATGAAGCCAGAAATTGTTTAATTTTGATTGGAGAATCCCTTCATGACGTAATTTGAGCGCGTTTACTTGTTTGAAATATGGAGTAAATAAGACAATATTTTTATTTTCAAAATATCCATTTAAAATTAAAATATTATACGATATGACGTGTATGTACAATGTTTATTAGGTGTTAATAAATGATTTATGAAAAAATAATCATCAAGTTCCATTACGTGGGAAAGACCCATTGAAGATATTTTCAAGGCCTTTAAATATGCATACAGAGTCATTTAAAAAAATTAAAAATTGTTAAGAAAGGAAACTTAATTTCTTTGAATATTTTTTTACCTTACCTTGTACATGAAATGTGTTAATGTTTTCTTATACAGGTTTTAATTAGCTTCAATTTACGTTTAAAAAAAAATTTAATAAAAATTTTGCAATTTCCTATTATTTAGTACATTTTAATAAAGTTTGTTTTTAAAGATATTTATTTCTTTTGTTTCTTGTTGCTGTTTTGTTACGTTGAGGATTGTTTGTGATATGTCTTTTACAAATAAAGCATACAATTATTATTTACATTTTTTCAGTTATTTTAAAAAAATCAGTTTGGAATCGGAATTTTTTTCTCTAAAACCAAAAAGAATTGTGAATATGACGCAACAACATAAATTGAAGCTAATTAAAGCCTTTATAAGAAAACATTAACACAGTTCATGTAAGGGCGAGGGAAAAAAATATTCGGGTATTAATACACAAGAGGTCGATTTTTTACCGGGTAAATTTTTTTTGGACAAAAACCTGTTTTTCCCTGAAAATTATTCGAGAATTAAGGGCATGGAAAAATCGCAACACGAAGTGGAGCGATTTTTCCTATGTCCCTTAATTCGAGCATAATTTTCATGGAAAACAGGTTTGAGTCACTCAAAAAAAAATTACCCAAGTAGAAAATCAACCTCGTGTGTATTACAGAAGATTAATATATGATTAAAAAATATTATCTAAAATAATTGTTAAAACAACAAAACTGTTTATTTAATGTTATAAAAATAACGATTTATAATAAAAAATAAAAACATTTTCTAATGTTTTTTATCATGTTATAACCCAGTCAGTCAAAATATTTGCAAGTTCATCATAGTAGTCGTATCTTTTTCGAGGGAATAATGCTCTTTGCAAAAAGCTTTAAATTGTTTTCGTATAGAATTTTTAGTGTTTCTCGTTTTAACTGGGACACTTTCATTCATAGCTTCGTTAATATTTTCTTGTGAAACATATCACCAAATCGCTTTTTCTCATTCATTTTGTGTACAGATATCAAGATGAAAACGTGAAATGTCAGATTTTAATCATTTCAATGACTTTTTAGTTTGACACATGGCTACTACGAAAAAAGTAACATACATTTTTCTCGATTTTTTCCACTTATCAATAACCGTTTTTCTCACTTTAAACAAATCCTATTGGTCGATTTTTTTGAAAATGTACGTTTTGATTGGTTAATAAAGTAAGAATGTATTAATCAAGGAAATTATTTTTTTTGTAAGTAATAATTTTTTCAAAACATTTTTTTTAAATCACTCTGTATGCGTATTTAAAGGCTTTAAAAATATCTACGATTTGATGTGCCGAACTTGGTCGCAGCTTAAAAAAATAAGGAAGTTACGAGTCTGGGGAGTTTTGAGTGGCGGACCCTTACATATATTTATCAAGAAAATCATCAAGCAAGGAAATTAAAATGATTTGAGATGTACTTTTTTTTTAATCCTCGTTACTACAACTTAATAAACCGTAATAATCATGAAGTGTACATACTTTTTAACAGTTCTCAATGAAGAAAGAATTTTTTTGAAGGGCTTTCATTTTTTTCTATATTTTTTATTGAGACGATTGAGTTTAGGCGTGACAATATATATAAGTATATTTTTCCCGCCCATCCTTTGCTTGTATTGTTTAAAACAAAAAAGCATCAGAAAGCTACAATTTCCATCTTTTAAATGAACCAACACTCATATAGATTGAAAAAATTCTAATTTAGTGACATGTAATTCAGTGCGTCGGTGTCACAGTCATGCGTATTCAAGCGCGTGCACTCATGGATCTCGCTCCGAGTTATGACGTTACACTTGACTATTTCTTTCCCGGAAAACCGTGGCTTTAATGATAAATTTTGGGGCGAGCGTAGAGGCGACTTCAATGTGAATGTCAGTCGATATTCTGTTGAAGCAACGTCGAGCGCGTTTAGTACTTGGATGGGTGGGCCCATCTTGGGAAATACAGCGTTCTCGTCACACCTTCTAGCGGCTTGTATATCAGTGTATACGCGGAAGCTACGTAATTTCAGATAAGGATTACGTAGTGGATATACCATCCTTCGGAGGGGATGTAAAGCAGGCGGTCCCTTGTCTATTAAATGTTAGGCAAGTAAAAGATCCCTACTCAATTTAAGG
Source organism: Rutpela maculata (assembly GCA_936432065.2). Classification (NCBI taxonomy): domain Eukaryota; kingdom Metazoa; phylum Arthropoda; class Insecta; order Coleoptera; family Cerambycidae; genus Rutpela; species Rutpela maculata. The sequence continues at coordinate 131,631,095 of OW386292.2, read as the reverse complement.
GAAGAGGTTCGGCAAAATTTCCAGGTTGGGAGTAGCTCGTCTCCTGGCGTCGGTGATAGGCCCTGGTAGCGGACATAGGCCGACGTTAAATAGTTAAATTTTGAAAAAATTGATAAATTTTTTTTTTACTTTTTTTATGTTCTGCATCCGAGCGAAATGTAAACTTTTCAGGATATTATTGTATACACTTTCACGAACTCATTAAAAACAAGTTATTCAGTTTGCAAATTTTTGTGAGTAAATACTTTCATCGATTGGGCTATAGTCTGTGATCAGAATGTAGGTATACAAATAATTATATTCAGGTCTTGTACCGTAAAGTGTAAAAATCGCCCACCAAACGCCCACTTTCCGACCGGTAGAAAGTAGTTTCCAAGGAAGTGAAAAATATTTTGATTTTTTGACTAGGCTATCAATATTAATTTTTAAATTGTCTGTGATTTTTGGTGAACAGTTTCGTTTGATCAGATAATATTTTATCTTTATCATCGCTGATAAATGCGCGTATCAAAACTTGTATAAAAATTATAGATAATAACTAGAAGTTATAAGCCTATACACACTATTACATAGTGAATATTTGTGTTATTTTCTGAAGAGCCATTAGTAGGTAGCTACTAAGTTTTCGTTTTCAACATTGTAAGTAAACATAACATTTTCCTGCTTTTCTTCAATTACTAATCATTCTCTCTTACTTGTAGGGCGAAATGGACAAATTAGTTTTTTCAGATAAAGTTCTTAATCAGCAAATTTGCTCTGAATGTCTGAACTATCTTTCTGTGGGTCCCGTTCTGGTGTCCCACGAAGGGCAAATATTATGTGGACGTTGTAGTAAGAATATACCTACTACTGATAGATTATTAAACCACTCTCTGTACAATTTAACTGCTGAAAAAATGGTTTTTAAGTGCATCAATCATTATGAAGGATGCGAAGTGATGCTTTTCTTCAATGAGGCCATAGATCATGAGAAAAATTGCCAGAAAAAAGGTCTTGTGTGTCCTTTTTGCGTCTTTACCGGAAATGGGTGTCAATTAGTTCACCACTTCGAAATTGCCCATCCCGAAGAAGTCCTGAAACAAGATGCCTTTAAGATAATTGTTGCAGATAATTTTTTTAAGAAAGTGGTTCTTGTTAAAAATAGTCGTATCTTGTGTGTGACCATTTTCGTGACCGATACATTCATAGAAATTTTCAATTTGCTCGTAACACCAGCTCACTCGGGACAGGAACATTTTACGTTAAAGTTTTTTAAAGCTGGCTCAAATACACAGTTTGTAACTCCTCCAATTCAAGTTACACACGATCGTGTGGATTTTCCAACGAGTATCTCTTTGATAGAGAGTGACAAGTACAGAAAAAATTGTTTTGTGTTAGACCAGGTTGAAATAGTCAACTGTTTTTCCTCTGAGTGGTGTTTATGTAAAGTTAAACTCACTGACAATCTAACATGTGGAGCTAACGGCGTAGATTTACATTTATTTAACAAGATTATTAAAAAAATATATAGAGAAGAATCTACGAACCTCCCGGCAGCAAGCACATCAAGAGTTGTTCGTGGAGAGGATTTTGACTTAGCTGATCGTATATTAAAGATGTCTGTAGGGGATCTTAGAACATTTGTTAATACTGCATTACCTGTATCGAGTGCATGTGGCAATTGTGGAAGGAATCTCTTACCAATAAAGTATTATTTATGCCCAAAATTACATATCTCGTGTTGGGACTGTATAAACAAAAAGTGTCCTGAATGTGAAGTGTTTTGTCTGTGGACGAATAAATCTAAACTTCAAAATCTTTCACTCTCATGTGAATGGAATCATTGCGAAGCTGATATAAACATTTTTGCGTATATGCAACATAAACGAGATTGTAAATACAGAGAGTACAAATGTCCAGATGTAAAATGCGAACATGTGGGAAGCTATGATAGCCTAAGAAGCCACTGGCACTTGAATCCTATTGAATCTACAAGTAATATAATGGTTTCTCCTATTCAGAATCGTGCTTCATATTGGCTGATTTATAATGAATTATTCCATGTGACTACGAAATATGAAGACATTTCTGGAAAATTTTCCGTTACCGTGAATGAAGTGGATGTCGTTGTGCACAAATGGCATTTGTCTATTCATAAGATAAGAAACAGAGGTTGTGAAACAGAGTTTGTTGAAACACGGGTTGATCTAGCTGACGGGAATAAATCTACTTGTTTTGTGGCAATTTTAAATCAAGAAGATTTGGGTGCCGAATTCGACCTTCGCATATTATAGTTAATGCTATAAATTATATGATGTACAAGGTGTCTCGTGAACAAGTAGACATACAGCAACTATACTCCTTGCATAAGGTTTTGACAGTGAAGCAAAAAATTAGAAATATATTTATCAAACGAAATAACAGGTATATTCAGGGGCGGCTTAAGGGCCGGGCAACCCGGCTCAGAGGGGCGCCAAACTGAGGGCAAAAATTGTTTAATTTTTTTTGTACCATTTTTATTAGTTTTCTTTGGAAGATAATATTGAATAATATCAGTATCTATGTCAGTTAAAATGGTAATAATGCAGAACAGTCGAATTACATTAAAACCACTTAAATAATTCTAAAATGTAATACTTACAAACATTTTTGTTTAGCTATGAGATAACTCACTACTCATACCTCAAGCTTGTCGCCCTATTATTAACTGACACAGAGTCGATCATTAAAGATTTTGCATAAACAAAGGCAGGCATCATGCACTTTCAGTCAGAAAAAATTCAGAATACTCAGAAAACTGTGCTATTTCATATCTTACGTAATTTACTGTTTATAAATAAATAAAATAAATAAATGGCAATTTTTTTTGTATAAAATATTAAAACAATAAAGAGGAACCTTCCTCTAAGTAAACTTGTGTCGGTGATCCTCTCATTATAATAGCGTTCAGATAGTGTAGACAAAAAAATTTATATTACAAATTAATTACACGGATTTACAAAAAAAAGTCTTGTTCCCAGACAGCACAATAAAATCTTAGAATATTCATGGAATATTCTCTTGAGAATAAAGAATCATTCTTAGAATAGGCCGTGAATATATAAATTCTCCAGGGAATATTCTTAGAATCGGCCAATGGGAATATCCTACATAAACCCAGATTATTCCTTTAAGAATATTACCAAATTATTCCAAGAATAATCCAGGAATATTTATATGTTTCAAACATATTCACAGCTTTTGCCTGGAATATATATTTATATTACTGGAATAATCTAGGTTTATATAGGATATTCCCTTAGGCTGGTTTCAGGAATATTCCCATGAGAATGTATACAGGTCCTCTGGTATACGTGGGTCACTTTTGGTAAAAGCAGAAATAAAACTAATACATCATCAAAACGCACCTGTATGAGGAAAGACACTCGCAATTGTTTACAGCAGCTCCTTCAGCTTGATATCTGATTATCTTACTTTTCGATTTAAATAATTATATAAAAATTAAAATGTAAAATAATAACAGAGTAATCACCTGAAAACTTTCCACTCCTTGCATATTAGTGCCTAGAGTCCAGGTACATGGAAGTATAGTAATTTTCTGTGCCACAGCTCTGCTCATCAAAACTAGCGCTACAATTAAAATTTTCGCCAGAATCGCTTTCCAATAAATTACTTTCACTGCCACTATTTGAAACATTACTTCTAACAATATTCTCTAAATGAACACTACTTATTAAGTCCGTGGTGCCTGCAGTACTATGATTAAAAGTTTGGGAATTATTTTGACTGATGCAATCATAAGTACTAACTTTCTTGTAAATGTGAAGAATTTGTTGGTAAGCTTTGGTTCAACTGTAATAACTGTCTCTGATTTATATCATCAGTATTATGGTCTAATGGAGTTTTAGAGTTCTATTAAGTTATCTATGAAGCTGCGCCAGTACCAGTAGTGTTTCTATCCCTTTTTCTATCCCTTTTTCTTTTCATTTAAGTAAGAAAATATACGAGTGACGTGATGCCCTATTAAATTTTCCCTATAAAAAAGATTAATGTACTTACTTATTGTTCATCGGTCACTTATCACTTATACTACACATAAAAAACACTACACTATATACATGTGCATGGCTTTATTTCTGAAGTCTAGCCTTGGCTGCACTGCTCAAACCTGATAACCTGATAACAAAAATATGCATTGAGCTTTTGTTTAAAACTGGGAATAACATCATTGTATGATATAATCATTATAATCATATTAAATATTTTTTATTAATTGAAATAAATAATAACACGAATATATTTAAGTTACATTTTACAGAAAAAATTAAAAGCTTTTATAAAACGTTGACTTGGTTGAGTACCTAACAATTAATATTATTCTTTCATTCTCAAAGTGTTAGAATATTCTTGACCCAGGAGGGAATATATATATTCCAAAATGAATATTACTATCACATTCATGCTGAATATTCCAGGTATATATTTAAAATTATATTACCAGAATAATCCGTTATCTTATATATATATTCCAGGATTATTCCAGAATTAATCAGAATATATTCATTCTTTTTGCATAATTACAGAATATTCTTAGAATATACGGTGCTGTCTGGAGTTCTAAGGTTCTCATCTAACTATTCTGAAGTATTTTGAGGCGCTGAAGCCAATTTTGGACACAATTTTTCTTTCTGTCAATTTCCCTATACCACCACCACCTTTTATCTCCTAATTTGTTTTTGAAACCAATTTTGCACAAAAGTGCAAAATTGGTTTCAGCACGTCAAAATACTTCAGAAAAGTTCGGTCAGAACAAGACCTCTTTTTGCAACTTTTTAGGGGATGAAAGGGAAACTGACATGATTGAAAAAATGTTTGTGTCCAAACTTGCCTTCGTCGCACAGTGGGCCATTTGCAACTTCTAGGTCGACAAAATTCTACAAATTTCTAAATGAGCTAAAATAGTTGTTAGAAGACCGGAAAAATAGTGAAAGAAATTTTAGGCATTAAGGTGGTTTCAACAAATATTATGTCAGTTTTGACAGCGTTTGAAAATTACGTAGGCACATTTGCCTTTTTAAACCCCGCGTCAGCGAACTAAGCCACCTATATTTGCGTGTCCCGTGCGTTTTGTTTACCGTGCGATTTGTTTACAGTGCGTTTTGTTTACAATATGTAAAATCCAACTTACATAGATGGCAGGTAGTGTGTTTTTACTATTTACAGTAGTGATCGTAGGTAAATAAAATTACGGATAGCTAACAAACAAATTCATTAGGACAAAACTTATTTATGCATTAATTATTTTATTTTTATCAAGTAGATTACTAACTAGTATGTAGTTTTATATATATATATATATATGTTCCTATTACTGAAAAACTTTGGGGGGATTACCAAATATAACCTGAAAAAGACGTCATTCGTGTGAGACATTAGGAAGTCATTTTCACGTTTCATTTACGTCATCTAACTCGCCATTTCTCGTCACTCTTGACCATTTTTTCACGTCATTTTCACGTGCCTTTGCTAACTGGGTCTATATCCAGTTTAAGCTATTATTCAAAGCAATTTAATGTTTTTAGGGGTGAAATATAATTTTCCCCATCCTTTTGATATCACGTAGATGTATTTTTATTAATTTTGAGCCTATTCCAACCATTTTCTCTGGGACTTATGCGTTCCACGATGGGGGCCAAAAATCAGCTATTTTTAACATTGTCCTTTTTGAGTCCTACTTTCAAAAATATAGATTATGAAATAAACTGAAAACTTTGTATATTTTTGCCACAAAAGAGAAAGATAAATAATACGACGGGGGTATGGACTGTTCCACAGCCAAGTAAATCTAGGCTAGCATTCGGCAATGCCCTAATAAAGTTATCAACGATCATTGGATTTTCCCAGTGTTTACATCGGGTGACTACTACTGACTATCTTAGATATTTAAATTTATTTTGCTCCGATGGCCTTGACCTCGCTTTGGCGCTTCCAAAAATCATGTCTGTCTCTTAGTTTCGTAGAATACAGCTCAACGAAACTTACACATGGTTAGGCAATCGGTTTTGTTGACGTTATTTCGCTAGTTCCACTACAACAGACCCCGGCTTATCGATTGATAGGGTTCTTTTAGTGGACAATTATTAAGTAATTATTTTCTATTCAAAGTTTGTTCGGCGTTGACAAAGCAAATATCTCATGAATTCAAATCATAACAGAATTGGATGTGGTGTGGTGTGTGTTAAAAATGGAGGTCGTTTACCAGTTTTGATGTAGTAAAGTAACATTCCTACCAATAATCCACGGTGAGTTGGTTTGTATTTCTTCCTTATTAATATTTAGTGTACGGGAGTGCTGTGATAAACGGTGCTTTCTTACCTTACAAACGAAATTAAGATGTGAGTATGTGACCAATATTGATAAAAATAAAATTGTTATTGCGGCGAGTGCCGGTGATTGTATTTTCTATTTATTATCTAGCGGGACATCCAGGGCCGGATTATCACCGTTTTGCCCACTCTATAAATCAAGTATTTTTCTATACTATAACAAAAACTCCCAGTTATTTTGGAAAAGCAAATTAATGGAGTCATATTAGATTTTTTCCTGCTAAAAACAGTATGTACCAGCTGTATTTTACTTCCACATCTAGTGGAAGTATAGTAACGCAAAAAAAAAATGAATGAAAATTTTTGTAGGCTTAGAATGTCATGAAATGAAATGATTTTAAGTTTGAGCAAATAAAATGTTGTCTGTCGGTCTGTCTGTAACTTTTTTGCGCGCACGTTTACTCTGCAACCGTTTAAGATATTGACTTGAAATTTGGTATTTTAACGAGATCTGGAACTAGATTATATTTTGATCTTATTTCGTTGAAGAGTTGGGGCATAAAATGGGGTAAATAGCATATCAAGCAATAAGAGTCCGTAAAATTGGTATTTAGTATACATACTTATATAGAGATAGATAGATAGATAGATTTATTTCATGTGAGATAATTACATTATAGAAACATAGTAGAAACATAGAATACATAAAATACAATATAAAATAAAAAAAGTACAATTTAAAAGAAGTGACAGGAATAAAACTTATATCCTAAGAGTTTGGCACACGAGATAAGATTAAGTTCATGAACAATAAAATGATATTAAAAAGAAAATAGTAAAATTTAGACAGAATGGGAGACAAAATAATCAAAGAATTCCTGCACAGTATAGAAAATCTCCTCTTTTAGAAAACTTTTGATTTTTTTTTCAAATTTGGTAGATTTTAATTTCCTCCAATCATTTGGTAAATGATTATATAGTTTTATCGACAAGTATCTAAAGGAGTTCATGTTCTTTGTTAATCGAAAATGTGGAGCGATGATTTGTTGGTGTCTGATGTCAGCTAGATTGAAATTGTTGCTCCTGTAGGTGGTTTTTAATATACTTAATACATTCAAATATATATTGATTAGTACGTGTAAGTATTCCCAATTTTTTAAACATTGGTCTACAAGTGTCCCTAGAATTAGAACTAGTTATTATTCTAATTGGCCTTTTCTGGAGTTTTAAAATTTTAGAGGCATATGATGATCCACCCCAAAACAATATCCCACAGCTCATTACACTGTGGAACAAAGCATGATATGCCGTTAATATGTAATTTTGATCAATAAAGTTAGTTAAATTTTTCAAGAGATATATAGTGCTGGATAGTTTTTTTGATATAAAAGAAGTTAAGGTCTCAAAAAAATTTTTTGGCTTTGCCACCCTATTACTACCCCTCACCCCATTAATAAAGGGGGTGAAAAAATTAATTTGTACATTAGCGTGTATACAAGAATCCCTAAAGCCTCAAAAATTTTGTGTACTTCGTCCACCCCCACTACCGATGTGGTATATCGTTTTATAAGTTTTTGGAGTAGACGATTTCAAATATTATGTTATTAAAGTGTAAATATAGTATCAAAATTTTTTTCGTTGTAAGAGACTTGAATTTTAAGATTTATAAAATAAACACCCTACCTACAAGTTGCATTGTAATTCGAGTCCTATGAACAAACGAACATCAGCGTGCCTGCCTTTCAAGATTATTTTAGCAGGTTGCTAAATTGACACCAATGTTTCAAGGATAGATGAGGACCCAGGTAGCAAGGGTACGTTATAATGACGTCAAAATCTGGTGATTCTGGTCAAAAAGACGTCAGTGCACTAAAAATCGACGATATAATGACGTCTTATAAATGACATTAAAATGACGTGCTACACATCACCTCATATTGTCGTCCTTTTTCGGTGTTAAATTTATTTATATTTTATCGGATTACAAACTTTAAAACTCGCTGATGGCATTTTGTTATCGTAAGCAGAGTGCGAGGCAGAGTGTAAAGTTTAAAAAAAAATAAACCGTGTCGTGAGGGATAAGTATTGGCGTTTTTATTCGAGGATAATGTTTTTTAACAATAACCAAAATAATTTATATTCGAAAGAGTTTACAAAGATTCGGCAGTTTATATGTGCAGATATCGAGTTCTTTTAATAATAAAATTAGATTAAAACGCATTAAAAAGCAAAATCTAGCCGTTGCGTGTTCCACTATAAAGTCTTTAAGTAAGTACCCTTAGAAAGGTTAGTGGTCGAATGAGTTAAGGCTTGCAAGTCACGAGGTCGGCGGTTCGACCCGTGCTAATTCCGTTTTTTTTTTTTTTTGTTAAAATAATTGCGAAAAATATTTTAGTTGTTTTTTTTTTAAGGTAATAATTGCTTATAAAACCGATGTACGAATGTACTTTTTTTCAATTTTAGGTCTGTTTTAGACCATTAAATGTTCTATTTATGTTGTATTATTATACCTTTACCGTTTTTTCTCCAACACGTTTTCCAGGTTTGTATAAGTACCTCAACTTAAAACTTAAATTCTTAAAATAGTTGACTACTGACTTCCCCCCCCCCCCACCACTCATCAAATTTGAAGATGAGGAAAACTATTTTTTCGGATTTCTCCCTGTCTGCTCTTCAATTTCGAGATCTGGGGAGAACATTTTTTTTTACGAACCGCCACTGAATTAATGTAATAATTACGTTGTTCAACAACTACTCGTACTTCTCAGGTGACACTGGTGACAGTTTAATTAAATTAAATAAGTTCTTCTTAATAATTATAAATAAATAAAAATACTAGCAACTCGAAAAATTCAGGTTTGGGAACACGTAAAAAAATAGAAAAAAAAGAGAACCTGAAAGATTTTCATATATTTTAAATAAGGCTAGAAATTCAATTTCACATAATAAAGACGTCATACACATCACCATAAATACTGCTTTTAGCATCCAAAATAACGGTCACCAAGATAGCTCAGTTGGTAGAAGAGTCAGTACTGTAATACGGACTAACGGGGACACGTAGGTTCGATCCCTAAAAATGAATTTAATTATAATTTGCAAGCAATCCTTGTGAGAAAAAATTGGAGTGATGGTAATCAATATTATTATGTTAAATAAATAAAACATACGGATGGTTAACAAACAAATTCATAGGACAATACTTATTTATGCATTAATTACTTCATTTTTATCAAGTAGACTACTAACTAGTATGTAGTTTTATATGTTCCTATTACTAAAAACCTGTGGGGGATTACCAAATATAACCTGAAAAATACGTCAAATTAACGTCTAGCATAAGACGTCATTCATCTGAGACATTAGGAAGTCATTTTCACGTTTCATTTACGTCATCTAACTCGTCATTTCTCGTCACTCCTGACCATTTTTTCACGTCATTTTCACGTCCCTTTGCTACCTGGGGAGATAGCATCAGAGACGCGTCATCGCGTGTGTGTCTAGCTTCTACGATTTCAAATTAGAATATCATGCAACCTGTACGGTGTTCATAGATCTTCTATTATTCTCTTGACCCTATAATAAGTGGGGTACCTCGAATAGACTTTAGATGTGCAGAAGGTTCCCCGAGTATTATGGATACTCAGTGGCTTTCCTCGAGTACCACTGATGCGCAATAGGTTTCCTTGAATATTTTAGATGGCTTTTAGAATGGCTTTTCTCCAGTACTATGGATGCGCATTAGGTTTTCCCGAGTATTATGGATGCGCAGTGGCTTTCCTCAAGTACAATGGATGCGCAGTAGGTTTCCTCGAGTATTATAAATGCGCAGCGGCTTTCCACGGGTACCATTGATGCGCAGTAGGTTTCCTCGAGTATTTTGGATGCGCAGTGGGTTATTTCAAGTAGTATGAATGCGCAGTGAATTTCCTCGGGAATTATGGATGCGCAGTGACTTTCCTTGAGTAAATTGGATGCACAGTGGGTTACCTCGAGTAGTATGAATGCGTAGTAGGTTTCCTCGAAGAAAATGGTTGAAGCAGAGGCTTTACTTCTATCGTGTAGTCCACAGCACACAATGATTTTTATATCTTTGTCATGCCATTTCCTGCGTATTAGTTCCGCGTCGGTCTGATTGTTGGTCTTGTAATTACTCTGGAACCGTATTTATCTATGTTTTGAGGTTATCTTGAATATATGAGTCAAACGACCAATTCTTACCTCAGATTCGGATTCAGCACGTAAAAGTACATGGGAATATACTAGTGTAGGCCAAATTTCTTTTTAAGGCTGTGTTATTTACATATACAAAATTATTTTCATTGGGAGAGACTTGGGTAGAAAATCTTGATATGGAAGTAGTGATTCCTTGGGCAGCGGTTTTTATTCTTTAGAGGTGTAGAAATTACAGTTCAAAAGTTTTATGTTTAAACCGGCTTGCTGTCATTAACAAAATAAGATTAAAACTATTAGTCCTTATAAATTAGAATTTTTAAGAGAAATAATGTATTAGATATGAATACTCAATAGGGGCCAGAATAGAGATCCGAAGAGTTCCCAGGGTGAATGAATAATCTCTGATTTTGTGAAAAAGCACTCCCAACGGTGTCTTCATGCTGGTTTCCTCATTTTTCTTACTAACCGCCGCGCCGTTCGAACGAAAGAATAGTATATGAAAGAAAGTGTTTGTCATTAAATTCTACACAAAGAAACCTTTATTGACCGTTCAGCTAGTCCCCACCTCTCTCTTGCAAATTACGTTCACAACTTAAATTTGGATGGGCCATGGCCACCCTGGCACCACCATAGTCCCGTGACTGGTCGTATTATGACGTTATATTGACAACATTTGGCGACGTTCATCTGACCACATATAAATGAAATAAACTATTTCAATCTATTCCAAAATGACGTAACCCTCAAGGGCTCTAGGAAATGGCCCTAATTTGCTCATGTTTGATGAGCCGCCAAGTAGACGTAACCACCACACGCTGGTTTTTGTACTATCTCGCAACAAAATACTGATCTGTTGACCATTATTATAAGTTACAAGAAATTAAATTATACTATTTGATGTTTTCAGAATTCAAATTACTTGTGTTTGTAAATTTAGTAGACAAACAGTAACTGCTTATTGTTAATAATTTATATGTGGCACCATCTAGAAATAACTCCCATAACAAACTACGTAATGCATAAAATTATCCAAATTATCCAACATCCCTAATAACACACGATGTCCTCCAGACGTCCGTTTTATGTCCATTTAATATACTGACGTCCATGGACATAAATTGGACGACCACCGGACCTCTATCATCGGATCTACTTACTTTGAAATTGTACGGAATGGACGTCCTCTGAATGCCCATTTTATATACGGGAAGTATGTATATTTTATGTACATATAGGGACAAGAAATTGACGTCCATTTCGTGTCCGTTGATTTAAGACGTCATAATTACGATGTCACTCCCAGATAGCATTTTTACATTCAGAGCATGTGCTCGGAACGTACTTTATGTACCCATGAAACTAAGAATGAATATTCATTTTGTATTCCGTGTAGAAAATCTGAATGTCAGAGAGACGTACAGATGACCGCCTCTCGATATACGAGTAAGATTCCTACAACGTACCCATAGACCAAAACGGAACTTGATATGAACCAGAAACGTATATTGACATACTGATAGATACATGAGGTATATAGGAGGAAGGTCCATCCTACATTCACAATGTACACTGCATGTTCATGGTATATGAGTACTACCTTCGCAGGAATTAAACCGTAGGTGCCTGGTATGTTACACATGGATCATAAATCTATGATGCACGTATATTGTAGGAATGAACATTAAGTATCAGTGGCAGCTATAAGTACTTCACTCATGTCATGTATTTTCTTCAAAGTTTAATTATTATAAAAATTTATTACTTATTGTAATCATTGATGAGTCGCTGCTTCATTCTGAATATGTTCAGTATGACGCAGCGACTCATCTATGATTATAGCAAATAATAAATTATTATAATAATTAAACTCAAGAGAATACATGATATGAGTGAAGTACTTGCATATAATAAATTCAATATCTAATTTTAAAGTTTAATTGTTACAATCAATTATTAGGTACTTACTCTAATTTTCCACATTTCATATTCCTTGTGAAGAATATTATGTAAGTAAATGTGGAATATATGCACAGAAAATTTGTTTTTACTATCAGTTTTCCACTAAAGTCAAATGTTTTATTCATCAAATTTTATTGAATGGAGCACACAAATGCTAAATAAACTTAAATAAAACTGTATTTGCTATAACAATAGTTTACAAAGGTCCACGAATATATGTAAAAAAAATAGTTTTACGTTAATAAGATCTGTTAAAAACCATTTTAAAATGGATCAAACATTTATCACTCTAAAACTTCAGCTTAAAAATCATATTTAAATAAATAAAACAGTTGTGTTACTTTAAATATATTTTTATTTTTTGTTACAAAAATGAATTGTAATAATAAAAAACAATTGTGACAAAAATATCAATTCAGATTTTTTTTAACAAAAAAATTTTCTTTGCAACTTATGAACTGTCATATTTTACTATAACGAATTTTTTGCCAGTAAGTAAAAAATAGTAAAAATTGGAGGGCTTACATTTTCAAAACCAAGTGTCCAGGTGTTGCCGATGGTGATACTTGTAATTGCGAAAGTCCACTTTTCATTCTCAACACATCATCTGTGACTGATCCTATTGGCTGAATACTTTCTTTTGGCTTTTCCAATTTTTAAGAAGGTATTTCCTTCCTGACCAGAGGAGGAGATACACGTGCTAGTCCAACTACAAAAGAAAATACATTGTATTATATTTGAATAGGTACTTATTTCTCTTTAGAAACTGGCCATGATAAAGTTGAAAAATATAAAAACATCTTACAAAGATCTTACAGAAAAAATAAAACTGATCAAACATAAATTAAACAAATTGATATTATCATAGATAGATAGATAGATAGATACATTTATTTGTTCCTTTTTACATACAATACCTCATTGGGTGTAGAACACGTCAAAAACATTAACAGAATACAACAGAAAAAAAGAATATATTATAAGAATATATTAATGTAAAAAATACATATCATAATAAAATTGAAACACTAACAAATGGTAACAGTGAAAATAAATAGAGGACGACAATAGTAATCAAAGTTAATTTTAAAATAGATAATATGCCTAGTTTGGATAAAAATGTGTTTGGTTAAAATATTAAAATGGTATAACAATACAATACAATGATAAATTTGAGAACAGCCTAGTTTGAGAGTACAAAAGTAAGTTTTTTATTAATGTATTAAAACATCAGTGAAATATTCGTCCACCGTATAGTAAGCCTTTTTTATTAGTATCCGTTTGAGTTCTAGTTTTAATGTTTTTAAAGTGAGATTTTTTATGTTGTCCGGCAATTTGTTAAAAATGTTAATTATAGAATACTCAACATTTTTTTGTATATACGAGAAAGGACACGGCAGGCACAAAATAAATGGAAAAGAAGGTACAGTCAAATGGGCTGAAACTGTAGTATGTTGTACTCCCTTCCACAAATGTGAACGAATTTATAGGAAATCTAAAAAATTATATTGAAAACTTGGGAAATACTGACTACGACATTATAATTGGTGATCTTAACATAAATATTCTATCGGAACATAATTATGCATACGAATACCTAGACACATTATATGAAAATGGATACAAATCTCTGATTAACAAAGCTACCTGGCATCAAGGACAACTCTCTAGTTGCATAGATCATATTTTCTTAAAAACAATGAAAAAACAGACTACACCAGTACCCATTATACTACAATCAAATATCTCAGACCATTACATTGCATATTTAAACGCGCTCGAGTGTGGTTGTGTAGTGTGATGCTCCGAACTAAACCCGCGGAAAAATTGGTAAAAACCCTAAGAAAAAACGCAAAAATAAGCTAGACTGCACCAAAAAAAAAAATCTGCATTAAAGACAGTATTCTCTTCTAAATAAAGAGCTCAAATAATATAAAATATAAAATAATAATGTGTAATGTGTAACAGTTTTAGTGGAAACTTTCTATGCGATAATCTCGGGCCAAGTCAAGTGGTAACACGTGCAAGCAATAGAAAAGAGACAAGGGTAAGTGCAGTGCATCAAAACCGACCATACCCATCAACTAACAGAGAACTACGGTACGCAACATAATTAGGTACTGTCTGCCATAAATATTAAAAGGCAATATCAGCTGTAACAAATGATGAATGATAATACCGAAACTCTACCAAATAAAATTCTACTAGAAAAGCTACAAGAAATAATAAGTAATAACACGGCTGAACTAAAAAACGAAATAAGACTGACAAATACTGACCTTTCTTTAAAATTAGAAACTCTATATGACAAATATCTAAATCTAGAAAACCAAATTATTAAATTAGAAAGGAAAGCCAGAAAAAATAATATCGTAATATTCGGCCTGCCACGAGAGAACGAGGATTTAATAAATCTTGTAATATCAAAATTAAACCAACTCTTGCAAATTAATATTACGGAGCAGGATATAAATAATATATATACAATTGGAAAAGGAAATACAATTATTGTAGAATTCATATCTTACTTAAAAAAACAGTCAGTACTTAAAAATGTTAAAAAACTCAAGGGAACTGGAATAACTATCGCACAAGACCTCTGTCCTCAAGATCAAAAAGAGAACAAAAAATTGTACCAGAACTTGAAAACAGCAAGGAGCCAGAACCTAAATGCGTATATAAGAAACAACATCCTATATATTAATGACGAGCCCCAACAGACAAGCCAACCAGAAACAGTAGAAACCAATAATGCGGACGCTGTAGCGACTCCAAAAAACAACTGTACCCCTTCTACACCCTCAAACCTTAACGAGAAAATAGAGCAAAAAATTGAGGAAGATGTTCATGCACTTAATAATTCTCCAACAACGTCTACTTTAAAACCAGGAATAAGAACGGATACGCTACCGACACGAAAGAAAACTACTACGAAAAATGCAACGCCCAAGACTGAACCTAAAGTTATAGAATTTAAAGAAGTGAAAAATTTGAGAAGCAAACCAAAGAAAACTACTTCCCAATAATGGACCATATATAAGAGACTATAAAATATCTACAGTAAAAACGTAAGTGTAGCTAACCAAGTCCTTAATGTTAACAATAAACTTTTCAAATTTTAAACTTCTGCACAATAATATCAGGAGCATAGATACAGCTGCCCAGACAGATAGGCATCCAATTACGGAAACATACAAATAAATAGCACAATATTCACTGCGAAAAGATATATTAATTCTATTTAGATAATTAGTTATTGTGAGGTAATTATTTATAATATAACTATAATCATTGTGTTTAGGTAATACATAAAATATGGATCCCTATATAAGAGAGTATAATCCTCCAACAGTCATTACCCATTCAGTAAAAAATGCAGATGAATATAATCAGTTATTAAATGAAAATAAAATAGAAAATGGTTTTTCAGTCATACATAATAATATAAGAAGTATGTCAAAAAATTTTGAACAATTTGTTGCTTTTATGTCTCAGTTTAAACATGATTTTGATTGCCTGGTATTCAGTGAAACCTTTAACATTGTAGATTTGTCATTTTTTCAATTAGAAGGGTACGATTTAATATATAATCACGGCAACATAAATAAAAATGACGGTATTATTGTGTATATAAAAAAAGAATATAAGTATAAATATAAAATTATATATTTAGGAAATATATCGGCTTTAGAATTATCAGTTAAATATAATGGAGATACAATTACTCTGATAGCCATATATAGGTCCCCTAATACTTGTCCCAACGAATTTAATACAAATTTGAAAGTATATCTGAATGAACTAAAACAGTCTAATTACACAATAATAGTTGGAGATATAAATATCGACATACTCTCAAATGACCTAATTGTGGAAGAATATCTGGACCTATTAAGTGAAAATGGATTTGTATCACATATAAATGATTACACAAGAGAACAAAATATATCTAAATCATGCTTAGATCACATATTCGTTAAAAAATCCCAACCAAATGAAATTCAAGATATTGCTACTATAATAAGAACACAGGTAACTGATCATTATGTAATTACTTATAAGATAAGTAACTCAGAAATTAAGAAGACAACTGCTAAACACCAGTACACCGTAATAAATAAGGAAAAAGTTAGATATTGCCTAGAGAACGAAACATGGTCTAGAGTATTTGATAATAATGATCCCGATATATGTGTGAAAATATTTCTACAAAAAATTCAAACCATACTAGAACAATGTTCTACAACAAAAACGTTTAAAAACACGCATAAAAAAAGAAAACCTTGGATTACGGCAGGTATTGTAAATTCAATTAATAAACGTGACGATCTTTATCAGCAAACACTAAAAAAACCTAATGATGATAATATAAAAACGCAGTACCTAACCTATCGCAATAAAATAAATAGTCTGGTGAAAAAGGCCAAAAATGATTACATTAAAAACCTAATATACAAAGATAAAGTTACCAGCAAAATTCTATGGGATGGGGTAAAGGCATTGACAAATAATAGGGACAAAGACATAATGGACATAAAGTATATTCAAAAGAATGACAGGCAAATTACAGATAAGCTAGAAATAGCGAACGAATTTAACCAGTACTATTCCAGTATCGGCAGCAAAATGGCAGAAAAAATTAAATACTTTCCTCCGTATATTCCACAAAATGTTGAACAGTCATTTTTTCTCAATTTTACCAACGAACATGAAGTAAAGATTTGTATAAGTGAACTAAAACCAAATAAATCTCCAGGTATTGACGGTATAAAATCAGAATTTATTAAAGAAAACCAAGATTACTTTTTAACACCATTAGTCTACATATATAACAGAGTCTTTGAAACTGGTATTTATCCTTCAAAATTTAAAGAGGCCATAATAACTCCTATACATAAAACTGGAGATAAAACGTTGCTTGAAAATTATAGGCCCATATCACTTATAACTAATTTTAATAAAATATTAGAGAAACTGATAAAGAAAAGAATGACCAGTTATATACAAAAGTATAAATTAATATCAGATATGCAGTTTGGGTTTCAAGAAAAAAAATCAACGAATGATGCTATTGGAAAACTTACCACGCTTATGTATAATGCGGTAGATCAGTCGAAGCCCTCGTTATGTGTATTTTTGGATCTTGCTAAGGCGTTCGATACTGTTTCACATTCGCAACTAATAAATATACTGGAAAGAACTGGATTCAGAGGTGTCATGTTAGAAATGTTGAAGAGTTATCTGAAAAACAGGAAACAATATGTCAAAATCAATAATGTCATTAGTGAACACCAAATTGTAGAATATGGGGTGCCGCAGGGGACTGTACTAGGGCCTATATTATTTACCATTTACTTGAATGACATACTTACATTAAACTCGGCAGGGACCATTATATCATTCGCTGATGACACAGCAATTTTCTACTCATCTGAATCTTGGGAATTGCTAAAAGAAATAGTAGAATCAGACTTACAACATATTAAAAATAGATTCGACAGTAAAAAACTCACTATTAACTACAAAAAAACGTATTACTTACCTTTAACATCACAAAACAGAAATAGGCCATTATATAAAAAAATTCAAATAAAGGACCAAGAAGGAAAAATAGAAATTAAATCCACAGAAAAAATAAAATATTTAGGTATCGTAATAGACGGAAACTTGAAATGGAATCATCAAGTGCAATCAGTAGTGAATAAATTAAGAGGGCTCATATATAAATTTAAACAACTTAAAGAAATTTTAAAACTTGACCACTTAATAGTTCTTTATAAAGCACTCGTTGAGTCAATAATAAGATATGGCATAGTTGGCTGGGGTGGGGTAGGTGTGTCATATATAAAACCTTTAGAAAATATTCAAAAAAGGATAATTAAAATCATTTTTAAAAGATGTACATTATACCCCACTGATGCATTATATAATGAAAGCAAATTATTTGATGTTAGGCAAATGTTTTGTTATTGCATACTAATTCATCAAATTAATAAGAGACATGAAAGCAACGCTATCTCACATTCACACAACACTAGAAATAAGGAGAAAGGCAATCTAGAAATTAAGAAAATTGCAAAAAGCATTGGAAAAAAATGTTTTAACTACCTTGCGCCAAAATTATATAATATGTTACCTGAATCGATAAGAAAAATAAGAAAATATAAGAAAATCAAATTCGAGGTAAAGAAATGGATATATTCTGAAGGTAGGGATCTATACTTAAAGTTAGGTAATTAGATACATGTAGGTATATAAGTTAAATATAGATGATATTCTAAATTAATTATTTTGTATTAGCTATTGGTATTAACTCTAAATTAATTATGTTGTATTAAATGAAATTACTAGTTAAGGTAGCTATGGCACACAACCTATCTAATGATATTATAAATGAAATGCATTTCATCACATTCAAGGGTATATCAATACCCTTAAGTGATTTTGTTTTATTTATATTCAAAGGATACAGATGTATTAGCTAAAATCTTTTATTAACAGTACGCTATTTTCACACACAATTTTATTTTACTGTATACTCAAATGTAAGACTTTGTTATAAATAAATATTATTATTATTATTATTATTACAGTACTATAGTTTCAATTCCAAACATACGAAATGAAAATATAACATATAAAAAAAAAGGAAAGTATATATACTGAAATAATAAATAAAAAACGATTATTAAATATTTTAGGAACAAAAGATTGGGATTTCTTTTATAAGTGTGGTGATGTAGAAAACGCCTGTACCCTTTTAGAAAATGCATTAAAAAATGCCATAGCAATGTCAACTGTAAAAGTGAAACAGAAACAATTTAAGCGAAAAGAATGGATTACGACAGGGTTAGTAAAGTCAATAAAAACGAGGGACAACCTTTATCAACAAGTCATTAGGAACCCCGGGGACATTGCAATAAAAGAGAGATACCGTATATTCAAAAATAAACTAAATAATTTAATAAAAAAAGCCAAGCAGGAATTCTTTCAAAAACAAGTTACAGCAAATAATAATTCACAAATAATTTGGCAGACAGTCAAAAACATTACAAATAATGAAAATACACAAACAGAAATAAATAAAATCAAGTTGCATAATAATGAAATATCTACAAACAAAAAAGAAATAGCAAACCATTTTAATAATCACTATTCCGACATAGGGTATAACATGGCAAATAAAATTAAGAAACCATCTAGAACTTTTGAGAGTCATATTCAGAAAAATACCTTCCTTTTAGAACCAGTTTCAGATAGAGAAATTCGAAACTATATATTAAATTTAAAAAATAAGAAATCTCCCGGTTACGACAACATAAAATCGGAAACCCTCAAAGATATTGTTGACATAATATCTCCATTAATTACTCACCTAATTAATAATATTTTTGATACCGGTATATGTCCTTCACATTTCAAAACCGCGATTATAAAACCAGTCTATAAAAGTGGGGATAAACTGGAGGCGATAAATTATAGACCTATATCTCTGACAACGCATATTTCAAAAATCTTCGAAAAAGCGATCAAAACTAGAATGGAATCATTTATAAACAAATTTAAATTGTTATCAAGTAAACAATTTGGTTTTCGTGAGGGAACCTCAACCCAGGACGCAATTTCAAAATTAGTTGGAAAAATATATAACGCCGTTGATCAAACCCTCCCTTCCATTTGTGTTTTTATTGACCTTGCGAAGGCATTCGACACGATAAGTCACAAAAAAATATTAGAAAAACTTTGGAACATGGGCTTTAGAGGTAAAATACACGAACTATTGCCAGTTATTTAGAAAATCGATCCCAAATAGCGAAAGTAGGTGATACATTAAGTGATCCGAGAACCGTTCTTTACGGTTTGCCGCAGGGCACGGTCCTAGGACCAATTTTGTTTAGTATATACTTAAACGACCTGCTTAACCTACCATTAAATGGCTTAACTATATCGTTTGCAGATGACACTGTAATATTTTTCACTGCACGATCTTGGGAGATACTAGTGCAACTCGTAAGTAAAAACCTGAAAACCATAAAAGACTGGTTCGATAATCATCTCCTTACGATTAATATAGAAAAGACAAAATATTTACAATTCTGTTCTTATGAAAGCCATCTTCCACAGTTCACAAACATCACCATCGAAGGAACCGATCTGAAAATTCAAAGTGCAAAATCTATAAAGTATCTTGGAGTTATTCTTGACAGCCACTTAAAATGGAACTTACATATAGAAAATGTATGTAAGAAACTAAGGTATCTCATCTATACATTCAAACAACTAAAAAACATATTGTAATGTGTTACAACCCCTAGAATGATGTATTTGCACCTACTCGAAAAAGAACCTACCAGAAGATTCCAAAGTGACATCTGGAATTATCGAGAGAATGGTGGCGTCATCACAGAACAATCGAGATCTGTCATTTTTAGGTATAAAAGACCGATCGCATTCTCGGCGAGTAGTTCAGAAAGTATAGAAAGTGAGGTTAAGAGTTCGAAGATAAACAAAGTAATAAACATTGTGATTTTAGTCAGTAAAGTGTATTTAAATTAATAATAGTATTGTGAAGTATCCAGTAAATATTTAATAAAGTGTGTTAGTGGACATCTCTTGTTATAATTTTTGGAACCCACGGAATTTGCGAGGGTGGTTTCCTAAGGGTGGAAACACGCGACAAATTGGTGTCAGAAAGCGGAATTTTATGACAAGAGGAGCTCTGAAGTTGTGCTGGAGTGTTCGAGAAGTATTCTCGAGGTTTAGTGCTAACACAGTGGACTAATTTACTGGACATTGTTCGAGGGTTATTTTCGGACAGGAAAATAGTGTTAAGTGCATTTTTTTGAGACATTGTAGAACATTTTATTAGGACATTAGTGTGATCCTTTGAACTGAGAAGTGATAGAGACACTGAAAAAGACTTATTTAGTGCGTGAAAAATTACTAGGACTTCTATTTGAACATTAGTGGAGATTATTAAATTCTCTGAACTGGATAGTGACAAAAGACTCTGGATAAGACTTTTTCGTGCTATTTCGAGATTTGTCTGAAAAGTTCCATTACCGATATTGACGTGACAGTTAAATTTATTTTATTTTAATTTCATCGTATGCCCGTAACAACAAGAAGTATGGCATCCGATAAACAAATACAGGACTTATTCGAACAATTCCAAAAAATGATGGCTCAGCAACGGCAGGAAGATAAAGAAGAGCAAGAAAGAAAACGCCAGGAGGAAGAAAAACGGCGTCAAGAAGAAAGGGACGAATTAAAGAAAATTATGGAAGATCAGGAAATAAGACGTCAGAAAGAAAAAGAGGGTGAAGAAACAAGACGTCAGAAAGAAAAAGAGGATGAAGAAAGAAGACGTCAGAAAGAAAAAGAGGATGAAGAAACAAGACGCCAAGAAGAAAAAGCCGAATTGAAAGAAATAATGGAAGACTTGGAAGAAAGACGCCAGGAGGAATTAAGGAAAATCCTGAGCGATCAAATAAAAATACAACAGGACGCAATCATTTCTGTCAAAAGTGAAGTCAAAGAAGAGATAAACAAGGTAGAAGAAAAAGTAGATAAGGTCGAAGATAAAGTAGGTGAAGTCAAGACCGAAGTCGGTCAAGTAAAAGGAAAAGTAAATCAGTTTGAAGAAAAGATGAGTGAGTTCGAAGAAGAAGTCAAGGGAGAAATAGACCGGCTTAAACGACAGTTGAGAGATAGAGGAAGCCAGCAGGTGGTATCATCAGGTCACCGGTAAAAACCTCCCTCCTTTGACGGCCAAAGCTCATGGACAACGTACAAGAGGCAGTTTGAGGCAGCAGCGTGTGCGAACAACTGGGATAATGAGGAAAAGGCCATGGCATTAGTTCTGGCGTTAAGGGGCCAGGCGTCAGAGTTGCTTCAAACTATCCCAGTGGATAAACAAAGGGACTTCAAAGTCTTGGAAGCTGCATTGGACTTAAGATATGGCGACCAACATCTCGCCCAATTATACCAGGCTCAGCTGAAATCCCGGATGCAAAAAGCTGGGGAAAGTTTACAAGAATTTGAAGCTGCGATAGAGAGACTGGCACACCTGGCGTATCCAAATGCACCTAAAGAATTCCAGGAACAATTAGCCGTGGGGGCCTTTTTAGATGGTATAAGGGACGAAGAAGTCAGGCGAGTTCTGAGGCTGACGAGACACCAAAGTAGTAGCGAAGCTTTGGTGCGTGCACTTGAAGTAGAAGCCGCTTACAGAGATACGCCAAGGTCGAGAGTGCGAGCTGTGACTCTCGAAGAATCGCAACCAGAAATGAACCAGCACCCTATGTTGACGGAGATGCAGAAAATGTTTACCAAATTATTGAACAAAGTGGATGATCTCAGGGAGCAGAGAAAACAACAAAATAAAGGAAAGACGAGCGGAGGTATTAAATGTTACAACTGCGGCAAGGTAGGACACATGAAACGAGACTGTCGACAGCAGATCTCGGAGAGTCGAGTAAATGCTGTTAATCTTGAAGAGAAGCAGGAAAGCAGTACCAATGGGGTTGTTCTGGCTAGGGAATGCAGTGACCCCAGAGAAATAAAGATTTCCCAGCTTCGAGGAATTTCGAATAGTCTATTGTTACAAGGCCATGTGAATGGGAGAAAATGTTTGTTTACCATCGACACAGGTACTACGTCATCAATAGTACGGCCAGGATTTATATCGGGCATAAAGATTATCAAGAGGCAAAATGAGGTGATCGTCCGGACAGCTACGGGGGACAGGGCTAAGGTTCATGGAGAAGTAGACCTGGGTTTGCAGATTGGACAGTTAAGGTTCGACCACAGGGTCATCGTGGCTGACATCACGGATGACTTCATTTTGGGACTGGACATTATGGAACAGTATGGATTTATTGTTGACGTAGGAAAGCGAGTCTTAAGGATTGGAAACGAACAATTTATTTTGTCAAAAGTGAACGACCAATGCGAGAAAACCAGGCTGTTGACAACGCAGGCAGTCAAAATTCCTGCATTATCCAGAAAACCAGACAAGGAAGATTGCAAGCGCTACCCTCAGGTGGGAAAATTGCCGAACATGGTTGAAGTGAACACTGTCAAGGTCGATCTTCCAGACAGTTGGTCAAAGAAAATTCTGAGGCGAGAGCAATTGCGCGATGTAGAAATCGGACCCATGTTGCGAGCAAAAGAAGAGGGAACGCGTCCAGCATGGAAGGATGTTTCCGACAAAGAAGTGGGGCTGAAGGCTTTATGGTCACAATGGGATTCACTTACGGTCGTAGATGGGCTTTTGAGGAGAGCATGGGAAAGCCCAGATGGGAAGCAGGTTGCCATGCGTCTAGTGATTCCCAGGTGTCGTGTACCAGAAGTACTCCAGGAAGCGCATAATGAAACGTCCAGCAGACACTTCGGCATAAACAAGACATTGAGTAGAGCACGGGAACAGTTCTATTGGGTTAATAGTCGCCAGGATGTGGAGGCCTGGTGTCGCAAGTGTAAAAATTGTGCTGCCCGTGGAGAACCATTTTCGATGAGCAACTACAGAAATGGAAGCCGAGAACAGCCGAAGAATGATCGAGAGCAGATGAACAGAACTAGTAACCGCTTGAGGGCTCGTTATGATCAGAATGCCAGTACAGGGGGATTCAAGGTGGGGGATCTGGTTTGGCTGTACAACCCACAGCGGAAGGAATGGAGATCCCCGAAACTTCAACCTCCTTGGGATGGACCGTATACTGTTATTACCCGAATTAATGATGTCGTCTATCGTATTCAACGAAACAAAAAGTCCAAGATGAAGATCGTACACTTGGATAGACTAGCGAAGTATGTGAAAGAGGCTGAATTGCCTGACCGGGACGTTCAGGCTTAAGGAGGGGGCAGTGTAATGTGTTACAACCCCTAGAATGATGTATTTGCACTTACTCGAAAAAGAACCTACCAGAAGATTCCAAAGTGACATCTGGAATTATCGAGAGAATGGTGGCGTCATCACAGAACAATCGAGATCTGTCATTTTTAGGTATAAAAGACCGACCGCATTCTCAGCGAGTAGTTGAGAAGTTCAGAAAGTATAGAAAGTGAGGTTAAGAGTTCAAAGAGAAACAAAGTGATAAACATTGTGGATTTTAGTCAGTAAAGTGTATTTAAATTAATAATAGTATTGTGAAGTATCCAGTAAATATTTAATAAAGTGTGTTAGTGGACATCTCTTGTTATAATTTTTGGAACCCACGGAATTTGCGAGGGTGGTTTCCTAAGGGTGGAAACACGCGACAATATTAACAGAAATACAATTAAAAACTGTTTATTATGGACTTATACAGTCGCAATTATGCTACGGTATCCTAGCCTGGGGTGGCATAAACAAAACCAATTTAGACCCGCTAGAAAAATTACAAAAAAGATTTTTTAAAATCATTTTTAAAAAAGATTACTTTTACCCGACAGATTTATTATATAATGGATTAGAATTATTAACTATTAGAAAATTATATTGCAAAGCTTTAATACTAAACCAATATAATTACCTAAAACATAAAAATAGGCAGAGTACCTTATCTCTCCCTTTTGACTATCACACTAGAAGTAAAGAAAAAAATGTAATAACAGTACCTCGGGCCCAAAAAACGATAGGACAAAAAAGCTTTATCTATTTAGCTCCTAGAATATATAATAATATACCACCAGCAATTAAAAACTGCAACTTAAACAAATTTAAATACGAAATAAATAAATGGCTTCTAACTTATCCATTCCAAATACTACACAGATTTATTGACACTGGCGTCTTTTTGATCAATTGAAAATTATATTATCTACTTTTAAATATTAAGAAGAATTGTAAATCATAGCCTTAGTAATACTTAATATACTTATCCAATAATCAGAATGTACCTAATTATAATATAACTCTTATTCGTACTGTTGAATTTCAATAGAATTAATTTATTATTTAAGTTATTTCGGCCAATTTAAAATTCTACTTCTACTTCTATATATTAAGAATAATTGTAAATTATAGCACTAGTTATACTTAATATACTTATCCAATTATCAGAATATACTTAATTTTAATAGTTATAACTCTTATTCGTACAGTTGAATTTTAATAGAATTAATTTATTACTTAAGTCATTTTATTATAAATAGTATTTTTTATAGTATCGGTATAGCACTCACGGCCAGTTTTTATAACTATGTGAGGTTTACCTAAATGTTTATTTTCCTTGTACCGTTGTTCAATAATTAAGCAATTTAATGTATCTAAATGTTGTAACACTTGGTTCAATAAACTTTATTATTATTATTATTATTATTATTATTATTATATAATATCCTGATCAAAAGTTTTCATGGGCACAATATCTGAAAATCGCCAGTTTTTGAGATATGAAAGGTCAAAGATCAGGAATATCGGTACCCGCTGTCATAGTTGAGAGTATCATATTATGACGAGGATTTGTTTAACGTGTGATTTTAAATGTACCTGAAGTTTCGAACGTTCACTTGAATGAATTTTAGATGAAAAAGAAAAGTTAATAAAAACCACACATCGATTTAGGCATAAACACTTCATTGCCACATTTGCTGACAATAAATATCCACAATACTTAAGTTTTTACACCTAAATCGAAGTGTGGCTTTTATTAATTTTTCTTTTTCATATGAAATTCGTTCAAGTGAACGTTTGATTTTAAATGCCTACCAGAGTTATTAAAAGAACAACATACCTATCTTCTTTCAACTTCTAGTAAAGACAAAATTTCTTGGGAAGTCGACGGCTTCCAATATGTTCTTCGATATCATCTGACGGAAGGAATAACGTGCTTTTTGTACACAGTCCTTTGATTTGTTTTTATCCACTCTGTACATCAGATCTCTGCCCTTTTCAATTAATTGCAGCTCTTCTATAATCCTCTGAAATAGGTAAATTACTACAAATAGGTAAATACCTATCACAACTCGTATGTTGTAATCAAATCCAATGGTTGTGATTTAAATAAACAAAAGCTCCTTAATATTGAAATAGATTTAACCTACCTTCTTGAAAATAAGATTTAAACACCCCGTAAAGTGTTCACATTTCATCTGCATTTTCACCTGTTTTTCAATGATCAGTCAATTGTTTGAATGGTGACCACCAAGCTTCCTTTTCGTGGACCGAGACCATTACAAAGACACCTCAGTTTCTTTTCTAAAAATCGATACCTACAAACGCCGTAATTATTATAACTAATATAGGTGATATGCTTAGTATAATATGTACAAAGGGATACACATTAAACTTTAGTGTGTAAATATAAAATATCTGCAAATGACAACAAAACTATGTGGTAGTTATATTATATTTTATACATTTGTAAAATACTTACAGCAATGCAATTAATGTATATACTTGGAATAATTATAATAAATCAGGGGAAAACAAAAAACAAAACATACATTTGACAGCAAAAGCGTGACGTATACTAATAGCAGTACGATGAGCATGCGCACTAACCTAATGACCGTGGCGCGCATTTAAAAAATTCTACAAGGGGATTGTAATGACATGGAAAACGGAAATCTAAATATAAAAGATAAAAAGTAATTAAATACCCATTCTAAGTCTGAACTATCTGCTTAAGAAATGCCGATAGTTACCGAGATAGTTACTAATTAATTGAACACAGTACATAAATTAAAAAAGGGTTATTATTCATTATTATTTAATATTTCATTCATTATTATTTAATATTTCATATTCATTATTATTCAATATTCGATCACAAATCTAAAGTCTGGATTCAAAATTTAAAACATATTTCATATATACAATAATATTGACGAACGATTTAAAATTTATAAAACGTCATACACCGCACAGGGGATGACTATAAATGTACTTAAATCAAATCTATATAGATAGAGAAATATCATTATTATTTTTGTAGGTAGGTAGGTAGATAGGTACTACAAAACTAGCATTGCTGTCTCATCAGTTGTGATGCAGGTTTATTTTTATTAGTTCAAAAATCGAACCAATCAGCGTTCGCGTTAAAAGTGCTGAACTTTTGATGATATTACTGTCGGCGCGGCGCTCGGGCGATGCAAATATTCCTACAAAAAATATATCTGTATTATACAGATAAAATCATTGACGAATGTCTATACGATGTACATGAACACATATACGAAGAACGTTCCCTGATACGTGTACACAGTATATGCGACTGTGAATATAAACTTTTCTGTATATTCCATTTATATCGTATGTATAATCATATTGTATATGTGAAAATATTATTTATATGGGAATGTTGAGGGAACATACATGGCAAGTACAGAATGCAATTAGAACATTGGGAATGCAAAATGTACATTCGTGGAATAATAAATGCTATCTGGGCTGTTAGTATTATCCAACAAAAACAAAAAAACGGTAACAAAACTGTTTTTTTCAGTTTTACAATGTTTTTGTTTAATTTTAACCTTTTTTGTAAATTATTAATGATATTATTTGATGCTAAAGATTCATTAAACATCCAAATACTTTCTACATTTTGAAATAAATAGCTATATTAGTCTAAGATCCGGCAGCTTATTTGTGCAGGTATCGAGTTCTTTTAATAAAATTGGATCAAAATGAAAGATTGATGATAACAATGCAAAGCAAAATCTAGTAAACTATACAGTTTTTAAGTAGTAGTATACAAGTTCAGTGGCCGAGTGAGTTAAAGCGTTGACTTACAAATCGAGAGGTTGGCTGTTCGATCCTCACTCATTCCCTTTTCTTCATGATATCCCTCTGGGATGTACAAATATTTTTCAAGGTTGTGACATTTGGACGTCCCTCGGCTGCCCGCCGGATGTACTTTGAACCAAAAACGAATGTCCATCTGATGTCCTGTATGTCCGTCGAGGACGTCCTTCAGATATCCACAATGTTGTGCTATTAGGGATTAAAGTGCAACGTTACAAGCACGTCAAATTGACGCACAAACTAACGTCACAATTTTATCAAGAAATATAACGCTAAGAAGACGTTATTTATTCGTAACACGACGTCGTCGACCAACAATCACCTATACAGATAACATCCATACACGCGCCTCTTAAAAGAGTTATAACTTTTGATTAGTTAAACCAAATCATGAATGCAAATGCATTTTTAAAAGACAATAATTTAAATATTAATTCTAACAATTTCACTTTCCTTGATCTACTGACCTCTCGTGACGTACTCGTTAATTTTTTTAATCGACCTTAATTGCTCACATTGACGATAATGATGACGAGTGTGCATACTTTACTTTTTAACTGGATCAACCAAAAATAATTCGCATTAAACTCGAGTAATGAAGATTATATTTGTGACTACTTTATGTCTGTTAGAGTTCCCCAAAATAGACTTTGATACAGGACCGTACCTAGAAATATTGGGTAATGTTGATTTTCTTCTTGGGCTAATATCAACATAATGAAGAATAGAAGTGCTGATTTCGCTGAAAACATAAATATCTATCTAACGAATGATTGCGTTTGTATATTTTCTCACACATTTCTGATTCTTCGTGAAAATGGCGCCCCCTTATTTCTTCTGCCCATAGGATATAATTAGTACGGACTGCTTGCTCCTCCCCTCGATTTTTCATGATCAACACTGATAACACAGAAGAAATTACAATCAGAATACAATCTCGGAAAAAATTCTTTGATCTTTTATAGCAAAATCTCTTAAACTCCAACAGGCGTCCACCGTCCACCATATTGTTTCACTGAAAGGTCAGGACCGTACTTCAATATTTTTTACTTCCTTCAGGAACAGACACACACACGTCATAGCGTAGAATTTGGTTGTGCTGTTTTTGGTTATGCTAGTTTGGGCTGTGCGTACACAGTGTTGATTGCTCTTTTGGTTTTGGTATATGTTTTTCTGTTTGCTTTTTTCGTGGTGGTTTTTAGTTTTTTTTGTTTCCTAATCTTCAATATTTTTTGGTTTATTTTTTTTGTTTGTATTTTTTGTTTGTTTTTTTGTCTTTTCGTTTTTTATTTTTTTCAGTTTGTTTTTCAAAAAAAGTTTACAATATATATTTTTAAGGCCTGGTACTTTCATCTCCAGTTAAGTCTATTCTCCAGATAATTTCCTTGGATACAATTGTGTCAATCATTGTTTCCATAGGATCTATCTATAGAATAGACATAACTGGACATGAAAGTACCGGGCCTTAGAATCACCAATAATTTACCTCTTATGACACCCATCCAAATATTACATGACATCTCAGGCACCCTCACAACTTCAAACTTCGTCTTAAGTATGTTACTCCCTAACTTTGCCAACACCCTAGTAGCTTCATCCAATGTTATTTTCCGATATCCTCTAACAACCAAATTTCTTGCAGCTCCCACACACCCTTCCCTGAATTACATTTACACCCCTAGAGGCCCGGTATTTTCATATCCAGTTAAGTCTATTCTATAGATAGATCCCATGGAAACAATTATTGACACAATTGTATCCAAGGAAATTATCTGGAGAACAGACTTTTCCGATATCCTCTAACAACCAAATTTCTTGCAGCTCCCACACACCCTTCCCTGAATTACATTTACACCCCTAGAGGCCCGGTATTTTCATATCCAGTTAAGTCTATTCTATAGATAGATCCCATGGAAACAATTATTGACACAATTGTATCCAAGGAAATTATCTGGAGAACAGACTTAACTGGAGATGAAAGTACCGGGCCTAAGAAGCTTGTTTTGAGCTATTTGGATTTTCTTTTGGTGTGTTGGGGCTATAAGAGGGTACCAGATGGGGGCAGCGTAAGTAAGATGGGTCTGATGTAGGACTTATAGATTAATGTAGCCATGTTGGTGGGTGAATTTGGAGGTGCGTCTTCAGTACTTCCCCAGCATATTTTTTATAGATAGATAGATTTATTAATTCCGTATGCCAATTACAAAAATTGGATAGAATAGGTCAATATACAAAATATACAAAGTATACAAAATATACAAAATATACAAAATATACAAAATATACAAAATATACAAAATATACAAAATGTACAAAATATACAAAATATACAAAATATACAAAATATACAAAATATACAAAATATACAAAATATACAAAATATACAAAATATACAAAATATACAAAATATACAAAATATACAAAATATACAAAATATACAATATATATATAAATATGCAGTATATACAAAATATACAAAATATACAAAATATACAAAATATACAAAATATACAAAATATACAAAATATACAAAATATACAAAATATACAAAATATACAAAATATACAAAATATACAAAATATACAAAATATACAAAATATACAAAATATACAAAATATACAAAATATACAAAATATACAAAAATATAAAAAATACAGTTACAACTAAGTGTAAAATAAAAAACAATACAAACATACAGCATACAATATGCGCGTTGAAAGTAATTTTCTTGTCCAGGGTATAAGATTTCCTCCTTCCAATTGAAGGCTTGGCCTTGGATATTAATTTTAGTGGTAAAGTTGCTCCTGTATCTAGTAAAGCAAATTGGTTGGGTTTTTCCAGTCTTGGTTTGTAAACCCCAGTTACTATAGAACTATATGGTTCTATTGGTTTGCAATTCAAGAAGGTTAGTCATATTATGTCCGCTTGCTTTGACGTTGTCAAAATTGCGGTGTCGTCTGCGAACAAGCAGAGGGTGGTTCCGTGGTCTGTTGAAGGTGGTAATTCGTTAATGTAAATGCTGAAAAGGATGGGACCAAGGGATGACCCTTGGGGGAGAACATGGCGGATCGATTTGCGCGAATATAGATGCGTAGCCACCCCCTCTATCACTCCCAGTACCATCTCCACTACCATGTGGTCCGTGTGGCATATCGTTTTTGAGGTAGACGATTTTAAGTATTATTAAAGTTCTATGAACAATTATTTCCACATAGTGGAGTGCTTTCGTTTTTATGTGTGGAAATTGTTGAAATCTTATTAGTTATTTTTTTATTTCAAATCTGCGTAGGTTTTGCATATTTAAATTTTTGCTTGCAATAATAATTATTGCCGCGCAAAGGTTGAGTTATCTAGATATTATTAAAATTGTTGGTGATAATGCGAGATCATCAAGAGAATCAGCTCGCGAATTCGATATAAGATATCCAAATCGTCCACCGATTAATGTCAGCACATTTAGAGAAATTGATGTTTTAACTTACACATACACAACCTTTGCGCGCAATAATCATTACTACAAGCAGAAGTTTAAACTAGTGGAAGCATTATACTCTTCGCCGATTTACTGAGCTTTTTATATAATTGTTACACATTCTATAGGATACTCTACATTCGCAGTTTTCTTATAAATAATGTTAGTTTTTGGACATTCTAAATTTTGTGATACCAACTTTGTTGTAAAAAAGAAATACTTATATGGAAAAAAAAAATGAAAAAAAAACCTGTCCGGGATTCGAACACAAGACCTCTGGATTGCCAGACAAATCAAATCAAACAATACTTTACTTATATTGCCCGGAAACTGTACCGCGCGCAGCGTCGTGGTGAGTGTAGGGCTGGGCGGAGCAGGTCCAGTTCGACTAAACAATAATTAATGAGTGGATTAGAGTTCCTGTTTAAAGCTTAAGCCATTCGACCATCAGACATCACGAAAATTTAATGTCTGTAGTGTATATATCAATCGAGTATTATATTTCAACGAATTAGATATATTATTATAAAATATATACATTAATAAAATGTATAAACAAAAAAAATATAGAGAATAAAATTTCGCAAGATTTCTATTTAAACACAAATAATAAAAATTAAGAAAATATATATTTTTTAATTTAAATGATTAATAACTTTTTTATTTACTGATTAATTTTTTTCAAAAACAACAGTGTTCTTCCTGTAGCTAACGCTAATTTACTTTCCAAATTTCAATACAATCGGACTTTTATTTCTTCTTAAGTTATCGGGCTTACAAGAAACGTGACGGACGGATGGACGGACCGTTGTTCAGAATTCGTTCACTAACATAATGATATGAAATTGTTTTCTCTACGAGCGATATTTACTGATTTAGAAATGTGCCGATCAAATACATTATACTCTTCGTTTTTGAGAAGAGTATAATAAGTAAACCTCGGTAAACCTACACAAATTGAGAATTACACATTCCTTCGTCAGTTGTTTTGAGTTAATGCACTCTTTTAAATACACAATTTTGGAATCCTATGAAACGCCGTTTTGCTATTTAATCAAAAAAAGCATCATAAAATTCAGGTAACATTTTAATTTCAATGTTTATCATGTCTGTTTATATATTTTCTTGTCATTAAAATTTTTCTCATTTTGCAAACACAAAAACTGAACAAAGATTAAAATGTGTGTTACCGTTTTTTAATCAAATAGTAGGTATTACTCTATCAAAATTTAAAAGAGAGATTTTAATTCAACAAAAATTTCAATTAAAAAATAGTTTTAAATAAATGTAAAAATGCAAAACCTGTTAAAATTAATTGTTTAAATAACAAATATTTGATTGAACAGAAATTCGGAAAACATGCAAAATGAGAGAAATTTTGCGAAATAGAATTTGGCAATAAACTTTAAATAAAACTTTTAGCTAAATAAAAGAAAGAAACAATTAAAAGACAAAAAATATATAGGTAAACAAACATGATAAACACTAATATTAAAATGTTATATGAATTTTATGACACTTTATAATTTTTTTTTTGATTGTTATATTGTATCTGGAAAAAATCCAGACAAGATAGTAACACTATAATATACCTGTATTTTTTGTTTCTTTATATTTTCACTGTAATTAAATTGTTTGTTAAGTAAAATATGTATAAAATTAATGATATTTGAAACGCTATTTTGTAGATTGTAGATTGTTTAAGGGGTCGCTTGGCCCTGGGTTGGCCTTTCTTCACCTCGACCTAAAAGGTCTTTTGTGAGTTACCCTGCATCTAGTTGTTACCCAGGATTCCAAGACTTTTTGCAAAGCTTGCGATTTTCCTGGGGGCTAGTTTCCCTATGTCTTCAGGCGTTAATTCCGCCTGTTCTAGGTACTTTAGCCTAATGCGGATTAACACCTTGCATTCACAAAGTATATGTTCCGCAGTTTCAGTTGCAGCTTCACAGTATCTGCATTTGTCATCTTCTGCCATGCCCATGTTCTTGAGATGGTATCTCAAGGGGCAATGGCCAGTTAGAAGGCCTGTGATCAGCCTTAAATCGGACTTTTCCAGTTCGAGAAGCCTTGTGGCATTCTTTGTAGAATAGGTTATAAACCTTTTTGCTTGTCTTTGTCCTGGAGTGTTCCTCCAGTAGGACTCTTTTTGTTCCTTTTCCCATTTTAGGACCTCCTCCGTTATGTGTCCCCTGGATAGGCCACAGAACGGTTCGGGTCCAAAAAACGGGGCTTCAGCCCCTTTTCTTGCGAGGCTATCAGCTAATTCGTTGCCTTCTATCCCCTCATGCCCTGGCACCCACATCAAGGTAACCTTGTTGTTTTTTGCCAGTTGCTTCAGGGATTGTCTGCATTCCCAGGCAATTTTTGACTCAAAGGTATATGACCTGAGAGCCTTTAATGCTGCCTGACTGTCTGAAAGTATATAGATCTTTGCCCTTCGAGTGCCTCGATTTAGGCATTCCTGGACGCATAGATCTATAGCATAAATTTCTGCTTGGAAGATGGTTGGGGTGTTACCAAGGGCTTTAGATAGCCTGCATTTAGGCCCTGCTACGCCCACACCAACCCCTTCATCCATCTTGGATCCGTCTGTGTACCAGACGTGTGACTCTTTCTCCAACCGCAATGCTCCGGCCCTGCCCGCCTGACGGCTTTCAATCAGCACATCAAACGGGCAGTCAAAGTCATATTTGATTGGCATTGAGTCAGTGGGTTTGGTCATGGATTCGAATTGGATTAACTCCAGAATCCTTAAGTGACCAACCAGGTCGCCTGGTCTGAATTTAAGTGCCTGATGCAGCCTTAAGGCACTAAGTGCTGCCTCCTTCCTCACATGCAAATGCAGAGGAAGTAAGTCCAGCATTGCCTCCATAGCTGCTGTGGGACACGAGCGCATTGCTCCTGTAGTCCCTAGACAGGCAAGGCGTTGCAATTTCTGCAACTTTCCTTGTGCTACTTTTTCTTCTGTTTTTGGCCACCATATGCATGATGCGTAGGTAACCATAGGTCTCACAACCGATAGGTATGACCAATGTATCATTTTCGGCTTTAGACCCCAAGTCTTACCAAACAGCCTACGGCACGTCCAAATGGCCGTTGTTGCTTTGGTAAGTGTCCTTTCTAAATGTGAGTTCCAGGTGAGTTTTTGGTCCAGAATTACTCCTAGATACTTGACCTCACTGGAAAAGGTCAGTACTGTTCCATTCAACATAGGGGCTCTCAAGTTGAGTTTTCTCCTTTTGGTGAATGGAACAATAACTGTTTTGCTCGGATTGACACTAAGACCCTCTGACGAGCACCATTTGGATATTATGTTTAGGGCAATTTGCATGTGGTTTGAGATCATAACCTCATGCCTGCCCCTGACAGTAACGACCAGGTCATCAGCGTAGCCCTGAACGTTGAAGCCATAATTGCTCAGCTTATGGAGGAGATCGTCAACCACCATTGACCACAGCAAGGGCGATAAGACTCCACCTTGTGGACAGCCCCTAACTGCAGTCACGGTGGCCGACTCACCCCCCATATCTGTGGTAATTATTCTGCTTCTTAGCATGGATTGTATCCATTTGATTGTTGGGGATTGTATACCCCTTTTTTCCGCGGCTCTCTGTATGGATTCATAGGAGGTGTTATCAAAAGCACCCTCTATATCTATGAAAGCACACAAAGCCAGTTCCTTGGCAGTAAATGTCTTTTCGATGCCTTTAACCAGGCCATGTAGAGCATTTATTGTTGATTTGCCAGGTTGATAGGCAAATTGTTTCGAGTGAAGCGGTTTCACTGTAATGATTTCGCTTCTAATCTGTTGATCTAATATTTTCTCCATTGTCTTAAGGAGAAAAGAGGTTAAGCTGATGGGGCGATAAGATTTTGGCTCGTCTGGTGGACGTCTGCCTATCTTTGGGATAAACGCCACCTTAACTTCCCTCCAAGCTTGGGGAATATACCCAAGAGTGTAGCTTGCTATGAATATGCTTCTTAGGCATGGGATAAGTTCCTCAATTCCATGTTGAAGCAGGGCAGGAAAAATACCGTCCCTGCCCGGTGATTTAAAGGGCTTGAAGGTCGATACCGCCCATTTAATTCTACTAGGGGTGAATATTTTTCCAGCTAGCCTTTTCCCTTCCCTGGTAGGACGATGTGCATCCTCTTCCAGGGAGGCCTGTGGAAGTTCACCTTCGATTACATGAGAGCCAGGGAAGTGAGTACCTAAAAGTACTCTTATGTTTTCCTGCTCACTCTCTGTATGTTGGCCATCGGGCTTTTTGAGTAGCCCTATTCCATTTGAGTGGTCTTTTGCAAGGACTTTTTGGAGACGGACTGCTGGGGCTAATTCATCTATCCCCTCGCAGAACCGTCTCCATGATCTTCTTTTAGACCTTCTCAATTCTTTGTTGTACTCCGTGAGGGCTTTTTTATAGTCCTCCCAGTTTCCAGACTTTTTGGTTCTATTGAAAGCTTTTCTGGTCTCAGCCTTAAGGCGGCTATTTTACTTTTAAATATAAAAAAATGAAAGAAACATTTTAATGACAATAAATATACAAAGTGTAATCAGTTTCATGTCATTAAAACTGGTTAACGCGCGGGGACCGACTAGACAAGCAAAAAACCTTTATGACTTTTTCTCTAGGGGCACTTTGAAAAAACTGACCTAGGTCAACAATTTGAATATTAGGGTAGGAAATATTTGAGAACCTTTCTGGGTCAATGGAAGTGTAGTTAGTTCCCTTTTAATTGTGATAAAAAAGTGCAGATTACCGACCGACTCGTTCTCGCCGGTACGCGGCAGCCCGCGGTTTCAAAGCAAAGAAGGGCGGCACCTTTGATGAGCGCCTTAACGGAACCAATTATAAAAATGTAAATAATTCGTTATCTCTTTTTGCAGAATTGCAAGAAAACGATGGGCGTAGAGATTTAACCACAGCATTTCTTTACATGTGTTTTTTTTTTTAATTTAGAACAAAATATTGGAGGTTTTATTGTTGTTTATAATTTTTCAGATTTAAATGTGATTTATTAATATTTGTAACCTAAATGAGTGTTCTGGATTAAAAGCTTAAAAAATGAGAAATTATTGCTTGATATTGGGAAATAAAGAGTTAGACGTCTGAGATACGATAACAGAAAACAATTATGTGTATTTTAAGTTAGGAAAAAATCTGATTTATTTAACGAATTGCCGATCAGGTATCGAAAACTATAATACACGAAATAAATTTAGAACTTACCAATAAATTAGTTGATTTGCATAAATTGTTCGAAATGGCTTCCGTCTGCATCAATACACTTTTCGGCACGTCGAACTAAGGACATACGCACTCCATTCAACACATTTGGTAAATTAGGATCATTTTTTACGGTTTCTATGCACATTAAAATTCCACACTAAACTGTCAACTAACGTTGTCAATAAAGAAAATAAAAATAAAGACTTGGTCTAAAATCCAAAAAGCAACACAAAAGGAACGAACAAGTAGTGTCTGTACGTAATCAAGAACTTAACGACTTGAACCAAAATTCAAAAAGAACAATTCCGTGAAACAGTGGATTTTAATTATAAATTTCAAAATTTTTATGTCTCTCGGGAAAAATCCAAAAATAGTTATTCTTTCACGAAACTTGGTACAAACTCATTGGGGGGGGGGGGGGTTACTGAATCTAGTGGTGTACTCAGATTTGAAATTAAAAAAAAATCGCTAATAAGATTTCATCAATTTCCACCCACAAGAACACAATTATTATTATTATCCATAAGGCTAACTATAGACTATGCTCTAGGGACAACAATGCGACAATGCGTGAAGGGGCGCGCGTTAGGGCATGAGGGGCGTTGCGAGTTCTTTGCATTCTCTGCCTATTAAAAAAATATATATTTTGTTCCCCCCCTCTAATTAATTTTCGTTTTCAATGCCCATCAATTTTGATACAATTTTTTTTTCATATTTCTCCCCTCCCGTTCGTCAATTTTGGATCTTTTTGAATCTGAACAAAAATGTTTTTTTCAGATTTCTACCTCCCCACACCCCGCTCATCAGTTTTTGAAGCCGGGACAAAAAATACATCACTGATGGCCTAGGGGCGCGCCAATCCTTAATCCGTCCCTGGCAGTAGGTTGACCTTTTGTGTTTTAAATAATTTAATGTATCACAAGAATGTACTAAATCGGACTTAAAACAAACATTTTATGGGGATGGTTTCAAACAAAATGGGACACACTGTACATACAGTGGCGGTCTGGGTGTCTAGGGCTTAGTCGGCATTTTACAATAAAAATTCAAACTCAGTTCGATTTGAATATTTTTGTTTCGCATGTATATAAACGTCGTCCCAAAATTTTTTTGATGAGCGGGGGGAGAAATCCGAAAATTTTTTTTTGATAAGCTGGGGGAATAAATCCGAAAAAAATTTTTTCGTGCCAAAATTTTATTGATGGGCGAGTGGGCGAGTGGGCGAGTGGGCGAGGGCAGAAATCCGAAAGAATTTTTTTTGGTGAGCGGGGGGGGGGGAGAAATCCGAAAAAAAAATTTTCGTTCCAAAATGGCCCCTCATTAGGCGCGGCCCTATAAAAAAATAATATATTTATGACACATTATATTTAATTACCTTGAAGTAGTTAACACAGTGTAGCAACTACAAAACTTTTGATATATTTCATTAGAAACCTTTTCATAAATGTTTCAGGAACAAAAAAAATATATTTATAGAGATAACAAATACACAGGTCAACAAATATTTTATCCTGTCAGTTTCCCTCTGCCACTCCTAGGAGAAAAAAGGGGGTGGTAAAGGCAAACTGTGTAATGATAGAAAATGTTTTTGTCCAAAATTGGATTAAGTGCACCAGAACCTTAGAATAGGACTTTTTTGCCCTTTTTAGGGGGTAAAAGGGATGGTAAATAAACAAACACTGATGCGATAAATTTTTTTAAATATCAGAATCGGTTTCAGTATGTCAAAAAACAGGATAAGATGGTTCTGATCAAAAGCGCAGCCCCTTTTTTTGTTGACATGTGTTATTATTAACAATTATATATTTCTTTCAGATATTATACAATGCCACCTAGCAAAGTCCTGCTGGATGATCTCAAAGATGAGTACAATGCGGGAGATATTATAACTGGAAAGGTAATTTGTTCAGTTGATAAGGCATATTATATTGAAGGTAAGTAGGTAATTATTTTTATGGTATTTATTAAAATAATTAGATATGTAATGCCGCAAAAGACAAAGGTTTATATTGCTAAATAGATCATTTTGGAAAATTTATTATTAAACAAGGTGACACTAAAATATTTAAATATTTTAATTGTTTTATAACACTCTATATACAGTATTGGTTCGGGAGATAGCGTCGAATTTAGTCACATTATATCAACAAAGCTCATTTTTTCAGTAGAGGTTGTTTTTTCATTGCTTATCGAAGAATCAGGTGTCAGCTACTTCAATCGCGGAGATTAAGGGCGTGGGAGGCTGCGCATCCGGTAAAATAATTTCGTTTTTCGCGTCAATCCAACAAGGCTACTAAACTATAAATAGTTTATTTATGTAATATAAATGAAAAAAAAAAGTGCCAGCTGCCTAGGGTAAGGAGCGAAGGTTGTCAGCTGTCCTAGTTAATATGTATGAAAAACACGTGAATATTCGTTATTTCAACAAAGCTGAAATTCATTTATATGATAGTTTACGATATAAAAAAATAATTAGAAAGTGTCAGCTGACAATACCATGGGACAAAACCTGTCGGCTAGGCCGTTTAAGTGTCCTGCAGCGTCCAGACGCTCACCGCGCGCGGTATCTTTAATGTCCCAGCTAACATATTATTCCATTTTTTTTAACCAGCTGACCAATTTCAAGTTTCTCTCAACACAAACTAATGAAATACTCTACTTCACGCCTGCTGATATCGTTTTTCTCATAGGAAACTTGAAAGAAAATCATTTGTATGAAATATTAGATAATCATATTATGCGCAAATAGTAACAAAAACTATTCTGGAGGAATTTGTTTGCCATATTTACGGTTCTAAAAGAATCAAAGATATTATAATCTCGTATGCGTAGCTACTTTCATGAATGCGTATAATGTCATTCAAAAAGATGTCTTGAAGATTGACCAGAATTTCGAAGGATCAATGTTATCCCCATGTAAGACAAAATTGAAACAGCATTTTTGCGAACTTCTTACATTGCTCAATTGTGGAGTCATGCACATCTTCATACGCCAAGTTTGTCTTTGCCAACTGATTATGGATGTGAAGAACACGATAAGAAATATAGTTTCAAGTGGTTTCAAGACAATCAGTTATCGAAAATTGAAAATATAAATTAGAGTGGGGTATTCTTCAGGTATTCTATGCATATAATCTTTTACTTCTACATGAATTCTCTTTTATTCGCTGATTTTCAATATTTTTCGGAAGATATTTGTGAAGACGATAATGAGAACGATGACGCTCGAGAATCTGAGGAAAATCTAGATTTTGAAGACCATTCAGACAGCACTTCCGAAGAGGAAGATAATTTACAATACAGCAGTGAAAGCGATTCAGATGAGAATCGATTGTTTTATTCACATTGAATGTTCCAAAATAATAGAAATATTAAAATTTTTATATTGATTCTCATTATTTAACCCTCACTATTCTCAATCAATGATTGCAATCTCTTAAGTATTCTCTAATATGTATGTCTAATATTTCATACAAATATGATTTTCTTTCAAGTCTCATACGTTAACTGGGGCATTAAAGATACCGCGCGCGGTGAGCACCTATGGACGCTGTGGTACACTTAAAAGGCCCAGCTGACAGGTTTTGTCCCATGGTATTATCAGCTGACACTTTTCAGTTGTTTTTTTTTTATATCTCAAACTATCATATAAATGAATTTCAGCTTTGTTAAAATAACGAATTTTCACGTGTTTTTCATACATATTGGCTAGGGCAGCTGACAACCTTCGTTCCCTACCCTATGCAGCTGACACATTTTTTTTTTCATTTATATTACATAAATAAACTATTTATAATTTTGTAGCTTTGTTGGATTGACGCAAAAAAACAAAATTATTTTACCAAATGCGCAGCCTCCCACGCTCTTCATCTCCACGGTCGCGTCAGCTGACACATATTTTAGTTGTTTTTCGTACGAAAACTAACAGACTATTAGGTAGATTTTGCCAACAGCGTTTGTAGATTTTGCCAACAGCGTTTGCAACCAACTGCCCAAACTTGGGGTGGGGTTCCCCCCCGGGCCCGGCCCTATTGATAATTTTAGATTTTTATTTGTGAGGGCGTTTAAAACAAATTGATTATAAGGAAAACTTATCTAATAATGTGGAATTACTAAAACATCGGATAAGAGATGCCATTTTGCATCCTTAACAATTAAGAAATCAGTAACAGTTATAAGGAGCTAGACATCCATCTTATAAACTCAATTCAGAGACATACTGTATAGTTCTTTCCCGTACTAGAGGATTTACAGTATACTTATTAATTGTACATTTCTTTTACGGTAATTCGGTAGTTAGGGGCGAGCGTAGAGGCGACTTCAATGTGAATGTCAGTCGATATTCCGTCGAAGCAACGTCGAGCGCGGTTAGTACTTGGATGGGTGACCCATCTTGGGAAATACAACGTTCTCGTCCCACCTTCTAGCGGCTTGTATATCAGTGTATACGCGGAAGCTACGTAATTTCAGACGAGGATTACGTAGTGGATATACCATCCTTCGGAGGGGATGTAAAGCAGGCGGTCCCTTGTCTATTAAATGTTAGGCAAGTAAAAGATCCCTACTCTTCTTAAGGGAAGAGGTTCGGCAAAATTTCCAGGTTGGGGGTAGCTCGTCTCCTGGCGTCGGTGATAGGCCCTGGTAGCGGAGATAGGCCGACGTTAAATAGTTAAAAAAAAAAAAATTGGTAGTTATATTGAAAAACATTCTGCTTTTTAAGGAGATTTTGAACATAACAGCTTTAGATCCGTTATATCTCGAAAAAAATGTAAATCCTATGTGAATGATATTTTAGCTATTGATAAAACACGGCGCTTTCCTTACGATGAAATTTTTTCAGATTTTTTTATTTTAAAATTTCAGTGTTATTATTAAATAGGTACTTCATGCTTATTCGGTTATTTTTTAGGGTATTTAAAAAAAATTTGATAAAATAATTGATTATATAAAATGTAAAAATTTTTAAAAAAATAATCTGATAAGTATATCAAATATTAATTATAGATAATACTAATGCGAGAAATAGATCGACTAGTGATAGCGAGGTTATTCAGTCCAGGGGTGGACTCAGTTCGTTCTCAGCTAATGTTATTTAAATGTAGGTATTGATATTGGAATAAAGATTACAAGTGAGAAATACTGACTAAAAGTCTAGGCACTCTTAATAACTTATAATACTTTCAATTTGCCTATAAACACAGCTTTCAATATATACTAATTTGTATTAAAATACACACTTTCATCATACCAGCTTTCACTCATTTGTCAAGAAGTTTATCATTCATTTACAACTTCAGAATTGAACTAAACACATTTAGTAACTTTTTAAGTTGTTGAGAATATTGAGGTTGTTTTGATAAGATCGAATTTTCTTTCTGAATACTTCCAGTATTCAAAAAAAAAAAATCGATAAAGAAGCCCCCAGACTATAAGTGCCTTTAGTCATGTTTTTTGTTAATCAATCGAGTATCATCTGCTTAGCCATTTCACGTGAATAATGATCGTGAAAAAAACAAGGCGAATGTTCCGTTCATACACTAAACTATTCCATTATTTTTTAGCGGTAACTGTAAATCTAGAAGGTGCTGAACACACATATTGGTTAGGACATGAGCAGGGCGCCCCTGTGGAGTACAGCGGCGATAATGTCTTCCTGGAATTAGACAAAAGATGGTTTGGACAAGGTATGTCTTTATTTTTCAAAATTTTAAAGTTCAGCACTTAAGATTTTCTTTTTGGCCATAATATAACCAACAAGATTTCTGTGGCTACTGATGGTACTTTTTTATATAAAATATTCCATAGTCCGTCTCGAGACTAGTTTACATATTATCTATGCAATCTCCAGCAGTTAGTAAAAAAACCGCTGCCCAAGAAATCACTAGTTCCACATTCAGATTTTCTATCCTAGTCTCACAATGAGAAAAATATGTTTATGCAGTGACGAACCTAGGGGGGGGGCAACGGCCCAGGGCGCCGTCACAAAAAGGGGCGCCGAAGGAGTCTTTTAAATAATAAAAAAAGTGTTATAACTCGAATAGGTCAGGTTTAATTAGTTAATGATCTTAATTTAAATAATAAAAAAATGCAAATATGTACCATTATTTGCCTATTAACAATAGTAATTTCCAGTCTTTTTATAGAAACATGAAACCCGCAGAAATTTGAATGCGATTGTGTGATTTGTGAACGAACGATAAAACTGAACTAAAGTACACTTATATTATTGCATGCAGTAAGCTGTAAGTATTATAAAAATCATATAATCGTGTTGACACCTGGCACCTGGTGGACCTGGTTGTAGAATGGTGTTTACTACTGTTTATAATGGGAAGTCTCACGGCGAGTTTTCGGCATTGCACAGTGGCACGAATCGTGATTTTTTTCGTTCAAAATTATCTAGAGCACTTGTTTCGCAACCGATTGGGATAATTTTTTTTTTTAAAGATTCGTTATTTCGTTCCCAAAAAACGTAAGAGAGTCGATTTTTGAATTATGCTAACCAAAATTATTGAGCTTAGACGAAATGCCCATGTTACACTGTGATCACCATATGTTATTTACAAATAAAAACTGTTTTTCTTATCCAATTTACATAAATCTTGTTACTTGGGGGGGTCGCTGATTACGATTCTGACATCAAAATTGTCATAAACCAACCTGCAAGATGGCGGAATCAATAGCGGCTATAAAAATGCTAAAAAGTGATGAAAAATGAAATATTTTTGTTTAAGTTTATGCCGAAATCGGCTCTCTTAAGTTTTTTGGAAATTAAATAACGAGTATTTAAAAAAAATATATCCCAATCGGT
This sequence comes from Rutpela maculata, assembly GCA_936432065.2. NCBI lineage: Eukaryota > Metazoa > Arthropoda > Insecta > Coleoptera > Cerambycidae > Rutpela > Rutpela maculata. Next base: position 131,587,411 of record OW386292.2, on the reverse strand, counting down.
TGCGAAACAAGTGCTTTTGGTGGCATTTGGAGATGTGTCAATCGTGATTGATTCGATCACTTCAAAATATTGAAAATTGAAAGATCGAATCCCGCTTATTCGTTACGATTCGATCACTGTTGAGCATTTAGTAAGTTAAAGTCGATCAAGAACTACTTTAGATCTAAAATGGGTCAAGAAAGGCTTTCAAACTTGGGAATAATTTCAATTGAACACCAGATCGCCCAAAAACTCAACTATGACGAGCTGATAGATAAATTTGCTGAACAAAAGTCAAGAAAAGTTAACTTTTAAATCATTATTTTGGGTTGTGAAAAATAAAAACTAATGAAAAAATACTTTTGTATTTTAGTAATGTTATTATCACAGATAATTTAGGGCGCCAAATTTACTATTGGCCCAGGGCGACAGATTCTCTAGGTTCGTCACTGAGTTTATGGAACCTTAATAATATAATATTTGAAATCGTCTACCCCAAAACCCTAAAACGATATGCCACATCGGGAGTGAGGGTGGTAGTGGGGGTGGAGTATAAAGAAAATTTTGAGGCCTTTGGTTCTTGTACACACACTAAATCACAATTTTATTTTTTGAACCACCTTTAATAATGGAGTGGGGGTGGCAATGGGGGTGGTTAATGCCAAAATATTTTTAAGACCAAAAGAGACCAAAAAAAAATTTTGAAAATTTTTATTTTTCAAATAGGCTAGAATGTCATGAAATATTGGGATTTTAAATTTGAGCAAACAAAAATTCTGTCTGTCGGTTTGTCTGTCTGTTTGTAGCTTTTTTGTGCACACGATTACTCTGGAACCGTTTAAGATTTGACTTGAAATTTGGTAAACCTATGTATTTTAATGAGATCTAGAAATAGGTTAGGTATATTTTGATCTTAATCCGTTGAAGGGTTGGGGGTAAAATGTGGGTAAATAATTTAATAATAAATAAATCGTCCATACTAATAATTTATATTTATAAATCGTACATACTAAGTACAAACTGTGTTATGTGGGAGATGATGCCAATTTTTTGCCCAAACAATGGTAATTCTGTTTCTTGACTATCCCCATGCCAGTTATTTTTATTTCTAGGTGATCCAAAGTCTGGTGATGGTGATTATGAATATCCCTTTGAATTACAGTTACCGAAGAATCTGCCTGGAACATACTTAAGCACACATGGATGGATTAAATACACTGTTAAAGCTACGCTTAAAAGCGGATATGATCTCCTCGTTTACAGGAAGGAAGTGAATATAGTAGCGCCTATAAATTTAAACGAAATAAATGACCTTAATTTGGTAAGTTGCATGGTATTATTATTACCCTTATACGATTTAATTGTTTGAGAAATGTCTTGCTAATACAGGCAGCAGGCGGTCTGACCAAGAGAATTTTGTTTAAGATATTACAGACAAATTAAAGTAGATTTAATAATATCCAATCGAACCCAAGTAGCTGTATTGGGGAACTAATATGCTTAAAATTAAAACAGATTTAAAACAAGGCCGAGGATACGATTCCTCAAGTGATGGAAACGTATATTATTTTTTTTTGGCCGACCAGAAAGTACTCCTTTTCTGGAGAAATTATCCTCCAGAAATTAACGTTTTCCAGGCTAGACTGGAAAGTGGATATCAGAGATCGTCAAAAGCTTTTCCGATCCCTGTTATTCTCGTTGCTATGGAAACGAATTTGTGTTAATTGTTGAGATAAGTGTCAAATAGATAAATATACTTTTATGAGTTTTCAAAAGTCAATTCACAAGTTATGGAAAATATGGATTCAGACTTTGAAGCTTTACAAGCAGAAATTGAAGTTGTACCCACTAAACAATGCATTATTACTTTAATAGAACCTCAATATTACAAAGTTACATGTAATGTTATGTAAAACAGATCATGAACAGTGTCGTAATGTTACTACAAAGTAATTTGTCATACTATTAAATGTTACTCTGTTACATTGTTAAAAAGGTAACATCGTGAAAATATTACTTAATGTTCATAACATATTGACGTAATAATTTATCAATATAACTTGTCATATATATATTTATATTTATTAAACGTGTTACATTACATACTTATTTATATCTCACCATGAATATCATTGCTGCAATGTATGCTTAATATTCGAATCATGCGCGGATCTAGAAATTTCAATAATTTTTTTCTCGTCTGTGGCGCATGGGACCCATACGAAATATGGGAAATAACATCTCGAGAAGCACTTCTCTAACGACCCCTAAAAAATTTTTTCAAAATTCTAGGTCTAGGCACTCCTGTTTAAAATTATTTTTTTTTGTTATATGCATTTTACTTTTCATAAAAAATACAATTAAAGAAGCGGCTATAATACTCTATTGAATGAGGATAAATGCGTGTCGAATTGTTCCGTAGATGTTTGCACAACCTGGCTGCTGATGTTAAAAGAAGAACTTAACAAACTCATTTTTATGAAAAGTAAAATGCATGACAAAAAAAAATTAAACAGGAGTCCCTAGACCTGGGTAACCGAATTTTGAAGGAAATTTTCGCAAACTGCTTTTTCAAAATTTTTTAGGGGTCGTTACAGAAGTGCTTCTCCCATATTTTGTATGGGTCCCATGCGCCACAGACGAGAAAAAAATTATTGAAATTTCTAGACCCGCACTTGATTCGAATACTAGTAAGGCAATGTAGTATCAAGATAAATGGTAACTTTGGTTGAATACTATTATAGTTGTCCCAGTGCCAGTTAGTATTAGAGGATTACGGACAGAAATATTGTGTCAAATTATGTGTTTCTAATCATAGGAAATTGTAAGATGTACAAATGTACAAATGAGTGGGGGACACATTATTCGACAGGCTGTCCATAATCCTTCAGTACTAACTTGCATCAGTTGCAGTGGCGGCTCGTCAGGGGAGGCAAGGGTGGCTCAGCCTCCCTTTGGAAGAAGCAGCATATCTTCCAATATTCCAAATTAATATCTTTTTCTTGTAGAAATTTCTCTAATTGTCTTTCAAAATATCAAGCCTCCTCTGCAGACAATATCACGAGCCGCCACTGATCAGTTGAGGCATCTATAGTATTTAATAAATAATCACCTAAACCTAAAATAAAAAGAAAACATTTAATCAAAAATATATTTTGTTAAAAATATACATAAAAATATACAATGTATAAAAATAAATAAAAATAAAAATGCAAATTCTCAACAAGTGTTATAAAAAAAAATCCATATTATTCCTTGCCTCTCTCGCTGTTTCCTTTGTTTGGCGAAACGCAGCCATTCAGCTACCACATCTTCGAATTGTTTTGCTGTGGTGGCTGAGAAGGTAATTTTGACAGCCTCTGTTAAAAAATGGAATATATTAATATCTGATCGAGAATACAGTATAGAAGTATCGTAGTTACTGACATAACATAGTTAATCATTATCTTTATTATGGTACAAAAACACGAGACCATAGGTCGAGTGTCTTTCAGTTATCGAGTTATATTATCAAAATAGCAACCAAGCTTAAGTGCAAATAAAAATGTATGCTATTCAAAATAGAAACCTTGAATGGTGTTTGGTAATTTGTAAGTTTTTATATCCATTAGCAGAGAAAAACATTGGCTGACGTGTACGTTGCTGATTTTCAGAAATATTCTCAATTTACTCCAAAAAATGTCAAAGTAAGACAATCAGTCGGGAATTTTGCCCTGCAAAAAGTGAAGTAGTAATGATTTTGATACATGTTGTTTAAGTCGAGGCCATGATAAAAAACACAAGTTTTCAACCTTGGAGGTGGGGGAAAAATGTTGAAGACAAAGTTGAAGAGGACAAAATTTCCTACATTTTTTAAAGAGATACAGCGTTAGACAAATGAATTCAAGAAGAAAAATTTTTTTTATTATGAGCATTTTTTTAAAAAAAAAATCGTTAAACTTCATTTTCCCACCGCTGTATCTCGTTACCTATTAGACTTACAATAAAAATGTATATACAAAAAATGTATGCAATTTTGTCCTCTTCAACTTTGTCTTGAACATTCTTCTCGTAGGATCGAGCATTGCTAAATTATTTCGAAAAAACATTTTTTTTTTTCACTTCTTAATTATTAAAAAGAAACGTCAGCCAATGAGAAATCAGCATTGTAAATTTCAGCCACTGTTTTTTTATGTGCTTTACAAACAAAGCTTCCTGCAAAGTGGTTGAAACAATAAAATAATATAGAAGCGTTTTTTTCGCATTTTTGAAAATTCACCTCCTTTAAATGCAGCAGTACACAGGTGACTGAAGTTTGTTTTATTGTTTCTTACCGCTTTGCGAAACTTTTGATATATGGTACAGCGACAATAAAATCACTTAATTTTTAGTATTTCATAAATTAATTAAAAAAATTAAATTACAAAAAAAACGCAGACACAGATTTCAGCCAACTGCATTTATATCAATGTCATATTGACAGGCAACGTTTAAAACAACTGGCTGATACAATAAAATCATATAGGAGCGTTTGTTTTTTTTGCACTTTTAAATAACTGTTAATTAAAAAATCAGCAACGCCATAATGACTGAAATGGTTTTTCCGGCTTGTTATTATGAGATCTTTACACTTTTCGACTTCAGTCACACGATAAAATCATATAAAAAATTCTGCCACCAACTCACTAGCTATTACGTTGGTCGAGTAGCCAACTTAAAACAGGGACAATTGATTTACTTATCGGTGGCCTAATATCAAATTTTTATTTTTTTTTTATCCCCGTGATTAGGACCACATATGCAACTCCGATGAGTAAAGCAATAAATAACTGACCTAAAATAAGCAGGTTGAAACAAGAATAATATTTTAATGTTATATGTTTATCAATAAAATGCAATTAGTGTGCTTCGACAAATAACACAGGTGTAAAAATACCGCAAATTTAAGGTAACTAAATAAAATTTAAAGTTTATTTTTATTTTGTTGCTAAAAATTTCCACGAATTTCTACAGTACTGTAATTATCTACTTACCTTATTCTCGCTTTTATCACACATTTCTGAAAATAAGGGCACTAAGGCGCAACACACTTACTCACAAAATATCGAAGATTTTAAGGTTATGTTCATACTATTTTAGGCGAGAATAGGTGAGTTTTCATAGAAGTTCATGGTAGTTACATAGAATAAACGTTGCAAATAATGTTAATGTATGATCAAATGCATATTATTCATAATGTATGAGATTCATTCGTAACACATTTACAGTTATATATGTGAAATATTTTCGTGTAATATTACAAGTTACATTCTTGTAATATAATATGCTTATTTTAATGGCAATATTAAAGATACATTGATTATAATATGTGACATACATTTGTTAAATATAATTTTTTATATTACGGAAATATTTTCGAGCTAATAGGGAGTTATTGGACGCGTAATAAGGGCAAGCAGTATTAAAGTCAGCGTTATTTTGGCATAGTGATGCGCGATATATATCGATGTATCGAAAACATCGATATTGCGATGTACGATATCCGATATTTTTACATCGATAACTTACATTTTTAAACATCGATGAAATATCGATGTAATAGCAAAAATATCGGACAGTATTTTATAATAAAAAAATAAAGCAAATCTGAATCATTTGGGTTGTGATACACCTGTTTGTTAGGATTCGCTTTGCCCAGCTCGTCAAAAAATTTGTAACGAGGAGAATCTCCCTTCCCCCTCGTCCATCAAAAGAAAAATTTGGATCAGGGGACCCCCCCCCCCCGCTTTTCAAGAACTTTAAAAAAATATCGATAATTTACAATATCGATGTTTTTCATCCGATAAATATCATATATCGATAAGTCTATTCGATGTTACCATCGATATGAAATATCGATACTTTCGGTTCGATGTCGCATCACTATTTTGGCATCTACGCCTGCGCAGTTTGATCCGCAAATAAGGGATCTCTTATTAAGGATAGTGCTTGTCCTTATTAGTGAAGGGATACTGCAGTGCGTTAAGTTTGCCGTATTTTGACATTTAGCAACTTTGACGTTCTATCGCTCACACATTTTTGTTTGTTTACTGGTTTGAATTACTATAACCTTATTTTTTCGTCAGTGTTTATGTTGTGCCGACTGCCGGTGTTTTTTACAGTGTTTTTGTTTCAATAATAAATAATATATCATACCTAAGTACCTATCTGATTCGATTCTTCCCTAAAATTAATAAAAAAAATACAAGGTTAAAATTTACTTATGGATTACAGGGATAAAGAAACTATTCAGCAAGATTATTTATTATCACTGAAAATTAATTAGAATAACTAAACAATAATATTATTAATAGACACGTTGGTTAAAACATGTCCAAAATTGCATACTCGATATTCTCATTTGCCCCTCCTAGGATAAGAGCTTCCAGAATTTGTTCCATATTGAATTTAAACAAAGCAATACACAAAAGCACCATCAGAGAACACAAAGGATAGAAAAGACTATATAAAAAAATTATTTATTATTTTTAAGTTAGAGAAAGTAGTGCGCAAGCGTCAGAATTGCACAGAAATAACGACACGAAAAACGAAGGTGTGTTCCAATAACTAACATTTCGCTGATGAAATAAAGGTAATGCACTAATAAAATAAGGTAGCCCCTTAATACTGCGTGGCAGTATTTATAATTTCCAATAACTCTCTATTATTAACTAAATGTTTCTTCAATATTTGCAATTTAACATTTCTCAGCTATACCAAAGTTAGGTTATTTTAATATAAATATCATATTGCAAGAAAACATTAAATATGTTACTTCAGTTTAATATTGCGTAATATTACGGATATATATTTTGTTTAGTGGGTATATATTAGTGCCGGTCATAAAATATTTTATTTAATTAGTTACTGTCGTGTTTTCATTCATAAAAACATCCAGTAGAATTCACAGCCTTTATTTCCTTTACAACTTTACACAGTTTTATAACGAAATTACTTCTACAATCAGAGATGTACATTAATGTGACTAACTGGGGAACCTCAGATAAACAAAGAAATATGGATAAATAATCTCATTTGAAGTACACAGAAGTTGTGTGTAGGGAGGATAACCTGCAAAGGGGCAGAGCGGAGAGGAATGTTTATGTTTATGGAGTCGCCTAATCAGAGGCGTAGACAGATAAGGGGGTTATAATTTTTAAAATAATCGATTAATGTTCTCGACTATTACTTAATACTATATCTGACAATAATAGTATTACGACTCTATTGAGACAAAAAGAGTACTGTTTGATTAGAATTTTTACAAAATGTGTTATTGAAGAGAAATGAAAGTATTGAACTGTCAATTCTCAAAGTTAAATGGTTCTTAAACGATAAGTTACTCTACATTTTCTGAGTAAAAAAAAAATTAACTTTGTGTTACGATATAAAAGTAACTTGATGTAGGTATATCCTGGGGTTATGCGGTCTTTATAATAAAATTATTATTTTTGTTACGTTTCGGTTTATTCAACCATCGTCAGAGAACTACAATTAAATGAAGACAAATATTTTTTTAAATGCTATTTTTTATACACATGGATTTAAATTGTATGTGTATAAAAAATAGCATTTAAAAAAATATTGGTCTTCACTTAATTGTAGTTCTCTGACGATTGTTGAATAAACCGAAACGTAAGAAAAGAGTAATTTTATTATAAAGACCGATAACCCAGGATATAACTGCATCAAGTTAATTTGATATCAACGGTCAAGAAAATAAAAACATCCATATATGTTAGCATATAAATGAAACCAACTAGTATTTTTTCATATCACAGTATAACATATTCATCTAAAAGTTTACATACTTATCACTCTACAGTACCGGCAAGCGTTTGATTAGGTATGACAATAAGAGCAAGCGAGAGCGAAACAACTAGGCTACTCGTGCCACATCCTACTCGTGCCACCTGCTTTCCTCACCACATGTGCGTGGGCAGCTCTGTTTGCATGCCTAATCCAAGACTTTTTCCGATACTGTATAATGAATCTGGTCATACGCTACCCGTACCATATACATAAAACAAAAATAACATTATATTACTTTTACATCTCTATATTGTAAACAAATATAATCTACATAATGCACTACCTTATAGAGCGGGAGCTAAGTGGTTTTTTCGGCAGCTCATCGCTTTATGAACTTTGAGATATTTTTATGGTTTAATGGATGATAACAATTCATAAAATCGACTTCTGGCGGGGCACCTGTTAGGAGCGTCACGAACACTGTTTAAAAATCAGTGAAATCATGTCATCGTTACAAGGCTCATTTATTTGTGTGTACACATTTTATGTTTAGAATGAATAAAATATGATCGCCAGAAAGTGTGGGCCGTCAGGAGGCGCAGCCAGAAAGGTAATAATGATACAATACATCTGAGATACGGTACGGAGTCAAGTTAGCCGAAAGTGTTAAATTCCTGTATATTTAAGAGCCTATAGTACTTTTGTTGACACTAAGAACTTTACGGGGAGGCTATTCTATTGTTGAAGGAGCTTATATTTACGTTTTAAAAAGGAACCAGAACTTGTAACGATGAGTTTAGAGTTCTGAGATGAAATATGCGAAAAAAAATCCAATTTTCTTCAAAAATCCTAAACATTTTCTTTCTGGCTAGCCTTACTGACGGGAGTTTCTTTCTGGGAATTTTTTTCTGTGTTCAAAACATAAAACATGCTCAACCTTAAAAAAGTTTGTAACGATGATGTTATATAACTCCGTTTTTTTACCTCTGACCTTTCTGGTTGCGCCCCTGATGGCCCACACTTTCTGGCGATCTTATTTTATTCATTCTAAACATAAAATGTGTACACACAAAAAAACTTGGCTTTGTAACGATGATATAATTTCACTGATTTTTATATCTTGAACCATGGCCAACTCGATGGGCTGACATATGCCAGAAGTCTATTTTGTCAAGTTCGATAGAATTAATCAGCGCATAGAAAATGCTTGTAACGATGAGTGCCCGAAAAAGCCACTTAGCTCCCTCACCATTACTTCCAGTTTTTAATTTTAATATTGTTGAATATAGTTACGATAAAGATAATACAGATTCCTTATCAAATATGTTTTCGATACAATGCATCAAATTATTTCAATCTGATATGGCTATAAAAAATTATAATAAATTGCAGTTAATTTTCTAACTTGGTAAATTTAATTTATATCGGTATCTTGGCAAGGCCGTGGAGAGAAAATATGGACCCTCAAAAAATTTTGATTTTTTGATGAGCTGGGGAGAGAAATCCGAAAAAAATTTTAAAATTTCCGGGCCCCCTAGACAAGCCCGGGGCATCGCCCTCACAACCCGTCTCTCGTCGGGTCTGTAGGTATCGATTCTGAATTAATTCCAGTAAAAGCAAAGATAAAGCAGAGAGTAGCCTCGACTCGACTCTTGTTAGTATTAAAAAGCAAATTATATGAGACACCCTTGATACGATAACGGAAGTGAAATGAGTCTCTTGGTAAAACTACTAGGAAACAAACATTTTTCTTAAACATCTTTTTCCTGTCCGGGTTACATAAGTCATCAAACTTGACACGATTAAAGCATACGTAATTGTAAATGCTTCAAATTTTAGTCAATTACCTGTAGGACAGCGAGTCACTTTTTTCTAAGCGTAATATTTTCTGGAAGCCTGCGGAATAACAATATAACGTAGCACATATATCAGGCAACCCCAACAATTTCAAAGTCAAGACTGTTCAGAAGGGGGTTACACATTTAGAAAAACGCAGATATACCTCCATTACATATCAACGTTGCCAATTTTAAATCTGGGGATCGAACCCAGTGCATTATTATTTTGAAAAATTAATGTAAGTTATTATGTAATAATGTAAACATTCTGTAAAGTTTGAAATACTCGTACCAAATTTAAATAGGTATACTTATGTAACATTTAAATTTAGAGAAATAAATCTAAATCTATTAATCTATCTATCTATCTGATAATCACACAACTGTCTTTTTACGTTTTTTACTTGAGTGTAAAGACGAGAGAGGCAGAAGGAAAAATTATTTATTACTAGATCAGCAAAACAATAAGACAATAAACCTAACTATAGCCCTAACCTACGACTATGTACACAACTATGCTTGCATATAAAACGAACGAGATTACTCCCTTTTGTAGGTCTTTTAGTAAATTAAACAATCCTTAGTCATTTTTGAACCGTATAAAACGTGATTAAACTGCAAAATCAACACAAAATTGTTTATAACTGGATAAAAACAGCGTTAAAAGCAATAAAACAATATGGCGGCACAAGAAAATGTAAACAACGGTCAACGTCCTTCGGAAGAGAACCAATGAACGCCTCGATAGACATGTAAACAATGAACACATAATATATCTTACGCGGAGACGGAAAGTATTATTTATCCATATATTTCTTTGTTTATCTGAGTGGGGAACCGTCGTCTATCGAATGTTTTCCTGCCATGCGCGTCTCGCACTACCTCATTGTGGGATTTTCGATTGTTCATATACCACAGTTATTATTGTTTGTCGTTGTATTTGTTAGAAAATTTATTAAAAAAAATAATACAAAATTGATTTTGTATGACAGTGTCGCCGAAAAAAAAAATTGTACGTTACACGACCGAGAAACAGTGTTTTGCAGGTATCCCCAAGCTTCCAGAACTCACCTGTGGCTCGCCCTGAAATCCGCTAGGGTCGACCTGCATATCACCTCTTTCCGATCTTGTAACATAAATTACTATTGTTATTAGTCCGCAAATCGCCCCGCATGCGTAGGAGCTTAAGGATTTATATGTTACGGTTTCGCAAGTTGCAGAAATAGGTACATAACCTCCAAAATTGGTCAATTCCCAGGTAGCAGGGTGACGTCATTATGACGTCTTTTAAAGGTGATTTTTCGTCGCCGACGTCATTTTCCCAATAAATGCATGACGTATCAGAGATGTGATATTTAAAACGTACTTCTGACGTCATCATGAAGACGTCAAATACACGTTTCTTTTAGGTCATTATTTTGGCGTCATTAATAAATGACGTACCAGAGACGTGATATTTAAATAGTACTTCTGACGTCATGAAGACGTCAAATACGCGTTTCTTTTAGGTCGTTATTTTGACGTCATTAAAATGACGTCATTTTGTCGTCAAAATTGGTCATTTGGTTCACTATATATATTCATATATTCACTTTATATATGTATATATGTATATAGAGATCTTTGACCAATCATAATAGCAATATATTATTACAATAAAAACGTACATATAGAAACATCAGTATGTTTTGACATAGTTGCCGAATATATTTTGCAACCTGAAATTTTAATAAATCATTATAAAATAAAAATAAATAGAAGTATTTAGTGACTAGTTCAATTTTTACCACATAGTAATAATAATTTTGTTTTACTATTTCTAACTAGGTATACAGCTTTTAAACATATTTAAATAAAGATGTTCAATGGTTCAGTGAGTTAAGTGTTAGGTTGCGCAGTTAAGGCGTTGTCCTACAGTATCGACGTCGAGATATATTTTCTGACCCTGTATAATTTATCATAAGTTTGACAACTAAGATAAGCAAAACTTTTTATAAAGTCTGACTTTTTCTCGACAAATCAAAAATAAGAAAGTTTACTCCATCCGGGGTCACATTGTATGTTTGTATTTATTTTTTTAGAAACCAGTGTCCTATTCAGAAGACAAAGAAACCTCGTTTTTGTGCTGCAACAATTCTATATCACTCAACATCTATTTGGAGAAAGAGGCATTTGTGTTAGGCGAAGAAGTCAAAGTCAAAGCGAAGATAATAAACAAGGGAAGTTTTGAGGTTTACGGATCCCACGCTAAAATATGGATGGTAATTTAGCTTACTTATTATAGTGGAGTTTCTTTCCCGGGAGGTAGCGGAGGTAGTATTTTTAGAAAAAATTTTGAAATGTTACTAAGATACGTGTTATATAGGAGGGAATATCTGGTAAAAATTTCAGATCGATATATGCATTATTTTTGGATATATTCAATTTTTTGAATCGAAAAATGGCTATAAAGTACTTCACTTTCTGTCAAATTTTGCTATGAGAAGAAAAATTCTATTCTTCGAGAGTTGTTCAACAATTACAATTTTTTTCTATATGGCCATTATTCAGAAAAAGGTGATAAAAATTTAACTTGGAAAAAAAAGAAAATTTTTTTGCATAAAAAATTCCAAACGTTAAATATCTTTTGAATGGAATGCAGGGTCGAAAAATCATGTGTACCATTTTGAAGTGCTATTTCTTTAATTCACTAAAAAAAAAAAAACAATACTCTATGATAATTCGTTTCCTAAAAATATGAAAAAGTAGTGTGCGCGAGCGTAACGGTACGCAAATTGGGGTGAATGTTTGGAAAAAAAAAGATTGCACGCTTGTATATCTTACATTTTTTATATCTATAATTATTTTTAAGGCACCTTCAGAATGCAAGTAACACACAATTTTGCAAAATGTATGAAATTTACTTTATTGTTTAACAATTAATGTTAAATATTTTATCGTTATACAATTTGTTAATTATTATCCCAAGGAACAATTTAAAAATCATTTGGACTTGAGGAGGTTTGTCAGGGTTAGGAAACAGTCTTGTGCTTTATTGATGTTGTAGTTAAGGCCTCAAGTATACTTGCTCTTATATGGTAAGTTTTAATAAAGCATTCTGTAAGACCTAATTATAAAGCTAATTTGCTTCTAGGATAATATGTATTTGTAATGGGTTTATCATACCTACATAAAACTCTCCATAAAACTAATTAGTTTTATTAACGTCTTAAATTCCATTTAGATCTAAAGAGGCTTTAAATTATTCTTTATGGTTTTAACATATTTGCAATAAATGCATTTTAAATCCTTTTTAAAACTAGACATTTTCAATGCCTATTAGTACTTATTAAAGGCCATTACAAAACTAGACTTTTAAAACATCCTTGACAAATGTTGTGATTAAACCGTTATGAATAAAAAAAGGCCTCTGTAAATCTAAAAGGCCAAATATAATTCCATAAAACACTTTCTAAAACCTCAATAAAACATTTAAGTATTGTAAGAATAATAAACAGTAAGTTTGCTTGAAGTGTCGTTGATGCATGTGTGTATACGTATATTTAGAACACATACACGCGGGTCACACATGGAGGTAGAATATTTATTCAAACTCCTTGAGGTCACACTGTAAAATTATTTTGAGGTTAAGTTTTAAGTTTTTTGTATCAAATGTCAACGCGGTTCGTCTTGGAGGCGGTCTTTTAAATCCCAAATGTTTTATTACAGCTTTTATATAATGTGATCTTCACCAAGTGCATTTGCATTTCTGTAAGGAAATGTTTTAGGTCATTACCATTATTAGAATATATAGTTTAATGAGAGAACTGTAAAATGACAATTAGGTTTTTAGTTGGCCAGCCATGTTTTTCTTGTTATATAAAAATATTCAAGGTCAATCTTACAATTATAATTATTAATAATTATAACTTTTTCTTTACCAAATTAAGGTAGAATTACAAGAAACGACTGAAAATTGCCGTGGGAACCGAGAAGCAGCCTACTAAAGGGTATAGCCGGAAAAGTTAGGGAAATGTGCCCCCGCACTTACTTAGTTAAAATGGCTTCCAGATGATGCAGTTTATAGAGTATATTACACGGTAAAAATTTTAACCCGCTACTACCTCTACGAAGGTGGAAAAAAAAATAATATGTCTTTAATTATTATATTTTTTTTTTTTTCGGTTTCTATGCAACCTATCAATTTGAAATTTGGCACGAGTATTGCTTGCGTGAAGATAACTTCCTCCAAAAAATAAGGTCATTTTATGACCATTTTAACCATTGGAAAAAAAATATAATTTTTCTTTAGAGGACAAAAGGGTGGCTACCCTTCTTGGTACAATCACCATTCTATGATATATTATGTCTTGACACTTCGTGATTATCATACTAAATTGTCAGATTTTTTGCTGTGGTGGAACAATATGGAAAAAATAAAATTGGGTAAAATAAAATATTTACACATGCCTCTTCGTTTAACAGTTAACACTTATAGCCTTACAAGGTATTGTTGCCAAGTCTACTTTTCCCCAGACGTACGGAAATTCGGCACAATCTGGCAATACCACTTCTGGAGATTCCAGGGTTCCCCCCCAGGGGCGAAGTATTAACTCTCTAGGAGCTTGAGGAAATGTTTAGCAATGAATGATGTTCTTTGTAATTACTGTCATATTACTACATCTGAAAAACAATGTACTGAACCAGATGAAGAAAGTGAGGGAACGATCGAAGAAGACCAGCCTTCTGTGCCTTCGACATCTTCTAGCACTACGATTAGTGACTTTGATGAAATAATGGAACCACCATTGCGAAGACTCGTTGCTACACATAAATACTGTTGCATATGTAGTGATGGTAAAGAACTGACCGTAATACCCACTACTGTGAGACTACAGTGCTATCGAAACAAACAAATATACATCCCCCGAGGCAATGGTTGCTGTAAAATAAATTTGATTTTTTTCCCCTCATTTTTGGCCTTGGATGGGTTCCATCAGCCAGCTACGCAGATGGTACAGTTGTTTAACATTAGTTGTCGTTTGTCAATACTTATCCTGACTTGTGATATTGATTCCTAATATGCCTCTCCCACACAGCACAGGATGACCGCGGGACATCCTAAACTGATCCCATATATCCGATAAATGGATTATTCATTAGGGATGCCGATAGGAAGTTCAATGGTTATCCTTCGGTCCTAATAACAGCCAGAATAGGGATATCCACTGGATAACCTATGCGGATATCTATAGGATAACCTTTAGGGTTGTTGATGTCCTATATAAAACCTATATAGGGATAACCAAAGGCTATCCCAAGGGCTATCCATAGGTTAATCTGTTGGGCTAATGTAGGTTCCAAATACATGATAATTCATAATTCACGTAAGGTACAAGTAAGAAATTTTTAATTTAGTTTTTATTTACATTATATTTACATCGTGACAGAATGAATTTTATTAGAGGAAGGCATTACTTATAAAATGTGGTCCTAATAACAGCCAGAATAGGGATATCCACTGGATAACCTATACAGATATCTATAGGTTAGCCTTTAGGGTTGTTGATGTCCTATATAAAACCTATATAGGGATAACCAAAGGCTATCCCAAGGGCCATCCATAGGTCAACCTGTTGGGCTAATGTAGGTTCCAAATACATGATAATTCATAATTCACGTAAGGTACATATATGAAATTTTTATTTAGTTTTTATTTACATTATATTTTCATCGTGACATATATTTAGTTGATTTCCTATATTTTACATAGGACATCAACAACCCTAATATTTATATATTGGCTAGCTTGTTCTTAGCGCTAGTTTCAATAAGTCATGGTAGATGGCTCTCCTTGCAATTTGCAAATTACTTCTGTTGCGGTACTCACCTGGTCAGCAGTGTTTACTGCTAAAAAGTCAGAAACTAAAGTGTAGTCTATCCACTACACAAGAAAATGCACATATTGCAAATGCATATTTTATTATTTATTATTTTTTTTGCAATATGAGATTTATTTATTACCCAAGGGAGGGTGAGTGAGTATTCCCAGAATTTCAAATTGTTGTCAACAGCAATCACAATATTTTAGAAAGAGAGATACCTATGGATAACCAGATGCAACTTTTGTGGATGTCTAGGTTGTCCAGATTTTAACCTAAATTGGTCCCTTTTTCTTCCCATGGGGATAACCATGGGCTATCCCATTGTGGATGTCTGTAGGTTATCCAGATTTTAACCCAAATTGGTCCCTCTTTCTTCCTATGGACGACCATGGGCTATCCCATTGAAGACATCCATGGGCAAACCCGATTTGCACCAAAAGGGTATCCACAGGAGGTCCGAAATCGGGATTAACCCAGTTTAGGACGTCTCCAGGACGTCCCGCTTATCCTCCAAGTATGGCCATTGGTTGTCCTAAGGCTATCGAGTGCTGTCTGGGCTGTTTTTATAACACCTTTGTGGTTTAACCTACTATCCGTGGTCCAGTCTTTGTGTAAACTCAAGTCGCCCTGATGGATCCCTGGGCGCGAAATGTGTCTAGATTTGATTAAACATCGCATTTATGAAGACGTTGCACATCTGGAACCATATGCCAGTTGTAGCTCGATTCCTAGATCGGATTTATGCATTCTATTAAATTCCTTAACCCCAATAACATAACAACTCTAAAAGGCTCTACAGAACACCGCGGTTTATCAGACTATCTTATTAGTTATGGTTATTAATTACAACCTTAATAATATACCAATGATACCATTCTGAGGATGGTCAATTTGTTCAGCTTCCTAGCAAGTTCGCTGCACGCTGGCACCATGTCGAACAATTTAGTAATGTAGGAGGTCATTCTGTTATCATTATTACTACCTGTTTTCAGTTTTAATAGAAAAACAAGGACAGAAGAAGTTCTTGTACTGGAATTTTCCAACAGTGACTCTAATTCGTAAATGACATCTACCGTTAAGCCTGTAAACGTTAATAATTGCTTCTCTGATAAACCGCAGTGGTCTGTAGAGCCTTTTAGATTGTTATTGGGGTTAAGGAATTTCATAGAATGCATAAATCCGGAATCGAGCTAAAATTGGTTCCAGATGTGTAATATCGTCTTCATCAAATCAAATCAAATCAAATTTATTTACCAACAGTTATTACATTTCATTTACTTAACTTTAGTCTATCAAATTGTATAATTTAATACTATGGCATGTTTGTGGCACCTAGATGTGAAACCATCTGTATGTGCTCTATTACTTAAGTAACTATATTGCACAATATTTAGGTATAGTTATAAAAGCGATGTTTAATCAAATGTATTTTACAGCAACGATTGCCTCGAGGATGTATATTTGTTTGTTTCAATAGCACTGTAGTCTCACATTAGTGGGTATTACGGTCAGTTCTTTATCATCACCACATATGCAACAGTATTTATGTGTAGCAACCAGTCTTTGCAATGGTAGTTCCATTATTTCTTCAGAGTCACTAGTCATAGTGCTAACAGATGTCGAAGGCACAAAAGGCTGGTCTTCTTCGATCGTTCCCTCACTTTCTTCATCCTGGTTCAGTACGTCGTTTTTTAGATGTCATAATGCAACAGTAATTACAATGAACATCATTCATTGTTAAACTTTTCCCCAAGGTCCTAGAGAGTTAATACTTCGCCTCTGGGACCTCTAGAAGTGGTATTGCCCGATTGTGCCGAATTTCCGTACGTCTGGGGAAAAAGTAGACTTGGCAACATCGCACTGGCGCCCGCGGTCGGTTGTAGATATGCAACAATATCTTGTAAGGCTATAAGTATTAACTGCTACAACTAAGAGGCATGTGTAAATATTTTACTTTTACCCAATTTAATTTTTTCCAATTTGTTCCACCACAGCAAAAAATCTGACAATTTAGTATGATAATCACGAAGTGTCAAGACATAATATATCATAGAATGGTGATTGTACCACGAAGGGTAGCCACCCTTTTGTCCTCTAAAAAAATTTATATTTTTTTTCAGATGGTTAAAATGGTCATAAAATGACCTTATTTTTTGGAGTAAGTTATCTCTACGCAAGCAATACTCGTGCCAAATTTCAAATCGATAGGTTGCATAGAAACAGAAAAAAAATTATAATAATTCAAGACATATTATTTTTTTTTCACCTTCATAGGGGTAGTAGCGGGTTAAAATTTTTACCGTGTAATATACTCTATAAACTGCGTCATCTGGAAGCCATTTTAACTAAGTAAGTGCAGGGGCACATTTCCCTAACTTTTCCGGCTATACCCTTTGCTGATTACGCGTCTATGCAAATTTTGTATGGATATTAAAATCATTATTATTTCTGAGGCGTCCTTGTCTTTTGGGCCTTTCTTTTGTAGCTTTAACTGCCATTGGTTTTAATTTTTTTGTCATATCTGATGTCTTTTTATTACCTTTTAAGTCGACCTTAGAGAGGTTATAGTGCCACTCTAAGCTTTATAAATTTCAAATTCCATTTTATTTTCAATAAGTCTGATGGTGTGTTTGCTTAAATCAGTTTAGAAAAAATAAATGCAATAATAAAATTATTTGGATTCCTTCGTGGACATTCTTATAGCTTCTCAGTTCTAATATGGACTTATAAGAGTTTTAAAAACCAGTTTTAAGGTAACCTTCTAGGTGTTTTCTAGAAATGCAGGAAGCTAATAAAAAAGCGACAGCTTTGAAATAGGTTTTAAGAAAGGTTTTAAAACGGCCTGAACAAGGTTTTCAAGAGCGGCACCATGCCTCACTAAGGGGTTTTATGATGGAATTTAAAAAGGCCTTTACAACCTTCATAAGGGTGGGCCCTTTTAGTCTACAAGTCGCTTTATGATGGTATTAAAGATATTGTTACAGCAAAATAGATTTTTCAAGGCATTTTATAAATAGTTTTATAGCATCCTATTTAAGAAACCAAAATTGTTCCTTGGGATAATGGCATTACTGCTGTATTATTATTATTACATTTTTTAATTGTAATGATTTCGTTGAATCGTACATTATTCTTGGATTACAAGGATTTAGTAACCTTTATTTTCTTGTAATTTTCACAATTTAATGATTTAAATTCCTTTGTTTGTATGTATATGTACCAAATGGATTCGTGGAAATGAACACATCTATATAGGGACACATTTCTGTGTAGTGTAGTGACACCTGCTTACTAATACATATAAAGGTCTTTGATATTATGATGAAGTAAATCCAAATCCTTCAGAGGGGGACTATTTATACCTCAGTTCCCGCCGAATCGTAAACCAGTGTTTGTCATGAGCCTTGGAACAGCGAAGAGTAAAATTTTTGCAGCACTAGCCAGGGGTGGATGGAAATTTTAGGCCTAATCAGACACGGTACCAGAATCTCAAATTTAGGTGGGCCAGGACAGGATAATTTTTTTTGTGGGCCAAGGGGAAAAAATACCTCGCAGGCAAAAATTTTGTAATTTTCAAATTCAAATGCTATAAAATGAAAAGTTAGAAATTCGAGTTATAAAATTACTCGCAAGTCATACGGCTTAAAACACAAAAACATAACACTCAATGAGTATCGCTTTTTCCTATTATTACCACCAACTGAAGGTGCCGTAACAACATGCTTTGAGAACATATTTACAATTACAATTTGGGTTAGGAAAGGAAAAAAGCCCTTCTCAATATGGTTGGATAGTTTCTCCTAATGGTCTAAATCCAGTTTATACTGAAGAAAAGTTAATTCCAGAATAGTTATTAAAAATAGTTAGTTGCGCATGTGAAAGTGGATGTAAAGCGATGACTTGCAGCTGTAAAAAACATGGTTTGAAATGTACAAGTATTTATGTCGCGGCGAAACTTGTTGTAACGTTGAACTTAAAAACATTGAGTTACCTGATGACGATGACGATGTAATTATAGATATAGATAACGAACCAGATGAAAACGAAGATTTAGGGAGAAGAATGGGTGTATTGTGATATATATAAGCGATTTATGTGACGAGTATATGAAATTAATGTAATTTTTAAAAATTCTATATGAAATAAAAATTAATTATTCTTAAATAATATTTACAACTGCCTTTACATTTTAACAATATAAAACATAAAAACTAAGTAGCTAATGTTTTGTCTCAATTATTATGCCTGAACAAATTTTATGACTGCCCAATCTGCGCACTGTTACACTCGCACACACACTACTTTTTCATTTTTTTCGAAAAACAATTATAGAGTAAAGTTTTTTTTGAAGTGAAGTAAAGAAAATAGTGCTTCAAAATAATACACATGATTTTTTGACACTGCATTCCATTCAAAAGACATTTAACTTTAATTGGAATTTTTTATGCAAAAAAATCTTTTTTTTTTTAAGTTCAATTTTCACCACTTTTTTCTGAATAATGACTATATAGAAAAAATTTGTAATTGTTGAACAACTCTCGAAGAATAGAATGTTTCTTTTCATAGCAAAATATGACAAAAAGTGAAGTACTTATAGCCATTTTTTTTCCAAAAAAATTGAATACATCGAAAAATAATGCAGATATCGATCTGAAATTTTTACCAGATATTCCCTCCTATATAACACATTTTAGTAAAATTTCAAAAATTTTGCTGAAATAAAATTTTTTTTTCAAAATTTTAATTTACACCTAAAAAAGCTATCTTAACGTTCATTTCAAGGGTCTTTTTAAATATCTGTAACTTTCCCATTTTGTTGTCTACGATTACAAAGACCATTACTAGCCTGTCAGATTATTATTAGCCTTCTATTTAAACGCGAAAAACCGATTTTTCAACTTATCCGGTATGACATCCGCTGGCACGCTATAAGGGCTTGCTTTGGATGTCCAACCCATCAACTTAAAACAATAAAATCGTGGTTATGTGTTTTCACCATATGTCAAATTACAATTCTACTGGACTATATGGTTATTTGTTTCAGATGCTTGACTGGAGCTTCATAAGGCCTCGCCACAAGAGCATTCGTAAATTTGAATTGTTAGCAACTGATTTCTCTAATCAACCAGTTTTTGCTGGATTCGACAGGAGTTACAGCTTTAATTTAAAATTATCAAAATCTGCAGATGTGCCAAATTTTAGCCTCTGTAAATTATTTAGTCAAACCTGTATATTAGAGGTAAGTTCAATCAAAAAATTTCACTTCAGCAAAATGTGTACAGTTCTAAAAATTATTGGGCTAATTATGAACCACTGCACATACATGGTGTCAGTCATTTTTATACACTCGAATTAAAATAATCAGTATGTAGGCTATTGTCTATGTCCAAAAAAAAAAGAGGGTTGAAAGGAACTAAAACATTCAAGGGGTTTTATTGTTTCTTATGTTCGATTGACCCCAAAATATGAGAAAACCGCGAAGTGCTACCATTTAAAGGAGTGCGTTTTTGAGATCGAAGGAAAAAGGTCCTCTTTTCATATTTTTGAGTTTTGCTTGAAAACTATGCATTTTTCTTATAAACACGTCAATAGAAAAGTTGTAGAGAATTAAATTTCAAATCGAAGGCAAATTTTTTTTTTACAAAAATACGTCCAAAAAAACAACAAAAAAACGAAAAAATGCAATTTTTTATTTTTTTTATTTATTTTAGCCTGTAACTTTTTTTCGGGTACATTTAGGCATAGACATTGCTGCATTAAAAAAAGCTGGCGTTTTACCAATTAAAATGAGATTTTGTAAAAATTTTTACGATTAATAGTGACCGAGATATAGAGTTTCAAAGTTTGCAACTTTAACTTTTTTTGCTAATTTTTACTATTTTTTTTTCAAATTTCGTCCTGTAACTTTTTTCTGAGTGAATTTAGGTATAAACATTATATTAAAGTGAAAGCTGACTTTACGCCCGTTGAAATGGTGGCTGGTAAAAGTCTCTATGACAAATAGAAACCTAGATACGTCGCTTCAAAGATTGTTATTTTTTTTTAACTTTTTTTCTAATTTTTACGTTCTTTTTTAAATTTCGACCTATAACTTATTTGTCAAATACTTTAAGTACAGATATTGCTACATTGAATGTACTCGCAGCATTCTTGTTTAAATGGTCTGCAATAGAAGTTAACCCATCTTAAAGTATTGTTTTATCTCCTTATTATCCTTATCCATTTTTCATATTTCCGGCCTCAGAAAATCAGCTTATTGGCACTTTTGCTTAACACATTTCGTGATGATATCTTGAAGACGTAATAAAGATACCAATAAGATATTCATGCGCACGTGCACATTTAAGAGTTGCTCTGTGCTGTCATAACATTTAGTGCATAGATTAAAGAATATTATATATTTAGTGTGTCTAAGCCTTTATAGGCAACAGGTACTTACTTGCAAATGCAACACTGGAAAGGAAATACTGTAAATCCTCTCATCTGGGGTTGGAAAAGTTCAAAAAATGGCTGGTACCAATTTTGACAAATAAACCTCCTGCACCACAAGTTTTGATGGAAAAAATAGCCTGTAAATGCACCAAAGGATGCAGAGGAAACTGCTGTTGCAGGAAATTGGGAATGAATTGCTCCATTTTTTGCAAAGAATGTATGGGAATAAACTGTGAAAACACTGATGTACATACCTGAAAGACGGTGTTCACGTAGATGCCGATGAAGAAATCGACTTTGATTTTGAAAATATGTTAAATCCAGCATTTGAATAATTTCATAAATAATGTACAATTAGAAACATAAATAATGTATAACAGGTATACAATCATGAATAAATTAATTTAATCTATCTTTTCTAAGTTGTTATTTGAACAAAAAAAAAATTATGTGAGTGAAATGGAAAAATGTAAAGTTACTTTTCAAGTACAATAATCTACTATATCTAGACTGTATCTTGGTTACTATTGATCACATAAACTTCTATTGCAGACCATTTAAACAAGAATGCTGCGAGTACATTCAATGTAGCAATATCTATACTTAAAGTATTTGACAAATAAGTTATAGGCCGAAATTTAAAAAAGAACGTAAAAATTAGAAAAAAGTTAATAAAAGCAACAATCTTTGAAACACTGTATCTAGGTTTCTATTTGTCGTAGAGACTTTTACCAGCCACCATTTCCACGGGCGTAAAGTCAGTTTTCACTTTAATATAATAATGTCTATATCTAAATTCACTCAGAAAAAAGTTACAGGATGAAATTTGAAAAAAAATAGTAAAATTAGCAAAAAAAGTTAAAAGTTGCAAACTTTGAAACGCTATATCTCGGTCACTATTAATCGTAAATTTTTTTACAAAATCTCATTTTAACCGGTAATATGCCAGCTTTTTTTTATGCAGCAATGTCTATGCCTAAATGTACCCGAAAAAAAAAAGTTACAGGCTAAAATAAAAAAAAATAAAAAATTGCATTCTTTCGTTTTTTTTTTGTTTTGTTTTTTGGACGTATTTTTGACTTCTGAAGGTGCCATTTCGATTGGAAGTTTAATTCTCTACAATTTTTCTATTGGCATGTTTGTAGGAAAAATGTATAGTTTTCGAGCAAAACACAAAAATGTGAACAGTGGACCTTTTTACTTCGATCTCAAAAACACACCTCTTTAAAGCACTCCGCGGTTTTTTCATATTTTGGGGTCAATTGAACATAAGAAACAATAAAAACCCTTTAACATTTTAGTTCCTTTCTACAGACTAATGCAGGTACTTGAAAATATATAGATACAAAAATCAAAGAAATCTGAACAGATTGTGATTAAAAAACACGTGAAAAGTGTGTAGATTAAGCCAGTGATTCAAGATTTTCACAGAAATTTTCAGTTTTGGTGGGCTTGTAGAAGAACGCACTACCGTATTACTAGTCGCGTATTACCCCATTCTTCTACCTCCCAGGCGGGTTCGAGATAAGATGCATTTCGATAGCCGGATAATGGACCAAGGCTGCACTACCACAGATCGGTAATGACGCTCTCTCTGGACATGAATTCCCTCCCTTAATTTTCTGGATTTTTGCATAAAAAAATCCCAACCGAAGAATTTCTCTGCGGAGGGATTAATTTTTGTACGCGGTATCCACGTTTTGATCTGCTAATAACGGATTCTACCCCTTAGGGATTTCTCAAAAAACGCATAAAAAATCCCTATCGAACCTCCGTAAGGCAACCAGAAGGTTGAGTGTTAATGTGAATTAACTCGGCACATCCGGTTTTCGATACGAATGTTCCAGGGATTATAGACCGTCAACAGGCCTCAAGATCAATTAAGAAACAGTAGTTCAAAGAATCCGTTTATTTAACAGAAATGGTTATACAAAATTCTCAAGATAAGAATCGTGCCTTCCCCAATCAAGGTAATGGCTTTCAGACCATACAAGCGAGAGCGCTTACGCTAAAGATCGATTAGGTAGAAAAGATTCATGCATACCTTCTCAGAATCAAAATGCGAGCTTTTTAAAGAAGTCTGAGACTATTATTTGTAATTCATAATTACGGCTGACTGATTTTAACTTAAAAAAGTTTTACTAACTGAATTTAGTTTCGCTAGAGACTACTTAGCTTTAAAGTTCTTGTATCGTGGCGGTTCCAACCCACCTTCGAGCGACTTTTAGGCAAAATTGAATTTTTGGTTTTTTATGCACAAGGCGTTTTCCTCTGTAACTTTGTCATTTGGAAAGCCCTGCTATTGGCTTTCCTACCATTGCTTTGTCTGGACCACTCAACGCACTCGACCAAATTGTGAGCCGCTGAGTCAATCCAAACTCTTTCTATGCGAGAAACCGGCCTTGTACATGTGAATTGATTTTTATCAATTTTTGCTTATCGGCATTACGCCGGCTTTGTCAAAATCTTCTATTTTCCTTTGGGATGCAGTGCATCGCTAAAATTTTATGCTCATACTTTAGAATTGGGCTTTCAATGACTGTACATCAAAGGTCAATGTCTTTGGTAGAGGAATAACAAATAAAAAAATATTTCAAAGTATATTTTCGTGGTACTTTTTAAACTGACTTTGTGGTACTTTTGAAAAATCTATTTTAAGACCAATTTCGGCGTAATTTTGAAAAATCAATTTTTAAGCCAAATTTCAACGTAGTTTTGAAAAATTAATCTGCGGGTGAAATTTTGGCGTACTTTTGAAAAATCAATTTTCAAGCCAAATTTCAACGCAGTTTTGAAAAATTAATCTGCGGGTGAAATTTTGGCGTACTTTTGATAAATCGATTCTCACGCTAAATTTCGACGCAGTTTTGAAAAATTAGTCTGCAAGGGAAATTTTGGCGTATTTCCGATAAATCGATTCTTGAGCCAAATTTCGACGCCCTTTCAAAAATATTATTTTTCAAAGTCCAATTTGTGATACCTTTGAAAAAGTATATTATTCATAAATCTTTGTCATTATATACTTTTGCTCTCATATCCTGAACCAAAAATATTTTTCTTAAGTGAAAATTCAGTGTTTCTTCGAATTTTCATCTGGTCATTTCCAACGCCTTATAGAACGCAAAACGGTCCTTATGAACTGATCTGTGCCTCTGCAGACTCTTAAAAATGTCTTTAAATGAAATTTTTGCCTAAGTCGAATTTTGAGTCTGTCTTCAACTTAGGACGATTTTGGAGAGTTCTACAACAGGCTCATTACAAAACACTTTATGAATGGGCTCATTTAGCATATTTTCTTTATTACATTTTCCAATTTTAGAGCTAAATGCAAAAATCCAGAATTTTCTAGAATCTCTATAGGCATTAATCAAGAACATCGACGCTACGTGACGTCATTCAATTCTAGTCATATTTTCATTCCCCTCTATGGGCACTTATATGCTGCCTCTGCCTACTCTTGTGTTAAAATACTCCAAATCACCATAATCAAGTACACCTCTGGCAGATTAGACAAATCGCCGGGTTCTAACAGCGTAAACGCAACTTTGAAACAGACATTGGGATTGGATGACGTCAGCTTGAGCGCATCGAAACGTACTAAAAGTGAAATATAAAATTTGACCTTTTTTTTGCCTTATTTACATTAACATACTGGCGAAGTTTAGCTAATGCTACTCTACTTCTTAACTAGGACGGCGAGATGAGATACGGTCACCAATCCAAGTAGCGGATTTGCCCGACGTGCCTTAACTTTGCCGATCGAGGTCTCGCTACTGAAACCGGTACCGTACCTCACCTCACATTTTTATAATTGGAAATAAAAAAAAATATGTTGGAAATTGAAATTTATTATTTAATATCGATATTAAAGTCGGTGTAAAAATGAACAAATAAGGAATTCAAACGTATTTTTAACAGACTTCAATATTAGATAATTAGCTTCAGTTAACTGGGTGATGATGAAATATTTCATAATTTTTAGCGATCCTTTTTGAGGCGGTTCAATTTTTTTTTCCAAAAATGTTTCTAGTCTAACCCTACCGATTACCAATAAAACTTGACTGAGATTTACTTAGCTGAAAAGGTCTGCTGATATAGCTAATGTGACCCTCAGCGAGTTAGAGACCTTTTGGAATCCTGAATTAGCAAAACTTGCCACATGATAAGCAAACATGTCTTCATCATAATCTATTAAGCGATCATCTATAAAAAAAATAAAAATTTATTTCTTTTCAGGTGACTAGTTGCTTTAATGTGAGATGTTTCGATGATATAAAAATACCTATTAATGTAGTTGTGGGGCACATTCCTATTGAGGAAGGACAACAGAACAGAGAGGTGACTCTGCCTGCCAAAGGTAATTTGACTTGACCATTAATGTCCCTATGAAAACTGACCATCATAAGTAATAATAAGTATTGAGTATTTAATAATATTTAGCACTTGAATCAGTTTAAAATTGAGCAAAATACAGTACAGATCATTAAATGGAGTGAAACAAATAGACTAAGATAACAAAAAACTATAGACGTAAACATAATACTCTTTGCCAGATTGTTGCGTTTTCTATGTAACATTCTATAGTATATTTTTCGCATTTCTTTGAAAATAAGTTAATTTTTGCTTTTGACTCGTCTGTTCCACACGTAATATCCGTTCTCACTCTAGTTGGTGCAGTATCAGTTCGAAAACCAGACTGAGATCTGACAATATATTGTTACTACTTATAACTTCAACCATCATATCACAAACAATCTTCTTAAACATTTTTGCTGGAATGGGAAGAATATTTATTATAAATACATATTTCTTTTCTTTATTTTAGACAATACTCGTTCGTCAGCTACACACCTAAGTGCTCTTGTTGAACCCAAGTATTATCCCCCATCCAGTCATACACCAACCCATTATCAACCTGACTTACCTAAACCACCATCTCCCCTTCCGTATCCACCAGATATATCACAACCAGCTAATAGTAACTCAGTTCCATATCCTCCTCGACCATACCTGCCACCCCTTGACAAGCCCGCCACAAAAAAGAGTGTACTGGATGAATTCAAACCCATGGTCTCACTTTCGCTGGGTCAACCCACCCCTTATCCTCCTATGAAATCTGATCGATCATACCCTGCCCCATATCCACCTGAGGATCCGAAATCTCCTGATTCACATCCACCTCAAAAGCACAGAGCGCCTTACCCGACTTATGAAGAGCCTACCACAAGACAGAATGTAGCTTCATCAATGGGACATACACGTACTCCATATCCACCAGAGGAGCCAAAATCTCACTCACAACCAATGCCTTATTCATCCCATGTCCCATATCCACCTGAACGGGTCAATTCACCAAGCTTATCCCAAGGTAAACCTGTCCCATACCTACCTAACTTCCCTAAACTTAGACACTCGTATCCATTTGAGAAACGTACTTCCCACGACAAGCTTCCAGTTAGAGGTGCTTCATTGGATGAAATCAAACCTGCGGTCTCATTATGGCCAGGTGCACCTGCTCCATATCCACCAGAGAGGTCTCAACCACCGTACCCTACGGGTGATAATCTCGCCCCATATCCACCCCAAGGTCGAAAATTTCCTGATTCACATCTACCTCAAACGCACAGAGCGCCATACCCAGTAGCCATGCCTATGCCATATCAACCCAAAATGCCACTCCCAAGAGGTGGTAGTCTTGATACCTATTTACTTCCGCCGAAGAATTCAAGTCCGTATCTACTTCAAAAGAAGACAACACCCTACCTTTCGTATAATGAAGCTCGCGCACCTAGTCCCAATCTATCCCAAGGTAAGCCAATTCCATACTTACCAGGTTTCCCAAAAAAACAATCAGATGTATCTGACAGACATCTGCCACCGTATGCGGCCCAAGATAAGCCTACAGAACCCAGCGTGAGTCCGACAGAATCAGAAAAGTCGATATTATTAGGGATCGGTAAACCTACACCGTACCGATCGTACCGTGGTAGTGGCAGCTCTGTCAAGTACTTACCCGAGTCTTTCAATATGCTTTACCCATCCGAAAGTAGTTCCCCATATCCGTCAGCCATGCCCCAACCGGAAAGGTCAAATCCTCCTTATCCAACCAATGACACGCTAAGAACTCCCTACCCACCTAGTAGTACCACAGCTCCATACCCAGTAGCCATGCCCATGCCTGATCACTTATACCGAAGTCACAACCCCCCGTATCCACAAGATGCATCGAAGCCTCCGTACTCCTCAGGGTTTAAGCCCTCCTATTCGTCTCCTACTCATCAACTACCATACCCGCTTGACGAAGCCAAACACCCTCATCCGATTAAAAAGAAGTCCCAACTTCCTTACCCAACATCTCCCCCTTCTGGTCGCAATGTCGCTCCATACCCCGTTGACGTGGGGCCTTCAGCCTCACCCATTTTCTCACCACTTCACAAACAGTTGCCACCAAGATGCGATTCGATTGGTTTTGCCGTCCCAACGTCTACAACATCCTCTTCTGAGTCCCTGCATGAGGCTGTACCGTTGGTGCCTATGCCTCGTCCTACTTCTACACCGTATCCTACTACGCATGCTCCTAGCGCTCCGCTTATTGAAGATCGTGCATCGTCGAGTGAACTGGAGGAGGTTGATCCAACTACTCCATTGTTAGGTTTGTATGGGGTATTGTTTGACTTTGCGATTTGTTAATAAGTTGAATTTTGTTGTTTCAGAAGGCGGAGCAGAAATCACACGTAAGTATTTTCCTTTTGGCGGTTTGAATGAAGATTTTGTGGAAAGAGCGATCTAATAATAATAATAATAATCTTTTGTATGGCTGCATTAAAAAGTACTGTTTTTGATAAAGTTTGTGGCAGAGATGGATCGAGGAAACTTTCCATATTTGAGTCTGTAAAAGTTATGTAAATAATATAATTGTATGCACTTATTTGTTATCAAAATGAAGCTCGCATCATCTGAATCAGATTTCACCATAAAATAGGCTACCAATATACCCAATGGAAAGTTAGAAGGAAAACTTTCTGGAAACTCTCAGAGTTTTCAAAATGGAAAGTTTCCAGGAAGTTTTCTTTCTAACTTGGGTATATTGATAGGCTATTTTATGCTGAAATCTGAAAGTCACCTCTGGAATTTAACGCTATCTCCTGCTCTCTGCCTATATTAGTTTTTATATAGAATTTTTTTTTGCAGCTCCACCCACATACGAAGAAGCGATCTCTTCACCAATAACAAGCCCACTAAAAAGTACATATATTTGAACCACATTTGGATATTTTGTACATACAATGGACGTCCGTTTCTCTTCCAATTTTTGCACAATTAACTTTCAGTGTACGTCCCTGGATGATTATTGGATATATGTACGTATTTGTACATACATTGTCCATCCAAAGTATGTACAATCGCACTAAAGCGGTACTGCCATAGACATATTATATCTGTGGATTTAACTAAGTTTTACGTACATACTTATACGTCTACTGGTGGTAATAGGTGCCTAACTATAGGTACATGTGCACTTACTCGGTGTAATAGGTACGTACACAACAATATGAGTTCTAAATGATGTACTCCAACAAACACAGTTTCATCAAATGTGTGGATGTATGCGTACTTTTTTATTGTAAGAGATAATGTACGTACAGTGGATATCCATTTGTAATGTTCAAATTTTAAAGTTTTACGGACTTTTAGTGGACGTATCAAAATATTCTAAGTCATAGAAGGATTAAAATGGATGTACAATGTCCATAAATGGGCATATGGGCATAAGAATGCATTTTGGAGATAAAACGGACGTCCATTGGTGCTATATAGATACTAGATTTCTTTAAATTGGTTGCGTTTTTGATGCAAAGTATCATGTCTGAGTGTGTACTCAACGAAAATTTACCAACAGGAAAATTTACATGATGTATAGTCCATAAAAAAAGAGTAGGCAGTAATTGTGGGCTAACAAGAGTGTAGCGGCATACGGTACACCCGCCTGATAACCATGCTCAGTGCCTTACACATCCTAAAGCCAGTGCCGCTCCACCATTTCGCACTCGCATTCCTCCACTTTCTACTCTTTTTATAGGAACTGTAGTAATAAATGCAAAGAAAAATTTTCGAATGAGGAAAACCACAATTTTTATACTTAAAATTTTACAGGTCAGGCAGTCAATATGTACAAATAATTTAGCCAAAAAGTGCCATTATGTAAGGATACAATATACGCGCAGTCAATATGTATTCAGTATATACTGCTGCTAGTAGACAGGGCCAGATATGAAGGGAGCAAAAGGGCTAGTACCCTACTTTTTTTTCAATTGTTTATATCAGTAAAAGTCTTTCGCTTCACCGACAACCGGACATTCATCATGTTTTTATAAACTTAATATTTTTAGTGCAAAAGTGTCAATGCAAAATTAAGTTATTTGATGATATTATCCACAGTTCTTTAATTCATTCATTTTGCCTTGGTATAGTGCCTTCCATTTTATTGTTGCTCTGGAGACCCCACTGCTCTGAATCTGGCCCTGATAGTCGCCAATGGAAAAGCATTTTAAAACGCTTAATTCTTGTTGATAACTTTAACTAGTTTTATATTGTTATAGACTATATGGACAAGTTCAAAGCCGCGTTAATTCTTAATAAAGCTCGATAAAATATTCGGAATGATGTCTAGAAAAATATTCAAAAGTTTCAAATCCGCACATAAACAATTGCAAAAGTTATAAACAAATGAAGATTGACAAAATAACGAGTTTGGTTTTTTGCAAATAACTCGAAAACTATTAATACTTAGGTTCTTAAAGAGGAAGAAATTTCCAATAAAAAAGTTCCGACTCCAGAAACTT
Source organism: Rutpela maculata (assembly GCA_936432065.2). NCBI lineage: Eukaryota > Metazoa > Arthropoda > Insecta > Coleoptera > Cerambycidae > Rutpela > Rutpela maculata. The sequence continues at coordinate 131,556,685 of OW386292.2, read as the reverse complement.
TATCTCTATTATTAATAACTTTAATTTAATGTTGAAAATAGAGCTCCGCGCGATGAACACTAAGCTGTTACGATGCTCTGAAACCGGCCGTAATAAACAAAAATATTTTTTCATGTCATTAAATATTAATTTAAACACACAAAGTTGTGGGAAATTACAAAAAACTATATTGGATTTATCTGGTTTTGTTCGAAACGGTCAACTTTAACATTAGATTGATATGGGATTTATCACGTTTTGGTTACCAAAGATTACTTATAGGCTTGTAGAGTTTAGTCTAACATACATGAAACTATTACAAACTCAAAATTGACTTTTTGTGGATTTATCGGGTCAACTTTAACATTAGATTTATATGGGATTTATCGCGTTTTGGTTACCAAAGATTATATAGGCTTGTAGAGTTTAGTCTAACATACATGAAACTATTACAAACTCAAAATTGACTTTTTGTGGATTTATCGGGGTTTGCGCGCGAGCGCCTCAATTATGGTATTATTTAGACACATAAAGGAACAGTATCCCATCGGGAAAAATGTTTTCACCGATTTTTCATAAAATGAGCCTATTGCTAATTAACAAATTTTTTTAGAGTTTGTGTTTATATTTCAAACCAGATAATTGTTAAACAAAAGCCACTAAAATTATTTCCCTTCGTGGAGGCCTTATGTCAACTATACTTTATGGAATTATGACATTGTGATGTTTTTAATTGTTATGGTCTATTAGTTATTAATTATTTAACCTGAGAAAAAACTAAAAAATTAAAAAGAGAGGTTGAAAAATCTTTTTACGTATTATGGCCGGTTTCAGAGCATCGTAATGGCTTAGTGTTCGTCGCGCGGATCTCTATTTTCAACATTGAATTAAAATTATTAATAATAGAGATAGAATTTCGGGAGTTGGGACTTTTTGATTGGAAATTTCTTCCTCTTTAAGAATTTTTCTTTAAAATTTCTTGAATATTAATAGTTTTCGAGTTATTTGCAAAAAATGACACTCATTTTTTCAATCTTCATTTGTTTATAACTTTTGCAATTGTTTATGTGCGGGTTTGAAACTTTTGCACCTTTTTCTAGACGTCATTCCGAATCCAATAAGCTCTCACTCATATTTTTACGAGCTTTATCAAGAATACGGTTTTGAACTTGTGAACTTGTCTAATAATAGGGATCTGCACATGACATCACAACTAACCTCAAATAGTAGTTTGTGCAACAAGAGTGGATATGATATCCATATCGCACGATAAAGTAGGTTGAGCATGACGCGTAGGCGGAGTGCTTTAAATCTTTTGAGTGCGATATGGATAATCCACTCGTATAGTATACTTTTCCTACGACCTGCTTAAAAAAAATACAAAATTTATTAAACATTAATATATTACACAAATACACACTGACAGTACACACTGATAGTTACTTGTCTATGTACTTAATACACGAACTGTAATTGGTCGGTTTCATTTCATATCCATCCTAGAACTGCTATGAAATATACCCGTTCAGTTAACTGGAATTGCCTACTTATCCATTCTACAGACTACAGAAAACAGCAAATTTACATAAGGGAGTAGAAAAAATATATATATTAAGATTTCCAAGCATTATTGTTATCATTTCTGCTTGATTTCCATACTCTGAACTAAAATCTTGTTCAATCTAATAGGTATTTATAAAGTTTTAAATATTCTGTCCTAACAAAATAAAATACTTTTTGTTGGTTGAAAATCGAACCTATAAATTAGTGGTACAATATTGAGAAATTATTTGAGTTAGTTTCTAAATGTTGACTTGGCGCTCCAAGCTAAAAATGTTGATACAAAAATTAAGAATAAAGTCACAAAAACCCTAAATTTGAGGTTATGTTATTAGTCATGCAAATCGCCTATGCTATATTAAGATTACTAAATCTTTCTATATTTTACATTTGTACTATATATACCTATACTTATATATTTTTTAATGTTTCCAATAAAGAATGTTTGTTGTGTTATATTTTTTTAATGTCACCTAAAATATTTTAAGAATTCATCTTGTTTCAAGTTGGTATAGAGTGAAGTTACTTAAAGAAGATAACATCGTCATAGAATGCACAGAGACCGATAGTGTTACCGTCTGCTCCTATTTTTACAGCTGCATGGGCGTCGCACTGCCTACTACCATTCATATTTAAATAAAAAATGGATGGCACGGCACTGATATTATGCCAACTGTTATACGCAATGCGCGAAGCCGTGACCTGTTATCTTCTCTAAGTAATTTCACTCTAATATTCAAGGTGCTAAAACATCTGGTATCCATGTCAACTCTGACAGCCAAAAATAAGAGCGTCAGAAAAAAATGGGACTCAAAATTTTCCTTAAGATAGTTTAGAAAGCAATGTGACGAAATCGAAAATACGGCCTTAGTATGGAGGACATTTATCTTATCTATCTATCTATCTTATTACAAAGTGAATATGTCCACAAAAATATCATAAACTGGTCACAAGATTTGCTCTTGCATAGTACTTTTTTGAATATGATATTTGGTGTCAAGAAGGTTCCAATATAAAACAACACGGGCCAGACCACCACATATAGTAGGCCAGTGGTGGTCTGGCCAGATCAGCGAGTCGGCAAATGCCGACTGGGCCTTTTGAGTACGTAATGCGCTTATACACATGCGAAGCAAAAACATTCAAATCGCTGACGAACTGAGTTTAAATGTTTATTGTAAGCCCTAGACACCCAGACTACCACTGTAGTAGACAACCCTAAATCCAAAGCTAAGGCTGTCAGGGAAAGGGGTTACAGTTTTGTCAAAATACAGACAAACATCATTACTCAGCGACATTGTCCAGTGCCGGGCTGCGGCTCGAACTTAGTGTACGGTAGAGAGAGTTGCCACACAATGCGCCTTGGCTGATTGAGCTAGCCTGGTGCCTAAGATGATAACAGAGTATAGTAGAGATTTTAATTTAGAAAGATTGTCATATGGATTTAAATTTTTTTTTTAAGTTCAATAGCATTCGCGAAAATAAAACAAATGAACCCAATAGGGATTTACCTTCGATACACACAAATTCATCAATATGTGACAGCGATTTATATATTATGACAAATTTCCGCTGTTACTTTACTATATAAACTTTTCCTTATACGTGAATTCCTTTGTATCGAAGGTAAATCCCTACTGAGTTCATTTGTTATATTTTCGCGTATATTTCTATATTATGCAGGGGCGCTTGGCACTTTATGGTGTTATAGAGCAGCGGCGGCTGGTGAAATTTCAATATTTTTTTTCTCGTCTATGGCGCATGGGACCCATACGAAATTTGGGAAATAACATCTAGAGAAGCACTTCTCTAATGACCCCTAAAAAATTTTGAAAAAGCAGTTTGCGAAAAAATTTTTGAAAATTCGTTAGCCTCCCCTGGGTCTAGGAGCTCCTGTTTATTTTTATTTTTTTTTGTCATATGCATTTGACTTTTCATAAAAATACAACAACAGATTTTGGAGTTTATGAAAATATTTTCATTACTAACTGAGGTACAACGAATTGAAATATTGTAATTTGTTAAATTGTAAATTACAAAATTTCAGTTCATTGTATTTCAGTTAGTAATGAAAATATTTTCATAAACTCCAAAATCTGTATTTTTATGAAAAATCAAATGCATATGACAACAAAAAATAAAAATAAACAGGAGTTCCTAGACCCAGGGGAGGCTAACGAATTTTCAAAAATTTTTTCGCAAACTGCTTTTTCAAAATTTTTTAGGGGTCATTAGAGAAGTGCTGCTCTAGATGTCATTTCCCAAATTTCGTATGGATCCCATGCGCCATAGACGAGAAAAAAAATATTGAAATATCACTAGCCGCCACTGTTATAGAGGGTGGCACAAAAAAATAACCATTGGGACCAAAAGCGATTCAAATTTTGAGAATAAAGATTCTATACAATTTTTTAGATAAATTGATAATTGATCTTTGAAAAACAAATTCATATAATTGTGTAAGTGAACGAATTCTGAATGATTTTCAAGATGTCCGTCCATCTGTCTGTCCATGTGTCACAGTCGACAGTAAGTTAGTGTTAGAGGAAGAAAATCGATCAATAAATAAGTTATTGATCATTTAAAATTTAAAAAACTATTTTCTATCCAATAAAATCAATATTTCTTAAGCAAAAAAAATAATTGAGAGCCAAGCTAAAACTAGTAGTATATTTCTTTGATTATCAACTTCCACTTAATTTTTTTGTGTGTGTGTGCCTGTATTCATTACCTAGATTTATATTTTTAAGCATCTTCCACCAATATGACCTTGAAGTAATTTTTAGTGTTAAATAATTTAAATTTATTTGTCATTCAAGGGGTTGATATAAAAACAGCACCCTCAAGAATTAAATTACTTTTTTATATATTAAATGACGTTACCCCCATAACTCTGGTAATATAGGGGATATGTATATTTTTTTGAGCATTCCTAGTCATAAGCAACATTTATGTAAATGAATAGCCTCATAAGCCGCTGGGCCCAATTCCATATACTTAGCCGGCGAGACCCTTAATTTTTGACAGTTATTAATGTGTCAAAAAATGCATATACTAGAAATAATTCATTAACAAAAATAAATAATAATTCATTAATGAAAATAATTTTTTTTGTACATCCCCCTCCCCCCTCCAGAAATAGAGTGGATCCACCCCTCCTACTGAGAATCACATGATAGTAATTTATACTAGTAAAACTTTGGAAACACTAATTTATTACAAAAATGAAAAATACATTATTCTAAAAATTTTTAATCCAATTAACATGACACTTTTCAAGTTGAAGCCATCTTATTCTTTGGGAAATGTATACTAATAGTGGAGTCAAATTAAGAATCAAAATAGGTGAGTAAGGAATTCCCTGGCTGCGGCATTTTCTTGTTGTAATTTGTTGTAGGTATAATAACAAGTGCTATGAGAAGTTTTGGATTAAATCGATTGCTTCTTGTAAAATTTTACCAGTCCTTGTTTCAACATTGAAATTTTCTTCTATTTTTTTTTATTACCTCCCAGTCCTAGTAATCGTATAGCAAAAATAAAAATTTCAAACTGTTCGCGATAAGATTTGGAATAAAACCAGGACTATGAAAACACTTTTCAGTAATTTGTTAAGTTGTAAAATAATAAAAACCACCAAAAATTACCTTTTTTGATCATTTAAGAAATATAATGTAATAATGCATCAATGTTAACGAAAGTTGAACTAAACCTTCATGTCAAAATATTCATTCAAACAGCTAAAAATCGATAATAATTTCTAAATCTCCATCGCTTATTGTTTAAGTGCTTCGATTCGTAGGACAATTTTTTTTCAAAATCTATAGGTTTCTACGTGTATTTTACAATGGTATTAAGGAAAAATATTTCCTTCATTTAAACTGTTTTTTTGAAATTTGTTTATAATTTTCAAAATAGTAATAAACAAATCCAAATAATTCTATGTATTTTTGATCAAACTAAAAGCGGCTCATGAAATATCTAACATTTTTCTTAAAAAAATAATGATCTGCTTGCGTTTAGGGCCGAGATACGTCAGTTTTTGCGTTTAGGTGCCATAATAAACATATAAATCGATATTTCCTCTTGAAATATGGGCTGGTTGTTCTCCAAACGCTTATATTTTTCTTTGTGCTATTTGAAAATAATCCAAAACTACAATTTTTGAGAACATAACGCACATTTTCAATTTTTTTATAGCTTTCTTAATTTGTGTTGAGAAAAGGGAAAACCAACCTAACCTGAACAACTATCCTTAGGTCCATGTATACAACTTTGTAAAACTTTTAATACTTTTGATACAATAAAAAATATAAGTCTAAGTAATGTAATAAAATATAAGTATTGGAGAAAAACTAGTTGAAATTTTAAGAAGAAATATCAATTTGTTTATTTATAAGCGAATGAGACGCGAAAACTGATGTATCTCGGCCCCAAATGAAAGATCATTTTTTTTTTTTTTTAGAAAAAATAGATATTTCATCCATTTTCATAATTCGTTTGTCGTTTTTGGTTTAATAAAAAATACATAGAATTATTTGAATTTGTTTATGGGTATATTTTGAAAATTATAAACAAATTAAAAAAAAATGGTTTAAATGAAGAAAAAAATTTTTTTTCTTAATAAAAACCTAATTTTGAAAAGAAAATTGTTTTCCTATGAGTCGATGCACCTAAGCAATATTTGATGGAAATTTTGAAATTGTTTTGTTTTAGCCGTTTGAATAAATATTTTGCGCTAAAATTTGGCATGAAGGTTTAGTTCAATAAAGGCTTCACTAACTTTCATTAACATTATTACGTTATATTTCTTAAATTGTAAAAAGGCAATTCTTGGTAGTTTTTATTGTTTTACAAATTAACAATTTACCAAAAAGTTTTTTCATAGACTAAGGCGTCTTATTTCAAAGGATCTCGCTGGTTAAGCATATGGAATTGTGCCCAGCTGCTCATTGGGCTATTCATTAACATGAATGTTGTTTATGACTAGGAATGCTCAATAAAATATACAATAAACTTCTATCCCCTATATTACCAGAGTTATGGGGGTAACAACCCTCAACTTTAAAATTAATTTTCTTCAAAACTATTGAAGATAATTAAATGAAATTAATAGGAGACGCTGATATAAAATAGCTTTATATTTTACATTTTTTTTTTACATATCTGTTACGTCATTTAGTATAACATAATTATCGTGTGTAAAAATTACTGCAAGGTCAGATTGGTGGAAGGTGCTTAAAAAAATATAAACCTAGATAATGAACAATAACACAAGGACACAAAAAATTAAGTGCGACAACCTAGACGACTGAATTCCTACTCATTTGGATTCTAATAATCAAAAAAATATACTACTACTTTTAGCTTGGCTCTCAATTTTCTTTTTTTTTTGCCTGACAAGTATTGATTTTATTAGACAATATGGTTAGGCCATTTTAATCAATCCACAGTAAATCTCCTCAGGAAGGTACACTAGCGAAAAACGTTTCAGACAAAAGTTGTTCCGTTCAGAGGGAGACATCTTTTAAATAGAACAGTTTTCCACACCCCTGATGAGGGTGGGGCTAACTTTTGAATTTTTAATGGCACCCTATTATTTTTTATCACGTATTCTGATTCTATGAAAGAAATTAGATAACTTTTGTACCAAACATTTTTTTCTTCCTCCTACCCTGATGAGCGGGAATTGAGGTAACTTTTGAATTTTCAAAAACCTGCAACACTGAACTAGCGTATTTTTAGGAAAAATGTTTCAAACAGAAGTTGTTTAGTTCAGAGAGGGACATCTTCTGTTTCAAACATTTTCCCTAAAAATGCCCTAGTGCAGAGATGTTTGCCTGCAGGTTTTTGAAAATTCAAAAGTTACAGCCCTATCCCCACTGATCAGGGTGGAGGGGAGAAAAAAATGTTTGGTACAAAAGTTATGAAAAATGTTTCACTAGTGTCCTTTCCTGAGGAGATATTACGTGGATTAATTAAAATTAATTGTCTAATAAAATCAATACTTCTTAAGCAATAAAAAGTAATTAAGAGCCAAGCTAAAAGTAGTAGTATATTTTAGCTTCCAAATGAGTAGGATTTAAGTGGACTAGGTTTTCTCACTTAATTTTTTGTGTGCCTCTATTCATTACTAGGTCTATATTTTTAAGCATCTTCCACCTCTTTTTCTTCTTTTAGCGGGGCGACTGAGAGTCGCCGCAGTCAGGCCGTGTGGCCCATTCTGCTACCGCTACGAATTTATTGAATTCCCCCATCCAGGCCGGATTCTAACCCAAAGGCCAAAACCCTTCCTATAGGAGCATTCCTTATTTCCTCCGGCACCGGAAGACCAATGCCGAAGTGTTTGTGCCTCAAGTACATAAGACTAGGGAGGAAGTAAGGACGTGGATGGAAGTCTCCTCCTCGTCTCCGCAGAACCTGCAGTCGGGGTTGTCAACCACCCCCATAGTGTGCAGGTGTTTTCTGAAAGAGCCGTGTCCAGTCAAAAGACCTACCACGGTTCTGACCTGTTTCCTGTTTAGTCGCAGGATTTGTTCTGCTCGCTTCGGCAAGGGCCCCGAGATCAGGAGCCTCGCTTGCCAGAGTCCTGGGTAGGAGGCCCAGAAGTCAAAGAACTGGGACCGGGTCCAGTCTTCTACTGACTTCTTGGCATTTGATCTAGGGTAACCTAGAGCCGGCTCAGGACCCAGTAGGGGCCTCTGAGAGCCCCCTCTGGCCAGAGCGTCTGCCCGCTCGTTACCCTCGATGTTGCTGTGTCCTGGCACCCAGAGAAGCTTGACCCAGTTGGATGAGCTAAGTTCACAGAGAGCCTGTTTACAGTTTTGAATCAGGATTGACTTGGTCCGGACTGATGCAAGGGCCTTGAGGGCCGCTTGACTGTCGCGACATATAAATATGTGCCTGTTGGAATATTTCCTTCGGATATTCTCTTGTGCGCAAACCAAAATAGTAAAAATTTCAGTCTGGAATACCGTGACGAATTTGCTCAAGGCATAAGAAGCTTCAGCCCTGGGCCTTTCACCGCATATCCCCGCTCCAGCACTTTCCTCAAACCTCGATCCGTCTGTGAACCAGACGATATCGGCGGGCCTGAGTACGTCCTCGAGTGGGTTTCAGTCTTCCCTTTTGGGGATGACAACCTCAAAGGGTTCTGAGAAGGAGAAGGAAGGCACCATATCATCACTCCTCGCCTCCAGAAGTGAGTGAGTCCCTATCGCGTTGGAAGTGTTGTAGTGTGTCCTAATTGTTCTCCTCCGGCCTTCCACTGACCACCGCACCTCAGCCTGTAGGCCGCTTTCCGAGCCTCGGCCTCAATCACCAAGTGAAGGGGCACGAGGTCCAGAACGGCCTCCAGAGCAGCTGTGGGGGTTGTGCGTATTGCTCCTGTGACTCCCAAACAGGCGAGTCTTTGGAGTTGTGTTAGCTTCTGTTGAATGTAAAGCCTGGTTACATCTTCCACCAATCTGACCTTGAAGTAATTTTTACACATGACAGTTATGTTAGTGTTAAATAATATAGATTTACTAGCTGACCCAGCAAACGTTGTTTTGCCATATAAACTATAAATTTTTGTCCAAAAAATAAAAAGAAAATTTTTGGTAAGGCCACCCTTATCACCTAGAGGTATAAAAAATAGCCTACGACCTATTCTCAGACCTACCAAATATACACCAAAAATTTCATAAAAATCGGTCAAGCTGTTTCGGAGGAGTTCGATAACAAACACTGTGACACGAGATTTCTATATATTAGATTTGATAGGCGTGTTGTCACTCAATGGGTTCATATACAATACTCCCAAAAATTATTTTTTTTTTATAGACTAAATGACGTAATAGGAATGTAAAATATAAAGCTATTTTATATCAACGTCTTCTATTAATTTCATTTAATTACCTTCAATAGTTTTGAAAAAAAATAATTTTAAAGTTGATAACCCATAACCAGTGGCGGCTGGTGAAATTTCAATATTTTTTTCTCGTCTGTGGCACATGGGAAATAACATCTAGAGAAGCACTTCTCCTTCCTAAAAATTTTGAAAAAGCAGTTTGCAAAAAAAAATTTTAAAATTCGGTAGCCTCCCCTGGTTTTGGAGTTTATGAAAATATTTTCATTATTAACTGAAATACAATGAACCGACATTTTGTAATTTACAATTTAACAAATTACAATATTTCAATTCGTTGTATCTCAGTTAGTAATGAACATATTTTCATAGACTCTAAAACCAATTGTATTTTTATGAAAAGTCAAATGTATGACAAAAAAAAATAAATAAACAGACAAGACTAGGGGAGGCTACGGAATTTAAAATTTTTTTTTCGCAATGCTTTTTCAAAATTTTTCAGAGAAGTGCTTCTCTAGATGTTATTTCTCATATTTCGTATGGGTCCCATGCGCCACAGACGAGAAAAAAAATATTGACATTTCACCAGCCGCCACTGCCCATAACTCTGGTAATGTAGAGGATAGAGGTTTATTATACATTTTATTGAGCATTCCTAGTTATAAGCAACATTTATGTGAATGAATAGCCCAATAAACCACTGGGCCCAATTCCACATACTTAACTGGCGAGACTTTACAAGAAGCAATGGACCGATTTAATTCAAAACTTCTCATAGCACTTGTTATTCTACTTACAACAAATTAAAACAATAAAATTGCTGCAGCCACAGAATTCCTTATTTACTCATTTTGATGCTTAATAGACTCCACTATATCAACCATTTCAACATAAAGTTTTTCTCCAAATCATTCTTTTTTAAGAATTTTACAAAACAAATAGATCTAGTTCCACAAAGTAAATCAAACTCTGTTTTTACAAATTCTGTACTATACACTGTGCCTTTGCCTTTTCTATCTATAAGTAATAAATCAAATTTGTGTCTTTTATGCATAACAACATCTAATTCATTAACGCTAACTAAAAATTTCCCAGATATGTTATCAAATTTAGTAATGACGTAAAATAATTCATTTGACAATAGCCAATAAAAAGCATGGTCTTGAAGAGAGACGGTTACATTAATCTTAGATTCGATAGGAGTCAAATGCCAATGACTTTTTAAGCTATCTAGATTTGCAACAAATTCACATTCTGGATCTGGGCACTTGTATTCTCTAAACGTACAATATTTCTTATGTTCCATATATGTAAAAATGTTTACGTCACTCTGGCAACCCTTCCATTCGCATATAAGTGAGAGATTATAAATTATAGATTTCTTTGTCCACTGGCAAAACACTTTACATTTAGGACATTTTTTGTTTGTACACTCTGAACACGACATATGATATTTTGAACATAAATAAAAAGATGTCCCATTTATACATCTTTTACAATTATCACATTTCTGCCATTTGTATAATTCACAATTTACAAACTTTCTAAGGTTCCATACAGACATTGTTAAGATACAATCAATTAAATTGAAATCCTCTCCATTAACTTCTTCTTCGACACTTGTTTTGGAGACGGTTGTATTTATTTTTCTAATAATTTTATTACAACAATTTAAATTTTCACGGTTAGATTCATCATTTGCTTTGTCGATTAATTCAACTTTACATAGACACCACCCAGAGGGAAAACAGTGAACTATCTCAGCCCGGTCTAGTACAAAACAATGTTTTTTACAGTTGATATTCTCCTTCAAAGCACTCAACGGGAAATTGTCACGATCTTGCGTTAATCGAATTGGTGAAGTTACGAATTGTAGATTTGAGCCGGATTTGAAAAATTTTAACCTAAAATATTCACGTTCCAAGTGGGCTGGTGTTACAAGCAAATTGAAAATTTCAATAAAAGTATCGTTGATAGAAATGGTCATGCAAAAGATCCGACTATTTTTAACAATAACCATTTTTTTGGAAAACTTATCTGTAAGTATTATCTTAACAATATGTTCTTCTACGACTTCCTCGGGATGATCCTTTTCGAAGTGATGAACGAGTTGACAGCCGTTTCCTTCAAATGCACAAAAAGGACACATGATGAGTCTCTTCTTCTGACAATTTTTTTCATGACCCATGGCCTCATTGAAAAAAAGCAGCTCTTCACATCCTTCGTAATGACTGATGCACTTAAAAACCAATTTTTTAGCAACTAGATTGTACAGGGAGTGGTTCAACGTTTTATCATCAGTGGTAAGCATGTTCTTACTGCAACGTCCACATAACATATTCCCGTCACAGGACACCAAAACAGGCCCCACAGAAAGATAGTTCAGACATTCAGAGCAAATTTGGTAATTAAGAACTTTATCTGAAAATACTAATTTATCCATTTCGCACTAGAAGTAAAATAAAATTATAACTAGAGCAGAATATGGTCATTCTTAAGGAGACTGACTTCTGAAATTTCTCCAATTTTTTTGCGTAGATGTGTTCACAGACATAGTAATCGTTTCTGATAGTTGAAATGTTGCGCTTATTTTGGAAAACTACCCCCTACAGTGGAGGTGGTTTTGAAAAAAAAATGCGAAATGCCAGAAATAGTATATTATCCTTGCCCTAAATAATTTTATTTAGGGCAAGGACAATATTTTTTTTTCAAAACTATCCCTATTTCCAAAATAAGCGCAACATTTCAACTATCAGAAACGATTACTATAACGTCTGTGAACACATCTACGCAAAAAAATTGGAGAAAGGGTATAGCCGTAAAAGTTAGGGAAATGTGCCCCCGCACTTACTTAGTTAAAATGGCTTCCAGATGATGCAGTTTATAGAGTATATTACACGGTAAAAATTTTAACCCGCTACTACCCCTACGAAGGGGGTTTAATTATTATATATTTTTTTTCAGTTTCTATGCAACCGATTGATTTGAAATTTGGCACGAGTATTGCTTGCGTGGAGATAACTTACTCCAAAAAATAAGGTCATTTTATGACCATTTTAACCATAAAAAAAATATATAAATTTTTTTTAGAGGACAAAAGGGTGGCTACCCTTCGTGGTACAATCACCATTCTATGATATATTATGTCTTGACACCTCTTGATTATCATACTAAATTGTCAGATTTTTGGCTGTGGTGGAACAATATGGAAAATATAAAATTGGCTAAAATAAAATATTTACACATGCCTCTTAGTTGTAACAATTAATACTTATAGCCTTACAAGGTATTGTTGCATATCTACAACCGACCGCGGGTGCCAGTGCGATGTTGCCAAGTCTACTTTTTCCCCAAACGTACGGAAATTCGGCACAATCTGGCAATACCACTTCTGGAGGTCCCAGGGGCGAAGTATTAACTCTCTAGGACCTTGGGAAAAAGTTTAGCAACGAAAGATGTTCATTGTAATTACTGTCGCATTACGACATCTAAAAAACGACGTACTGAACCAGATGAAGAAAGTGAGGGAACGATCGAAGAAGACCAGCCTTTTGTGCCTTCGACATCTTCTAGCACTACGACTAGTGACTCTGACGAAATAATGGAACTACCATTGCAAAGACTCGTTGCTACACATAAATACTGTTGCATATGTGGTGATGATAAAGAATTGACCGTAATACCCACTAATGTGAGACTACAGTGCTATTGAAACGAACAAATATACATCCCCGAGGCAATCGTTGCTGTAAAATACACTCGATTAAACATCGCTTTTATGAAGACGATATTACACATCTGGAACCATATGCCAATTGTAGCTCGATTCCTAGATCGGACTTATGCATTCTATTAAATTCCTTAACCCCAATAACAAATCTAAAGGGCTCTACAGACTACTGCGGTTTATCAGAGAAGCAATTATTAACATTTACAGGCTTAACGGTAGATGCCATTTACGAATTAAAGTCACTGTTGGAAAATTCCAGTACAAGAACTTCTTCTGTCCTTGTTTTTCTATTAAAACTGAAAACAGGTAGTAATAATGATAACAGAATGACCTCCTACATTACTAAATTGTTCGATATGGTGCCAGCGTGCAGCGCACTTGCTAGTAAGCTGAACAAATTGACCATCCTCGGAATGGTATCATTGGTATATTATTAAGGTTGTAATTAATAACCATAACCCTTCTCTTCCTTCATTATTACTCATTGTCTGTACTAATGGGTTCGCCCGTTTATATGAATAAATAAATAAATAAATAAACCCTAATAAGATAGTCTGATAAACCGCGGTGGTCTGTAGAGCCTTTTAGAGTTGTTATATTATTGGGGTTAAGGAATTTAATAGAATGCATAAATCTAGGAATCGAGCTACAATTGGCATATGGTTTCAGATGTGCAACGTCTTCATAAAAATGATGTTTAATCAAATGCAGATACATTTCGCGCCCAGGGATCCATCAGGGTGACTTAAGTTTACACATAGACTGGACCACGGATAGTAGGTTAAAAAAACAAAGGCATATTAGGAATCAATATCACAAGTCAGGATAAGTACTGACAAACGGCAACTAATGTTAAGCAACTGTACCATACTGAGATAAAAAATTATCCATCTGCGTAGCTGGCTGATGGAACCCATCCAAGGCCAAAAATGAGGGCAAAAAAATCAAATGTATTTTACAGCAACGATTGCCTCGGGGATGTATATTTGTTTGTTTTGATAGCACTGTAGTCTCGCAGTAGTGGGTATTACGGTCAGTTCTTTACCATCACCACATATGTATTTATGTGTAGCAACGAGTTTTTGCAATGGTAGTTCCATTATTTCATCAATCACTAATCGTAGTGCTAGAAGATGTCGGAGGCACAAAAGGCTGGTCTTCTTCGATCGTTCCCTCACTTTCTTCATCTGGTTCAATACGTCGTTTTTCAGATGTCGTAATGCGACAGTAATTACAAAGAACATCATTCGTTGCTAAACATTTCTCCAAGCTCCTAGAAAGTTAATACTTCGCCCCTGGGGGGTGAACCCTGGAACCTCCAGAAGTGGTATTGCCAGATTATGCCGAATTTCCATACGTCTGGGGAAAAAGTAGACTTGGCAACATCGCACTGGCACCTGCGGTCGGTTGTAGATATGCAACAATACCTTGTAAGGCTATAAGTATTAACTGTTACAACTAAGAGGCATGTATAAATATTTTTTCTTCAAGCGTATTAAAATGTTTAAATTATGTCACCAAAAACAGAAGTAGAAGTAGGACATTGTTTTACTAGTAACAAAATGTTAGTACCGAACGCCACCGTAGTGGACATTGTTTTACTAGTAACATAATGTTAATTCCAAAAGCGCCACCGCAGTGGGTATTGTTTTACTAGTAACATAATGTTAATACCGAAAGCCACCGGTGGTGCGCTATCCACTAGCCACTTGTCATATTGTGTCAACATGTAAGACTGTAGTTTGAATATTTGTACATTTATGATAAATAAATGAATTTTTGCATTTTAATACGCTTGAAGAAAAAATAGTATATATTACACGGAGTAGAACGCCTTTTTTTGTGTTTCGCCCAGTTTGCAAATCCTGGGCTCAACACAAAAAAAGAGTGCGTTCTACTCCTAGTAATATAATATACTATATTTTACCCAATTTTATTTTTTTCCATATTGTTCCACCACAGCAAAAAATATGACAATTTAGTATGATAATCACGAAGTGTCAAGACATAATATATCATAGAATGGTGATTGTACCATGAAGGGTAGCCACCCTTTTGTCCTCTAAAATAAATAAATAAATAAATAAATATAGATTTATTGCAACAAAAAATACATGTCACAAAAGGTATACGCAGTACTGCTTCGCATTTTTTCATGTATACCTAATCACTAAAATATTTGTATATATATGTCAAGTGTAAAAATAGGTCAAGGATTTAACATTACACAGTTGTATAAAATATAAAATATATAACTAGGTATCATACACACGTTTTTACATAATTATATCGGAAAAAAAATTTATAATTTTTTTCCCATGGTTAAAATGGTCATAAAATGACCTTTTGGAGTAAGTTATCTCCACGCAAGCAATACTCGTGCCAAATTTCAAATCGATCGGTTGCATAGAAACCGAAAAAAAATATATACTTAATAACATTATTTTTTTTCCACCTTCGTAGGGGTAGCAGCGGGTTAAAATTTTTACCGTGTAATATACTCTATAAACTGCATCATCTGGAAGCCATTTTAACTAAGTAACTGCGGGGGCACATTTCCCTAACTTTTCCGGCTATACCCTTTCAGAAGTCAGTCTCCTTAAAAATGACCCAGAATATAGGTAGGATATTGTTTAATTCATACTTACAATTTATTATACCCCCAAAGAAAACAACAGATAATCTCATAGGTTACTATACGGTCTTAATCTTATCAACATATTTAAATATTAGAGATTAACATTTAACCTAAAAATCGACAAAATTTAAATAGCAAACGGTTTGTTCAAAACCCTCCCTGCACCGGTGCACGTGTCTCTTTCTATTTTATGTAAAGTTTTACTCTATCTCCTTCTATCATTTACACTGGTGCATAAGTGCTGAGTGCATAAGATTAAAGAATATTATCTGGCTGAGTGTTTGAACCAGTGTTGCCAACGAGTAGATTTTAAATACCCGCAAAATCGCAAAGAAAATACCCGCATTACCCGTCAATTATATAAAATTACCCACCAAAATACCCACACTAAAAAAACAGATAGGCATTGCAATTTTTTTGGTTGTTTGTGCCTTGGTTTGGTGCTAACTTTTACCGATTTAATAGTGATGCTCGTACGAAGGAATGGGAAGATAATAAAACAATATAAATACATAACTTAATGGGTATTTTTTAAATAAATATAAAACTCAATAGAAACTATTAAAAAAATAACAAAATATAAATATAATACAAAAATAAATATAATGAGTAATGACACAGCGCCAGCCAGTAGCTCATCTCTGTACGTAATAGCTGTTTTCTTTCGTGCTGAACGAACTGATTCCAATCACTAAACAGCCAATCAAATCGAGGTATCTTTGAAATCCTTGATCTCTAAGAAAATAGCCAATGGAGTGAACTCGAACAATAGGGGAAAGTTTCTGTGTCTCCCTCGCACTTGTTAAACTATGTATTAGGCAACAGAGACAGAGAACCTGCGGATGCGAGCTTGTCCTCATTTTCGAGCACACTCCAGTATGTATAAAGCTCACTGGTACCAGATCTCGAAATACCCGCATTTTACCCACATGAAGCCATTACCCACCAAAATACCCACACAACACTAAAATCCCCGTAATTCGGGTAAATACCCACCAATTGGTAACACTGGTTTGAACAAACCTTAGGCGTGTTTTATTGCTACTTCGAATGTACTACTACGAGTAGCAAATTTTAGGTGTCAATAAAACGCTTTGTCAATGTTGCCACAAGTGCTTCGGTGATTTAGCAAAATGTACCAAGTTACTGTAAATACCCACGAATAAGAATAACCCTATGCCTACAGGTACAAGCTTCTAACTTCTCTTTGGCTCTTACATCATGATTATGAATCGACATAATAAGCTGCTGTTTATAGAGCTGCTGCTGCTGCTGGAATTGCTAATTTATCTAATCTATCTTATTATATAAATATAACTTGTCATCCAATTTGTGGATTTCCAAATCCAAATGATTATCTATTTTTTTTAGAAACTTCACTACACTCATTTTGTATATATTTTAATAACTTCAATAAGTATGGTTTCAGTTTCTTATTATTTATTTTGTATTTTAGTTACTTTTGGTTTTATGACCAGTGATTCTACTCTTTCCACGATCAAATTCGGTCGTAAGAAAAGTAGCAAACGTGGAAAACATAGTGGTCAATAAAACGGCAGGATGCGTTCCTACTTCTACGAGTAGTAGATTTCCGGGGTCAATAAAACTCGCCTCTTGTTCAAGCACGTTTACATCTCAGATGTTTACATATTGATAACCAGGGTTGCCAATTGCTTATAATTTCCCCACACTGGCTCTCAAAATACCCCATGTTTTCCCCACAGTAGTTTTTTTTATTTGCAATGAGCATTGTAGTTTGTACATTATTGAACCTTTATTAAATAAGAAAATGAGAATTGATGATCGTGTAGCTTTAAAATTTAAAGCAAGGAAAAGTCTCCACTTCGAATTTGACTGCTCCATCTGCTGGCGGGAGATTGAAATTAGGCAATTTAAGAAGAGTGGTCTAGTTTCGTATATGATTTTAGTCGTCAACGGAGCGCTAAAATGACCAAATCTCTAATTGGAGGGCTATTTTCTGGATTTTGATGAAACCTTGTGAAATGTGTTTGTAATTACGTTAATAAAAAAAGTTGACAAAAGATTAGAGTAGGAAATGATCGGAAGGGGTAGAAAACCTTTTATCACGGGTCCTTAACTTGTGGAACTAGGTCGGAAATTAAAAAAAAAAAACAAACAAACAATATAGGTATTTACCTTTTTTGGCCCAAAATAAGATGTTTTTATCCCTGTGAATTTTTTCGAAAAATGCATATTTTTCGAGATATGGCCACTCTAAAATTCCTAAAAGTGGGGGAGGAGAAATGTAAAAATTGAAAAAAAATCTGAAAAAATTCAGGCGAATGTATCACCGAAATACAAGACTTTTTTTATTTCCAATTTTTCTGTAAAGTGCGTTTTCACAGTTTTCCGTAAGAACATGAAAAACTACTCCTTTCTTTGAAATTGTAGGGTTTTAAAAATATATAATTTAAAAATTTGAAAAAACTCAGACGGCATTGAGGCCTTCTAAACATTTTTTGTCTCTTGGAATTTTTTTGTAACTTGCTAATTTTCTGAGTTCCAGATCTTAAGTGGTTAGACAATTACATATACCACATATGTACACTTGCTTTCAAAACTTTCGCGTACACATTCAAAATTAATTAACAACGATTTTGCAAAATTTTAGCTATGTGAATGGATAATTTTGAGATTAGGTTAAAGATGACATTGACGTTTAATTAAAATTTAATTAAAACGAACATAAAAATAAATACAACTATACTAAAACTCATAGAGCAGTGCTTTTATCTAGTCCATAATGAGTAGCAACCCTTCTTAAGGACCAATTTAGAAAGCATCAAAACTTTGTCTTGCTCTGTGAGTCGAGGCATTTTGACTTTTCAAAATTTCAAATGTCAGAGTTCATTAATTACAACCCTGATTTAATACAGCGAAAAATAGGTGTACGTGAAAGTTTTGAAAGCAAGTGTACATAAATTCTTTTAATGATTTTTTAGTAATGTAACAGAAAAAGTGATAAAAACTCTACCGCGCACTGTCCATTGTGCCACCAATTTCTTGAAAAATACGCCGACACTAAAAAATTCCTTTTTCCTAGAACCAGTGTCTGAAGAAGAGGTCAGGGCTGCCATACTTAATTTAAGAAATTCAAATTCCTTCCGCATTTTTTATTTAAATGTAAAAATTATAAAAGAAACCGCAGATACTTTAGTAACGCCTCTAAAAGAACTAATCTTTGCTTTTCTCGAGGTATCTTCCCCAACATGTTTAAGGTTGCAAAGGCTATTCCCAAAAAAGGAGAACGGGATGAACTCGATAACTATCACCCTATTTCACTAGTACCAATTTTTGGCAAAATAATTGAAATCGTTTTTTATATCTAGATCAGAAAATTTTTTTGAAAATAATAAGTTATTGGATAGTTGTGAACTCGGCCTCCACAGAAATTGCTCCACGGTCCAAGCTCAGGGCCATATTAGCCCAATAGGCACAGTTAGGCATGTGCCTAATGGTGCCAATGCCAAAGGGCATCATTGATGTTCGTTGTTGCCATAAATAGGTATAAACTATAAGTTGTTGACCTTCTTGCAAAGCATGTGCACTGAACACATGATTTTGTTATTGTGCCTAACAGAGCCAACAATGGTTAATCCGGCACTGTCCAAGTCGTTGGCAGGGTGGTGCGTAACATAGTGGGGGAATTGAGGAGGGCAAGTTCATAGCACTTACGCTGTGTGATCTCATCAAGGCATTTGACTGTGCCTCACGTGGACATGACATTCTGACAAGGAAATTCAATATTTATGGTGTGAAAGGCATATACCTTTAAATTTCATTAAATCCTACCTACAAAATAGGACACAGAAAGTCATAGTAAATGGCATATCATCCGACTATTTAAAAGTCACACGTGGTGTGCCCCAGAGGGATTGGTCCTGGGACCACTATTATATATTATTTATTTGAATGATATTTTTTGTTCACTACTTCCTGGAACATGCATATGCTTTGCTGACGTTTCTTCTTTACTTGAGTCTCATAGTGATTTTTCAAAAATTAAATCAAATGGCCACCGAAGCGGAAAACAGCGCCGAACAGTAGTTTACACCTAACGAACTTAAATTAAATCAAGGGAAAACACAACAAACTGTCTTTTCTTCTAATAATAACTTTACTAATGGCAGTAATGTAAATCTATTGGGCATTACTCTTGACGATGGTTTAAAATAAACAAGCCATACTGAGAACCTATGCAAAAAATTATCCACCCGACTCTATGTACTAAGACAACTAAAGAATGTCCTCATAGTAAGGCAGCTTATCATGAAAATGTGGACACGCCGGACAAAACCACCAAATTTTTTCCAGGTACTAGTTAGGTACGTAGCTTTCAATTTTTGATAACCAACTCCTCCGTCGGCCATCTTGGATTTTATAGCAGTCATTTTGAAATATAGGTATATTATCAATATCTTGGCTTCTAAATCACTTAGGACCACAAACTTGGTGTCTAAGTATACTTATTTGGGGTCAGGGAATTCAACTACACAATTTTTAATTGCGTCACTCTATATATTTATTCACTAATATATGTACCAATTACAAAACTATTCAGCAATGAACTGTTTTGTCCGGTGTATCCACATTTTCTAATGTTTTTTTATTTTGTTTCAGATTGAATTGTAATGCAAAATGGATTACAAGTGTATGATCTGTCAGAAAACAACTTCAGGAAATCTAAATGTCCACTCAATGCACATGGAATCGAAGACAAGACAACACCATACCGGTCTTTCTTGAACAATAACAATGAGTTTAGAAGCTTGGAGTCATTGCCAGTGAAACTAAATTTTGGAAGCGACATGAGTGCGGATGAACTGGTTCAAAACCATGGTGCATGGCACAAACTTTGTTACGTCAAGTTCAGCAATTTGAAGTCAGATAGAGCTAAAAAGCAGGGAAATACTTCATGAGGCAGCACAACTGTGGAGAAACGATCCCGGCATGAAGAGAGTGACAAAATGGCGTGTTTGTTATGTCGTGGAAACGACGGACTCCTTCATGAATTTTGAACATTAAGAGCTGATACGAGAGTGCGAAAAATGGCAAGAGAACTGTAAGAAACTCAGTTGTTGGCAGCATTAGAAGGTGGTGATCTCATTACCCTTGATGCCAATTATCATCTGCAATGTTATACAGCACTGAGAAATCACTACCGGTCTCACCTAAGGAAACTAGAGCAGGATTTGGTGGGAGTATTGGCAGAGGAAAGTCACATAAAGGATACAGCACTTGTGGAGCTTTATACTTATATAGAGAACTGTGTGGAAGATGGGACCTTCTACTAAATTTTCAAAGTTGCATCGAAGTGGAAACCTGTGTAACTTGCAATTTCTTTGCGCACTAACTTGGCAGTCTTAGCATCATGTTTGTAATTACATAACATGGCCTGCTGCAGCATTTCCCGCATGCCTTCTTCAAACACCAAAACTTTAAAATTTTCATCACTTTGTTTTTGCACTTGTGGATAGTAAGCTAGCACTTTCTCCTTCAATCTGGTTCTGTTAATCTCCTTCTCAATGGCAAGGATTTTTAATCGGTTCTCATACAGTTAATGCAACTTTAAAAATTTAAAGTAGAAGGTCCCACCTTTCACACAGTTCTCTATATAAGTATAAAGCTCAACAAGTGCTGTAGCCTTTATCTGACTTTCCTCTGCAGATACTCCCACCAAATCCAGCTCTAGTTTCCTTATAAATGATGATATTTGGCGTCAAGCAATGAGATCACCATATAGTGATACATTTAAAAATTGTGTAGTTCTATTCCCTGACCCCAAATATGTATACTTAGACACCAAGTTTGTGGTCCTAAGTGATTTAGAAGCCGAGATATTTATTTCAAAATGACCGTTATAAAATCCAAGATGGCCGACGGAGGAGTTGGTTCCCATCAAAAATTGAAAGCTACGTACCTGACTAGTATCTGGAAAAACTTTGGTGCTTTGGTCCGGTATGTCCACAGAAACGCAAAATTCTATGTTAAGCTGCCCCACTATCAGTCATCACATTATTTTAACAGCCTTTCACTCCATCTTGCACTCATACTTGTCCTGCGTGTGCTGCTTTGGGGGGACTCTAGCCAATCCATTAGAGTTTTTTGCCTACAGAAGAGCACTATGAGACTCATAGATAACGCTGGTTTTGATGACCCTGTCAACGCTTGTTTTTAAAATATAAAATTCTACCAATTCCGTCACTGTACATTTTCTATTCAGTATAAGAAATACATAAAAATAAGCATTCATATTCTCTCCAGTCTGAGTTGCATAACTATCCTACAAGGTCAGGTGACATCTTGAGGGCACTTAGATTTAGACTCCCAATCTTCGAACGAAACTCGCTAAATCTAAACCTATACAATAAATTACCTGCAAATCTAAAATCTTTGAACTACAAACAATGCCTTTAAAATAAAAATAAAAGTTTTTATTGTCGTACTGTTTTTACTTCTTTCAAAAATGTATGGAGATATTCATGTGATGTACCCACCAATTAATCAGCGGTTTATTTTATTTATTTTTTGAATACCTACCAGCAGGGGGTCTGGGTGTCTAGGGCTTAGTCGGCATTTTATAATAAACATTCGAAGTCAGTTCGTCAGCGATTTGAATATTTTTGCTTCGCATGTATATAAACGTCGTCCCAAAATTTTTTTGATGAGCGGGGGGGGGAGAAATCCGAAAACAATTTAGCCGACCTAGCCAGACCACCACTGCCTACCAATAGTGGCTGATGAAATTTCAATAATTTTTTTTCTCATCTGTGGCGCATGGGACCCATACGAAATATGGGAAATAACATCTAGAGAAGCGCTTCTCTAACGACCCCTAAAAAATTTCGAAAAAGCAGTTTGCGAAAAAATGTTTCAAAATTCGGTTGCTCCCCCTGGTCTAAGGGCTTCTGTTTAAAATTATTTTTTTTTTTGTCATATACATTTTACTTTTCATAAAAATGCAACAATAGGTTTTGGAGTTTACGAAAATATTTTCAATATTAACTGAAATACAAAGAAATTAAGTTTTGTAATTTACAATTTAACAAATTACAAAATTTCAATTCGTTGTATCTCAGTTAGTAATGAATATATTTTCATAAACTGTAAAACTTATTGTTGTATTTTTATGAAAAGTAAAATGTATATGATAAAAAAAATAATTTTAAACAGAAGCCCCTAGACCAAGGGGAGCAACCGAATTTTGAAAAATGTTTTTGCAAACTGCTTTTTCAAATTTTTATAGGGGTCGTTAGAGAAGCGCTTCTCTAGATGTTATTTCCCATATTTCGTATGGGTCCCATGCGCCACAGACGAGAAAAAAATTATTGAAATTACACCAGCCGTCACTGATACCTACTATATGTTGTTTGTGCTATTAAGCGATATGTATATCTTATACTGTATTGTATGTTTTTAGTTTATTCTACGTTGACCTATCACCGACGCCAGGAGACGAGCTACCCCCAACCTGGAATTTTTGCCGAACCTCTTCCCTTAAGAAGAGTAGGGATCTTTTACTTGCCTAACATTTAATAAACAAGGGACCGCCTGCTTTACATCCCCTCCGAAGGATGGTATATCCACTACGTAATCCTCGTCTGAAATTACATAGCTTCCGTGTATACACTGATATACAAGCCGCTAGAAGGTGGGACGAGAATGCTGTATTTCCCAAGATGGATCACCCATCCAAGTACTAACCGCGCTCGACGTTGCTTCAAAGGAATATTGACTGACATTCACATTGAAGTCGCCTCTACGCTCGCCCCTATGTATGTAGTTAAATAAAGATATTTATTTATTTACATTACAGAAATATAGCATTTTAAACTTATTATGTATATTTTCCTTTAAACTACAGGTACCATTCTTGGTGCCTGACACACTAAAATCACCGAATTTGAAACACAGCAATTTTTTATTTCTATTTTACCCCAAAACAAAAATTACCAAAAATAAAAAGGCAACGGGGCACAGAACGCAAAACCACCGCTATTCTCTTCAGTCTTTCAAAGATTTCTCAGTTGCTTCCACTACTATTTCTGCCAAGTCGGCACAATTTGAATACCAACGTAACATATATGCATATAAAAGAAATGCACGATCAACTTTGCGAAATGGAAAAAATTTAAAAACAATTAAAAAATCCACAATATACTAAATAAAAAGAATTTCAAAAATTATATAAAAATACTGTTAAGAATTTTAGAAAACATAAAAACGATCATAGGCTTGGTAAATGCCCAAAATGTGACGCGTGAAAGCTGGAAAATTATAAATGAGCTAAAAAATTCCAAAAAAGATCCTTCTATAGATGTATTCGATGATGATGGAAACTTAATAACTAACACAGTAAAAAAATGTAACGTATTTAACAACTATTTTATCAGTCTTTCTCAAAATTGCCCGAAAACAAATTTAAAAAACATAAACATGCATAATTCACCTGCAAGTTTATACCTTAATCCAACAATTTCTACTGAGATTGAAAATATATTAAACAAAACAAGTAAAGCTGCCACAGGTATCCATGGCAAAGTTCTTAAGTCTATTAGTAGCCAAATTGCCCATCCACTCTCATATTTAATAAATCAATAGTTTATCTCTGGAAAATTTCCAGAACCACTAAAGGAGTCAAAATGTATTCCAGTCTACAAAAACAAAGGCTTAAAAACCGAGATTACAAATTATCGATCAATTTGTGTTCAAAGTCAACTAGCAAAAGTTTTCGAGTCATCGTGTACGCCTAATAAACTTTCTAGAAACATTTAATTTGTTAAACAACAATCAAAACGGATTTAGAGAGAAAAAGTCTACAAATACGGCAATTCTACAATGCTTTGAGTTTATTTATGATGCTCTCAACGATCATGAAAACATTCTGGGTCTTTTTTATGACCTTAGCCATGCTTTTGATACTATTGATCACAATTTATTAACTCAAAAGTTATTCAATATCAGTGTTCGAAGAGTCGCACATGAATGGGCTGTATCATATTTACAAGACAGAACCCACCCAGTAGTATTGGATGGTAATAAATCTGACACCATAAAACTATGGGTTTTAGACCCCATGTTATGTAAGGTTTTTTTGTTCGCTTAGTCGTTCCCCACCACCAGTTTTTTTTTTAATGGCATGAAACTCATTACACCCTCTACATGGGGGTTGCCCAATGGAGTCCCAGAAACAGGCCTTTTTTTGTGTGTATCTGTGTATTAATAATAATAATATTAATAATATTTATAACAATAATAATATTTATTTATCCAATAGATCATTTTACATGATATAGGATAAGTCTAAAAACATTAAAATGTAACTATTTAAATATTAAATAATAAATTAAGTTAAAAGTCATCAGTAAAATATTCGTTTAAAGAATAATAAGATTTTTCCCTCGGTCTGGACTTGATCTTGTTTTTAAATTCCTTATCACTAAGTCCTTTGTAAAGGTTTGGAAATTTATTAAACGCCTTTATAGCCATGTACTTGGGGCTCTTTTCATATAATGTTAAATGATGGGTAGGAATTACTAGGGTAGTTGAGTTTCTGGTGTTATAGTTATGATTATAGTTAAGGATTGGATTACTTAATTCGGACTTTGCATAGAGTAATAAATTCATTAGAAATATGCTAGGGAGTGGTAGAATTCCCAATTGTTTGAAAATGTTCCTACAGCTAGTTCTCTTATTTATACCTACTATAGAACGCACAGCTTTTTCTGTAGTTTAAACACTCGTACGACCTCTGGTGATGAACCCCAGGCAATAATTGCATAGGAAATTATTGAATTGAAGTGAACATAGTAATATGTTAGCAAAACTTGTTGGTTTGTTACATCTCTCAACTGATTTAAGCAATAGCAGACCGGAGCAACTTTTTTACAAATTTCATTAATATGAATAGTCCATGAGAAGTTCTCAGTAAAATGTAGACCCAAGAATTTGGTTGTCCTAACTTGTCTGATTATAGTTATATTTGATTTAATTAGAAAGCTGTGATCAAAGTCCACATTACCAGTATTGAAATGCATGAAGATAGATTTATTGTTGTTTAAAGCTAGTTTATTTTCAGTGAACCAGGTGTGTGCTTCACATAATTGCTGATTAGCCATGTTAACTACCATTTTTGTATCAGTTGCACTAACAAGGATAGATGTGTCATCTGCAAACAGAACCGAGCTATTGATATTAAAACTATTTACATAAATGATGTAAAGTAATGGTCCTAAGACGGATCCTTGCGAAACTCCCACTGACAATTCTAATAGATTTGATTTGCATTGTTCAATTTCTGTGTAGTGTTTTCTCCCACTTAGATAACTCCTAAACCAATTCAACGTCTGACCACGCACGCCGTACCTCTCCACCATGAATATCACCAGATCCTATGCCATTTTCTAGAAAATCGCGTATGCAAATATATTACACAGACACAAAAAAAAAAGTGAAAAGTGATCTGTTTCTGGGATCCCATTGTATTTTGACATGCTGAATACGAATCGGGTATCCGTTGAGCTCCGTTATCCACCAATTTTTAGTAAATCGCAAAAATAACCTAAATTATGAGTTTTAGGTTACTTTCGTAATTTACAAAAAAATTAAGGCCAATGGAGCTAAAATGGACACCCGATTTGTATTCAGCACTTCGAAATACATGGGGTTATTCAATGAAGTACGAGAAAAAGACCACTTTTTTATATTGTGTGCCTGTGTTATTATCTATTTGATACATCAAAAAATAAACAGGCCTCCAAAATGCTTATAATATTTATTTTACCAATTATATATATGGATACAATTGTAAGAAAGCACAAAATATCACAAACTATTTTTTGGTACATATAAAAGTGTATATATTTAGGTAATAAAAAATAAATCACATTGCATAGACCTAATTCAATATTATACAAATAATAATCAATAGGTACTTTTTCTTGCAAAAATAGTGTAAGTCAGTTTGTTTTTTAAAGTATTCGGGGGTTAATTCTGATTAGTTTGTCAAGTTGACAGGGTCGGCGGTTGTTGGGGTTAGTCGGCATCTTTGCAAACACTCAAACGCAAATATCTCGCGAATCATTAATGCCACGACAAAAATTGTAAGCACCCTTTTTTGTTCAGCATTAAACTCTCTATAAATTAATTACCAAGCTCATTTTCGTAGAACTTACCGTTTACGGGTTACAGCCTGCCAAAGTTTTCAAAATGTAGTTTTTTCTGATTATTTCGTGAACTATTAATTGTACATTAAAATTTCAAATAGCAATCATGTAGAAGATTAAATTCTCTACACTTTATGTGACAGATGCCATTTTGTATGACTAATATTTTGTGGGCCTCAGCCCGTAAATAGTTATAAAAAATAGTTTCTTGACCATCTTATCACCCAACTATCCATCGTACACTCAAATAGTTATCAATTTTGTAGAGCATTAATTTTTCTACAATCTACTAGTTTGCAATTACATATTTTTATTTTCGAGCAATAGTTGACGAGATGCTTTGAAAAAAATATTTATTATAACTTTTGCAAACAAGTTTTAAATAAGAATTGAAGAGAACTTAATGCTCTTCAAGTTTGCAACTACGTATTTTTATATTCGACCAACGATTAATGAAATATTTTGAAAAAACTATTTTTTTCTACGCCTATTTAATTATATGACAATTATTAGCATCTTTTTGGTGAAAAATCGTACCTATAATTTACTGTAGTGAATTATCGATTCATAATTCACTGTATCCCGCCAATCACAAATACAAATTCAAAAATCACTGTTTCGCTGATATTTTAAATCGACCGCGATCAACTCTAGCTTCTGCGGCTGACAATCAACTCGCGTGACACTGACAAGTGTATCGCCATATTGTTTGTTTACGTTTTCGACTTCTTACGAATAGGTACCCATTAATGTTATCAAATTTCAGTCTAATTTATTTGTTTAATAATAGGTGTAGAAAAAGCATAGTATTACATTCGCGATTATGACCATTATTCACTCAGATGATTTGCGCCACTCGCCTACGGCTCGTGGGCTCAAACATCATCTTCGTGAATAATGGCTATCATAATCGCTCATATAATAATACACCATTTTTTTAATTTTTCATTTTTCATAGCTCTTGAACTATTCTTTTTACAAAATGACAGAAATTGTACAAAAATTAGTACTCTCTGAGATTATCATTTGACATTTTAATGTAAGGTCGAACAATAGTAAAAAATCTGCAAAAACTACTACCACAAAAACTACGTTAGACACACTGTAACTTGTAAATGGTTAGTTCTACGAAAATGAGCGCCTGTTAACGAATTTATTGAGAATTTAGTGCTAAACAAAAAAGGTGTTTACAATTTTTGCCGTAGCATCAATGGTTCGCGAGATATTTCCCTTTGACTTTTTGCAAAGCTGGCAGCTAACCCCAACCACTGCCGACGCAGACTTAACAAAATACTCAGAATGAACCCCCAAACACTTTAAAAAAGAAAAACTGACTTACGCTATTTTTGCATTACGAACACACTTTGTTTTACCTATTTATTGGACTAAAAGGCAATTAAGGTATTAACAAAAACAAAAACGCAAAGTGTAAATACTCTAAGATAATTCTAATAAAATATGCAATATTGCGAAAGTTTATTTCCATGTATTGCAAACATTTAATTCGGGATCGGGTAAAGCATTGTCCATTTCACCCAATCTATAATCGTGGTTTGGTAACATTCGGAGCACACCTGGTAGTAGTAGGCACTCGTCACTACATATTGCATACAGTTCCCTTTCTTTCCATCCTCATTCAAATCATCTCTAACACATGCTGTTTTGTCATATACACAGAAATAAGATTTCGCAATGTGTATTTTGTGACCTACTCTAACAGGCAAGCTAACTATTGCTAATAAAACCTTATTATTATTAAAATAGCTAGAAAATTAAATGAGACAAGGAGAGATCTAGAAACACATCCCCGAGTTCTGAATTGTAAATTATTGTCATTTAAATATTGTCTAAATGTTGGTTGTGGCATTTTCTTAATTTTTCTGTATTTCTCCTCTGTCTACATGTATTTTCTTCAAAAACAATGTCCGTGAAATCTATGTAGTACAATTATCCAGCATTTTACTGGGAAATAACCTTTACGTCTGTGATTTTTACCTCAAAGGAGCAGTTAGAGCAGTTAAATGGCGTTTTGTTGATAGAACTTTCACATATGTAGAAAATAATAATCGGGTAAGACAAATACTTGAACAACGGTACACATAATTCCTTATGTATACAGATTATCTGAAGAGCTATACCGGTGATAGATTTGATATTAGGAGGATAATTCAAATAGGCAATACTTTGAGATCTATTTTAACAAAAACAGAACTGCTAAATCACGAGCAAAGTTCAAAAAACTGCATTTATAGTATTCCGTGTGAGTGTAATAAACATTATATGGGTGAGTCATCCAGACCATTTAGTGTTAGATTGGGTGAGCACAGAGGTTACGTTAAGAAGAATGAGATTCAGAAATCGAAGATTTGCGAACACACTTGGGAGAACGGACATAGAATAAACTGGGACTCGGCAAAAATTTTAACAAAAGAGACAGATAGCAAGAAAGGAAAAATTAAAGAATCGGCTATATTATCGAATAAGGATAAATGCATGTCAAATTGTTCCTTAAAAGTTTGCACAACCTGGCTGCCAATGTTAAAAGAAGAACTTAACAAACTGAACATTGTTTAAAATAAAGCTATCAACTAGATATATCAACAGTTCTATGTAAGCACTAAGTATCTATGGATACTGAATATAACAAATCAGAGATGGTTAAGGAAACTTTCCACTGGAAAGTTTCCAGGAAAGTTTCGGAAGTTTCCGGAACGGAGTTTTGATAAAAATGAAAGTTTCCTTTAAAATATTTGAATATTCCGAAAGTTTCCAAAATTTCGGGAAAGTTTCCAAAACTCCGGGAAAGTTTCCAAATTTTTCACGAATATTTACAGTTGTTCTCAATCAAAATGAAGCTTAGATCATCACGAATTAGATTTCACCATAAAATAGACTCTGAATATTCCCAATGGAAAGTTTCCAGGAAAGCTTCCTGGAAACTTTCGGAGTAATCAAAACTCCGGGAGTTTACCCACCTCTGTAACAAATATATTTTTAAACCTGTATATTTAATATACACAGCACACAAACACTTATAATACGCTTTGAGAAAGGAAACAAATTCGGTTTCCCAAACTTCAGCAAAATACGTTATTTTTATATTTTTGTTCTTATTCATTATTTATCAAAAATGTTCTTTAACTGCTCCTTCGACGTAAAAGTCACAAGGTGTGGAGGTTATTTTCCAGTAAAACTGGATAATTGCATTATTTTGTAGATTTGACGGACATTGTTTTAGAGAAGAAAACACGTGGCAGAGGGGATCTCAACAAGAGACAGAATAATTGTTATTCCCTGAGACTGTTTCAAATGCCTTATTTTTCATTTTCAAAAGTAATAATATTATTGTATTATACAGCAGGTCGCATTCTACAATCTTTTCTTTTTGGCACTTTGGAATATTTTTTTAAATATCTTATGCAATATTTTCCACAGTTATAGTATGAGGCGTGGAAAATAGTAAATACAGCTTTGATAAAAGTACAGTTCATCCTAAAAACATAACGTATCACTATTAAATAAAATCTTAAAGTCGAACTTTAAATAATAAATTTTTAATTCTTAACAAACTAAAACTAAAAATAAAACTTTGCTGGCAATTGTATGCATGAATAATTTTTAAATATATTATTTCTCTAGTAGAAAAGCAAGAGGCCACTAATTTCGTTTATAAGTTTTCTAAAAATGCTGGATTGAAGATATACTGAGCATCTGTAAATAAAAAAATTATATGTATAATGAATGTAACAAAAAATCAAGTACAAATACAAATCAATCATTTGACCTTACAAGTAAACTTACAACTTTACCTGTATTTTGAGGAAGAACGGCATCAACATCAAGTAAACTTTTGGAAAGTAAACTACAATGGAATTAAAACATTGATATAAAATAAAATATACTGGCATCAAGAAATGTGTTACAAAATGTTTATATGATAGAACTAAAATAATTTCTTCAAATTATGTCAAAATTTTAACTAACGAGAAACAATTTATAAAAAGATTTACTAAATAATCAATATCCTGACAGTTTTGTTGATAGTCAGTTGACAAATGTTGAAAGTAGAGTAAACATTCAATAATTGCAAGCTAAATTTAGTAATTCCATATGTACAAGGTGGACCAAATTATATGGGATTTCTCTAAAACTAGGGCAGAACGACAAAACTAAAATAGGTGTCCTGAGCTCGATTTTCGAGAAACAAACAATGACGCAAACCGCAATCATCTGTCTTTTTCGACTACTGAGCTACAGAGAGTTTTTGGAAAATTAGCATTTTTGGATGATCTCCATATCTCAATTACCAAGTGTCGAATCGAAAATCAAGTAACACATTAGCCAATTCTTTGAGTAGAATTCTTTGCTGATAAGAAGAAAATTATGCATGCCTCAGTTTTCGAGATATAGGCATAACTTGTTTTTTTTTTAATGGAACACCCTGTAAAGTATTTTATTACAAAATAATTTTGCCAAAAATAGGAAAAACTAAACTACAATAAATGTTTGAATTGTTTTCCATTGACATCTATGCATATTTACCGCATTTGTATTATTTATTGAGAATGTAACAACCCCCCCCCCCTTACCCCGTCGTGGTTTACAATCTTCTCCTTGGGGTGGGAGGCGTATTGTTTTTATTATTATTATTTTTTTATAATAAGGGCGGTAACGCCGCTGCCACCAGGCCGAGGTAGTTTCCCTTCCGCCTGACCTCAGAAGTACTAAAGTAAAGGCCCACTGGAACGCTCTGAAAAAACACCACCCCTCGCAGGCTGCTGAGTTCGGCCGTGGCTTACAAGCGCGGACTTGGGGAGGTTTATCGGTTTAGAAATTTACCCTGAATATATTGACTCCACTGGGGGATGTTTGAAAAATAAGACACTGTTTCCCGAGTAAAACTAAATCTATATTTGTAAACAGCTTATTACATGCCACTATTCAACCCCCTTAATTTAATGTACAATTTTTTCTTTATCTTGCCTTCTAATTTAACTCGGAGGAAACGACGTTCACTCTCGAAGTTACGAGGGAGAGTCGCCACCCCTGAAGGCTAATAAGCACAATACACCAAATTCTTGCAAAAACAATTGAACGCCCTCCTTAAACTAGGTTAAAATTATTAGCAATAGTAAGTGGCTCCTGTTATGGTAACCGGGAACACAAAACCAGGTCAAACCTAATGCACCCCCTTTTTGGAAGCTTCGCTCATAAGGTAGCTATAAACAAAACAACTCACCAGACTCCCTCGGAAATAGACTAATCTTGTAAATTTCTAGTTACATGCCCTAGACGAACCTACACACGTTTTCTTTATGTCTTAGCTCACCCGATTTCCTTTCGGCTTTCGTTTTATTAAACACTGTTCAACACTCTCGTGACTGCGGCCTTTCCCGTGGTCCTCAAAAGAAACAAATAAAATATTCCCTTAAATTAACTTGATATCCCTCTTAGAAACGCGTCGTCATCACCGTGCGTGCGACGCTCGGCGTCCTTTTTCTAATGCTCCAAAACTATTTTTACCGTCCCCGTCTTAGCGGACCCTCTTTGGCCGCTTCTCCCGCTGAACTGCCTTTCCCCTCTTTCCAAAATCCAATTCAGGCTCACCCGTTAAAAGTTCTTCTTTCGATTCTCCCAATTGCCTCTGCCTTCCCATGGTTAAAAATGTCAAGTCGACCCGAAATTACAATGTAGCTAAAAACCTCATCTGTAAGCTACGATTAGGGGTAATCTTCAGATAACTCGTTTCCGTTCCCGAGGACTAAATATTACGCTCCAAGATTGCTTATATAGGGTGGCTCTCGCAAATTATCAACCTGAAATAATTAATATTTTTCGCCACTTACTTTTGGTTTCCTATACTGTTACTAACATTATTACTAAAACGATATTATTAGATCTAGTAAGATACGGGGGGGGGGGGGGAGGGGAGTATTGCTACAAGAAGGCCATGGTAAAAAAAAGAAAATCGAAATAGTCATAAATGTCAAAAACTAATTTGTGAGTTAATTGTGAGTGAGCATCGTTAAAACTGGTTCAACTTAGTAATGGTGAAAAATATGATATGAGTGAAGTGTTTTATAAAATGCGGAGAAGATTCAAATGTGGCTTCCTAGCTTTATTTTAATATGTAAGTTATAGACAGCAAAACTTTGTGCCAAAAGTGCTGCCTAAACAATATTTTTAGTTATCCAGAAAAGAAACAGCCAGACATAAAAATATTCAAAAGAGTTTGGATCATTTGTAAAACCACCAGCAAAAACATATAATAAAGCAGGTAGAAAATATTGTTT
This sequence comes from Rutpela maculata, assembly GCA_936432065.2. Lineage (NCBI taxonomy): Eukaryota > Metazoa > Arthropoda > Insecta > Coleoptera > Cerambycidae > Rutpela > Rutpela maculata. The sequence goes on along the minus strand of OW386292.2, from coordinate 131,523,453 downwards.
TAGAAACTGTAAGAGAAAAGCCTAATATATTGTCTTGCGACATACAGGAAAATTTACAAATCTCAAAAACAACTGCGTTGCATTGCTTAAAATAAAAAAATCAAACCCTACAAAATTAGGATTAGTCACCATCTATATACCCAAACAACTTTCAAAGGCGTCTCAAGTTTTGCCAGTGGTATTTGCGTCAGTGCAACGAAGTGCCAGGATTAGATTGAAAAAAGGAGCTGGCTGATCTGCATGTTGCATCCTCTGCCAGGCCGATTAGACTCATATGTCTATTAAGCCTACAATGTCCAGTTAGAAGACCTACCATTATCCTAATAGCCTTTCTATTTTGGCGTAGCGGGTCTTCCGTGAATTTGGCCGATCGTTCTTTAATGAACTTTTTGGTCTGTCTCTGTTGTGGGAAATTCTTCCACCACTCTAGAGATTTATTTTGTACATTCATTAATGGATGTTCGTATGCGTGGCTTAGCCACACCGCAAAAGGGTTCAGGTCCTACTAAGACCTTAGATGCGCCTTCTCGGGCCAGTTTGTCAGCCCTCTCATTTCCCCTGTGTCCCTCGTGTCCTGGTACCCATGCCACGGTCACTTTGTTCTGACTTCCTAGGTCTGTAAGGGCATTTATACAATCCCATACTAGTCTTGAATCGACCTGCATGGAATCGAGTGCCTTTAGTGCTGCTTGGCTATCGGAAAAAATGGCAATTGACTGGTTTACAGTTCCTTGCCTCATTATTTCCTTTGCACACCACTGTATAGCGGCCACTTCAGCCTGAAATATTGTGGCATGTATTCCTAGACTTATTGGGATTTTCGTTTTCGATCTTATCCCGTAAATCCCAGCTCCGACTCCTTGTTCTGTCTTGGAGCCGTCCTTATACCAGATCGTTTGCGCCGATATTGGAGGACCCTTTTTCCAGTCCTCTCTGTCTGGTGTTTTGATTTGAAAATTTTTGTAGAAGTTATACTTTGGGACCATAGTGTCCTTGGGCATTCCCAAAATGGGATCTGCCTTCAGTTCCAAGTATAACTTTTGGTGCTCTGTTCCGTGTTGTTGCCTTATGGGCGTTGTGCCTTGCATTAGCCTATGTACCACTGAACGAGCTTCTCCTTGGATAAATATGTGTAGTGGTGTCAGGTCTAAAAGGACTTCCAATGCAGCCGTGGGAGCAGTTTTTAAGGCCCCAGTGGCGCACAGGCAAGCAAGCCTTTGTACGCCACTTAATACCCTTACTGCTCCAAGCTGCAATGTCTTGGTACACCATACCACCGATCCATAAGTTATCATGGGTCTTACAACCCTAGTGTATAACCATAGGGTCATCTTGGGGTTTAACCCCCAGTTTTTTCCACACATCTGCCTGCACCTTCCCAGGGCAATTGTTGCTTTCTGTGTGACTTTTTGGATATGGGAATTCCATGTCAACTTTTGGTCAAAAGTGACTCCTAGGTATTTAACCTCGCTGGCAAATGAAATTTGATGAGCCTCAGGGGTTTTAGGCCTCCCAAGGCTCTTTTCCGTGTAAAAGTAACGACTGTAGTTTTGTGAGGATTTATGGAAAGTCCTTCCTCACTACACCACCTATTAACAATATTTAGGGCTCTTTGTGAATGCTCTGATATCGTGTTTGCAAATCGCCCCTTGACTACTATCGCTAGATCGTTAAGGTGCCAGGATTTGAAGGAACAATTATATGGACAGACGAGGCCCATATAAGCAGTGCCGGAATATTTAATCGGCATAATAACCACCATTGGGTTAATGAAAATCCGCATGTAACCGCTACAGTCAATCGTCAAAGATGATTTGGATTTGGTGCATGGTGTGGTTTTATTGGATACCAAATAACACGTCCTCATTTTTTTCATGGTAATTTGAATACCGAAAATTTCATTAACATTCTACAAGAAATACAGCCCTTTGTAGACAATATGCCTGTAAGACAATTTCAAAGATTAATTTACCAACATGATTGCGCCCCAGGTCATATGTCAAATGAGACACGAAATTATTTAAATGCTCAATTTGGGGAGGATCGGAGAGGTATATCACTCAGGACTAGTTTATCAATGTCTAGTTGGCTAAGTTAACTAAATTGATAACTAACAATTAATTTAGCTAACTAGACATTAATAGACAACAAAGTAGTTTAGATATTGTTTAATTTTTAAGATATGATCGTCTTATTTTGCGGCCAGCTAGATCAGCCGATATAACCACTACCGACTTTTGGCTTTGGAGTTATTTAAAAAAATATTATATATAGAGAACGTTCTAATAACACAGAAGAATTGAAAAACAAAACATTAGCAGCGTTTCGGACAATAACTCCTGTCATGATTGGAAATGCAACAAATGCTGTAAGGAGAAGGTGTCAAAAATGCATAGATGTCAACGGAAGACAATTCGAACATTTATTGCAGTTTAGTTTTTTCTATTTCTGGCAAAATTATTTTATATTATAAGAAGTGTTGTTGTTGTTAATAGTTTTCCATGGCTTCCTCACAAATATATGAAATTTTTCGAAAATTAACTGCTTTTTCTAGAGATAAATAAATATGACATATTATGACATATCGTTGGATAGTTAATTTAGGTCGTGATGGAATAAATAAATAATTTAAAAATATACAAGTTATGACTACATTTTGAAAACTGAGGTATGCATAATTTTCTTCTTATCAGCAACGGATTCTACTCAAAAAAGTGCATAAACAATGCTTTACTTGATTTTCGATTCGGCACTTGGTAATTGAGATATAGAGGTCATCCAAAAATGCCAATTTTCCAAAAACCCTCTCTAGCTCGGTTGTCGTAAAAGGTAGACGATCGCGGTTTACACCATTGTTTGTTTCTCGAAAATCGAGCTCAGGACGCCTATATTGTCTATCTGCCATAGTTTTAGAGAAAACCTCAAATTCTATCTAATTTGATCCGCCCTGTACGTCTTGTGGAATAAATTACAATTAATCGGCAATAGGTTTTCTATACGAACAGTTTTTTAAACGGGCATTACATTAAGGTCTAGGTCATTAAAAATTAAGCTGGTAAATATGCTTAAAATTCCAAAAAAAAAATTGTAGTGTTCTTTCTAAGTGCAGTAAACATTATATAGGCGAGTCATTTAAACCTTTCAGAGTAAGGGTTGGTGAACGTACAAATTATGCTAGAAGGGGAGAATTCAAAAAACGAAAAATTTCTGAACACACCTGGGATAAAAATCATGACCCAATGGGACTTTGAGAAGATTTGGGAAAAAAGAGCAGTGAAACTAAAAGGAATCCACTATTATTTGGTTAAATGAGGATGAATATGCATCAAATTATTACATAGATTTTTGTACCCCATGTTTGCAGACTAGTGGTCCTTGCTATACTTGACCATATTTTTTTCTTCCAGTTTTTTCAGTTTGACCCCTATAGTGGTTTACATTATTTAAGAAATCAGATGTACAAAATTTCAGCTCGATCGGGTAATGTTAACCCCCAAGGTCGTCAAAATTCACCACCAAATGCAGTTTTCATCTACTTTCAATAGTACATCTTGAATGGTTGGTCATATTTAAATTTCGTGTGTGTATAATCAAAAAGAAAATTTCATTTTTTAAAACTTCACTGTTTTGCATTTTTCTTATGCATTTAATAATTTCCGAAATAATGTAGCTTTTGTTGGGATGAACAGGTACTAGAATATTAATATTCTCGTTCACAACGCCTTGACCCCCGTGTGTCCCCGGATGGAATACCGCACTCTTATTTTTGATTTGCCTAGTAGTCATTCTTTATAAAAAGTGTTGCTTGTATTAGGAAGTCATAAACAGTTGTCAAAGGGCATAGCCGGGTAAGCATGGTGTGACTGCCCCCAAGCGTCTGGTGCTTATATTTGTGCAGTAGGAAGCAATCTTGGAAAGTAGCCATTTCACAAAATATTAGCCCGAACAAGAGACCGGTTTGGGGTGAGTAAGGGAGGGTTGGTTTTAGCAAAACTATTTTTTTTCTAAGAAACGGCGCATTCAATCATTTTGTAAAAAATATATGTTAGACCTACTGAGAAAGTACTAAATAAAAAATCACGCTCAAATTCCGAAAACAGATACAGTAAAAAAAACATATATATTATATTCAAATTTTTTTAGGGTAATTTATCCCTGGGGTACCAGCCTGAATTTTTTTCTGTAGCATGTCTGGGGACTCACTTATGTTATGTTTTTTTCCCAGTCTTGTGCGAAGATTACGCCATACTTAAAAAAAATGCCGAAGTGTGCAGTGTAGTATGCATATTTTGTCAACAATTAACCCCTTGCACGTAAAGAAGGCCAAAATGCAAAGTAAATATGGATACCTGAGTAGTGTATACATACTAGTGATTAGTGATTATGGAAATGGTGAACGTTGTAAGAGAAACCAATATAACGCTACAACGCTGACAGTTAATTAGGTGATCAATAGAGTTTAACTCTCTTGCGCCGCAAAAATCAGTTTATGGCCGGAATGTTAAATATCATTAAGGGTAAAAACTAAAGTCAGCGGTACTATCGATATTACCGTCGGCGGGGATAAGAGCTTGGTCTTAACAGTCATGTGTTGTTAATAATTTGCAGCACTAAATCGTAGCATTACTAACCTGTGATGGATATGGATGTTAATCTTCCTCACTGTCATCTGCAATCACTGCACTCATGCTATCCTTCTGAAACAAAAGAGAAAGAACTTCCGCCGGTTTAGGTATGCTTGATAGATATCGTCCTTGCGAAAGATAATGCACGACATCAGCTACATGGGAACAACATCCAACAGTTCGATTCCCACTGGCACATTCAAAGAAACTGCAAAACTGCCTTTTGTAGACATTTCCAGCAAAGATGTACTGGGCTTCCCAGAAATGACGGATTTAAAACTGTTTTTTACCGGATCGTATCAATATAAACAAACGATTTCGTACCTCGAAGTCATAAATGAAGACGGAATACTTAATCTTCAGTACGCTAAGGACCAGTCCAATGTACTCAAAATACAAGTTTGTTCACGTCACATCAAAACGAAGGTTTACCGATGTTTCCTCGACTATATTCCCCACAGTGTCGGCGTTAGAAAACATTTCTGTGAATGTGCCAATGGGTATCAAACTGTTGGATGTTGTTCCCATGTAGCTGCTGTCGTGTATTACCTTTCGTACGGATGATATCTAGCAAGCATACCTAAACCGGCAGAAGTTCTCTCCTTATTGTTCCAGAAGGATAGCATGAGTACAGTGATTGCAGATGACAGTGAGGAAGATTAACATCTATATCCTTCTCAGGTTAGTAATGCTACGATTTAGTGCTGCAAATTGTTAACAACCAAGCTCTTATCCCTGCCGACGGTAATATGTGAATAAAGACAGTCTTTGACAAGGTACTCCATAGTACCGCTGACTTTAGGTTTTACCCTTAATGATATTTAACATTACGGCTATAAACTGATTTTTGCGGCGCAAGAGTCAACTCTATTAAGCACCTAATTAACTGTCAGCGTTGCAGCTTTATGTTGGTTTCTCTTACAACGTTCACCATCTCCATAATCACTAGTCACTAATATGTATACACTACTCAGGTATCCATATTTACTTTGCAGTTTGGCCTTTTTTACTTGCAAGGAGTTAATTGTCCACAAAATATGCATACGGCACTGCACAGTTCGGCATTTTTTTTAAGTATGGCGTAATCTTCGGACAAGACTGGGAAAAAAATATAACATAAGTGAGTCCATAGACATGCTACAGAAAAAAATTCAGGCTGGTACCCCAGGGATAAGTTACCCTAAAAAAAATTTGAAAATAATATATATGTTTTTTTTACTGCATCTGTTTTCGGAATTTGAGCATGATTTTTTATTTAGTACTTTCTCAGTAGGTCTTTAACATATATTTTTTACAAAACGATTGAATGCGCCGTTTCTTAGAAAAAAAATAGTTTTGCTAAAATCAACCCTCCCTTACTCACCCCAAACCGGTCCCTTTTTCGGGCTAATATTTTGTGAAATTGCTACTTTCCAAGATTGCTTCCTACTGCACAAATATAAGCACCAGACGCTTGGGGGCAGTCACACCATGCTTACCCGGCTATGCCCTTTAAGATAAATTATACAGTGTATTCTAAAAATAGGAAAATATGAAATTGACTGCCTTTTTTTACATTTTTATTGAAAATTTTATTTAACAACTTTGTAATTAAACTTCGTATTTAAGCTTTTATTCATAATTGAAAAAACTTTATAAAATAATATTTTCAATTAAAATGTAAAAAAAGTTAGACTGCTTAAAGTCGATTTCATATTTTCCTATTTTTAGAATACTCTGTATAATTTATTAAGTTTAACAACTGTTTATGACTTCCTAAGACAAGCAACACTTTTTAAAAAGAATGACTTTTTCTCGGCAAATCAAGAAAGTTTACAAGAGTGCGGTATCACATCTGGGGACACACTGTATATTTTAAATATGCGCTGTTCCCAATAGTTATTTTTGTTATTATTATCAATACTCACCTTGTGAAGAAAATTTTAAGCCTTACACCAAAACAAAGTCATCATCCAACTGCAAATCTTCTTTGGCCGGAGCTGAAGGGTTTGTAGACTCTGGAGGTGAAGTTCTTGGCTGTGGCAATGGTGGGTAAGTCTCAGAAACCGGACCATGTTTGGAAATCACAGGGTAAAGATGGGACGGCGAGCCACTTTGAGAAGGAGGGTTTCTATCGATTTCTGAATATGGAGGGGGTCGTTGTCTGGGTGCAGTCGGAAGTGGTGAAGCGTCTGAGAAATAAGGTGAATACGGTGCACCTGCTGGATAAGATGTCATAAGTAACACAGCCACACAAAAGGGATAAAATGCCCCCGTACCATTTTCCTATGTATTTTGACTGGATAAAAACGAATTTGATATTCAAATTGGTTAGTTTCGTCTCAATTTGAGGTCTCAAGCTAACGAAAAAACTTTATGCGTGTTTTAAGAAAAATTGCACGTCAAAATACTTAGGCAATGATGGTCTGATTTCTGACAGAACTTTTTTTTTTTTTGAACTTATGACTGTGTAGTCACAAAAAAATATTTAAGTATACTTATAGTACGGGAGCGACTGACCAGGATTTTCAGCCTCATTGCGACATGAGAATTTTTTCGAAAAAAGTCCTTTACGGCGGAAGTCTTCAATGTTGCTAAACGATCGAAAAACAATAATGAACATGCAAAAAAAATGGACCAAAATTGTTATCGTGACACGTCCATTTCCTGGTTTTTGTGTTGAAGTACGGTGTCTGGAATTCTGAAGAGAAAATTGGAAAATTTTCCAGGAAATTTGAAAGTAGAAAATATTGTCATCGTGTCCGTTGAATTGTATGAATTTGTAAAATGTAATTATTGTGTATTATGTAATTATTTGCGGTTCCCGCGAGGTATCGCGACCCGTCCGTTTCCTTGATTAAATCATTGGTGGTATTTAGGCACACGTAAAAAATTGGAACGCACACTTTCTGCGTTGTTGTTCCCAGAAAATCCCTTTTCCACCGTGTTAGAAAGTCGCAATATGGGTGTTTTGTGTTTTCATGTTCTGTAATTTGTCAGAATCTTGCAAATGTAACTCGGGTGCGTGAATAGACTCATATACACACACATAATCACAATCACATGCATGTTTTTGTGTGATTTTCGCTTCCGATCTGGTGGAAAACTGATACGATCGATCATTTCTGTGACTTGGATTCTCCTAAATGAATACCCCTAAAAGCAAAATGATATGGACTTATATTTGGAACGTAGGTGGAACTATAGAAGAAAGATGGAATTCGAGTGAAAGAGATATCGACTTAACATTTGAAATGCAGGTGGAGCTATTGAAGAGAGACGGTATGAACCGAATAACCCAACTATTGAAAAATAGACTTACGTGCACGTGACGTCACAAAACTAATTGTATAAGACAGGTCAGGAAGTTTTTTTTTGGATTTAAAAATATTTTTAGTTTCAAAAAAATGGCAAATTTTCAGAAAAATGTCAAATTTTCTAAAAATGTCGAATTTTCAGAAAAATGTCACATTTTCTAAAAATGTAAAATTTTCAAAAAATATCAAATAAAAGCCCAAGGAACAATTTAAGTCATTTGGACTTGAGGCGGTTTTAAGAAAGGTTTGTCAGGGTTAGGAAATAGTCATGTGCTTTATTGATGTAGTAGTTAAGGCCTTTTAGGCTTCAAGTATATTTGCTCTTATATAGTAAATTTTAAAGCATTCTGTAAGACCTAATTATAAAGCTAATTTGCTTCTAGGATAATACGTATTTGTAATGGATTTATCATAACCTACATAAAACTCTCCATAAAGCTAATTAATTTTATGAACGTCTTAAATTCCATTTAGATTTAAAGAGGCTTTAAATTATTCTTTATGGTTTTAACATATTTGCAATAAATGCATTTTAAATCCTTTTTAAAACTAGACATTTTCAATGCCTATTAGTACTTATTAAAGGCCATTACAAAACTAGACTCTTAAAACATCCTTGATAAATGCTGTGATGAAACCGTTATGAAAAAAAAAGGCCTCTATAAATCTAAAAGGCAAATTTTAATTCCATAAAACACTTTCCAAAACCTCAATAAAACATTTCTTATAAAAATAATAAACAATATATCTGCCTGATGTGTGGTTGATGCATGTGTGTATGTGTTAATTAAAAGCATTTCACGACTTACTGATGAGTAATTAAGTCTTTTTTGAAAAGGTGGAAGAAAATAAAAAAAGAGTGGCCATTTTAAAAGGACTGTTAAAACACACACACATACGAATTATTTTGAGGTTAAGTTTTAAGTTTTTTGTATCAAATGTCAACGTCCCAAACGTTTTATTACAGCTTTTATCAAGTCCATGTGATCTTTGCCAAGTGCATTTGCATTTTTGTAAGGAAGGGATTATTTGTGATAGTATACAAAAAGGCTAAAAGGGCTTAATTTAGAGTAAATGTTCTAGGTCATTGCCATTATTAGAATATATAGTTCAATGAGAGGACCAGTGTTGCCAGATCAAAATTTTAAAAGTTATCAAACGACGCTTTAAAAAGTTACTAAAATTTCACTAGATTTGAAATTAAAGCTCTCATCTTTAATTTTCAAAAGATGCAGGGTCTGTAGGATACGTAATTTTCTTGAGCTCTCTGAGCACAGCATAGCTTTGAGCGTCCTCTATCTGATTATTTCGTTGCCAGACTTCGTACTCTGTATTGTATTAAATGGTTTGTCACTACAAAGTACTATTTGTCTACGAGCTGCTAGAGGGCAATGAGCTCAGACTATTCGATTGTAGCGATTCACGGTCAATAAACTATACGGTTACCTCAATTAGCAGCTTTTAGACGAGAGAGACGCGCGGAGCGGGGAATCGAATGAAAGAGATTCTGTTAGGGTCTACAGCCTACGTCAGCTGTAGACACTACAGGCATTTTTGTCTGTGTCTTTTGCACGGAAATCAGATATGTCTGTCTCTTTCATTCTATTCCCCGCTCCGCGCGTCTCTCTCGTCTAAGAGCTGCTGATCGAGGTAGAATTTACTGACCGTGGTAGCGATTAACGTGAACAGTTCTGTATTAAATGGATCGCAACTCGAATTTAATGTTTGTCTACCTACCAGTAGAGGGCAATAAATTGGATGATTCAAAAATCATTAAAAATGGGCATTTTCATCAAAGTTTTCACTAAATCACTAGATTTAAAAAAATCACCAGATCTAGTGAAATTTCACAACACTGGAGAGGACTGTAAAATCACAGAAAAGAGAACTACCAGAAATGACACTTGAGCTACCCACCAAAATTCTATTGCCGCCATTTTGTTGTTAGTACATCCGTCAGTTCATTTATTGTTTTAGGTTAAAACAATAAAGTGCGGTAAATGACAGTCTGTGACATAATACCGAAATAAATTCTTAAAAGGTTTTAGTATTATTGTGCTGTGTTAATAGTAATTTTTATTAGCGATATGAGTAAACGAGGTGGAACCGTTTGCGCTGTTAAGGAATGTACAAGTGGTACGACAGGAAAAGACATTAGTTTATTTGGGTTTCCTAAGGATTCCCAAAGGTATTTTATTATTGATGTAAATTATAAGATATTTCCAAGTAGTTGTGAACCTTTCTTCTTTTAAGGTCCGTATTGTGGTTGGAAGCATGCGATCGTGGGGATTTGGCAAGTAAAAGTTCAACCGAACTTTATAACAATTTTAAGTTGTGCGCACGACAAATATGTATCAGAATAGATTGCTACCAATAGCACTTACCTACTATTTTTCCTCAATTTGGTAGTTTAAACAGAAAAAAAATTAATATTTCCTCAGAACAACCTCCCAGTAAGAAATTACAGATTTTCTCGAGATATTGTATTGATTTTAATACATTTTGTGACTTTATTTATATTAAGAATACAATTGTTCGTAGAGACAAATTTATCCAGTTTACTTTAATAGCTTTAATGTCCATTATAAGTAGAATTCTTCGTATAAGGTGATTGTAATCAGCTTGTGTAAAGTTTGTTTATAAACATGCTGTTTAAATTTCCCGCCAAAATTACCAACAACAAAATGGCGAAGGTCACAAAAAAACATCAAAGGCGGTGCTGAGAGTGCCGCTTCTGGTAGTTCCTTCTTCTGTGGTAAAATGACAATTAGGTTTTTAGTTGGCCGGCCATGCTTTTCTTGTTATATAAAAATGTTCAAGGTCAATCTCACAATTATAATAATTATCAATAATTATCACTTTTTTCATTAGCAAATTAAGATAGAATTACAAGAAACGACTGAAAATTACCGTGGGAACCAAGAATCAGCCCACTTTTTTAAATTTGCTGATTACGTGTCTATGCAAATTTTGTATGGATATTAAAATCATTATTATTTCTGAGGGGCTCTTGTTTTTTGGGCCTTTCTTATGTAGTTTTAACGATAAACTGCCGTTGGCTTTAATTTTTTGTCATACCTGATGGCTTTTTATTACCTCTTAAATCGGCCTTAGAGAGGTTATAGTGCTCTACGCTTTATACATTTCAAATTCCATTTTATCTTCAATAAGTCTGATGGTGTGTTTGCTTAAATCAGTTTAGAAAAAATAAATGCAATAATAAAATTATTTGGATTCCTTCGTGGACATTCTTATAGCTTCTCAGTTCTAATATGGTTTTAAAAACCAGTTTTAAGGTAGCCTTCCAGGTGTTTTCTAGAAATGCAGGAAGCTAATAGAAAAGCTTCTGACAGCTTTAAAATAGGTTTTAAGAAAGGTTTTAAAACGGCCCGAACAAGGTTTTCAAGAGCAGCACTATGCCTCACTAAGGAGTTTTATGATGGAATTTAAAAAGGCCTTAACAACCTTCATAAGGGTGGGCCCTTTTAGTCTACAAGTCGCTTTATGATGGTATTAAGGATATTGTTACAGCAAAATAGATTTTTCAAGGCATTTTATAAATAGTTTTATAGCATCCTTGTATACATTTAAGAAACTAAAATTGTTCCTTGGGAGGTAAAATTGAAATGGGGTGCGAAGCATTAAATATGAATATCTACAGCCCTCCGCAGGAGATAGAATGAATTCTAGTATAGCTGTATAGCTGTAAAGGTGGAAGCATAGACATAGAGGTATAATGAGGGCGGAAGACACGCGTGCAGCTAGACCACGGGAGTGAGAGAGAAAGAAGACAAATTTACGGATCTTGAAGATGTCGAATGTCATTTCGATCTTTATCTTTCTCCCGCGGTCAGTTATCTTCATACCTCTATAGCGCGTGATGGCTGAAACACGCAGAGTAGGATGTATAGATCCTGGTCAACCATCTAAACAAGGTTTTAGCCATGTCACTGTAACTCGGTCAAGCCATTTTTTTTAACAACTAATACTACATTTATCGGTTTCTACAAGACTAAAACCACTATCCCACGATCCTGTTACATGCATATATATTATTCTTTTGTGGTTTCTTTAACTTTAATTATTTTTTAATTGAACTTTTATCTTTCTGTTATCTATTGTGTTCGGTGAGGTGTTCACGGTCCAGGTTGCAATCGAGAAGCCACGATTTAATAATAACGTTAAGTGCAGATAGTGCAGATAAGGTAAGCTATTTGCTCCTGATTGTCACATTTAAAATTAGAATTAAAAAATGCACAAAAATTAGAATAAAACTGCAGTCCACTCATTTCTCATACAACGTGAAATTATAAAATAAAGAAAATTTTGTTCATTTTTATCCTTGGCGAACCTTCAAGTAGTATTTGGCTTGAAGCAGTTTATAACTACCGTAAAGTACTTTTGTATATTGCCAATTATACCAATGGTTGTTAGAAGCTCCAGAAATATACTGCAATTCTCCCATTCTATTCGTTCTTATTTTATAAACATTTTTTCTTTAACCTAAGATAATAATTGTACAATTACTTTCAGGTGAATATGAGGATGCTGAACCTAGCTGAGAATGCACATTTTGATCTTGTGTCCTTACTGGAATGTCTCCCAATTCTATTTCAATGGGCACGACCATATTAGTGATAATTCCTTTCATCACACAAGTCACCTACAAATAAGGACAGTTTGCATTAGGTTGAGATTGAGAAAATAATGCAGAGCTAAAAATTGGACCCTATATACAGTACTGTTAAAGCCAAGGTTGGCCTGATTTAAATAGACCGATTTTTAAAAACAAAATAACAATTCCCAACTAGCACAATTAGTTGGTGGAACGCAGCGACGACTATTGTAGGTATTTTAAGTCGATTTGTTTATTAAATATTTATTTTAACCCTTTCGCTGCGCAGAGCGGTTTCACGTAATTCTCGTGTAGTGCGCAATAAATTGACCGCTTGCGAGTATACGCGCTTGGAGCACGCAGATCCGATATTACGTTACTATTTGATTTGGTTTATTGTATGCATGGTCTATTATTATATATAAAATTGAAAGAAAAACAAAAACCAAGTGCTCTAGTTTCAATAATAATTTATTTTTAGAAAATGGTTAAAAACAGTACAAGTAAACATAAACATAAAAACAAAACAACATTCTTATCAAAAATATTAAGGTACAACAGAAACTTGTGTAAGTATATAAAAATGTATTAATAGAACATATACGCGTGTTAAATCGCTTTGAGCAGTCTGAACCAATTTAAAAACGACAGGCGAGTTAACACGCTTGGAGCACAGTGGGCCCATTTATTTTTCGCGCGTATACACGCTTTGAGCAGTGAAAGGGTTAATCTGATGACATAATTAATATGAATGTGTTTAGGCTTTCATATTTATGTATTACTTAATGCATCATTTGTGTGAATGGGGTCATTTCCGATAATTCTATATTGCGACTTTTTCAACATTATCATAATTTGTTTAATATAAAAACTAGTCATACAAAATTTCACCCCTTTATCTATGATAGTTTTCAAAATATTAAGCCTCAAAGTTGCTGCGGACGGGAAAAGAAACTCGTGCCCGCGTGACGTCATTAGGCTTAAACCGACAGAAGCAGCAGCTTGACAGTCCGCGCCGCGCCGTCTTATCAGTGAAATTGCATGTATGTATTGTAATGTGTTATTATATATGTAAAATTTATATGTGCATAAAGAGACGTGTAGCTGTTTTTTTATATACTTTGTGCTTTTTAAAAACAAAAAATGTGCGAAAATGGCTTTGTAAAAGCAGATTCTTCCAATCTTCCGGAGGTAGACTCGCTAATGGTTATGGAGTATTTTAATTCCAATCACGAATCTTTAAGTGCAGAAATGAGAGGAAGTAAATGCAAAGGTAAATAAGATTTTATTTTAATAATACATATGAAAATTACTTAATTGTACAGGATTTTCAAAATAAAATTAAATATGTGTATTATAGTACACCCATGAAATTTAATACTTAGAAATAGAAAATTTTACAAAAAAGTTCTTATTTAACAGTTTGCCGACAACAAGGACCTGGACAATCATTTTAAGGGCGAGTGGGGCAAATATTTTTCTAAATTATTTTTGTGGAAAACATTATTACCTGCTTAATTCCTACTGAATATTAGTGAGAATAATTATTGTATTAATTAAATATATTTTTACGCGAATTCTTATAAACTATAATTATGTTTTACACGCTTTCTAACTAAATGTTTTAAAATTTTGCTTGCTTTTTGTTTTTCTATTTTCTATTTTCCAAAATAATCCTGGAGTATAAAATAAATGCAAAGCACATAATATTATAGAGGTAAAATGCGAAGATTGTCCAGCTTCTAATGGTGGTTCTAACCATGCAATAGCTTTTGTAATGTGGTTATATCGCCTAAGTGAAGAACCCTTGCCAGATACAGTTTGCTATTGGAAAAAATCTAACATGCTTTATTTTTCTACAATATATTAAATAATATAATATGTGAGGCGGAAAGCAGAAAGGGACCTCTTGTCGGCGATGTCAATTTTTCAGTACAGTTGAAATGAGTGGTTTGGGTCAAAATTATCGATTTTCGGATTTTGTCCTTTACAAGTTGTAATCGATTACAAAACCAATCTAATTGGATGAAACACTTAAAATAATCGATAAAGTAGTCAATGTTCAGCCCTGGAAAGGTACCTCTTGTCGCTTATGGAGAAATATGGAGAAATAATATGGGATCGACAAGAGGTCCCTTTTCATAAACGCACTAGTAACTTAAACAAAAAAAATCATAGACACGATTTTTGCACCAAATTGTTCAGAATTAGAGCTTAATTCATTTAATATCAATAACTAAAAACCGGAAATTGTCAACAAGAGGTCCCTTTTTGCTTTCTGCCTCACATATAATGTATTACTTAATAGATAAAACATCTTTTTTATTCTCATGTAAACTGTCTGTTCTGGCATGACTAATTAAGATTTCTAACTCTTGTGGTAAAGTTACGTGAGACGCGAGTCTCCGACAGTTAGTGGTATTATTATTCAAGATTTAGATTGGGAATTTTCGTTAGTGTATAAATGTTGTGTACAGTTTGTGTTTACCACGGTTTTTATATTACATTTTAGCGAATAAGGATACCGGTGCCGTGCTTAAGAAAATGATTTCGTAGTTTGAGAATTTCTCTTACATCCCTGAACCGATTCAAAAAATTTTTTGATAGGCCTTTAGAGACAACATTATAGAATGGTACCAGACTATTAAAGTCAAAAAAAAATTTTTTTTTGATTTTCGCACAAGTAAAAAATTTTTTTCTTCTTTTAGTTTTAAATAGCCTACTACCATTCTACAAAGCTGACTCTAAAAGAATATCAAAAAAATATTTCAATCGGTTCAGGGATGCAGGAGAAATTCTAGAATTATGTTCACGAAACCGCCCACCTTAAATCTTTCATATTATTTTCATTGTAATACAAAAAAAATTGAAGTACCGCTCTGGACAGCGGTGACTCTAGCCAGCATGTAAATGTCTTCGGCTGTGATATTTTTTTGGCATTTTTATTTCTACTAAACTTCTGTCGTAATTTATACTTATTTATTTAAAAAATATATCTCTCTTATAAGTTTTATGCTTTACCTTTACTTTCTATACTTTCTATTAACCTATTAACCCATTTAACAGGACAGCCCGACGCATTGCTTGTTGCCAAAGAACTCTTTTCTTTTTGTCTGTCGGCAAACGAATAAAATATTTGTCTGGTGTTGACGCCATTGCGCGTCGTGCTTTTGCATTCAGACAATATTTATATTTATTTTTGGTGCTGTATGATGACATTTTTATTCAAATCACAAAACAAAACAGTTTCAAAGTTTAACAATGTCTTTATCCGATGATTAACAACATTAAACTAACGTAATGAGAGCAATATAGTGCGCGCCCTATGTATTGTACGGAAGTCGCCTCACAGCTTTAAGCCTAATGACGTCATTCGGCTCGGTCGGATTTAGATGCGCCGCGCGAATTTAATAATTTTTTTTAATATGATCGGATTGACAGAATTTGGTAATTTTTGGTAGATCATCTTTTTAAAAGTCGTTCTTCAAGAAAATAATGTTTTTGGAATAGGTCGAAATGACCCTATTGTTATACAGGGTGTCCCGAAACTCCCACCTTTCCCTTTAGGTGCTAATTCTCCATGCAAAAATAGTAAGAAAAGTACCTATAAACATGTGTCTGGAAATGCTTCCTAAGGGAGCTACGGCCCTCTAAGGATGGCACAAAAATAGGTGTACTAATTATCTCGGAAATGATTTGGGACAACTTTTTTCGATTAGTAAAAGTTATTGTTTTACGCCTACTTTAAAAAATAAATAATGCGCATTTAGCAAACGAATACGCAATATTTCGTTTAGACCGCTTTTACTCGAAAACGGCTTGCCATATGGCTAATTGCAAAGAGGCCTTTTTTATGCAGAATTAACCAGGGAATCATAATCAGGGATTAAAGTACTAAAAATGTCAAATGGAAAATTAATATGTAGAAACAAAGAACACCGACCTCTCATTTCTCCGCCCCTGGATAAAATTAATTTTGGCTAATACTGTAAAACAATAACCTTTAATAATCAAAAAAACGTAACCAAGTTTCATAAAGTTGTCCCAAATCATTTCCGAGATAATTAGTAAAAACACCTATTTTTGCGCCATCCTTAGAGGGCCGTAGCTCCCTTAGGAAGCATTTCCGGACACATGTTTATAGGAACTTTTCTTACTATTTTTGCACACCCTGTATATGGAAAACACCCTATTTCCTAATTTCAATAAAAAGCCCGTATAATCAAAAATCAGCAGAATTTGTTTTTTCCAATTAGTATAAAAAATTCAACTCGATTTTAAATTTCCTATATTGTAAGTTATAAAATAAACGATCGTTTTTTTTTTATGACTTATACTTACTGTTATTTCTACTTTGCGTCTGAATAATTTACAAGCATTGAAATTAGGCAGCACAGTCGAAGGCGGTACTGTCAAATCAAACACATATGCTCTTTCACCGTGAGCTCCCACACCAGTATCACTGGCAATTGCCATTTTTTCATACTCCTTTTTCTCTTCCGTGGGACGTGTTGCAATGAATGTAGTCTCCTAAAATAATAGAAATGAATGTAACATTTGTCTTTGACGAGGCTGTGTGGCTACACAATTTAAAAAAATTAAAACTAAACCCCAAAATTATATTTCAGATAAGAGATAATCCCCGAAATGTGCAAAAGATATTCTAAAATATGTGCCCGTTTCGCCTACTGCAACTTTAATCAGGGAATGTCCTGTATATATATTATTATATAGGAAAATAACATTTTTTTTTGCCAAAAATAATTTTACAAGCATCATAAACTATATGGTATCATTGAATCTTCCATTCATTTTCAGTGTGAATTCCACTGATAACACGAATTTTTCCAGAAAATAAAAAAATGTTTCATTCCAAGGTCATTTGAGGGAAATCTGTCAGTTTTACAAAAAATATATATAAAACCTTTTTGGGCAGAATTTTAAGAGATACATTTTTCATAATAACCTGCATTTTGTTATCTCTAAGCGTTCTTGAGTGAACCACCATAAAACCGTTAAATATAGCTATTTTTAAATCAAAAATGTTTTTGTCCGAACTATCACATTTTATGACCAATCCCACATCACTCATTTTGTCACTTTTTCAGTAACCTCCATAAAAGCGAATGTATCACAGCCAAAACTATAAACTTTTGAGTAATTTCGAAAAAAGCGATTTTATCAACTTTGGTCCTTTCTCTAACGCAGATCAACAAAGAAAAATCCAATACAAAGGCCATGGCAGGTTAAGATAAGTGCTCGTGCCTTTGCAACCTTTACCGTGTGGTTCCTTCCAGTGATGTATCTTTGCATAAGACACTACAACAAAAAGTTTGCAAAGGCAAAGGCACGGATACTTATCTTAACCTGCCATGGCATTTTTTCTCAATTATTTATAAAGATTAAAATTGGTTCTAAAATTTTTAAAATGGCATAAATAGTCATGAAAATAGTACATTCATATGTACTGAATAACCTCTTGAGTTTAACAATATATGGTCCCAAGGAACAATTTAAAAGTCATTTGGACTCGAGGAGGTTTTAAGAAAGGTTTGTTAGGATTAGGAAATAGTCTTGTGCTTTATTGACGTTGTACTTAAGGCCGTCTAGGCTTCAAGTATACTTGCTCTTATATGGTAAGTTTTAAAGCATTCTCTAAGACCTAATTATAAAGCTAATTTGCTTATAGGATAATATGTATTTGTAATTGGTTTATCATACCTACATAAAACTCTCCATAAAGTGTTAATAACACTAATTAGCTTTAACGTCTTAAATTCCATTTAGATTTAAAGAGGCTTTAAATTATTCTTTATGGTTTTAACATATTTGCAATAAATGTTTTTTAAATCCTTTTTAAAACTAGACATTTTCAATCCCTATTAGTACTTATTAAAGACCATTACAAATCTAGACCCTTAAAACATCCTTGACAAATGTTGTGATGAAACTGTTATGAAGAAAAATCTAAAAGGCAAATTTTAATTCCAAAAAACACTTTCTAAAACCTCATTAAAACATTTATTATAAAAATAATAAACAATATGTCTGCCTGAAGTGTCGTTGATGCATGTGTGTACACATATATTTAGAACACATACGCGTGTGTCACACTGTCAAATTATTTTGAGGTTAAGTTTTAAGTTTTTTGTATCAAATGTCAACACGGTTCGTCTTGGAGGCGGTTCTTTTAAATTCCAAACGTTCTATTACAGCTTTTATCAAGTCCATGTGATCTTTGCCAAGTGCATTTGCATTTATGTAAGGAAGGGATTATTTGTGTAGTATACAAAAAGACTAAAAGGACTTCATTCAGAGTAAATTAATGTTCTAGGTCATTACCATTATTAGAATATATAGTTTAATGAGAGGACTGTAAAATGACAATTAGGTTTTTAGTTGGCCGGCCATATGTTTTTCTTGTTATATAAAAATATTCAAGGTCAATCTCACAATTATAATTATGAATAATTATCACTTTTTCTTTAGCAAATTAAGGTAGAATTACAAGAAACGACTGAAAATTACCATGGGAACCGACAAGCAGCCTACATTTTTAAATTTGCTGATGACGCGTCCATGCAAATTTTGTATGGATATTAAAATCATTATTATTTCTGAGGCGCCCTTGTTTTTTGGGCCTTTTTTTTATAGTTTTAACGATAAACTGCCGTTGGTTTTAATTTCTTTGTCATACCTGATGTCTTTTTATTACCTTTTAAATCGGCCTTAGAGAGGTTATAGAGCCACTCTACGCTTTATAAATTTCAAATTCCATTTTATCTTCAATAACTCTGATGGTGTGTTTGCTTAAATCAGTTTAGAAAAAATAAATGCAATAATAAAATTATTTGGATTCCTTCGTGGACATTCTTATAGCTTCTCAGTTCTAATATGGACTTATAAGGGTTTTAAAAACCAGTTTTAAGGTAGCCTTCTAGGTGTTTTCTAGAAATGCAGGAAGCTAATAAAAAAGTTTCCGATAGCTTTAAAATAGGTTTTAAGAAAGGTTTTAAAACGGCCCAAACAAGGTTTTCAAAAGCAGCACTATGCTTCACTAAGGAGTTTTATGATAGGATTTAAAAAGGCCTTAACAACCTTCATAAGAGTGGGCCCTTTTAGTCTACAAGTCGCTTTATGATGGTATTAAGGATATTGTTACAGCAAAATAGATTTTTCAAGACATTTTATAAATAATTTTATAGCACCCTTGTATATATTTAAGAAACCATTATTGTTCCTTGGGAGTGTGCCTCATTGAAAAATCTTAGTTGGGGTCACTTCTAGTGACACTGAGCATCGTAGTAACTTGATGGGGAGAAAAAAATGTCATTTTGGTAACTTCTAACGTACGCCAAGTTTCATTTCGATCAGTTATAGAATAAAGAAATGGCAATAGGAAAATGATCTCGTTGACACCCATTATTGCTTTTTTTGTCATTTTACTCCTCAAAATTTCATAAATATACTTACCATTCCCATCTGAGCCTCAACCTTCTCAATGCTCTCAGTCGACATATTCGTTATTTCCAATGTAATTTTCGCTGTTTCTCCCAGTGTAAATGCTTCTTTTTCCACATAAATTTTCATAGTTATTAGTCCACAAGAACGAAACAACCACCAAACATTCTTTTCTGATGTAATAGTCCGTGGAGTCTAGGGCATATATAAAATTTAATCAAAATTTAAATACACAAGCATACAAAATAACAAAAGTGGTCTTTTTCTGGTACTCCGCTGTAGGGATTGCAATACCGATTAACCAGTTAACCGGTTATCAGGCAAAAAATACATGACGATAATTACCAGTTATTTTAATTTTTTACCGGTTATTTCGGTAAATTCTAAACTTACGATATGTCACATATTCAACGTTTCTATTTATGTCAGTGACTAGTATTCACTAAATACAGAGGAACTGTCCCAACTCTGAGCACTTTTAACAATAAATAAATAATATTATAAAAAGTAAAATCCAAACACCAAGCTCTAAGAAATACAAGAGAGACATTGACAATATCTTGCGATATGAAATTGAATATTTCACTGCCGCAAATATCCGTGAAATACATTTAGAAGTATGTTATTACCAATTCTTATTAACTTATCGACCCACCAATATCGATTGAGCAAGGGCATCTTCAACTGGTGGTATTCTATGCACAAATATCCAGGGTTGGCATGTTTACAACAAAATGTTTTAAACAAAGTGTTCAAAACATGTTTAAAACATCGCACTGTATTTAAACAAATGTTTAAAACATATTTAATACAAAATGCTAGGTTTTAAACAATTGTTTAAAACATAGTTTAAAACACAGTGCGAAGTTTTAAATAAATGTATTATTTTGGAGTTTGTGGAAAAGCAGGAAAAGTGCCGATGATGGTCCATTCCGATAAATAATTCCGATATAGTGGTCACGTGCACTAAACTGAGCATTTTATTTGCTGAGTGCTGTAAAATCCGTTTAAGAGCGCCATCTGACATCAACTAGTAGCAGCAGACATAGTGTGCCGGGCACCATTTAATTTTAGTTGAATATAGTTTTAAACGTTTTAAACCTGTTTTAAACATACCATTTTAAATTAAAAAAAAACCTGTTTTAAACAAAAAAAACTGTTCAAAACAAAAAAAACTGTTTTTTTTCCAACCCTGCAAATATCAGACGACTAACAGATATAGCTTTGAAAAACTAACGCTTTTAAAAGGCTATTTTAAAAAAATATTGTATTTTTAGATTAGGTATTCAGTAAATGCCCTATTTGAGTTTATGTTTATAATTTTTGTTATTTAAGTTGATATTTTTGTTATTTACAGAATAATAGTTCACAGTACATCGCCCTTTTTTTAATGATTAGTAACAGGCTGAATGTTCATGAGTAGCTTCGTTTTGACGAGACGCCCAACTTTTCTCTCTGCGAAAATTCTCGGTAGTGGTAGCTAATAGCAAAAATTATTTTTTCTATTTCACACGAATTATACAATTCGACAACCTGTCGAATAATGCTGTTGTGGACAAACACAGGGCTTATTATAATTAACTCGCGCAAACGTAACCAAGGCAATCGAAAAACAAACTCTTTAACAAACGTTTAATGAATGAAAAATATTTTGCCAAAATAATTTGACAGGTTGTCGAATTGTCTAATTCGTGTGAAATAGAAAAAATAATTTTTGCTATTAGCTACCACTACCGAGAATTTTCGCAGAGAGAAAAGCTGGGCGTCTCGTCAAAACAAAGCTACTCTCGAAAATTCAGCCTGTTACTAATCTTTAAAAAAAATGGGCGATGTACTGTGGACTATAATTATTTATTTAAATTTATTTCATTTATATTTTTTCCTCTTGATAAAAAACTTTTGTTCGTTCATTACATTAAATATACGTATATAAAATATTTTTTGTTAAATTTAGGTAATTTTGCACATGGAAAAAGACAATTGCCATTTTCGCCACCCAAATCATTCATTCTAAAAATTACCAGTAAATACCAGTTAACCGGTTATTTACATTTTTATTTACCGATTTACCGGTTATTAAAATTTCCGGTAAATTGCAATCCCTACTCCACTCGGTAACCCATATGTATTTCAGCATGCTGAACACGAAGCAGGTGTTCGTTTAACTCCATTGGCCACTATTTTTTTGTAAATCATGAAAATAACCTAAAAAACTCGTAATTTAGGTTATTTTAGTGATTTACTAAAAATTGGTGGGTAAAAGAGCTAAATGGATACGTAATTCGTATTCAGCATATCGAAATATATAGGAGTCACAGAAACAGACCCTTTTTTTTGTGTGTGTCTGTGTAATATATTATTAATTCAATTTTTGAATAAAAATTTAGCCTTTAATAAAAACAACTCAATTTAAAATGGATACTTCATTCTGCTGGACCCTGTAGTATACCGGGTGAGTCACGAATTGCGCTCGCCCCGATATCTCCTAAAATATTTGGAATAGAAAATTGAAATGTGGAGGGCTTATTACACGACTAAAATGCCATCTTTTCAATAAAAAATCAAGTTTGGTGCACATCCGGTTTGACCGGAAATGCCCACAACTTTCGATTTTTAAATGGAACACCCTATATATTTTTACATTTTTGGAATCTAGAGGAAATTTTGAATACAATACATCCATTTTGGTCACTTTTTGATAAACATTAAAAAGTTTATTAAAAAATCTATTTCTGAATCCAGAGTGCTGTGGTGCCCAAAACATATTTTAGTTTGTGTGCTACGTTACTATAAAAATACAAAGAGCAATATGATTGCATTACTTAATTGTCTAGAGGCGTTTCAAATTTTCAAATGTGATTTTTACCCACTAACTCGGTTTTTTAAATGGGAAGTTAATCGTTCACCAACAATTTTAAATACCTCATTTTCATACGAATCTAATGATACCAAAATTTGGAAAATCCGCTCAGAAATATTTGAGATTTCAGCCAAAATACAATGCAACCAAGCTTTCAGAAACATGCGGCTAATAGATAATAGATTAGTGGGCTTTGGAAACTAAAATGACACATTTCTGTGTAAATCTGGTAACCTAATAACATTGGAAACATCATAGTAGCCATTGAATGTAATAAAACAGTCTATATTGTTTTATTTTATTTTATTTATTGAAAAGATGGCATTTTAGTCGTGTAATAAGCCCTCCACATTTCAATTTTCTATTCCAAATATTTTAGGAGATATTGGGGCGAGCGCAATTCGTGACTCACCCGGTATAGTTATTTTGAAAAATAAAAAGTTACCTCGATCCACACTTTTTCGCTTTAAATTACACAAAAATGGCAACTCCTCCATTAATATTTATTTATTTTCTGGTAATATTATAACAAATATTATTTTTGCATACACCGTTGGAAAGAGAAAAGTTTGATTATTGTACTACTAAAATTTCAAGTTTTTACAACAAATGACAGGTTGGGAACATAACAATGTAAAAATAGTAGTACTTGTAAAAAAAATGAAAAAGTATAATTTTCTCCAATTTTGCAATTCCAAATCGAATGGTGACCTCAAAAATATGTTTTGATAGGTGTTTTTACATAGTAGAGTGCATTAATACGCTTATTGTGACTTCAACAATAAAAAATTATTTTAAATAAATTCATTATGCACATGTGCATCTTTCTCTTTGTACGCCACTGACGGCTTTATATAAAGAAATAACATATACAAATAATATACCAATCGATAGAAAAAATAATGGTCTTTATTTTTTATATGTTGTAGAATTTTGATTTATTGGGCCGTTGTTGGAAGGCTCCTCACCCATTTTTTCTGCAGTGGGGCCTTAAATAAAAGAAAATAGCAAAAAGCAAATAGAGGGTCTTATGCAAAATTTTATACTCTATATATAGGCAGATACAAGCAGCCCCTTTGAGGGGGGGCAGGGGGAGCAGGCATGATTTCTCGAGGTGGGTCTGTTCGAAAATCTACTTATTTTGTCATGGTTAAAAGAATTTGCTATTACTCAAAAGCAGAAATATCAAAACACGTAATTCACTAAGAAATAACTCGTTTTTTGATTATAATGACCTTTTGAGTAGGACATTTTTTGACGGCTTTGAGATTTTGAAACATCAGTATATCATCATCAATTTTATATCAAATTCAGCTTGTAACAACGAAAACCCCAACGAAATTATTTTTATGCGTATATCTGGGCACCGAACACTCTACTAACATAAGAAGCAGCCATCTGTTTCTCTATGTTCCAGAGTTGCATAGTATGTGTCGAATTCAGACTATACGACTAGACATTATTTAAAATAAAAACTTTTTTGAGTTAAAATGATACATATACCGCAAGGCAGCGTATTGGGGCCGCTATTATTTTTGGTGTATATAAATGACATAGTGGAGGTTATAGATAATTGTAAAATACATTTATTTGCTGATGACACCCTAATCTATGTTAGTAGTGTAAATAGTAGTGATTGTTTCACAATAATAAATAACACACTGGAAAACGTTAACAGGTACTGCTGTATTAATCTACTCAAGGTTAATTCACAAAAAACTAAGTGGATGCTTATTGGAACAGGAGCAAATTTAATAAATAGACGCGTAATTCATATTGGTACAGATGAAATCGAGAGAGTTACAAAAATTAAATATCTGGGAGTAATTATTGACAACCAATTATCATTTAAAGGTCACACTAAATATATATGTAAGACGATAGGATTCAAAATAAATTTCTTAAGCAGATGCAGTGGTTATTTGAGCTACTGGACCAGACTTACAATATATAATACATGCAAATTGCCCCATTTTAATTACTGTTCTTCAATTCTATACCTTTTAAATAAAAATGAAATGGGTAGACTTCAAAAGCTTCAAAACAGAAGTATGAGAATAATTTTAGGTTGCTGTAGACTGACACCTATTAGATTTATGTTAAATACACTAGGATGGCTTTCTGTAAAAAATTATGTAACATTTTTCACTATGGTGTTTATATATAAAATTAAAAATGACTTAACTCCCGAATATCTGCAGGATAAGTTAGTTTATAATACAGATATTCATAGTTATAATACTAGAAACAATCTAAACTTTCACTTGCAAACATACAAGAAAAAATCCACCCAAAATAGTTTATTCTATAAGGGATTAAGTGAATATAATAATCTGCCACTAAGTATTAGTAACAGTCCCACATTAAATATATTCAAAAGTAGACTTAAAACGTATTTGTTGGATGAGTAGCTGCTTGTATAGTTTGTCAAACCTCCCAATTAAAAACTGAATTAACTGCCTTAATCTTGATGGGATATCGGATGCTGTACTACTATTGTTATTCTAGATGCTCATTGTGTAATTTTATAGTGTGACGTATAAAATTTATCTGTCTGATGATTTGTTTTATATATATATTGTTTTATATCTATATGATGTTTCTGTGTATTCATGATGTATTAGTCTTTTTGGCTAAATAAAGGATTTATATACATACAAAAAAAAATTGTCGTATTTTAAGCTTACCAGTTGAAGTCCGGGAACCTCATTGAAATCAATAGGTGCGACAACTTTAAATTCCTTTTTGTCTTGGTGATCAAAACCAAATGGTATGACAATAGCAGCTTTAACCATGTATTTGATCCACCCATCAGTACCTATATAAGTGGCGGGAAGCTTTCTTGGTAGAACCAAACTAAATGGATATTCGTATCGACCAGGAGGATAACTTCCTGAAAATACATGGTAGAAAATTATAGTATTGTAACCTCAATCATGATTAAGAAGGGGATATTTGTTTCTTTGTTATTTACTCACCATGTTCAAAACTCAATTACAGAGTAAAAACAGAAAGATGCAGTTGGCGATTATTATTATTAGCAATAATAATAATAATAATAATAACTATTGCTGTATCATCTTATAAAGATATTGACGTCATTAATTAGGTATAAAAAATAGAATAGCCAATAATTAACGGGTCGCATGCGCCGACGTCACAGATTTTGAGACCTTAGGAAAAACAAACAGCTGTCATTGAGAAATCCGCCGATTAAACGTGTTTCTTTAAAGTGAATTTTGCAGTGTTTGTGCCATTTAAGAACTTGTTGTTGGATTATTTAACATCTACAACTACTCTTAATACTGTTATATAAACAATTTTGTTCGTCAGGATGTCGGTTAGTTCGTATTTTGCAGAATTGTCTCCTGATGTAGAGGTTAGGTATACAGCTGCCATCGAATTAAATCCTTATATTTTGAGAAAAAAATACTTTAGTACAAATATTGATGTATTTCCAAATGTTACACATAGGAATGTTGCGAATTACTTGATTTTTGAAAGAATTACGTAGACAGAAGGACGAATTCAAGGCATTGAAAAGTCTTGAAGCTGTTTGTGGTTAGGTGAAAGAAGTACTCTGCAAGAAATTTGCAGGATAAAAGCTTGTTACAACGGTAAGAATTAGTTATCAACCATTTTTTTCATATATGCTTGCCTAATTAAATGTTGTTTTATAAATAATTACTAATGCAGAAATTAATTTTTCAGGATATGAACTCTTAGCATCATGAATAAAAGCCATTGACTCCTTGGACTATTGCAGATTCAGATGGTTCCTTAATGCTCACTGGGATTGTGTTGCCAGTCTAGACAAAACATGTTCACCACTTAACAGGAAATCTTTCCTTTTAGTTTTTTAGCAATGAACATGGCTATGGTTGGAGATTAACCGCTGTAAATTTTGTGAAAAAGACACTATATAAAATAAACAATGAAAGACTGACGTACCTACTGTAAACTATTTGAAGTATTTAATAAGATGTACACAATTTCTTCCAGCGGTTAACCCCTCGTCTATACCTTATATACCTATAGATTGGACTACGCAAATCGTAATTTTTGTAAATGTTTTATTATATTATATAAAATGTTTATCATGTATTTTACTATTTTATGTAGGTCAATTGTTAATTATGACTTGTATTCTCTTAAATATACTCTCCCTCCGTGCAGTTCATGCTTCGCTCAACTAAAATTTAAATAAGAAATAGTTATTAAAAATAGAGACAAACCAATATAAAATGTTAATTTTCTTTACCATGGTTTATTGCTTGTTTAAGCAGCAGTCATTACTATCACAATCATTCTTGCATTAACATGCAACAACTTAAAGCATTTCTTTTAATTGCCTGGAATTGTTTAACCTAACCTCTTCTGGCTGTAAATCGACGTTATTTTATAAAAACTGATGTTGTCTCGGATTGCCACACTTCCACAATTAATAATACAATAAAAACTAGCCATTTTGTATGATATAATATCGATAAAAACTCTAGTCTTTCGAAAAATTTAATTCTGAGGTTCAGTCAGTCGCCATTTGACAGCTAATGACAGCGGTGTGTTTTTCCTAAGGTCTGGGACCTGTGACGTCACGCGCACGCGACCCATAGACAAGCATAACAATAATAAACACTAAATATAAAATCTCATGAATTAAATGATTAAAATAAATAAATAAAACAAAGAGGTAAAGTATTCAAGGTACGCAGCTAAAAATGTAAAAACAATGCAATGCAGTTTAAATTACTTATTGTAGTATTCTTGAATAGAGTAAAAACAGTTGTCGAGAAGGTAGCCCCTTATATATTTTTTAAATTTGCTTACGGAATTAATGTGTTTAAAAGAGTTAGGTAGGTGATTGCCTATATC
This sequence comes from Rutpela maculata, assembly GCA_936432065.2. Classification (NCBI taxonomy): domain Eukaryota; kingdom Metazoa; phylum Arthropoda; class Insecta; order Coleoptera; family Cerambycidae; genus Rutpela; species Rutpela maculata. Next base: position 131,495,724 of record OW386292.2, on the reverse strand, counting down.
ACTACAGAAATAATAAGGACTTTTTCTATACATAGACAACTTATTGTTTGAAACATAAATACTGATATATTAACATATTTGACCTAGTGTCATGATGATGTACCAAGTTATTTTGTGGAAACTTTCCTTCGTTCATTTTTACAAAAATTAGTGCTTGATAAATGACTATACAAGGGAGTGGCAAAATGTAGTGCATTTTGAAAATGCTTACAGGATTCAAGTGGACCAATAGAAAAAATCTTGGGTATTATTCTTTTTTGTATCACAAAAATGTGATTAAGTTCAGTTGTCTGGCCTCAATATAGTTTAATTTCGAAGTCAAGGCATAATAGACATTCATTATAGACGGCATAATAGACACATCTAAGATGTTTTTAAGATTAACAATAGCAAAGTAAGCACTATTTAATTTACTGACCACAAAGCCAACATGTTCATCCCAAGTTAATTGAGAGTCGATGTAGAGACCCAAAAATTTGCTGTTGTTTACTCTTTTTAGCAAAGTGTCATTGAGTTTTAGTGTAAGTTCTGAAATTTTTTGTCTTTTAGAGAAAATCATAGAACGTGTTTTTGATGGATTAATGGATTAAGAATAAGCTTGTTTTTGTTGCACCAGGTTGCGAATTCAGAAAGCAATATACTACGGCTGTACTTTCAAAATGGCATCTGTGCTGGGCCCTCTTATATTTTTATTATTTATTAATGACTTACCAACATATATTTCTGCAAATTGTGTTATAATGTATGCAGACGATGTTACTTTAGGAATTGATGCAGAAAATCCAGCTGATCTCCAAGATAAATTTAATATTATTTCCAATCAATTTACTAAATATTGTTGGAAAAACGGTTTAATTGTCAATGCCGATAAAACAGTCGCCATGAATTTTTACAATAGGAAAAAAAGTGATCATCATTTCGATATAAAAGTCAATAATGTGACGATAGAAATATCATGTTCTAATAAGTTTTTAGGTACTTATATTGATGCTGACAAGTTATACGTCACATTGATCATGTCGGAAAAAAATTAATAGTAGCTACTATGCTATATTACATCTAAAAAATTCTGTCGACACAAAAAGTCTGATTAATATTTACCACGCACTTGTTAACTCGGTGCTTTCATATAATGTTATCTTGTGGGGAAATATCACTGTTGGCAATTGTAATAGAATATTTATTACCCAAAAAAGAATTATCACGCTTATTTTCTCATTAAAACCAACAGATTCGTGCCAACCAGTTTTCCGGGAACACAAAATATTAACTTTTCCGTCCCTTTATATTTATAATTGTATTTTATATGTAAAAAAATTATATCGATACGTTTCAAGCTAATGCCGGCCTTCATAATTATAGCACGAAACATGGTTCTCTCCTCGAGTTACCCAGACATCGTTCTTGTTTATTTGAAAAGACTCCATCGTATGCTGGAAGAAAATTATATAATAATTTGCCTGAAGATATAAAGTTAACAATCCCCCTGCACCACTTCAAAAAAAAACTAAAATCATTTTTTATTAATAAATCTTATTATACTGTGACTGATTACCTGGATGATGCATGATCAGCAGTTTTTTAGATAATTCAGTTTTACTAATATATTTACATGTTAGTATAGTTCTGGGTAAAATTTTGTTTAGTGTGTAAAATTATCATTCGTATATTAATATTTTAAATAATGGATGTTTTTAAAAATTACTAATTTAATACCTATTTAATTGTGCATTTAATGTAATGTCTTTGACCTGTTCAATATCATGCATATTGATCGAACGGACCAATAAATTATTATTATTATTATTTAAAAAAAAATGCAAATATTGTTTTTGTCATTTAACACAAAAACTAAAAAAGATGGAGAAAAACTTTCTGCCCAAAAAACAAAGTGCATAAAATTTTCTACAATTTTGTTCCTATACAATATTTGGATAGGAGTTACCGTTTTCCAGATACCACTGTTACCGTTTTCGAGATAAATGTCTGCAAATTATAATATTATTATTATTATTAATTTTTTTTCAGTTTATTTTATTTTTCGTTATGTTAATAATATAAAGTTATATTATACGCCTTACAATAATTGTCACAGTTATTTCCTCTAAGTGATTTACCGATATATGAATTTCCATGTTTTCTTAATTTTGGACTTATTTATCTGCAAAATGGTAACTCCTATCAAAATATTATATGGGAACAAAATTGTAGAAAATTTTATGCACGTTGTTTTTTGTGAAAAAAGTTTTTGTCCATCTTTTTTAGTTTTTGTGTTAAATGACAAAAACAACATTGGCAACAGTTCTTTTTTAACATATGGCCGCCATTTTGAAAGTACAGCCAATTTTTTTTTAAATTGTTCCTTAGGCTTTAATCTTTATGAAAAACATTGTCCCCAAGGATCGGGCGGGGGGTGCACGTACAGCTAGGGAGGGCTCCCTGACTAATATTTGTGCATTGTTGGCGAGTTCATTTTCTGACGAGGCTGATAATGCAATTGTGGCATCATCTGCATACAAAACCAATTGCATATCGACTGTATTGCCTATATATTTTTCCAGATCATTGATAAATAGCGTAAATAGAAGAGGAGATAGAACACTCCCCTGAGGTACACCATATTTCAACTATCTCAAGTCCGATAATTCTTGACCAATTCTAACTCTTACTTTACGGTTACTTAGAAAAGACTTAATCCAATCATCAATCAATAATGCTCATAAAGCACTTCATCAAATCATAAATAATTCAATAGACTTACGACCGAGGTCCTTATGCCTATTTTTACATTTTTCTGTAGCAATAAATAAAGTTATATAAAGCAATAACCTTTTTTAATTGTACACAAAAAATAATAATAAAAAAGACGAAAGAATATAGGTTAAGTTCTAAAGAAGCATTCCTAGTCTACCACATATGTAACACTCTGGATGAATAAATCTGTGTCTGACATTGTAGAGGAAGATTTTCTTCATTTTTTTCAAATCTGTTGTAGATTGTAGATTGTTTAAGGGGTCGCTTGGCCCTGAGTTGGTTTTTCTTCACCTCGACCTAAAATATCTTTTGTGAATTACCCTACAACTAGTTGTTGTCCAGGATTCCAAGACTTTTTGCAAAGACTGTGATTGTTCTAGGAGCTAATTTCCCTATGTCTTCAGGCGTTAATTCCGCCCGTTCTAGGTACTTAAGCCTACTTATAATCATGTCTCGGTTTCTTGGAGCATGTATGGCACAATGCAATGTTGGTTGATACCAAAGTGTGCTTTATGTGGTAGTAGAGCTGCGTTGTGCCTGACCATATAGGATGACACTGCACTTGCCAAGAGTATGTGTGTTAGTGTATTAGGATGAGAATTACAGACTCTGCATGCAGTTTGGACACTTACCTTTAGAAATTTTAGAATAACACTCCAGTGTATACCTGGATATTTATTATTCTGTCCTGACACACCAATACAAAACCTGCAGTCTCTGACATTAAGCCTGCTGATTTGGAGAAGGCAAACCTTTTAAGTCATTATATATTTCCCAATGTCTTCAATATTTATCAAAGATTTAGTGCATCTATGTGTCCATGTGCAATCTCTTTCATATTCTGCCTTTATGTGTGGCTTTTAGAGCGGCTCTAAATAAAAATACTCCTTTTCATGTGTCGTAATCATTTGTACTTATACTTCAGTCAACGACTGAGTGCTAGTGAATGGATTTTGATGAAACCTTGTGCAATGTGTTTGTAATGACGTTAATAAAAAAGTTGAAAAAAGATTAGAGTAGGAAATGATCAGAAGGGAGAAGGATCACGGATTCTGTAACTTGTAGAATCAGGTCAAAAATGAAAAAAAAAACAACAATATATTAACCTTTTTTGGCCCTAAATATGTTTTTACTCTTGTGAATTTTTTCAAAAAATGCATTTTTTGAGATATGGCCAATCGAAAATTCCTAAAAGTGGGGGAGGAGAAATGTAAAAGTTGAAAAAAAAAAGTCTGAAAAAATTCAGATGAACGTATCATCGAAATACAAGACGCAAATACCCAACGATCCGGGACACGACTGCATCGAAAACGACGTCAACGAACTGATTGGCCATGACATCCAATTGACTAGACGCGAATTTCTAAAAGTCATGGCCAAGCCCTCGGAGGTTGCAGGCATTGTCCGGACCTTACCAAACGTACAAGACCCCGGGGGCAGACTGTATCGAATACAGGCTGCTTAAATATCTTCCGCGGAAAGGCATTGTACAATTGATGTACATTGTCAACGCGATCCTACGGCTACAACACTGGCCCAGCCAGTGGAAGTGTGCCGTGGTCGTGCCGATCTTGAAACCGAACAAGAACGCCAAACTCGCCGGCAGCTATCGACCGATCTCGTTGCTGTCGGCGATTTCCAAGTTGGTGGAGAAGGTCATCCTGGTCAGACACTGCCCAGGATGAACTCCACATCGACGATGAATGCCAGTTTGGTTTCAAGAAAGGCAGGGGCACTGTACGCCAGGTCGTCAGGATCGTGAATGACGTCAAAGTGCAGTGCAACCGCGGAAAAAGCACAGTGATGGTGCTGCTTGATATTGAGAAGGCTTTCGATACAGTGTAGATACCGGGCTTACTCTACAAACTCAATTCGCTTAACTTTCCTACGCATATCACGAAACTAATTCACTCTTTCCTGACGGGCAGATCACTGCAGGTTAGGAAGAATAACAAACTATCAACTCGGCGGGATATTCGTGCGGGCGTCCCCCAGGGATGGTGCCTGCCACCAAAGTTATACAATCTGTACATCTCCGACTTCTCGGAGTTTCCGAATACGAACCTTGCCAAGTACGCCGACGACACGGCCATGTACGCTCATTCACACAACGCACAAGCGGCAAACATGCTGCTGAAGGTGCACATGGCCCGTGCTACGGCGTATTACGACAAGTGAAAGATTCGGATCAACGCCGAGAAGTCGGAGTCAATCGTCTTCACGTGCCGCTTCACCGAAAATCGTATTCTAACACCACTTTCGATAGGGGGTCGCCAAATTCCAATAAAGCAGTGCGTGAAGTATCTGGGGGTAAACTTGGACAAAAGACTGACGTTCAACACGCATGTTAACGAGACGGTACGAAAGGTCTACTCCATGTCCAGGAGTCTGTATCTGCTCCTGGCGCGGGGGACCAATAAGAAATTATTGTATACGATGGTGATCAGACCGGCCATCACATACGCGGCGCCGGTGTGGTGCAGCATCCCGGCCACGACAATGAATAAATTTCGAGTCTTAGAGCACAAATTTATGCACCTCATTTCGAACTCCGATAGGTACACCTCCCTCAGAGATCTCTATGCACGTTGCCACGACATAACCCCACTAGCGGACTTCGTCCGGGAAACATCCCAGAAATTCTATCAATTCAAACTGGGCGACAGTCCGCTAACCCAAGACATTACATGAATCAGACAGCATAACGCCATACTTTTCAACCTTAAACACCCATTACCATACCAGGTGTTGCCTATCTTTCGGCAACCTCCCTAGCCAAATCTTTCCTATACCAAAATTTCCATTTCACCACCCTTTCCTTTTCACAACCTTTTACTCCCAAACCTCTTCTCTATTCCCTCTATTAGTCTCATTTTTGTTAATTTTGTTAATTTTTGTTATTTTGTCCTTTTTTGTCTTTTTCAAAATCCCCTCTCGGCCAATAACCTCTTGCAAATCAAAACCTTTTAAATCATAACTTCCCTCTCACCCTATCTTTCCGAAGGCAGGCAGACCATCGGATGAATGTCGTCATTGGTTCGAACAGGTTTTTACGTTGAGCTTTTCCCGTACCAGCAATCCAACCTTTTAAAACAGTGCGCGTGTGCGTCAGTGCGCGTGTGCTGAACAAAAACTCATTTCCCTAGCTTTAAGTAGTTTCTAAGTGTTTTAAAACTATTCTCTAGTTGTAAATTAAAAAATTGTTAGGTTTAAGTCTTATTTATTTTTAGACAGGAGTCCTAACTTTTCCGGAAAAACTATTTGTGGCGCATTAAAAATATGTAATTTAAAAATTTTTTAAAATTCCGATGTATGCATTGTGGCCTTCTAAACTTCTTTTGTCTCTTGGAATTTTTTTGTAAGTTGCTAATTTTCCGAGTTACAGGCAAATAATTACAACAAAATTTTCCGGAAAACTTTCACATTTTCAATTTAAAAATTGTATTGAACCTTTAAACATGGTATAACTATGTAGGTTTCATATTACTTCCACACCCAGTGGAAGTATAGTAACGACAAAAAAATTTTTAAAAATTTTTATTGTTCAAATAGGCTTAGAATGTCATGAAACGTCGAGATTTTAAGTTTGAACGAAAAAAAAATTTCTGTCTGTCGGTCTGTAACTTTTTTTTGTGCGCACGTTTACTCTGAAACCGTTTCAGATATTGACTTGAAATTTGGTACACGTATGCATTTTAACGTGATCTGGTCGAAGGGTTGGGGTAAATTGGGGTAAATTTGGGGTAAATAGGTAAATTAAGCAGGTAAGAGTCCAGAAAATTGGTATTTAGTATATTAAAGAGAAGCTAAGGTCTCAAAAAAAATTTGGGCATTAGCCACCCCCATTACCACCCCCACCCCATTACTACAGGGGATGAAAAAAAATTGTGATTTAGTGTGTGTACAAGAACCAGAAACCTCCAAATATTTTTTTACTTCATCCACCCCCACTACTACTCCCTATCACCACCCCCACCCCACTACTGATGTGGGGTATCGTTTTATAGGTCTTTAGGGTAGAGGAATTCAAATATTATGTTATTAAAGTTCCATAAACAATTATTTCCAGATACAAATTTTTTTCGTTGTGAGTGACTTGGGTAGAAAAACCGGATGTGGAAGTAGTGATTCTTTGGGCAGCGGTTTTTATCTAATATATAAAAATCTCGTGTCACAGTGTTTGTTATCGAACTCCTCCGAAACGGCTTGACCGATTTTTATGAAATTTTTAGTGTATATTTGGTAGGTCTGAGAATAGGTCGTAGGTTATTTTTTGTACCCCTAGGTGAGAAGGGTGGCCCTATCCAGAAATTTTCTTTTTATTTTTTGGACAAAAATTTATAATTTATATGGCAAAACAACGTTTGCTGGGTCGGCTAGTAATATATATAAATCACGCTCATTTTTCGAATTTTCATGTATTTTTTAATGTCCAAAAAATGTAAAATTGCTTGTAATTCGGAAAATTAGCAAGTTACAAAAAAATTCCAAGAGACAAAAAATGTTTGGAAGGCCTCAATGCATACACGTCTCAATTTTTTCTAATTTTTAAATTTCATATTTTTAAAGCGCTACAATTTCAAAGAAAGAGGTAGTTTTTCATGTTTTTCCGGAAAAACTCGGTGAAAACGCACTTTACAGAAAAGTTGCAAATAAAAAAAAGTCTTGTATTTCGATGATACACACCTGAATTTTTTCAGATTTTTTTTCAACCTTTACATTTCCCCTCCCCCATTTTTAGGAATTTTCGATTGGCCATATCTAGAAAAATATGCATTTTTCGAAAAAATTCACAAGAGTAAAAACATCTTATTTTGGATCAAAAAAGATTAATATATTGTTTTTTTTTTTAATTTTTGACCTAATTTTACAAGTTACGGAACCCGTGACAAAAGGGTGTTTTCTGCCCCTTCCGATCATTTATAATAATAATAATAATCATAATAATAATAATAATAAGCAGAAACTATACGATCAACAACCTATTTACAAATTTACAACTCAACAAGAGACAGAGGTTATTTACGAATGTCTAAGATTTTTTCTCACCTTCCCCTGCTAGTGTGGTTACTACTTCCAAAACATTATTATCTCCCGAAACCCTCACTGTATTGGAGACCCTTTTTTGTGAATTTTGTTCATAATGGCTTGATATCTTTTTCCACTCTGTATGCTCTTGTCCAACAAGTGTCACCCGTATGCCTAAAATCAAAATATTTAAAAAGCACATTGTTGTAAATGTTTAGTATTAATACAAATAAACCGGTTTTTGTTTCGGAATATCTGGATAATATATTTTCAAACAGTTTACTGAGTGGATGGTAAACCGTCTCATGGCCAGCTAGATCTCATTATAATTTTTTCTGTCGGATTATTTGAATAAACCTTCTTGAATTTTGTACTTATTGCTCAATAAATCAAAAATAGTTTCAAATAGCTGTAAGGATGTATGTACAAAAAATTTTCGTTTTTCATTTCTACATCACACTGAAAAATGTACAGGGTGTTCCATTTGAAGAAATTTAGAAAATTTAATTCAAAAAGTTCTAAATTGAGAAATCATTTTTGGCCACCTTGTATATTTTTAGAAAGTGAAAATGATTCAAAAACATTAACTAGATGTCTCGTAACATTTACATAATTTTTTCTTAAAACTCGTTATAGGGAACTTGCCCAAAAAATAAAATTGAATTAAAATACTCAAAATCATAAACTAACATCATTAAAAACCCCATAGACAACAAAAAAGTCGGATGACGGCGTCAAGCGACACTGATTCTGCTTTGGCTTTGACAATTCCACATTCGCATGTTCATTTGTCAGAAACAACTAGCAGTGAACACAACCTAACATAAAATTTAAATCCTACTCCGTGTAAAACATCTTCAATGTTCTGAAATGTCACAAAATGCTACTTTTGATTCGTTCTTGCCGAGCCAAATTTTCGAATTTCGCCGTGCAATTTACGATCAGGTTTATCTGGAAGACTTCCTCTTTATGTCGCGACATCATACGGACATCCCAATAGTGTTTTTCGAAAAATATGAATGTGTTAAGATTGCCTGTTTTTGCAATTTTTTCGGCTCCGAAATGTAAGCTGTTTTTTGCGGTGGGAGTTAGCTCGAAATAAAAAATAAGGTCAGTATTTTCCACTATGAATTTGTCGCTAACATCAGAATTTTAATTTTTTTTTCTGTTTCGGACATAACTCCTGAAATGTCGGCCAAAAGACTAATCTAGCTAATTTAAATAGAATTAAAGGGGGAGGGTCAATAAGGCCGGTTTTCGGCCCCCCTCAAATTTGGCAAAAAGAAAAAATAAAATGTTTTTTAACAGTCTAGGGTCGTTTTTTTTCGGAAAATTTGTAGGCAGCGTATGTATACAGAGTTAATTGCGTTTTCCAACACTTTTTATTTTTTCTCTAACATAAAAAACAAAAGACATGACCGAATATGCGGACAGTCTATTAATTAGGGTGAAGACGTACCACTCGGCTAAAGTACGCCATCTGTTGGACACCACGCAAGACTAGTTTTCACCCGGTGACATCACAGTGCTTTTCGTGAGAAGTAGCGAGGATTTAATAATAATAATAATAATAGTAATAATAATAATCTTTATTAGTCCTTTTCAATACAACAGTAGATACCCAAAATAGGGCGTAGGACATGTCAACAATGTAAATGGTAAAAGTGGTAAAAATACAATACAATACTTAAAAGTCAGGAAAAGTTTTACAGTTATACAAGACTAACAATAAATGAACACAAAAATATAAGAATTTAATATATAAAAACACTTAGAAGAAAGAAAGAAAATACAAGAGATAAATATAGTAAATAAGAGATTGGTATACTAAATTATGTTAATGTGTCATCAAAAAATTCATTAAGGCTGTAATAGGCTCTCTGGAACCGTATATTTTTTAGTTTTTTGTACATAAGTCCTTTGTTGAGGTTTTTAAGGTTGGATGGTATTTTATTGTAGATTTTAATGATATTATGATAAACATTCTTTTGTATATATGTAGCTGTAGCTTTGATCGGACATAAATTTTCTTTGAAACATGTAATGTAGTTGTGTTGTTTTTCACAGTGTTGGAAGAAGTCTTTGTTTTCCGTTATAAACTTGACAGCTTCTATAATGAGAATAGAATATAATGTAAGTATTTTTTCTTTGAGAAACACTGGTTTACAAGATTCAGTTTGCTTTAATTTGCATATGGTTCTTACACATCGTTTCTGAAGAATGAAAATTCTATTAACCTCACATGAATTTCCCCAGAATATAATTCCATATTGGATTCTAGAATGTACATAAGCTAATTTTGCAGTATCGGTATTTATTGTATTTGTTATTACACGTAAGGCATATGAATATTGTCCAATTTTTTGAGCCAGTATAACTAATATGTGGTCTCCAATCTAGTCTTCTATCTAACTGCACTCCCAGAAATGCTGCATCATTTTTAGATTCTATCAGATGTGATTGCAGTTGGACTGATGTATTTGTATCATCTATAAAAGGGTATGAGAAATTTAGAATATTTGTTTTTTCTATATTTAGAAGCATGTTATTTTCTGTTAACCATGTCCTAAGTGTTTCAAGTGTCCTTGTGATATCATCTTTTTGAGAGCCTAGTGAATGATTTGTAAATAGTACAGATGTGTCATCAGCATACATAACTAGGCAGGTCATTTGTATATAATATAAATAGGAGAGGACCCAATATAGATCCATGCGTACTTCTTCCATATTTGAGATTTGCCCTTCATAAATATTTTGGCAGTACATTGTTTTCTTCCATATAGGTACGATTTTATCAAGTTGTTAGCGACTCCTCGTATTCCATATTGTTCTAGTTTAACAGTCGTTATTTCATAGTTAACGCTATCAAAAGCTTTTGATAGGTCAAGCAACACTGCAGTAGCATTATTTTTTTGTTTAGTGATTCGAGGGTCTTGCTTAGTAGTTGATAGATTGCTCTGATCATGGGCGCAGCCAGGGGGGGAGCCATGCCCCCCTCAAGCCGTCTTCCATGAGCCAAAAAATAAAGAAGCAGTACAAAGCAGTATTTAAATTATCCCTTGAAATAAATATTTTGTAATTAATGGCAATATTATCTAATAGAAGAATCTACATACACAACCATTTTCTGAAAAATTTTCCTCATCCTCTGGAGAGGCCGGTTCTATTGGCCCCCCCCAGATGAATTTTCTGGCTGCGCCACTGGCTCTGATTGTGAACATTTTTTTCTCCTAAATCCATTTTGGCTATCAGTGAGTATTTTATATTTGTCTAAGAAATGAATTAGATGTTCATATACAATTTTTTCAAATACTTTGGAGATTATTGGTAGTAAAGATATGGGCCGGTAGTTTTCAAGACATTTTTTATCACCTTTTTTATGTACAGGCTTTATTATTGATATTTTAAGAAGGTCGGGGAATATTCCAGTGTTTCGCAATGATGCCTGCAGTGGCTTTTAACAATCTTGTAGGTATTTGGTCTATCCCTACTCCTTTTATGTTTTTTAGAGTTTTTATTGTAAGATTATTTATTGCAAAGTAAGTACTGCAATTTAAGAGCTGATATTCGGTGTGGCATGTTTTTATACATAAATACACACTTTAATGAAATTTAAAAAAATGGGCAAGTTCCTCATTGTGGCTGTAGTGATTTTTTCAATATGCATCTGCAGATGGCATTATTTAAACAAAAAAATTAATTACACCAAGTGGTTGGGAGATAGTCAATAATAATATATGAGTGAAAGGATTTAGAAAAAGGCTTCAAAAAATGTACTGATATAAACAGCATTCCGTTTAAAAAAGACACTTCATCTTGTAGAATTGGCTCGTCCATATGTTCGAAAATAATTTCCTTTATAGACTTTTCTATCTAGTTTGGTACCAGATCAGCTAAAATGGGAAGTATAACAAAATAAATCCATGTCAAAAAGTGATGTTTATCAAGTACAGACAATATATCAAGTTTAAATAATTTATCTGCAAAAATAATCACACCCTGTATAAGTGTCACTTCATAACCATTTACGTAGATTTCAAATATTATATTTGGTTTTGAAGTCACTTGTATGCATAGATTTAAATAAAACACCCCCCCCCCCCCCCTAGTCTTGTACTTTATTGATGGTGTAGTTAAGGCCTTTTAGGCTTCAAGTATACTTGCTCTTATATAGTAAGTTTTAAAGCATTCTGTAAGACCTAATTATAAAGCTAATTTGCTTCTAGGATAATATGTATTTGTAACGGGTTTATCATACGTACTTACATAAAACTCTCCATAAAGCTAATTAGTTTTATGAACGTCATAAATTCCATTTAGATTTAAAGAGGCTTTAAATTATTCTTTATGGTTTTAACATATTTGCAATAAATGCATTTTAAATCCTTTTTAAAACTAGACATTTTCAGTGCCTATTAGTACTTGTTAAAGGCCATTGCAAAACTAGACTCTTAAAACATCCTTGACAAATGTTGTGATGAAACCGTTATGAAGAAAAAAAGGCATCTATAAATCTAAAAGGCAAATTTTATTTCCATAAAATATTTTCTAAAACCTCAATAAAACATTCATTATGAAAATAATAAACAATATGTCTGCCTGAAGTGTCATTGATGTATATGTGTACACGTATATTAAGAACACATACGCGCGCGTCACACTGTCAAATTATTTTGAGGTTAAGTTTTAAGTTTTTAGTATCAAATGTCAACGTGGTTCGTTTTGGAGGCGGTTCTTTTAAATTCCAAATGTTTTATTACAGCTTTTATCAAGTCCATGTGATCTTCATCAAGTGCATTTGCATTTATGTAAGGAAGGGATTATTTGTGATAGTATACAAAAAGAATAAAAGGACTTCATTTAGAGTCAATGTTCTAGGTCATTACCATTATTAGAATATATAGTTCAATGAGAGGACTGTAAAATGACAATTAGGTTTTTAGTTGGCCGGCCATGTTTTTCTTGTCATATAAAAATATTCATGGTCAATCTCACAATTATAATCATTAATAATTATCACTTTTTCTTTAGCAAATTAAGGTGTCTATACAAATTTTAAACTGCCATTGGTTTTAATTTTTTTGTCATACCTGGTGTCTTTTTATTACCTTTTAAATCGGCCTTAGAGAGGTTATACGCTTTATAAATTTCAAATTCCATTTTATCTTCAATTACACTGATGGTGTGTTTGCTTAAATCAGTTTAGAAAAAATAAATGCAATAATAAAATTATTTGGATTCCTTCGTGGACGTTCTTATAGCTTCTCAGTTCTAATATCGACTTATAAAAGTTTTAAAAACCAGTTTTAAGGTAGCCTTCTAAGTGTTTTCTAGAAATGCAGGAAGCTAATGAAAAAGCTTCCGACAGTGTTAAAATAGGTTTTAAGAAAGGTTTTAAAACGGCCCAAACAAGGTTTTCAAGAGCGGCACTATATGCCTCACTAAGGAGTTTTATGATGAAATTTAAAAAGACCTTAACAAGCTTCATAAGGGTGGGCCCTTTTAGACTACAAGTCGCTTTATGATGGTATTAAGGATATTGTTACAGCAAAATAGATTTTTCAAGGCATTTTATAAATAGTTTTATAGCACCCTTGTATATATTTAAGAAACCAAAATTGTTCCTTGGGCACTTATATTGTATGTCTTTAACTTTTATTGTTTCTGACATTGCACCACAAAAAAGAAACCAGTAAAAATTACTTACCCCGAGTATTTATCGATTTAGAAAGCGAGCAAATTACTTTCCCTAATATAGTGTTTCCTGGATAATACTGCCCCTGGAAATTATCCAGTTGTATAATGCAAGTTGCCATCTTTCTGAAAACAAGAAAAAGTAATTGTAATTTTCATGAGCCATCAAAACATGCCACATACCAGTGGCGCAGCCAGAAAATTCATTTGGGGGGGGGGGGGCAATAGAACCGGCCTCCCCAGAGGATGAGTAGTAGATTCCTCTATTAGATAATATTGGCATTAATTACAAAATATTTATTTCAAGGGATAATTTGGATACTGCTTTGTACTGATAGAGATTATGCTTCTTTATTTTTTGGCTCATGGAAGAGGCTTGGGAGGGGGGGGCATGGCTCCCCCCTGGCTGCGCCCATGCCATGTACCATGTACAAATATCAAAATAGTAATAATAATAATGACAATCTTTATTGGAACAAGACTCCAAAGGGTCATCGACCGAAGTCTTTCAGTTATACAAGTATCAAATAATAATAATAAAGCAATTTACTTTCAACAGTTTTTGTACCACCCAATTACAGGAAATACTTAAAATAAAAATTATACTAACATACCAATTCACAGGTTTCCCAGAACTTTTCAATAAAAATTTTAGAAAATTTTTCTGCTCCTCGAAAATGATTATAGATGAGCTGAGCGGGGCGGAGGGGAGGTGCAAGATGGAAACAACTTTGGATATAAGTAGTTTTAATAAATTTTCAACATTTCTTATACACTTATAAATTCCCTGACTTTTACAGATTTTCCACCCTGGTAAATATACTTGCAAAAACGATGTAAATATCTGAATGTAAGGACAAAGGTAGATATAAGCTATATATTTTCACCCACTAATTTCATAAAACCACTGCAAAGAAAACAAACAATTTCATAAAAACCGCTGCCCAAGGAATCACTACTTCCACATCCAGATTTTCTATCCAAGTCTCTCATAACGAAAAAATTTTGTATGTGGAAATAATTGTTTATTGAACTTTAATAATATAATATTTGAAATCGTCTACCCCAAAAAAACCCATAAAACGATATCCCACACGGTAGTGGGGTGGGGGTGATAGTGGGGGTAGATGAAGTAAAAAAATATTTTGAGGCTTTTGGTTCTTGTCCACACACTAAATCACAATTTTTTTTTCATCCCCTTTAATAATGAGGTAGGGGTGGTAATGGGGGTGGCTAATGCCAAACATTTTTTTGAAACCTTAGATTTTCTTGTATACACTAAATACCAATTTTATGAACTCTTACCTGCTTGATTTACTTATTTACCCCATTTTACCCCCCAACCCTTCGACGGAATAAGATGAAAATATAATCTAGTTCCAAATTCTGTTAAAGTACCAAATTTCAAGTCAATATCTTAAACGTTTCCAGAGTAAACGGGCGCACAAAAAAAGTTACAGACCGGCAGACAGACAGAAATTTTTTTTTTGCTCAAATTTAAAATCTCGACGTGAAAAACATGACAGTACTGTGTTTTTCGGATTTTTGCACACATCGTGTAAAAGTAGACAGTTTCGAGTCAAGGTTACTGTGCGTTATTTGTAGTTTTTGAAGGCAGTCGTAGTGATACTTTTGTGACGAGGCTGTAATAAATAAAACATGCTATTCTTTCTTCAAACGTCGATTAGCTGTAAAAGAAATAATGATAAAAAATTTCGAATTTCACCACCAAAAACAGATTGTGTTAATATCGCATAGCCGGCGTATTAAATAAAATACGCGTTGCTATGGATATTACTTTTTCTGCCGCTCACAGTGTCAGAAAAAGCACTTTCACCTCTGTTATTAATGGCAACGCATAGCCATCTAAAAAGAAAAGTCAAACTTTAATGTCATGAAATGGGTTAAGAAATGTCACGTTTTCCTGACGTTTGAAGAAAAACATGTTTTATGTACTAAAAATAATCATAAAAAGTAGTTTTTTTAACAGTCGTAGAAAAAATTCATTTTGAATCACATCCCTATAACCAACTCAGAAAGATTAACTATTACCGCAATAAGTAGATCAATAAAATAATTACTAGGCTATCGCCTTTATAGCTAACCGCCTTAGATTTACCTTGAAGGTGTTCTTCACGCATCCCTTATCACATAGTAATTAAGAAAGGAGTAAGGGAAAATTTAGGGTAAAAACTGTATTAAGCAATAAGTAGAACTATTGTTCGATGAGAGAACCATTTCCCTAACTTTGGCCAGAAGGTTTAAAACTAATTTTAATGCTTATGTACATAATATAATAATAGGTACCTACCTAGATATAAAATAAAACTAACCTACCTTTAACTTCCTCAATGATCAGTGATCAGTATTTCCGTTACGACGCGTTCTTATTAGGAGCAATATTAACTAAAGTGTAGGTACTTAATCAAATCAAGTTCTCTCTGCTTATTAATTTTAAGATAAGAAAAAATAGCTAGACAAAAGCTCATAAACACCGACAAGCACCTTAACCTAACTTTTGCAATTTTCCTTGTTTTCATTTCGTGGAGAAAAGAGGGGCAGATTTCTAAATTCACCGGTGGATCGCACCGGTAAGCAATAACATTATTTGATTGGCTATTTTGAAAAGCATAGCCAATCAGCTTCGTATTCTGTCCACCCGGTGCGTCCACCGGTGAATTTAGAAAAGTGCAGGAGGTTTGTTTTGGTTTTGAGCAAAAAGGATAAGATAGAGTGGAAGGTTCCATATGGCCACAATGTATTTTTCCGTACAAGGTTTTCCTGCGCCACCTGGGCGAGTCCTAGGCAGCATGAAATCCCCCCACTACCACACATAGCGGGAAACTGAAACTCAAGGTCCTCAATCCATGCACCCTGCGCGGGTCGGGATCGTAAAGGAACTTTCAGCCTTCAATTTTTAGCGGGAAATTTAAATTCGGAAGTACCGAGCCGGCGCCCTCTGCAGGTGAGATGCGTAACTAAATCCCCCACTGCCCACTACCGCCATTACCGGGAAATTTAAATTCTCGAGGCACCGCACTCGTGCCATTGGATTTCTTAAAAATTAAGGAAAAAAGAAGCGATAAACGTGAAAAAAATTACTTTATTTTAAGAAATAGCCACTGCACCCTTAACAAAACAAATATTACTAGTAATAAGTGAATGTAAATAGTATAAATAATTTATAAAATATTCTACAAATGACACTGTATAATAACTTATAACTAGAAATTTGTATAACACTGAACAATAGTTATGCTAGTGTTGCATTGAACAGAAAATAAAAATTCTAGCCGTAATGAATTCAACGTGTGCAATTGAAAAAAATTAATCATACAAAATTAATAAATAAAACGGACACAAAACTGACAGAAAAAATAACAAATATAAACATGTCAGCTCCAATAAAAAAAAAAATCGTATATCGTATACTAAAAATAAATTAATGGGTAAAACAAAAATCACTAATTGGTGGTAGCTCAAAATACAACCATTACAAATTATCGAAAAATATTATTTTGTGTACTAATTCAGCAGATAACTTTCAATGAAACCATTCATTCTTTCCATATACTATCGATCCAAGTCTGATCATACCAGTATATCAACAAAAAATGACTCTTACGAGACATCTTATCAACTGCTTTCATCTAATAATATCAAAAACAAGAAAATTATATTCTTTCTATATACTGATGATCAAGGTCTGATCATGCAGTGGCGGCTGGTGATATTTCAATTTTTTTTTCTCGTCTGTGGCGCATGGGACCCATACGAAATATGGGAAATAACATCTCAAGCTGAACTTAGTTTGAACTTAGTTGGTACAACTCGCCCTAAGTGCTAGCAATTTGCAAGATTTGTATGCTAAGTACATGATAAAGAACTTCGTAAGGCGGAGGGTACCAAGCTGGTAGCATATTTTCATAACAATTTCAAATCAAACTGGCATCTGGAATCTTACTCACATTTCGGGTTCCTTAGGGACCATAAAAAACCCATGCCCTTTATCTTTATCGTTTCTTCTACGACAGTTTGGAAAATTGCAGGCCACAACCATTATATACTTTATAACTATAATCAAAACTATAATTTTTTTACACATATAATACTCATTTGCTTTTTCTACATGTGACATTTTATTATGATCACCATTACCATTGCATGATTGTAAGGTTAGGTGCGTTTTTTTGTCCACGACCGGTAGAGTTAGAATTACCAGAATGATATTTACCAATAAAACGACAAAACTGAAATTTCTAGGTGGGAGGCGACAAATTTCTTAGGATTCTTAAATAACGAATAATGGCATCGACATTCATGTGTATGGAATCAGAATGGCGAGCAAAAAACGACAAGATTTGATATTCCGGTGTCAGAATTGTAGCAAAAAAACGCACCTGTTGGTGGTCAATAGTATAGACGACAATCTCTTTCATTGATGCCGATGCCTGTAAATATGTTGTTGCTGCCTAAAACTCGACAGATGGCATGTGTACGCGAGCCTTCCACTCTATCTTATCCTTTTTGGTTTTGAGAAATAACAGTCCTCGGATGTCAGGAGCATGCGCAGTTACTAAAACAGCTTGCGCAGTTACTAAAACAGAACACGTTTTACTAACTGCGCATGCTCCTGACATCCCAGGACTGCTATTTCTCAAAACCAAAACAAACCTAAGATGAGCATAGATTCGTTATACAGGGTGTCAAGAGTTAAACCATAGGTCGGCAGATGACATCCGTTGACCTTGATCTTTATTTTTGTGATCGTAGAAGTAGTACAACTGTTTTGTGGTGTATGCTGCTTGACACTATTGCCTGTTTAATTCATTACTGTCCTCCATTCTATTCCTGGGACTGTTTTCAGCCATATTGCCAAATATTGTCTACAATGTCGTCACAGTGATCATTGAAAACACGGTCAATAAACGATACGGTTACATCAATCAGTAGCTTTAGGACGAGAGAGACGCGGGGGGCGGGAAACCGAATGAAAGAGACAGACATATCTAATTTCTGTGCAGAAGACAGAGATTCCGGTAAGGTCTACAGCCTACGTCACCTGTAGACACTACAAGCATCTTTGTCTCTGTCTTTTGCACGGAAATCAGATATGTCTGTCTCTTTCATTCTATTTCCCGCCCCCCGCGTCTCTCTCGCCTTCAAGCTGCTGATTGAGACAACCGTATGGTTTAATGACCGTGCATTGAAAACTCCTTCCTGTTTATCCTGTGCTTGGTCTGTAACATGGAAGTGGAATAAATAAGGAGTAGCCATAAAGCTTATATTATACAATGAGAAGCGGCCGCAGAAGGTGTGGCTCGTGGTCATGCTATCATGAACGACTCGCCAGGTCCTAATTTAAAAAAATGTTTGTGAGTTGAGAAGATACATGTTAGTTGACTTTGCACATTGACACTATCGCATATAAAGCCAGTAAAGTAATGAGTAGTGAATGAGATGACGGTTTAACATTTCAGGTGGTAAATATAATAGAATCTAAAATAAATTGAGAATGTAGTTTCAAGACATCTTTCGAGTACAGACCTGTTTTAATCCATGATAAGTGATTTCGGAACATTTCTTCTTATCGATACTACTCTTCGATTTGTATTTGTACAGTTACGTAGCGCACACGAAACCATGCTTTGGCGAAAAACATTATTTTCTATCAAAAACATTTATTTTATAATAATATTAAACTAAGATACAATGTTGCATTTTCTGATGTTTCTGTCGTATTAAAATGACGAAAGTGCTGCCACATTCTGCTTCTTATAACGACTCCTTATTTGTTCTCCCTCCATGGTCTTCAGCTACTTCTCTTTTCCGAATGCGCATGTGGATTTCGCGATGTCAGTCCCTCTCTCTCGCTCCTATTGTATTTAGCATTAGCAGTGACTAGGTATTGGATACCTAATAATATTTAAACCAATATTTAAAGTTTAAACTATTAAACACACTCCAAACGCCTTATTATCTTTATTATTAAAGTATTGAAATAAAATATTTGGTGTAGTTTAAGTGTACAAAGTGATAGTAGGAGGAAGTGGTCATTAAAAACGAAATAGGTATCGCTTCTTCCCGAAAAAACGCCGTAGGTATGAAAAACTAACGATTGCTCTTCTACAAACAAAAAAAAAGTAGAATATCCTGAAAAAATCTCTTGATATTTCTGTATCTTGTATTTTATTTTTGCGAATAATTATCCAATAGTTACTTGTTTTAAAACTGTCACCATAATATCCTACCTATATATAGGTACCTCTAAAGAATTTGTCTAAACTTATTAGGATTTCAAATTTTTCAGATACCTATACCTACTGCAAACAGTATGACAAGGATAACCTGTAGACTACATCTTAATAACTTCCTAGGAGAATATTACCCCGGAAATACTATAAAAGGAACAGTATTCTGCTCGTTTCCAACAAATAAAAGGATCGGAGGTAAGTTTTATTCAATATCTATATAATCTGACAATAATTTTTGTACATCTTCTGCAAAAAACTATAATGCGAATACGTTACCTTCTGCATCTCTTCAACATGTTAATTGGTTATGTGTTGCTCTCGTTGAGGTGTTACTTGACATAAAATGGGGCTTACGTTTCTATAAAACTGTTGCAAGTCACTTTAGCATATACCTAGTTCACATGAAAAGAAATCAAACTATATATTTAAGACTTCTATTCTTAAATTAAGAAATTATTATACTTGTATATCCGCAAGAATTTTCTGTAATTATCATTTTAATTATTCTTTTATTAAACTGCTAAATATGTTTTCCTAATTTTAAATATAAATAAATAAAGCATTTTGAAAAGTGTCAATTTATTTAAGCAGGTAGCATGCATACAAATTAAGAATGTTTAGAACTGTTTGAAGTTTTCTTTAAGTAAATATATGAACTTTTGATATCAAAAAGAAACAAAATACAAATTAAGTAGACCGAAATAAAAAGTGCCTTCATTAATTAAGCAACAGTATTTTTATATTGTGGATGATCGAAATACTTAAAACTTTTAGTGGGTATTAAAATAAAATAAGTATTTTATATATTAAGTATACACTTTTGTTTACTAAAAATAAATCTTAACAAAATCCAATAAGGTTCATTTATACTCACAGAAATTTTGGAAACAATACATATTTTAGAGGACGATGGAGAATAAAAAGGTTTTGCAATCCAGGTAGTAGGGTGCGACGGCACCCTGCTATGACGATGACGATTTGACGAATGACGATTTTGACATCGCTTTTTCGGCATCCATTACGTCAATTTCATCTTCAACGTGACGTAAAAATGGCGTAAAACTGACGAACAATGTCACAGCCCACTGACGTCATACATGTGACGCCAATATGACGCATTGGTAATCAGTTAATTTTGCGATAACGGGCGCAAACCTTTCACTAAAATGTTCTTCCACAATTATTAATGAAGTTTTTAATGAAAAAAAACTCAGTATGTGCAGGGATCGAACCGCCGACCTCTTGACTCCCGCTTAACTCATTGAACAATTAAACAGTTATACTTTAATTTAATTAAAAATTATTTAGTTGTAAATAGTAAAACAAAATTTATATTATATTACTGTTATATGAAAAACTGTTACTTATATTGAACATTTTTTGTTTGCAATGCCAAGGTGTAATATTTATGTTCACTTTTTAATTAATTTGTAATGTGGACTTGCATCACTTAACAATGACATAATCATGTTACCCTACCACAGCTACACCTAAAAATGACATCTAAATGACAGCATTTTTATGACGTCAATATGACGACTCTAATGTCAGGTCATTATTACGTCATTAACTTTTCGAATGACTTCTACTAACAACAGATCACCTTAAAACGACGTCATAATGATGTCACCCTGCTACTTGGGAATTGGATTGGAGCTGACATAATGCAGATCTTGCTCAGCTTTATACAAGGAAAAATTATCAAAAGGTAAAATATATCTATATACACAACCTTAAATAGATGAAAATCTGTAGATATACTTAGAATATAGCTATACCCATAGAGTGGTTCCAATATATAGGATAGATCCTCTCCCACCTGTTACAGGCTCTCAAAATGGCATGGTATTAAATTCCTTTTAATTGAAAAAACTCCTGCAGGCTGGGGTATTGACGTTCTTACATTACTGAAAATTATTTTGTTTTTTAGGTATAGAAATACTGATAGTGGGGAAAGAATATACACGGTGGCCAGAGAGATTACGTTATTCATTAACGGAAAATAGTGAGGGTCATACCGTTCATCAGTCAGGCAGCCGTGCATTTTTAAATATTGGATATACTGTAATAGGAAGAGGTAAGAGAAATTTGAAATTATTGTGAATAATAATAATAATAAGACCACTCCACTCGCTGATGAAATTAAGTACATGTGGAAGCGGAGGCAGATTCACATAATTCCATTCATTTCGGCAATAGCCATCATCCTACGAAAATTACATGACAGCTTCCTCAGATTACAGCTACATTCACTCACCTACATCCAGGGTGTATTAAATAGGTGATACGACGGCAACCCTCGCAGTGGCTTCATAAGTGCTTACTTCGTACATAATGTAATAGATGGCAGGACCAATAAGTTCTCTCATTACTTACGCATAAATAGATAATTTTACAGGTTCTGTGCATACGTGCATACAGTGTTGCATACATTCCCGGCCTTTTGCTTTTGTTTAGTGAAACAAGAGTCCAGTGACATCTGACATTAAGTAGCTAAATTAAAACATTGAAAGAATATATGCAACACTACATGCAGCATTGCACGTGTCACCACAGCTAACCTCAAAAATATATATTTCTTAAGATTTACAAGTATTACGTAGCTGTTATTAAAATTTCTGCCTGGTTCCTGTACTTTCAACCAAAGTCAAGTTCAACATAATGTGTATGAAGTTTTAAATAGTTTGTCACAATAAAATAAGACACTTTTTGCTGGTTAGGAATTCAACCTATAACTAGCAGTCTATTTTTATTAATCAACAATATTGAAAAATTATTTGCGTGAATTTTTAAATATTTGCTTGGAGCCAGTATGACTCCAAGATAAAAATGCCTATACAAACATTAAAAATGAGAATAAACGAAAAAACCTTAAAATTTGAGGTTATGGTAGTTATACGATGCACATGCCCAGGTAATTGTAGGACCTTATTGCTCGCGCCATCTACTAAAGTAAATAGAAACCATGCACTTATGAAGTCATTATTATAATAGGAAAATGCCGTAAGTCGGACCACCTATTTAATACACCGTGCCTACATCCAACTCCAAAAGTCAGTTATCCTAAATACCACAGCAATAGTTCGATCTCACCTCAACCTTCCCAATAGTATTGTTAGTTACTCGTTTGGAAAAATCATACCTTCCGTCGATAGATATATCAAAAGGGACAAGATACATTTTAGAATTATAGATTAAACCAGAGTTCAACTGAAGTTTTAATGGGGTTTAATCTGTAGATTTTAATGTTTTGTAAAACTCATGTCATTACATAATGATCTTTGTGGAATTTTGATAAATAAATAAATAAATAAAATACTGTTTTATCAGTGCTTGTTACGATCGCCAGTGTCATCACTATTTTGCTGGTTGGTAATGGTAAATATGGGTTGGCAGCATAGTGACAGATAGGCGATGATGTCATCTTCGTTACTGTTAGTGATGGGTCGCTCACCTATTTTTACTCACGGTCAATAAACGGTACGGTTACCTCAATCAGCAGCTTTAGGACGAGAGAGACGCGGGGGGCGGGAAATCGAAAGAGACAGACATATCTGATTTCCGTGCAAAAGACGGAGACAAAGATGCCTGTAGTGTCTACAGGTGACGTAGGCTGTAGACCCTACCGGAATCTTTGTCTCTGTCTTTTGTACGGAGATCAGATATGTCTGTCTCTTTCATTCAATTTCTAGTCCTAAAGCTGCTGATTGAGGTAACCGTACCATTTATTGACCGTGATTTTTACTGAGCCAGCTCAATTCGTTCAGCTCACTCAAGTGAGCTGTTCATTTGAACGACGTACTAATGTACGGCACTTATATGCATGTATTGTAAGTTCATGCAATTGCACACACCTTGTGGGCACAAGCTATGAAAATGTCACATAATATATCCGCACTCTCACCCAAATAAGATCGTCGCGCTCTTCAAATACTACACATTGTTTTTATTAAGAGCCTTAGAATATTGTATAATTGAATAAAATCAAAAAGAACATGAATCGAATATCTGTAATTCTAATGAATTACAAATATTGCAGAATAGGGCGATGAGAATAATTCTCAGATGCAATAGATACCGTGCGTGTAATTTTCCATTAGGCATGTACATTCACGTAGCGCGAGAGATATGACAACACCGGCAGCCGTAAATTTGTCCGTCGGTGGAGCATCCCAGCTCTGTTATTTTATTTCAGCCAGATGGCACACGCGATGTAATTCTTACTCCCCATGCCTAGCCCGCGATTACACACACGGTATACACCTATTACAACCATGTTAAGGGTTCTAGAATGAATGCCTGTATCGGTTAGAATTACATACTTGATTACAATGATTTTTATATGTAAAATTCTAAAGAGCTTATTACCTGAGTATTTGAGTAGGTTCATTACATTTATTTTATTTATATTTAACCATCAAATTCATACATATGATACTAGGTCTCATACTGATATTCATATTAGCAGCACTCACTGCTGCAGAGCAATGAATAACATATTTTTTAAAGGAGTTCGTGATTACAATAACTTAACAAAGAAAATTAAAGACAGCAACTCCCTAAACACTTTTAAACGTGAATTAAAATTGTATCTAAGTAAGTGGTGATTGATTATATATTTTTATATTCTTATTCTACATTATTCATAATTGTATAATGTATATTCCCACACAACACAAGGCTGTCTGAGGGACTTACTATGGCAAATCCCATTTAGTATTTGGGCTTGCCTATGGACATCCCAATATCCCAGTTTGTATGCTTTTCGTCACTCTTTTGGTCATCCCAGTGTCACAACTCGGTATCAGATAAAAGTAGTACGAGGGACGTCCTGAAGGATATACCGGCACTTGTACTAAGGACATCCCAGGATATTTCGGGATGTCCTAAGTATTACGAATAGGCTGCACAAACTACATACTGAAATGTCCCAGGATATCCTACGGACTGAAAATAGATATCCAGGGGCAACTTAATTTTTCTGTTTCTTGGTGGGATCCTCTGCCACATGTTTTCTTCTACAACAATGTCCGTAAAATGAACAAACTAATACAATTATCCAGTATTTTACTGGAAAATAACCTCTACGCCTGTGATTTTTACGTTATAGGAGCGTAGAGGTTAATAATTTTATACTTAAATTTAAAAAAAATTGTATTGTAACATTTTTTAGAATTTTTGTCAAATATGCACATTTTTGAAATATTTGCACTTACCTATTTTTTCTTTATAACTTATACGTAATTTCTTGGATTTATGGTCAGTTAAAAAATAAAATATTATTTTCTTACGATTCGGTTTATTAACCATCGTCAAAGACAATACAATTTTATAAAAAAACAGAAATATTTTGTATGTATGGAATTAAGTGCTACCTAAATAATAATAATATTTTAATAATAGAAATAAGCCAAACACATTCAATATTTAAAAACATTTCTAATGTTAAAAAGCAAACTTTTTAGAAAAATGTAAAATAAATACCTATATTACTTTTGCAAATTTAATAATAGCCGAACACGAATTTTTAGAATGTAGCGCGCTCCTACTTCTCTATTCTCTTCTTTGCCTCGCTTCTCTCTTTTGCACTTCTCGGATAATCTTTTAACAGCTTCTCTGCTTCGTTTTCCATAATATGCTCATTCATGGGTGCAGCTAAAATAAGCGTAGTTATTATTATTTGAACCACTATTATTAAAAAAATATATGAAAAGTGGGCAAGATAAAAATAACAGAAATTATTGAAGGATATGGGGATGACCTATAGCACTCAGTGAATAATAATAATTTACCGAATTATAAATTAAAATCCATAAAGTACACTTTGGCAAATAGAGATTCAAGATAAAAGATTGCAGTCTGTCCACCTGCGTTCGTCCTGATATTGTATCATATCTTTCGTTTAAAAGTGTAATAAAAGTTTCAAATAATTATCTTAAAGCACAATATTTACTTACTTATTTTCATCCACAGTTGCTAGTTGGTTTTAAAATTATTAACTAAGTAGGCACATTATTTGTCGTCATTCTCAAATTCAATTTCATCAGGTTTATTGTCACATGTGAGAATACTTTCACTGATTCACATTTTCTCTCCAAGCTGATTTCAGCATTCAATTCTTGAGCCAAATTAGTATTTTATTTCGTAGGTTTCTCAGTGATTATAAAATACGGGAATGCGTATAAATCCTCATTTTTTTAGCTTCCTTTGGCATTCTGAAAGTATAAAAAATCGTATTAAATTTTCGTGGTTTCGGACACGACATTAATAACTAATTAAATATTTAATCATAATCAAATAAGTTTTTCATAACATGAAGTTTAATAGGTTATGTTATATTTTTATACATTTGTACTCACTTTTTATAGTCTGAAATGAAGACACTCCAATAAAGCTGAACCAAAAAGATAAAACACAAAGATACAACTTTAAAATATTTCATACAGCCACTAACAATAATTATAAAGTATTTAAATATTTGAGAAATAAAAACTAATAAAGCGTGGTTGCTATGTGTTTGGTTTGGGCACTGAGTTTGGGGTATTTGTTTTGGCCAGTTTGACCGGCCGGAAATCAAAACGGCGCTTTATTTAAATATATTAGAGACCTAGTATTAGGGTGCATTTTAAGGAGATTCAGGGCTCTTCATCAGATATCCGTTCTTAATCCCGATGTTAGTCGATATAGGTAATGCCAAAATGGAACCTATTCAGGATAGCCCATTGACGTCCATAAAAGGATATCCTGGGACATACTAAAATGGGCTGTCTTGAGGACGTCCTAAAATAGAATATCCTAAAAGGTACATCCATTTCTCTATTTATTTTACGTACTGGGATATCCAAGTACGTCAATTTGTCATCCCATATCCCGATTGTGCTATGTGGGTTTGTTTATTTTATTTTTATGTATGTATTGTATTGGTATATTTATGTATTAGGAATTACCTATTTTAAAACTTCCTCAGCTCTCAGATTGGGCTTACCGTTCAGCACAGATAACTGAGCCACTCAGTCAGTGTACTAGCTCTAGTAGCGCTGACTGATTGGCAGTGCGATACGATTGGTACAGAGTCATAATGGCATATTGAACGAGTTGTATTTTAAAAGTGAGCCATTTGTTCAGTTCAGCAAAGTGAGTCGTTCACTATCAACGACTCGTTTGTGAACGACCCATCACTAATTATTGCTAGGGCGCTTTTTCACTGGCCAACACGATACCGACAATGTCGTATCGATACTGAAGAATAGCATATGATAATACGGCGCCGACAATGGTATCGTATCGGCAAGTGAAAAAGAGTTTCATATAATTTTATACATTTGTGCTGCCCCGATATCGTTGTATCAGTATCGTGCCAGCCAGTGAAAAAGCGCCCTTACTTTGACTTTTCACGATGAATGATAAAAGGCTCAGAAATTTCAACTACAGTGAAGTGAAATTGTTAATTGAATTAGTGAGAAAACATAAAGACATAATCGAGAGCAAGAAAAATGTTTTTATTATACCGGGTGTAACAGGATCATGGCTTTTCTCCTTTAGTTTTGAAGATAATTGATTGAAATTTGGGATATCCTATATACATAATAAGCGGCACTTTTTGACATGGAGTATGGAGTATGGAATTAGCAGGAGGGTGGTCAAAAACCACAGCCCTTAGGCCCCATTGGACCCCTTGTACATCCTCCCTCTAGGCAGACACTCGCCTAGGCCTCCAACCAACCCATTCTTTCGAAGTAGGTGGTGATGTTGCCTAGGGGCATCTCCCTTACATTGGCCAAGGTAGGCCAACGCTCTCCCAAGATGGATTCTCTAATTGATGAGACGGCTGAACAGTCACAGAGTACGTGTTGAACCGTCTCATCTTCTTGTTCACAACCTCTGCAAAGAGGTGTTTCGCTTAATCTCATATTGTATAGATGTTTCCTTAGCGGACAGTGTCCAGTCTGGATTCCTGTTATAAAACGTAGATTCCTTCTGGTCATTGCCAGGTAGTCCATTGCTGTTTTCTTGTTGGGATACGTGAGTAGTTCCCTAGCAAGCTGACAGCTGCTTGTTTCATCCCACAGCTTCTTAAATTCGTTGTGGGTGTTCTCCTTAATTAATTGTATTATCGCCGTAATCGGTAACAGACTGGCTGGGCCTGGTCCAAAAATAAGTTGGCCTGCTGCCTTCTTGGCCAGTTTGTCGGATTTTTTGTTGCCACTGCACTGTGTGTGTCCTTTCACCCAGCATACCGAGATGTTGTTCGTGCTGGAGGCACCCACAAGTGCTTGATGACATTCCCATACTGCTCCTGTGGTTATTTTGTAACTTCTCAGGGCTAGTAGTGATTGTCTACAGTCTGTGTAGATCCTGATTGTTTTGCCCGTAGTTTGTCTGCGGACAATCTCTTTTGCGGCTATGGTTATGCCCGCCAGTTCAGTTTGTACTATGCTGGCTCGCTCATCCATAGTCCATTTATGTTGGATTTGCAGGCTTCTGGAATATATTCCACATCCTGCCCCCTCCTTCTTCCTTGATCCGTCTGTGAAAATGTTAATCACACCTTCACTAGCGGTCTCGTTTTCACTGTTTGTCTGTATTGTGTAGGGTCTATCAAAGACAAATCGGGGAGAGATACCATCTGTGCATGCCTGTAGAAGAGGCGTCTTCCTGACAGCCTCGTTCCACAGGCGACTTCTGGTCTCCCCACAGCCTACATTTGGTTGTAGGCCAACGGACTTGAGGCGTGCCATTGTTATTAAGGCCACTTCTCCTAGATGTAAACCCAGTGGTGGCAAACACAGCATTACCTCCATTGCTCTCGTTGGCGTTGTTCGCATAGCTCCTGTTATGCTTAGGCAGGCAACTCTGCACTTGGCTGAGCTTGGCTCTCGCTGTAGTCTGTTTACTCTTAGGCCTCCAGACCACAGCTCCATAGGTTATCATTGGTCTTATGATGGCAGTGTATGTCCACATGACCACTTTGGGTTTCATTCCCCAGGTTTTCCCCACGGTCCTGTGACACTGCTCATAAGAAATGTAAGCCTTTTTTAGTCTTCTGTCTAAGTGAAGATTCCATGTTAGTTTGGCGTTACCCCAAGATATTTCACTTCTGATGCGAAACTTAGTGTTGTGTCCAGGAGAACTGGTGCTTTCAGTGCTCCTGGTTTCCTTTTTCTTGTGAAGAGAACCATCTCCGTCTTCCTGGGATTAACAGACAGCGAGTGTTCTCTGCACCATTTTTCAATTATTCTTAGAGCCCCCTGCATCCTTTCACAAAGGACTCCTTCAAATTTTCCGTTGAGCAGTATTGTTACATCATCTGCGTAGGCGATTGTGTGGAAACCCTCTTAATTGAGGTGGCGCAAGAGGCTGTCGAGAACTAAGTTCCATAGCAGTGGTGATATTACACCTCCCTGCGGGCAGCCTCTCGTGACCATTCCTCGCACAGAAGCGTCTCCCACACTGATTTGTACAGCTCTTTTGGAGAGCATGTTGGATATCCAGCTTCCCATAATCATGGGGACGTTTCTCTCCACTAGGGCTGCCGTGATTTTTGGGAAGGTGGTTTTATCAAACGCACCTTCTATGTCTATGAATACACCTAGGGTGGACTCTTTATTGTCCAAGGATTTCTCAATCCGACTCGCGACCGCATGGAGGGCAGTGTCGGTGGATCTTCCCAATGTGTATGCGTGTTGGTTGGGATGCAAAGGGTTGTCTTTCACTACGACATCCCTTATGTATCGTTCACATAGCTTCTCCATCGTCTTGAGGAGAAACGAGGTTAGGCTGACAGGCCTATATGCTTTGGGGGTGGTATAATCCATCCGCCCTGTCTTTGGAATGAACACAACTTTCACTTCTCTCCATATCTCTGGAATATGAAGGTGCGCCAAGCTCGCCCTAAATACTCCGACCAGGTGCGGCAATAGTTCATCCAGTCCCCATTGCAGTAGGGCGGGATAGATGCCGTCAATGCCTGGTGATTTGAAAGGAGAGAAGCTCTGTATTGCCCATCTTATCCTATCTTCGCTCACTACTTGGTTGGCCATTTGCCAATCCAGATCTGAGGGCTGAGTGTCGACTTCGTTTGGCCATTCCTTCCGTTCTGTTATCACAGATTCCGGGAAGTGAGTTTCCATAAGTAACTCTAGGCTTCCACGAAGGTCGGTAGTTCTTGTGCCATCGTCCTTTTTTAGTAGGCAAAGGTCATGGTCTTTATCTTTGGCGAGGATTTTGCAAAGCCTAGCGGTCTGTGAGTGGTCTTCGATTTCCTCACAGTAGGTTCTCCACGCTTCTCTTTGTCTTTGTCTGACTAGTTTCACTTTTTGACATACAATTGATTTTTTTTTCAGTTCCGATTTTGCCGAAAGTGACATTAACTTTCGATTTTTAAATAGAACACTATATATTATTGCATTTTTAAATTTTGCATAATTTTCTAGATCCAACGATACCAAATAAGTGACATTTCAAACATCAATATTTTTTTATAATATAATTTTTAGTTTTCCATTTAAGTGTGCCATGACGGTTCTGATTTATTCTGAATGACCGTGTAATGCTAGAAAAATCGAAATCCCATCAAAAATACTAAATTACGTGATTTATGAGCAAATAAAGTTCATCAAAATGGTTTTTGGGGCAAAACTCAATTTTTTCAAATGGAAATGGTACCGTGGTACCATTTATTAGTACTATTACTATTAATAAGGAATTTATTCATACGTCATATTAAAATGTGCGATAAATACAAACAAAATTACGGCTAAAAGAAAATAAGAAAATACTAATATAATCTTGTTCTAATTATCTTGTTATACATAAGGTGGCTTTGGAATATAAAAAATGAACACAAAACATTACAATTGTTCAAAATGCTGTCCATTAACGTCAGTGCACTTCTGAACTCGCATAGCTGTTTCTTGAAGAACGCTCTCCAATTGCTGGGCCGTTATGCTATTCATTGCGCATCTTACTCGTAGCTCCAGGTCTTCACGGGTTATAACGGCGGTTGCGTAGACAATATTTTTAAATGACCCCAAGCAAAGAAATCAAGGAGTGTTAAATCAGGTGACCTTGGAGGCCACCTCACAGGATCATTCTGTTGAAGGTAATCAATTACTGTCCTTGAATTACGGGGAGGAGCGCCATCTTTTTGGAAATACATTCCCTGTCCTAAATCCAAAGGTAACTCATCCAAAATGTCCTCAATCTCATTTTGCAGGAATCTCAAGTATCTGGCACCAGTCAAGGGTCCTTCACCGATTATTCCAATCCAAACATTGAAACTAAACCGCACTTGAAAGTTACCCTCCCGTAATAAATGTTGATTTTCTTGTGACCAATATTTTGTATTTAGTTGGTTAAATAATTCCAAATTTGTAAACCTGGTGGCACGTTATTCTGCAAAATCCAATTGCAATATTCCATCTTACGTTCGTAATCATTTTTGTACAAGCAGAACAAAATTGTATTTTCTTATTTTCTTTTAGCTGTAATTTTGTTTGTATTTATCACACATTTTAATACGACATATGAATAAATTCCTTATAATAGTACTAATAAATGGTACCACGGTACCAATATAGTTCCTTTTGAAAAAACTGCCCCAAAAACCATTTTGGTGAACTTTATTTGCTCATAAATCGCGTAATTTAGTATTTTTGACAGGATATCGATTTTTCTAGCATTACACGGGTCATTTAGAATAAATCGGAACCATCATGGCACCCTTAAATGGAAAACTAAAAATTATATAAAAAATATTGACGTTTGAAATGTCTTATTTGGTATCGTTGTATTCAGAAAATTATGCAGAATTCAAAAATGCAATAATATACAGGGTTTCATTTAAAAATCGAAGGTAGTGTCACTTCCGGCGAAACCGAAAGTAAAAAGAAAATCACTTGTATATCAAAAAGTGCCGCTTATTATTTATATAGGATATCCCAAATTTTAATCAATTATCTTCAAAACTAAAGGACCATGATCCTGTTACACCCGGTATTGATAATACCTTCTTTATCGTTGATAAAATGTCCTCAAAGATACCGAAAATGTCAATTTATTACAACTTTTACTTTACGAAATATAGGATAGTAATTGTTTGTAAGTTATATTAAACCAAGTTGAAGTTTGCATTGAGTTGAGTGCAACACCCTTCGAAATATTGCTAATCCGACGTGTGCATGCGTAAACCTAAGTTTGTAATTTAAGCGGTACCCCGTTGGAGTTTAAACTTAAGATTAGCAGTTCCTGATGGGCATAAAATGTGCTATTCGACAAAACTTAGCGTTGACTATCAGTTCTAAGGTAAATGGAACCTATAAAACCGGCCCTTAGCCAAATATCAAATGATAAGTACATTACTTAGAAGATGTGGGTCTAGATAAGAAAAAGACGATTCAAATGCTGCTGTGTTGTGTATAAGATCATCACGTTATTAAGACGTCTAAGATTTCTATTTTAATGAGTCGTTTGTTTAATTTGTCTTCGTCAGTGTATAAATCTCTAAATTATCTTGAACTAAACTAACAAACGCAATAAAAAAAACTTTTAAAATTGATTGTATGACTACACTAAATTTGAATTTTTTAAAGATCTAAAAATGTTTTTTAATAAATATTTATTTATTTTCAGTGACCCACCCTGCTGGTCAATTTGCATACCACTTTAGATTAGATCTACCAGACAGCCTTCCATCTACTTATGAGTGTAAAAATGGTTGGGTGTTATATAATATTACTAGTATTATAGCCACGAGATCTGGTTCTAATCTTCAAGACACAAAGGAATTTAAAGTCATGGCACCAATTGATTTTAACGAGATGTCGGTTTCAATGGTGAGATTAAATAAAATATATATTTTTTCATTATGAGAGGATTATAAATTCAGTATCATTAGTCAATAGTAAGTACACGGGTAAACATGACAAACTCATTTTTTTTAATGCCTTTATTTATATTAACATCCTGGTGAAGTTTAGCTAATGCTACTCTACCACGTAACCTTTACAGCGTCACTGAAACCGGTACCGTACCTCACCTCACAAAAATTCATATTCATTGTACAGTTGAACACCATCCTTTTATCAGCGCATAAGTTTTATTATTCCTTTTGGATATTTAAACATTACAAACTTTTTTAATTCATCCTCTGACGCATAGAGTCTTAGTTTTATCCTAACCCAGACAGCACTCGATAGCCTTAGGACAATCACTGGCCATACTTGGAGGATAAGCGGGACGTTCTGAGGACGTCCTAAACTGGGTTAATCCCGATTTCGGACCTCCTGTGGATATCCTTTTGGTGCAAATCGGGTTTGCCCACGGATGTCTTCAATGGGATAGTACATGGTCGTCCATAGGAAGAAAAAGGGACCAATTTGGGTTAAAATCGGGATATCCTACAGATGTCCACAATAGGATAGCCCGTGGTTGTCCATATGAAGAAAAAGGGACCAATTTAGGTTAAAATCTGAACAACCACAGACATTCACACATAGTTGCATCTGGTTATCCATAGTATCTACACAGGATCAAAATTGATCTTGTGTAAAATCGTGATTACTGTAGACAATTTAAAATTTGGGGTATACTCACCCTCCTTGCGTAATAAATAAATCTCATATTGCAAAAAAATTAACTCTTGTAAAAGAGGCATTTGCAAGATATGTGCATTTCCTGCGTAGTGGATAGATTACACAACCACCAATATTCTTGGCTAAAGATGTCGGTCTCGGATGACTGGGGTCGGGCAGGACTATTGCCCTTTACTTCAATACATCTCTGTAGACAGGGGGCCAGCCTCGTGCAGGGCGGGCGAACTTACTTTGCGTCGGCCCCACTCACAAATGTGAGCGGTGCAGACGATTTCGGCCCACCTCCCTAGGTCCTGGCTCGTTGGACCTTGCTGGCTAAGGCCTCTTCTGGCGTTCTTCTGTCTTGATCTTCTTTTCTTCGCCAGCTTGTCCCCCCGGGGGATAGTCATCGGTCAGTTGGGTGTTTTGGGTTTTTGGCTGGAGTGACTGCCGGTACACAGAATGCCAATTGACATCCTGTCATCCGGATCATCGGTAGGGTAAGGATGAGCTGTGTAGCTCGAGGAAGGGCAGACCTAACTGCTTTGGTAGCATTTTCGGTCTGCCCGGAGCTAGGGGGACTACAGGTACTGGACGGTTGTTTGTCCGGTACCCGCAGGGTTTACACAACCTGTAGTTTCAGGCTTACTAGGTGAGTATCGCAACAGAAGTAATTTGCACCTTGCAAGGAGAGCCATCTAACATGAATGAAACTAGCGCTAGGAACGAGCTAGCCATTATCCCCATTTTGGCTGTTATTAGGACATATTTTATAAGTAATGACTTCCGTCAATAAAATTCATTCATCACAATGAAAGTATAATGCAAATATAAACTAAATAAAAAAATTCTCATTTGTACTTTAGGTGAATTTATCAATTTATCATGAATTTGGGACCTACATTAGCCCAACAAGTTGTCCTATGGATGGCCCTAGGGCTAGCCTTTGGTTATCCCTACATAGGTTTTAAATAGGACATCAATAACCTTATAGATAGTCATGTAGGTTATCCAATGGATATCCCCATTTTGGCTGTTATTAGGACCAAAGGATAACCAGTAGACTTCCTATTGACATCCCAAATGAACAATCCATTTATCGGATATACGTGATCATTTTAGGCCATCCTGTGCTGTGTGGGAATTTTATTAAATTTATCCGGCTCCATTCCGTCCAGCCTTTCAACTGCCACGACGGTGTGCTTTGTGTATGTCTGGCTGGGTCCGGGATTGTTGTCGAAAATACATTATATTATTTGAATATTAATAAAGCTTTGTTGAATTGAACTGAATTGGATCAACGTGAGGGCCAATACATCATGTGTAGTAAATAGTAATTTACGTTACAAAACCGGAAAGATGTGTTTTGTAGGTCGACTCAAGCAGATTCCAGGGCAAGCCGCAGGTGAATCCTGGAAGCTTGGGGCGACCTGCAAAACACTGTTTTTTGGTTGTGTAACGTACAATTTTTTTTTCGGCCGACATTCTCATACAAAATCAATTTTGTATTATTTTTTTAATAAATTTCCTAACAAACACAATGACAAACAATAATAACTAATTAAATAAAATATTTTTACGACCGACAGCATTATACAACTTCAATTTCTTCTTGTAATACTTCAAAATCTGAATCCATATTTTCCACAACTTGTGATTTTTGAAAACTCATGAAAGTTAAGTGTATTTATCTATTATCTCAAGAATTAAGACAAGTTCGTTTCCATAGCAACGAGAATAACGGGGATCGGAAAAGCTTTTGACGCTCTCTGGTATCCACTTTCCGGTCTAGCCCAGAAAACATTAATTTCTGGCGGATAATTTCTTCAGAAAGGGTATTTTCTGGTCGATCGAAAAAAAAATTCAATTTATCATCTGGCTGGTTAAAATTTTGCACTCGCATTGATAATTTTGGGTGAAAATAGTATATTAAGTATCAAGAATGGTAAGGTATGTTTACTGGTCGACGGCAATGTTTGGAGACTGAACGATAGCGAAGCCTCGAATTTTGCCAGAAACTGGTACAATCCTTGACGTTTGCGATGCTTATACTGTTTTTTGCACGATCGTATTAAATTACACTTCAATTAGATTAATTTAATTTCTACTAAATATTTTAATTGAAGTATCCCCCCGCTCATCAGAAAATTTTACGGACACTTTCTAGCTACAGGGCTGAGGTATATATTATATTCATTTTACTTTACCGTTCAGATAACGGTGAGTAAATTACTTACCGACGTGTTAGGCCTAGCAATCAGTAAACATAACTTACTGTCTTGGCAACAAATATTGTAAATAAACAAAAAAGCTTGTTCATGCAAAAAGAAACTATTTAAATTGATGGGTTAAAAGTGGTAAAAGAAAATTACACTTATGCTGAGTTTACTAAGTACTTTATTAACTGATTGTACAAGAAGGCTAGGTTTTTTGATCTGTCAAAATGCAAGAAAGGAAACACAAAGCGCAAGTGCGCCTAATTCAAAATAACATGAAGCAGTACATAATAAGAAACTAATAATCTAAATCAGCAATCACACACTTGATTTGGACTTAACAGTGGTTGGAACAGATCTTCTCTTTATATGTATTTCGGCCGCTTGCTCGAATAACTCCTTCAGGACAGTTTATCAAACCATGTCTTTGACTTGTTTTACTTCATCCCAATCTAATAGTTTCTGTTGTAGATCTTGGATTTAGATCGATCTAAGCTCAATGTCTTCCTCGATGGATTTGCACTCGGATGTATCTGTTGTGGCTTGATCGGCTTTCAGTTCATCCAGCTGATGTTGCAGAGTTGCCCGATCCTCTAGCAGACCTGCGAGAGTTGCTTCAGCTTCGACCAGATTGATGTACACTTCAAATTCTTGTTTAAGCCAAGTCCCAATCCTCTCAACTTTTCCCTGAATCTTGGAATCCTGCCCCTGCTTCCTCAACGTCAACATATTTTCCAAAAGTTTGTTTAACGCCTCCACTTCCTCGACCCTCCTTTTGAATATATATTGTTTTTTGGTGTGCACCACTTTCATCTTGACTATCTCATTTTCCTTATTCATATTTTGCTGTTTCAAATGTTGACCTTTTCAAGTTCCTTTTTCCACTGCCTAAACTTATCACATTCTTCATGCGTAATGTGTAACTTCATTTTCGTTCATTTCACCGTGGTTGAGTTTAATGATAAACAGCGATCATCCTTCTCCTTCACTAATGTAGCCTGTAGAACAAAAAAACGGGGGGGTACAAGAGATTATTAAAAAATGACAATTTTATCCTTCTGTTAGTTCTACCTTAAAATTAGGTATTACCAATATTGTAGAAAATGGAAAAAGCTACAACCTTTATTTAAACTATTTTTATCTATTATTAATATTTGACGATTTACAGCTGTCAGCATGGTGAAAATTTGTGCTTCGTTGTATATTTTTGCAATTATCTCAATACCCGTTTCTCCTATCCAAAACTTTTGTTTAAAGAATTGTTTTCCACGGTGAACCGTTTTAAAATTACAGCAGCTCGAAATTTAAAAAATTATGAGACTTTCCATCTGCAGTAACTTAAAAATTTTTTTTAAACAAAAATTTGGGTAAATTTTATAATCTGCAATATTGATAATATCTAATTACTACATAGGAGGAATAGGGACAGATAATTGTAATAGTCGTATTGACAGATTAGTGAAAACTCAAAAAAAAACATTCCTTTAAAGAAATAACACTATTATTAGTCAGTTTTATTGATTATAGAAAATTGATAAGCATGAATAAAATCGAAACAATGCAGCAGACGATTTTCCAAAATTCAAGAATCTGTTTCAAACTTCGAGCTGCTGTCATTTTTTAAAAATTGTCCGTGGAAGAAAATTGTTCAAACAAAATGTTCGTGAAATTTTGTGATCTATAGTATTGATAATAGCCAATTACTACATAGGAGCAACGAGGACAGAGATAATAGGGTCATTTAGTGATATGGCAGTTTCCTACTTTTTCTTCCTCATTTTAAAGTATAACAAACCAATAGCCTCAGAAAAAAATTTCAGCTCAATTGAATCAATAGCCACAGAGATATTCGCATTTGAATAGAAACACGCTCGGCCAGCCAACAGTCCGTAGAGTGACGTCACTTGGCATGCGCCGATACCTATATTAGAGCAGTGATTTCGTAAGTATCGTGTCGTTTTTTTTTTTTTGGCGTAAAACCAGGTCAAACATGTTAGGTCCTTCGAGTATGTCACCGGGCATGTGAAATAATATTTTACGACATTTTTTTGTGGTCTCGAACTTTTTAAATCAATAAAAAGTGAAAAAAACGTATTTTTAAATAAAATTGTTTTTTTTTGTTTCTACCGCCATATTTGTTATGTATTCCCCTTTGACTATTTGTTATATTCGAAATACTATCAAATGAATAGAAAATTTATATCGCGCCACCATTCATCCAATACTGTTAGTTGAGGATAAAACAAATCAGAACATGAGTACACTAAAAGTATATCAAAACTCTATCTCAGTAGGTACAGGTTCACATCGGCTAGTAGTCGGTTAATTTTACTTGAGAAAGAATCCAAAGAAATCAATAATCAATAACAATTTATTAATCAGCCAGCAAATCTATTACACTTTTAAAACTACTTAGTCTAATTAGGCCTTGATTTATTTGTTCATTATTTTGTAAATTTAGTAAATGAATTAAAAATAAATGAATTGAATTTTGTATTTTACTTTTAGTTCAAGAATTTAAAATTTTTGTGCTTAAAATGAGAGCTCTTTATTTATGATGCATGCAAAAATACCTGTTGTATTCCGTGATTCAATATGGTCCCGAGTAATAACCATCCTTCACGCACAAACATTGGGTGTCGCGGGTTGTCGCACACTCTCTCCAATTTGACGTTTCCACATGAATCCTCGTACTTATATTGAAACAACCCGTTTCTTCTTTTGAAATTTGCTTCAAAATACCTGTTTACGATGCACCATAGACTGGATACTAACTTCCTTATAATATATTTGAGATTTACATCCCTTGTAAGTCAAAATTTTAATTTGACATTTGTTGGTTACATCACTTTTGCTTATCTTATTACAGTTTCAATTTAAAATTACAGCTTTTGAAATCTTCTATTAATTTATAATTGGATGATGATATAATTATATGCTTTCCAAAGCACTGAAGTTGAAATTTTTACTTGCCTCATTTTAATCTTTATTAATATTACATCATTTATTCCATGGATCAATTCAAAATCAATACTCCATTTACCAATATGATATTGATGTATTTATTTAATTTTTCTTCCTTTTAATTCTGATTTTAAAATATAATTTCGGCTTTCTTCAACTATCTAGCAAATTCGTCTCTAATCAATAATATTTTTTTTTTATTTTATTTTTTTTAAAACTTCAATCCCTGACATTTTATGATTGCTAGACTAAAATCTTATGAAATGACCCTTTTAAAATATATGAACATTTTCTTCAATCTGTTCTTAACTAATTTTATTATCCTTAATATCTTCTTTACTTTATTTGCAACATTTTCATATGATTTTTGTCATCTCTGACCTTATATTAAGCTAGTTTCAAAAGCTCTGATTTTCTACATAAACATGCTTAAAATTATGTAAAAAACACTTAAAATTATTGTGATTTCCCTTGCTGATTAATCTTCCTGAACTATTTAACTTATTTCAATACAATGCTTATCTCTAAAGTGGATTTTATATTATTTAATTACAATTTTCTCTTGTAAGAATTGATATCTAAGTTCTCAGACCTATACCGATTAGATCCTTGGAAATCTCCTACTGAAAATTGCTGGAAAGTTTCACTGAAATTCCCTCTACTGATTCGATGCACAATATTTAGGATGGTAAAGTTTCTCGTTATCAAAATCTCTAAGGATCAATTGCGTACCATGTATTTATTTTTAGTAATGTTTTAATCTGTAGAAAACTAAATTAAAGTTCAAATTCAAGGAATGTTCCCACTGAACATATCGTAAGTTAATAATCTAAGATTTTCCATACAAGAATCTTTACACGATTACTTATTTTGAGAAATTCTTATATTTTGATAATCATTGGTAAATTCTTTTTTATAGTTCATTTACCTAATTTAAGTGATTTATTTTAGTAATCTTGTTTTTAAACACCTTTGTGGTTTGTAGTTTTAAGTTCTTTTAATTTAAAATTGCACTTTAAAAAAAAAGTTTGTCTTGCGAAGATAACGTAAGTTATAATAACCTTTCTTAAATCTAGTCTTATAGAAACCTATTTGTTACATAGTTTTAATTGTCATTTGATAATTCATTCTCTTGTGATGAGAATCTGCACCTTTGAAACTCATACAAAGTTTAAAACTCATGTTCTAATTTTACAGAAGTGTAAAATTTGATTTTTATGTTAATATTATCGTATAATAGTTTCTCCTCATTTTGAATTTTTGGTTGCCTACTTTAAGGTAATAAATATCATGTCATTTTCCCCCCCAGCTAATAAAATTTGAAACACTTTGTAAATTCTGTTAGCTTTAGAATTTGACAAGATATTTATTTTATTATTGTCATTTCAAGTTTTAATTCTGCTCTTTTAAATATGGATAAATCATTATTAAAGGTACCGAACTTTGTTTTGTGTCAAATTAAAGCACACACTGTAGCGCTTTTATCAATATAAACGGTTTGGGCACAATTCGCACTTTCATTTCTCTAAAAATCAGATAAACTAAGAAATATATATTTTATGTATTGAAATCTTCACCAATCGATAAACTTTTTTATTTTTGAAAATATTTACATACATCCAGCGAGAAAATAAAGCCTAATAATCACAAAAGTTTTCAAAATAATATATTTTTTCCTAAAATGTACCGTGTGGCAACAGCGATTTTTTTTATCAGCGCTAAATGTGACATTGGGACGCAATTAATACACCTCGCATGCAGGTCAGATTAGTCGCGTAGAAGTGGCGGTTGTCGAAAATCATTAAGTATTCATTGTTCGGATAAAAATTGTGACAATCGAAAATGTGCTTGTTTTAAGGAAGGCCTAAAATGTTGCAACGAGTGCAAATGTCGTTCCTGTAACAACATTATTAAAGATTTCGAGGCAGATATGAACGAATTAGAATGCTATTAATGTAGGGCCTACATAAACTACATACTACATATTTATCTATCCAAATAGAAAATTTATTTCAACAATAAAACTCATTTTATGCGTACGTTTTTACTTTCATTCATTTAAAAATGTCTAATAAACTTACTAATTAGGTGGGTAGTTAGTAACACTGATTGATATTTATAAATTAGGTATTTATATCTACCTACCTGTCTTTTTATTATTAAAAGGAGACTATTTTATATTTATTGTACAATTTTTTAATATTAACAACATATGGTCAATACTACTGTACAATATATGAAATATTGAACAATAATATTGATCCCCTAGGTACTTTTGATCACTACTGGTTTTATATCTATTGATATAAGTTAAACTACCACATACACCCCGACTGGGACCGTCAGATCGTTGCAGTCGGCAGGCTTACTACAGCCGAGCGCGCAAGAATATGACTTTGGCCCGTTAAAAAAAATCGCTGACTCAATACTATGAACGGGACATGAAAAATTTTTATCCTAAAAACTTTTTTCAACTATTGGCGGCTTCAATTTGTACGCAGCATGTATATACATTTCATAAATAAATTTTTTTCTCGATTGTCTAAAATTACGCTACTGAAAATAACAAGTTTGAGTTTCCTATTATTTTTCCAACTTGAAAAAAAAAATAAATCGGGTTCACGTGGGACATTGTTCGAAGCGCTATTGTGTCTACTTTAATCTAAAAATAAATAGCTTGATAGCACAAATATTTTCAGAGATATAGCGGTGGAGACGTTATAAAACATATTTCGTTAAAAATCTATTTTTCTTGAGTTTTTCCGAAATAAAAAAAAGTTCTCGACCATGAAAAAATGTAAAAAATGATTTTGTGTACACGATTATCTTACTAAAGAATCCCACTAAGTCTGGTTTGGTTCTACGCCGGTTTTTTTTTCTCGAAAACTAAGCGACTTTACTTCCAGATTTTACTCTACTAACTTGCATTCAAAGCCGTGTTCACTGGGCGGTTCAGCCATCTGACGTCACAACTCGACTACATGGTTATCCCGAGCGTTTTTAAGCGTGCCGACTTTAATAATTTTTTTATACATGAAGGCGACCTCAGAAAATTCTAATTTTTGGCATACTTACTATACTTACCAAGCTCTTTCAGAATATGTAATAATAAAAAAAATGTTAAATGAGCCTATTGCAAAAATGTGCAGCGAAGCACAAATTTTCGCCAATCCGAGGGCAGTAACTCATAAAATATTAAGAATATAGAAAAATTGTTCAAATAACAGTCGTAACTTTTTCATTTTGTGCAATATTGGTAATATCTAACTTTAAGGTAGAAATAACAGGAAAGGAGATAATTGCGGAAAATCTGTTTTGACCGTCATTTTCCCAATATGACGGTCGTAGCAAACACGATATTTTTGTGGAAAACAATTAATGATTAAGTATAAAAAAAGAAAATCTCTTGTAGGAATTATTCACGGGACAAATAACAGATTGATTGAGGGGAGGTTTTTCGATGCAAGGTTAACCACTTTAGCCTACAGATAAACTAACTAGAAGTTTAGAATGTGCTTCTATTAAACATTTTAGGGCCGGTTTATCAGTGCGCGGTTAAATGTTCCTGTTACATAGCTTCCAGTCAACTATAGCTGGCTGTTAAAGTCTCTGTTAAATTAAAAAGTGTTTATCCTGCCTTCGACCAACCGGCAGTTAGAAAACCGTCAGCTACATAAAATATAAATTTGGCAGCAGAGTTTCAGTCAGATGGGATGTAGGCAATGTTGCCGGAAATACTAATTTGTAGCATGTTTAAAGAGTATGTACCTGTTTATATTTTGTGTTTCATGTATTTTTTAAAGGAAATTGTTTAAACAGGTTAAAAATAATACTTACAGAAAGTTATTTTTCGAGTAGAAATATGTTTTCCAATTCAGTAACTAAAAAAAGATGAAAATATAGACGTATAAACCACCGAAGGAAATAGATATTTGTAAATAAGCAACAATATAAATTCATAATTTCTAACCCAAGATTTTCGGTTATTTTTCATCCTAATTTGGTTGGTACTTTTTATT
Organism: Rutpela maculata; assembly: GCA_936432065.2. NCBI lineage: Eukaryota > Metazoa > Arthropoda > Insecta > Coleoptera > Cerambycidae > Rutpela > Rutpela maculata. The sequence continues at coordinate 131,453,224 of OW386292.2, read as the reverse complement.
CTTGTGTCTGTAATATAAATGATGACTGTCTCTGGGTACTCCGTTTGTGATAATGGAAAATAGCAATAAAAAACTAAAAAAGTCTGCAAATTTTAGTCCTTTGTTAGTCGAAATCTTTTATGAAATTCTATATTGTCTAATTCTTCAAAAGAATCGATTCTTTCCTTATAGTGGAGTCAATAGAGATTTTCACTTCGGAAAAATTCCAGGAAGCGGTAACTTTTGAGGATATATCCCTGAATATGTCAGGAACAACATACCAAAAGTTACCAACAATAGTCCTTGAGAGTAATTTTTTATTAAACAAAATATTTGCGGAGTACCAGTCTTTGTCAAATATATCTTAAAATATTTTTTTTCTTTCAAAAAGTAATTGCGCCATTCGAAAGTAAGGGAAATTTCACATAAAAAATGTATATGAAGTTTTTTTGTGCGATCAAAATGTAGGCTCCAGATTTTTTGTTTAGCGCACGAAAATGGAACGCGGAGACTAGTTAATGAAATTTACCTCACAAAAGCTTAAATGAAAGAAGAAACATGCAGTTATTGGATTATTATATTTTCAAATATAATTATGAATGTATGTAGGAATAGTGCATATATGAAGTAGGAACATAAAGAGATTTGCGATGAAATAGGTTAAAGCTCTACCATTTCTAAAAATATGAAGATAAAAACTTGGGTCTTTTACATTTTACTCTTGAAGTAATAAAAAGATCCGATGAGTGAAAAAATCTCAAAAAGTTATTTTTGAAAATATCAAAATTTTGAGATGAAAATATTTTGTATATATAACTAATATATAACTTTAACAACCTATTTCTCTGGTTTAAATCTCGTTATTAAATCTTTGTAGGTGCAATTTTTAAAGCTTGAAATTTGTAATTTAAGATGCTTCAAGGGGATTTACCTTAAAAATTAAATTAACCCCGTTTTTTTACGAAAATGGGTGAAATTATGGCTAAAATAAACGTTAATAATTTTTATAAAAAAATTTACTTAGCCTACCTGCGCAGCATATGTTTATAGTAGGACCTCAAAATAAGTAAATCTGATGATGAAAAAATTTTGGAATATATATAAACCCATACTTTTCACGAAATATTGAAAAACTCAAGTTTTTTCGGTAAATCGACTTAATGTTGACAATTTTTATCCTGTTTAAAATATCGACAACATATTAAAAATATTCACGTAGTACAGGGCTATGAGTCAAATTATAATACTTGAATAATAGAAAGAGATTGAAAGTAAAACAGCATCTTCGCGGTAAGCGGTACGTATCACCTGTCTCACACGCTGTGCTGTGTGTGTGCCCGCAGAGCAATTTAAAAGTATTTTGGGCACTTTTCCATAGATCATCTAATAATGCTATGTACAATAACACTTTTCTCAGCTTCTTTTTAAGTTTTTATGTGAAAATTTAAATTGTGTTTGAATTGAATAGTGTATTGAATTATTTTATTGCTTGATACACGGCTATATTGGATCGGCCAATTTGAATTACGATTTTTTGACATCATAATCTGTTTCAGCGACCTCGACAACCCCCTTATATGTCAATTTGAATTAAATTTTTTTAAAATTTTTCAACTTATAATAATTTTGTTAAAAAAGTTTCTTTTTGTTTAAATAATTAATAAATAAATTTCTCACGATTATATGTTTATCTCTTTGTACTTTAAGCTATGTAAAAGTGATATCAAAAGGTTTTAGGAAAATCGAAGCTTCCCGTAATTATTCCGAAATAATGCATATTTTCAGCCTCTATTGACTCCACTATTAACTGTATAAGGTCTTCTCTCATAATCAAAAAAAGTCCTCATCTTCCTCACTAACGTCGATTTCTTCAAAATACATTTGATTTTTATATTTTCTTGACACAAACACGAACAAACGGTTTATAACCTTACTTTATCCATGTAAACAACATTGTAGCCTCCAGCTATCTCCATAACAGGCAAAAAAAGCGTTTGTTAAAGTAGCCGTGACTTTGCCTTACGGTTTGGGTTAACCGGAACACTAATAAACAATTTGACGTTGATATGACCGACAGCTAATTCTTGACCAACGGCTAAAGTACATAACCGTGCACTGATAAACCGGCCCTTAATATTGCAACTTCACATTCTAAACTTCTAGTTAGTTTGTCTGTAGGCTAAAGTGCTTAACCTTGCATTGAAAAACCGGCCCTGACTGTACTACAACTTGATAAGGCGTGCTTGCTCTTGTACCAGTTTTTGTACCCTATTAAGGTGCTGTTCCGCCTGCTTACTAGTTTGTACATTTTCGAGTTGTTGAATGAGCTCGTCTCTCTCTTTTTCCAGAAGCTGAATTTTTGTTTCGTGTTCCGCCAACACCTTGTAGTCCATCATGTACTGGTTATTGGTGGCGAGCTGCTGTGCCAAACTCTATTTTATGATGAGTTGCTTTTGAATTTCTAGCAGCTTGAGATTCAAATGTACTTCGTGGTGTGGGTTTCTTGTTCTAATTGAATTTAGGTGGGTGTTTCACCCTCGGTCATCAATTCCGGCATCAGGTAGTTGTTAAACTTGACTCCTCTAATGTCTTACCTCCATCTCAGTCTTCTTCTGCACTAAATTGATTGCCTCAAGCTGACATTGGATTTGCAGCAATTTCACCAAATTTTCCCTTACTAAATCCATATCATTGTTCTCTAAGCCGGTGCTTAGAGTCAGCGCATAAGCACTGACGTTATATGTCATACTGATCTTTGAGGTCAGAAATTTTTTTATTGGGTACCTCATTGACATTCTGCAAGATGATTACTTTCTCATGAAAGCCGGTTTTATCCACTAGAGTGGGACTGCTGACAGTTGCACAGTGAGGTCACGAATTTTGATATTCAAATTTACGATCTGGTTCTTAAGTAGCTTAATTTTTGCAGAGCAGATCATAGACCCACCCACAATCTGCAGCTTTAAGTGTTGTACGGTCTTTTTCAACTCATCAATCTCAGCTGTCTTGGCTTCTTGACAATGAGCTTGCGCTTAATTTTCCTCGCCCTATCTGCGTAGCGAACCGTAGATAGCTTCTCATTGAGATTGTAATTAACAGGACTAATATAAAAAATCCCTAACGTAATACCGTTACCGCCCAGCAAATCTTGATTATTTAGCTGCTACTCCCTCTTGACATCCTGGAGCAACTTGGTTTTGATGGCATCTCTGATACATGGAGTGCCAGAACTTTCAAGCCTCATAATCATAGGCTTATATTACTCATCTGCTAATAGTAACTTACCTATCTTGAATCCCATTCCATTGAGGTTATGGGCTGTGATGATGATTGTATTGATGTAATCTTTGACTGAAGTACAATTGATAAGCTGTGTGGTTATAAGCGTACGGAGGAGGCCAACTTATCTGGTGAGTCCCGCATCGCCAAACCACATTTTTAATTTCTGCCAAGCTTCGGCAGCAGTTGTAGCTTCTTGCACTTGCACATAATTAATTGTGTCCAAGGATCAAATTAGATCAAACGAGACATGCATTTAGCGTCGGTGGATTCGGCACCGCCCGGTGAAGTTTCCATACAGTCCCAAAGGTCTTCGTGTCGTAAGTATGCTTCCATCGGGAACTTCCTTGTATTATAATTTTCAAGTTCTTGCAGTTTTTCAATATGTGGATAGAATTGTGATTATTCCCAGCACCGTTCGACATTTTTGCCTCCTTTTTAAGTTATTCACACGCGGTCGCAGCATTTCTGATGTCTCTTTTTGAAGTACGGTGTTCCTCACAAAAATATTACTCAACACTTTTCTAGTTTCCAAATCTTTTATTTGCATTACTCACTGGGCCCATAACCTGATAGATATACTACCATGCGCCTAATTCAAAACAACATCAAGCAGTACATAATGGCTGGTCCATATGATACATTCTGTAGAGCAAAGAAACGGGGGACCCGTGAATAATTCCTTTTTTTCAAATAAAGAAATATACCTAGATATTCTTATCTCTCCACTTCCATAAGAGATATGGAAGTAAATATAACCCAAGTCGTTAAATCGTTACCACTAATGAATTACGCCAAATATCGCTGAAATTTCAAAAACAGTTTTTTGCCAAAATAAAAAACTATTTCTGTAGCACAAAATAATTCAGACTGTTTTTTTTTAAATATGTATGTTTATTGCTGATTTTTTTTTAGATACCTCTCAGTTATTTGTTTAAAAAGAATTATTCGCAAACATCTACATCCTATGGCCCTATTATCATGAAAGTTCACTTGGAGAAATCTGGATTTGTACTAGGAGAAATGATCAGAGTTAGAGTGAATGTGAGGAATATGTCTACTGCAAGTATTGCAAGAATTGAAGTTCGACTTGAAATGGTAAATATTTCGTATTTTGTATATACCGCGCAATATTTGAACTTAATGATAAGCTGAAATAGTTCTAATAGTGATATTAATTATTTTAGACAATCAAATGTTTATCAAAACAACCTCATAGGGAAATAAAAACTGAAAGCGAAGTATTGGAGACTGCCAGCGGTTCTGGTGTTGACGCTAATTCCTTTGGAGGTTTCCTCTTCGGTGTGAGGGTACCAGAGTCCACAGAGTTGCCTAATTTCACTTCCTGTCAATTTTTTCAACAGTTAGCTGCAATTTATGTAAGTGCGGAATATCTTACAGAGTGGGCTGTTTATACTGTGGCTACAAACCCAAGCAGCACATTTAGTTAGTTTCAACTGTTTAAAGCCGCTATAACCTGAGATTGTTGATATAACGTAGTTGCAACTTATCTTAAGAAATGCCAGATTGAGTCATGTTGACTTTGATGTAATTTTTAAGAAATATTTACATTATTATTGCTTAACATTTAACTATACATTTATTTAAAAAGTTACAGAATTATTATTTTTTATATTCGAAATTAAATCCACTATTTTAATGAATTTCCATGCTCGACTTAATATTTCATCTGTAATCGTCCTTAGTCTTATTTCTGTTCGTAATTGTGGGGTAGCTTATTCCATTTTTGCTATCAGTTGAGGTACGGCTTTTAATTTTCTTATTGTGGACAAGTTCTTTTGTCGTACCACACACGTAGTGTGTCCAATGTCGTTATATCTAGTGAATGACCAGCTCACTACCGCATGACAGTCCGCCAATTCTTAGATCGAACGTTTCCTGATCATGGATCATGGAATCAGGCATAGTGGACTTACTCTGTGGTCTGCACGGTTCCCAGGTTTATGCCACTGAGCTTTTTTCATGTTGAGTAGCATGAGAGAAGTTGCCTATAGTGAGAAAATTCAAAGATGTGCTCAGCTGATAGCAAAAATAGAGCAAGCTGCCCTACAATTACGAATTGAAATAGACGACTTCGGTTGAAATAAGAAGGAACTATTGGATCTCATTTCAATCATGAGAAATAATAAAGAACAATGTTAAAAATTATCGAATTTTTGCCCCTCTGAGAAAAGTAATTCAGTGGCATAAAATACTTATTTTGGTATTAGGATTTTTTTCTATTAAATAAAGATTATTATAATGTACTGCTTGGGAATCTGCCGACTCTTGCCTTTAATACAGTTCACCTTGTTTTAATCTTACCACACCATTGTGTATTTAGGTGAGAGCTATACTAAAAGGCCCTCATCCTGACATGGAATTTAAGGCACCAATCAAACTAGGGCACATTCCAAAGAGAGAGCCAGATACTCCTTCAGCATCTCCGACTTTACCCCTACAGACTCCTCCAGAATCACTGACTTTACCTTCACAAGCTCAAGTTATACCTGTTCCATTAGCAGGTAATTTAATTGAATCATTTTCTTAATAGCACAAAGTGGTTTCGGCACAATGAGAAAGGATCCGGAACATTTCTTATGAGCTTGGGTTCTCCATGAAATCTGCTAATATTCTGAGGAATCGTAGTTCTAGGTCAAGTCATTAAAAGTCTTGATGAGCATGGAGCTCAAAAGTCAAGGTTTTGGAGCTGCAGTGGTTTGAAATGGAGAAATCATCGAATTTGCTTATGAAAAAAAAAAAAAAAAAATTATTCCTCAATTAGGTATTTACTGAGACCAAAATAAGGTTTCATTGTTTCATTGACCTAGTACTACAATTATCAAAATATCAGAAGATTTCATCAAGCCTTTACCATATTTTCCATCCTTTCTAAATTTTTAATATCTTTACTCACATTGCTATTAACCGTATTTGAATTAATTCGATGATATGTTATCTTTTATTGTTGTACTCAACAGGTGTTCCACATTTACCATTGACAAATGACTACCGACCTCAAATCGCATATATAGAGCTGCTTCCTCCGTATTCAGACTTCGATACAATTCCTTGTTTGCCATTCTTCTACCAACCAGTACTTCTCCCACCCATGCCTTACTATAGACCTCATCCGCCATCTTCTGTACCAACTGTCCCACCAACAGAGCAACTTGAGGCGTCTGCAAATCCAGTGGCTTCTCATCCGCCTTCGAATATACCAAGTGTGTCACCAACAGAGCAATCTGAGGAGTCTAGAAGTTCCTCTCTGCTTCTGCTTATACCAAGTGGGACACCAACAGAGCCGTCCGAGGAGTCTACATGTCCATCGGTTCCTTCTACAACTTCGTCTCTACCAAGTATGTCGCCAACGGAACCATCAGAAGAGTGTACAAGTTCTTCCCTGCTTCTGTTTATACCAAGTGGGACACCAACAGAGCCTTCTGACGAGTCTTCGGTTCCTTCTACATCTTCGTCTCTACCAAGTATGTCACCAACGGAACCATCCGAGGAGTCTACAGGTGTTTCGGTTTCATCTATACCAACTGATTCGCCAATAGGGCATACAAGTTCGTCGGTTTCTTCTCTATCTTCATCTTTACCCAGTGCGTCACCAACAGAGCAACTTGTTCCTCCTGAGAATCTGAGTTAGAGGTGAGTTTTTTCTATTTCAAAGTCTATATTCTCAATGAGGAAGATGTGTATTTTAGATAGCATAATCTAATTCCTAGAATAATTGTAGATTATATGTTTGGAAGATTTGATTATTCCTAAAATAATTTTTAAATATTCCAGATATTACAGAAATATTCTTTATGCAAATGGCACTGTCTATAGATATTCTACGATTATCCAAAACGCATATCAGAATAATCAAGTTACACTAGGAATATTTTAAAAATATTATCATAATATTTTCCCCTCAATAGAATATTCCTCGATTATTATTCCACTCTTTCACGAATATTATGGGTATAAGCTTATATTATTTTTGCATACAGATTAATTCCTATTCTATTGGGATTTTTGATGTTGCCTTACATAAAAATAAATCGATGAATTATAATAACCGATTTTAAACTGAAATGACTGTTACCAGTTATATGATTATCTTCTTGACTTATTGCTTAATATACGAGAGCTATACCAGAAAGGAACGAAACTACAACAAAAGACACGATAATTGTTTACAACTATCGATTTCTAACTGTTGGTTATCATCAGAATCATCAGTGCAGCCCATAGTGCATGTAAAATTCTGTCTCAAGGTATCGAAGAATTTATATGTTAGATTGCCAACACGAATTATCAGGTGAATACTCATATAAACCAGTAGTAGGACTAAGTCGGAGACTTATAACCAAATTTATCTACCAAACCCAAGGAACAATTTAAAAGTCATTTGGACTTGAGGAGGTTTTAAAAAAGGTTTGTCGGGGTTAAGAAATTGTCATGTGCTTTATTAATGTTGTAGTTAAGGCCTTTTAAGCTTCAAGTATATTTGCTCTTATATAGTAAGTTTTAAAGCATTCTGTAAGACCTAATTATAAAGCTAATTTGCTTCTAGGATAATATGTATTTGTAATGGATTTATCATAACCTACATAAAACTCTCCATAAAGCTAATTATGAACGTCTTAAATTCTATTTAGATTTAAAAGAAGGTTTAAATTATTCTTTAATTATTCTTTATGGTTTTAACATATTAGACTCTTAAAACATCCTTGATAAATGTTGTGATGAAACCGTTATGAAGAAAAAAAGGCCTCTATAAATCTAAAAGGCAAATTTTAATTCCATATTTCCAAAACCTCAATAAAACATTTATTATAAAAATAATAAACAATATGTCTGCCTGAAGTGTCGTTGATGCATGTGTGTGTGTGTGTGTGTGTGTGTGTTAATTAAAAGCATTTCACGACTTACTAATGTGTAATTAAGTCTTTTTTGGAAAGGTGGAAGAAAATAAAAAAGAGTGGCCATTTTAAAAGGACTGTTAAAAATTGTTTTGAGGTTAAGTTTTAAGTTTTTTGTATCAAATGTCAACGTCCCAAACGTTTTATTACAGCTTTTATCAAGTCCATTTGATCTTCGCCAAGTGCATTTGCATTTTTGTAAGGAAGGGATTATTTGTGATAGTATACAAAAAGACTTAAAAGGGCTTCATTTAGAGTAAATGTTCTAGGTCATTACCATTATTAGAATATATAAGGCGTGTTTTATTGCTAGTTCGAATGTACTACTACGAGTAGCAAATTTTAGGTGTCAATAAAACGTTTTGTCAATGTTGCCACAAGAGCTTCAGTGATTTAGCAAAATGTACCAAGTTACTGCAAATACTCACGAATAAGAATAACACTATGCCTAAGAAAAAACTAAAGGCACAGTACAGATACAAGCTGTAACTTCTTTTTGGCTCTTACATTATGAATCGACATAATAAGCTACTGCTTATAGAGCTGCTGCTGCTGGAATTACTAATTTATCTAATCTATCTTATATAAATATATCTTGTCATCCAATTCGTGGATTTCCAAATCCAAATGATTATCTATTTTTTTTTTAGAATCTTTACTACACTCATTTTGTATATATTTTAATAACTTCAATATGTATAGTTTCAGTTTCTTCTTATTTATTTTGTATTTTAGTTACTTTTGGTTTTATGACCAGTGATTCTACTCTTTCCACGATCAAATTCGGTCGTAAGAAAAGTAGCAAACGTGGAAAACATAGTGGTCAATAAAACGGCAGGATGCATTCCTACTTCTACGAGTAGGAGATTTCTGGGGTCAATAAAACTCGCCTATAGTTTAAAAAGAGGACCAGTGTTGCCAAATCAAAATTTTAAAAGTTATCAGACGACGCTTTAAAAAGTTACTAAATCTTACTAAAATTTCACTAGATTTGAAATTGAAGCTCTCATCTTTAATTTTCAAAAGTTGCAGTGTCTGTAGGACACGTAATTTTTTGAGCTCTCTGAGCACAGCATAGCTCTGAGCGTCCTCTATCTGATTATTTCGTTGCCAGACTTCGTACTCTGTATTGTATTAAATGGTTTGTAACTAGAAAATACTGTTTGTCTACGAGCCGCTAGAGGGCAACGAGCCCAGGCTATTCGATTGTAGCGATTCATGGTCAATAAACTATACTGTTACTTCAATTAGCAGCTTTTAGACGAGAGACACGTGCGGAGCGGGGAATCGAATAAAAGAGATTCTGTTAGGGTCTACAGCCTACGTCAGCTATAGACACTACAGGCATCTTTGTCTGTGTCCTTTGCACGGAAATCAGATATGTCTGTCTCTTTCATTCGATTCCCCACTCCGCGCGTCTCTCTCGTCTAAGAGCTGCTGATCGAGGTAACCATAGAGTTTACTGACCGTGGTAGCGATTAACGTGAACAGTTTTGTATTAAATAGATCGCAACTCGAATTTAATGTTTGTCTACCTACCAGTAGAGTGCAATAAATTGGATGATTCAAAAATCATTAAAAATGGGCATTTTCATAAAAGTTTTCACTAAATTACTAGATTTAAAAAAAATCACCAGATCTAGTGAAATTTCACTAGACCTGGCAACACTGGAGAGGACTGTAAAATGACAATCAGGTTTTTAGTTGGCCGGCCATGTTCTTCTTGTTATATAAAAGTATTCAAGGTCAATCTCACAATTATAATTATCACTTTTTCGTTAGCAAATTAAGATAGAATTACAAGAAACGACTGAAAATTACCGTGGGAACCGAGAAGTAGCCCACTTTTTTAAATTTGCTGATTACGTGTCTATGCAAATTTTGTATGGATATTAATTAAAATCATTATTATTTCTGAGGGGCTCTTGTTTTTTGGGCCTTTCTTATGTAGTTTTAACGATAAACTGCCATTGGTTTTAAATTTTTTGTCATACCTGATGGCTTTTTATTACCTTTTAAATCGGCCTTAGAGAGGTTATAGTGTTCTACGCTTTATACATTTCAAATTCTATTTTATCTTCAATAAGTCTGATGGTGTGTTTGCTTACATCAGTTTAGAAAAAATAAATGCAATAATAAAATTATTTGAATTCCTTCGTGGACATTCTTATAGCTTCTCAGTTCTAATATGGACTTATAAGACTTTTAAAAACCAGTTTTGAAGGTAGCCTTCTAGGTGTTTTCTAGAAATGCAGGAAGCTAATAGAAAAGCTTCTTAAAATAGGTTTTAAGAAATATTTTAAAACGGCCCGAACAAGGTTTTCAAGAGCAGCATTATGCCTCACTAGGGAGTTTTATGATGGAATTTAAAAAGGCCTTAACAACCTTCATAAGGGTGGGCCCTTTTAGTTTACAAGTCACTTTATGATGGTATTAGGATATTGTTACAGCAAAATAGATTTTTTAAGGCATTTTATAAATAGTTTTATAGCACCCTTGTATACATTTAAGAAACTAAAATTGTTCCTTGGGAAATCTTTTACAAACTTGGAAAGGCTTTAAAATGAGTCATATACCAATAAATACGTGATTAATTCTAGATAAACGTGATTTATAATAGCTAATTGCCTTCGCTTTAGCGACATTATTAGATAATGGAAATTTGATGCCATCTCTTACGTATAGTTCCAACCGACGTTTGTGTGTTTAGGTAATGGAAATATTCCTGTATTTTTTCCCTGGAATATTATTGTTTTCTTCTTAAAAATCATATATCTTCTAAGAATATTAGACTATTGTCCAAAAGAATGTTCTTTTATTATTCTTATGAAATATTCCCAAATCAACATGTTAAATTTTATATATTCTTAGAATAATAGAATAATATTTCAAATATATACATTCCTCAGAGAATATTTAAAAATCATTCTTAGAATTTCTTACGCTATCTGAGATAACAAAACAGAATTGCATGAAAGTTGTTTGTTGTTGGAAAGTTTACTTAATTTCTAGCCTAGTTAAAAAATTACAAGCTAGGAGGTTAGAGAGAGTGGACGTTTCTTGTACGCAGGCAACAGCGCCATCTGTTGCTACAAAACTTACAATTATATTATAATAATTGGAAATTACACTGAACCAAACATATCTAGAAATACTTATAATTAAAAAGTATAGTTGAAGTAATCTTATTAGTGAGAAGTGTATGAGCAAGGGGAATAAAAAGGGCGGCAATTCATCTCCCGTCTGTACTCCATTTTTACGTTAAGTGAGAGAGAAGATACCGGCGTTTCGATGTCGGCCATCTGATGTAGCGTGTGGTCATAAACTTGTGAGTGTATTGTCTAACCTAAGACTGCAGTTAGAGACACCGCACTTGAGCTTATACTGTCAGGGTGAAGATATAATTCGATAATTACTTTATATTTCTTGATTTGGTAATGTGTTTTTGAAAATAATTTAAGTAAGTTTTGTTACCAATTCATGCAGTGCTTTGGAGGACATTGTAAGTGTTATATCATAAATTATTATTATTTTATATCTATTTACAATATAATTAAATCCGGCTCTGCATTCTGCACCCCTTGCCTCTCAACGTCGTTCACAAATGTGATTGCTTCAAATATACATTGATATGATGCACATGACTTGATAAATGAGTTTATTACTCCATGAACGGTATATTGTATCAACGAAAATGTGTTCATAGTTGATCAATGATGCTAGTACATTATCAGTGGCGTATCCAGCTTTTTGGGGCGGAGGAAACAATCTGTTTAAAAGGCGGCACAAAAAAGTTGCAGATAAAAATGAAATATGGAGTTTTATGTACAGCATAGTGTTTATGGCAATTTTTCAAACTTAAATTCCCTGTCTTTTCCAGGAGTTTTGGAAATTTTTTCCAGGTCTGATAATGGGCCTTTCCCACGTAATGGAACTTGATGATTATTTTTTCATAAATCATTTATTAACACCTAATAAATATTGTATAGACACGTCATATCGTATAATATTTTAATTTTAAATGGATATTTTAAAAATGAAAATACTGTCTTATTTACTCCATATTTCAAACAATTAAACGCTCTCAAATTACGTCATGAAGGGATTCTCCAATCAAAATTAAACAATTTCTGGCTTCATAGGGCATCTGCACGTGGCTTCAAAGCTAACCTCAAAAATATGTATTTCTTAAGATTTAAAACCCTTTCGCTGCGCAGCGCGGTTTCACGTAATTCTCGTGTAGTGCGCAATAAATTGACCGCTTGCGAGTATACGCGCTTGGAGCACGCAGATCCGATATTACGTTACTATTTGATTTGGTTTATTGTATGCATAGTCTATTATTATATATAAAATTGAAAGAAAAACAAAAACCAAGTGCTCTAGTTTCAATAATAATAATTTATTTTTAAAAAATGGTTAAAAACAGTACAAGTGAACATAAACATAAAAACAAAACAACTTTCTTATCAAAAATATTAAGGTACAACAGAAACTTGTGTAAGTATATAAAAATGTACTAATAGTACATATACGCGTGTTAAATCGCTTTGAGCAGTCTGAACCAATTTAAAAACGACAGGCGAGTTAACGCGCTTGGAGCACAGTGGGCCCATTTATTTTTTGCGCGTATACACGCTTTGAGCAGTGAAAGGGTTAAGAGTATTACCCCAGCTATTATTAAAATTTCTGCCTGGTTCCCGTATTTTCAACTAAAATCTAATTCAGTGTAATGTTTATGAAGTTCTAAATACCTTGTCCTAATAAAATAGGACTCTTTTTGTAGGTTGGAAATCTAACCTGTAGTTGGCAGTCTATTTTTATTACTCAACAATGTTGAAAAATTATTTACGTGAATTTTTAAATATTTCCTTGGAGCCAGTACGGTTCCAAGCTAAAAATGCGTATACAAACATTAAACGTGAGAATAAACTTGAAAAACTTAAAATTTAAGGTTATGTTGGGTACATGATTCAGATGTCCTATACGAACCTGTTGACGTTTCTGAATTGTACATCTCGTCTGGAAACCTGCCGCTGAGACTATTTCCATGTTGTCTAATGTATATGAATGTTTAGCGTTAGAGGAAATGCTTTAATTATTTCATTAAAGAATGCCTACTTTTTATCTCCGCTTTTGAAAATAATGAATTTTCATTGAATAATACCACCTACTATAATAAAAATGATAATAATTAACAGACGAAAGACACTTACATGTCGGCTCCCAACAAATAAATGACACTTGGCAACATTGATGGAAATAAAATAAATAGATAGGTTATGCTCTCTTATTTACGATTTACGTTGTGATCGTACAGATCTAGTATTTTGACTTCATAACTGTATTCTTATTAATTATTTAAAAGTGTGTGTGTGTGTACTGGGTAGCTTGATGACATGTCTGTCAATTCGGTAAAGGTAGAAAGAGACAAACACTTATACATCAAGCATTTTTTCGCGAGCTTTGGTAAGCTCGCGAAAAAATGCTTGATATATAAGTGTTTGTCTCTTTGTCAACTAACTATAGTAAGGTGTAAAAGAGATGGCTATACATACATAACCAATTCACATCTTAATTATATATAGCCATCTCTTTTACACCTTACCACAGTTAGTTGTGGTAAACTCGCGAAAAAATGCCTAGACAATCTGGTCATATGTAGCCTCTACCAAGGGTGCTAGAATAAACTGATTGGTCATTCCTCTCAATGTGTCATCAGTGTAGAAATATTGCCGCCAATTTTAAATTCATATAACATAATAATTTTTTCTGTAGTAAAGAAGCAAATTTCGCAAAAAAGAAAAATGCGGGTGAGTTTTTTTAAAGAGAACTTCTCAAATATTCAATAAAAAAAAAACGTGGGAAAGCCCATTGATGAGCAAGGAGGCGGGGGATAAGAAAATTATTTTAATATAATACACATCTTAAATACTTGATTGGATAAGAACATTATTAGGTTCTCGAAACTTCGTTGCCAATTCATTAAAAGCCTATCTCCATTTTCAAATACCACGTTAAAATCCACGTTGATATGGAACAATTAACATTATTAAAATGAACATAATAAAGAAGTAAAATATATGTAACTTATGAAATGGTCATTTATCCATGATAGCTGCATAGTCCAATCAATGAATGCCCAAAAGGGGAGAGAACATGGAGGAGAGGAGAATTTTCCTCTTCTGGAATGTGTTGGTAGTCAGGAGGTAAACATACTAAAAGTCTCCGTCCCTAGCCCTGCCACTTCAGGGGTAGAGGGGGGTGGAAGTTAAAAGGGTGTCTTCAGATTAAGTTCATTTCACTGTATATTAAGGAAATGTATAAATTTCGACAAAATATTACGTTAGTAAATACGTCGAGTGTTGTAAAATAAAGATTGTTTTGTGACTGCGACCACGGTAAACCGCTTTAATAGAAATATTCAAGGTACCTCATTAATTTATTTACTAATTATCTATTTTGGCTGGTGAAAATCTCGTAAACTATAACACATAGGAAGAAAATGAAAATAGACATTCTTGTAGGAAATTTAATTACCTATGTTTAATATAGCATAGATTACCTTTTTCCATACGACACTTCGTTTCCGAGTTATAAGCGAAGAATTTAAAAAAGGAACCTTTCCACCCCTCCTCTCCCTGAAGCGGCGGGGCTAGGAGCGGGTACTTTTAGTATGTTTACCTCCTAACTTCCTCCAACGCATTCCTGAAGAGGAAAACTCTCCCCTCCTCCATGTTCTCTACAAGATTGGACTAGCAATGTTTTAAGAGTTTATGTGTATTTGTGGCAATACTGAGTGTATGCATTCCATTTGCAATCATCGTCTTCAGGTCCTAAAAAAAACTACTCCATTAAAAATCTTTGATGGATTTTAAGCGACATAATACAAGAACATAGTATTTTGCTCCATACAACATACCGCCATAAAAGTATCCGATGGGTATCAGCCAATCGCGCATTAAATAAGCAGATCTTAAGCAAAACTCTTATTCCTCCAGAATTGTTGGTCATGAAAGTAGTTCAATTTGTTATAGTGGAGTCAAATTAGGATTTTAATGTGAATTGTCTAGTCATGGCATTTTTTCTGTTTCAACGTGTTCAGGGGGTCAACTTAACACGTTGACTGTCCATATTATAACATTGTGGAAACCGTGGTACGTCCACTGCAAACTAAATAAAAACCTGTAATTATTTTTTCCATTAATACAATTTTTTGCGTGACCCACATACGGTTCATGGACTCCAGCGTCCGTGACCCATAGGCGGGTCACGGGACAGTCAACGTGTTAAGTTCACAGCTCAGTTTTGCAATTTCTGTGAAGTCAGCGTATTGTTTATTTAAACAATTTAATTTTTTAGTCCGCATTTTGTATCGGTTTTTTTTGAATATCTCGAAATCTATGTCATATGAAAAACAATAGAAGTACATAAACTATAATTCATTCCAATTGTTATTGTTATTTTAAAAAAATTAAACATTACAAAATTATGCGTTTTTAAACAAATCATTGTTCTTTCAAAAATAGTGGATAATATTCAATGAAATTTTGAAAAAAAAATAGCTCTTATAAAGTACAATCACCATTTAAAATTTCAAATCAAAATGATTACTAACACGGCTCAAATATACAATTGTTACTAAAACTTTGCACCCTTGTGAAATCCTGCCATCAAGACCAAGAAATGTGTACGATGGCTCAAACTATAGCATTCTATAAGTACTTTAAGATCATGGAAAAAAACTTTTTTTTTTCAAATTTTAAACCCATTTTATTGCAGTTGTTTATAGTTTTCGAAATTTTAGTTATAAACAAATTCAAATAACTCTCTGGTTTTTTTATGAAATCAAAAACTGTAAACAAATAATGAAGGTAGATTAAAAAAGCCAACTTTTGAAAAAAGGATAATGTTCTACTTGCATTTGGAGCTGAGATGTTAGTTTTTATGTTTAGTTCACTTATAAATAAACACAATGGCGGCTCGTGATATTGTCTGCAGAGGAGGCTTGATGTTTTGAATGACAATTAACTTGCAATATTGAAAATTGAGATATACCTAAGTAGACATTTCTACAAGTAAAAGATAATAATTTGAAAGATTGGAAGATATGCTGCTTCTTCCAAAGGGAGGCCCAGCCTCCCCTGACGAGCCGCCATTGAATAAACAAATCTATATTTCTTCTCGAAATTTGGGCTGGTTATTCTCCAAGGCTTATTATTTTGTTTCTGCTGTTTGATGATAATCCAAAGCTACAATTGTAAAAATAACATCGAAAAGCGGCTTTGAGAACATAATGCACATTATCAATTTTTTTAATCTTTTTTTAATTTTTGTCACGAAAATGGTAAACCACCCAGGTAGCAAAGGCACGTGAAAATGACGTGAAAAAATGGTCAGGAGTGACGAGAAATGACGAGTTAGATGACGTAAATGAAACGTGAAAATGACTTCCTAATGTCTCAGACGAATGACGTCTTTTTCAGGTTATATTTGGTAATCCCCCCAAAGTTTTTCAGTAATAGGAACATATATATAAAACTACATACTAGTTAGTAATCTACTTGATAAAAATAAAATAATTAATGCATAAATAAGTTTTGTCCTAATGAATTTGTTTGTTAGCCATCCGTAATTTTATTTACATTAACATATCTAATATTGTTTACCATCACTCCAACTTTTTCTCACAAGGGTTGCCTGCAAATTATAATGTTTATTAAGTTACTAAATTCATTTTTACTTACCTTTACCAATTGCGGTCCGTAGGATTCGAACCTACATGTCTCCCGTTGTCCGTATTACAGTACTGACGCTTCAACCAACTGAGCTAGCTTGGCGACCGCTATTTTGGATGCTAAAAGCAGTATTTATGGTGGTGAATGAAGTCTTTATTATGTGAAATTGAATTTCTTGCCTTATTTAAAATATATGAAAATCTTTCAGGTTCTCGCTTCGAGTTACTAGTATTTTTATTTATTTATAATTATTAAGAAGAACTTATTTAATTTAATTAAACTGTCACCAGTGCCACCTGGGAAGTACGAGTAGTTGTTGAACATGTAATTATTACATTAATTATTATTAGTGGCGGTTCGTTAAAAAAAATATATTTTCCCCATATCTCGAAATTGAAGAGCAGAGAGGGAGAAATCAGAAAAAAAAATTTTCCTTATCTCAAATTTGATGAGCGGTGGAGGGGAAGTCAGGAGTCAACTATTTTAAGAATTAAAGTTTTAAGTTGAGGTACTTATACAAACCTGGGAAGCGTGTTGGAGAAAAAACGGTAAAGGTGTAATATCGTCATCTACAACATAAATAGAATATTTAATGGTCTAAAACAGACCTAAAATTGAAAAAAACCAATAAGCAATTATTACCTTAAAAAAAAACAACTAAAATTTCTTTCGCAATCAAAAAAAAAACGGAATGAGCAGGGGCCGAACCGCCGACCTCATGACTCGGAAGACGACGCCTTAAGCACTCGGCCACCAACCTTTCTGAGGATACTTACCTAGATACTTTATAGTTGGAACACGCAATAACGGATAGATTTTGCTTTTTAATGCATTTTAATCTAATTTTATTATTAAAAGAATAGATAGAAATATAATTTAAACAAATAAACTGCCAAATCTTTGCAAACTCTTTCGAATATAAATTATTTTGGATAATGTTAAAAAACATTATATCCTCTAATAAAAACGCCAATACTTATCCCTCACGATACGGTTTATTTTTTTTTAACTTTACACTCTGCTTACGATAACAAAATGCCATTAGCGAGTTTTAAAGTTTGTAATCCGATAAAATATAAATAAATTTAACACCGAAAAAAGACGACAATATGACGTGATGTGTAGCACGTCATTTTAATGTCATTTATAAGACGTCATTCTGTCGTCGATTTTTAGTGCCCTGACGTCTTTTTGACCAGAATCACCAGATTTTGACGTCATTATAACGTACCCTTGCTACCTGGGCAACCTAACTTGAACAACTACCCTTATGTTCGTATGCACAAGCACAACACACTCTGTGATCTGAAACGGGAAAACATGCTTTACAAGGAGTCGGTATGTAGACTCCTGTTACCTTCATTCGTTAGAACAATTGAATATGACCATTGAAACAACGAACGGTGTTTATTACTATTAATTATTTTATACATTAATATTACGAAAATATTTAATAGAATTTGTTCATAAAAGTTGATAAACGTTTTCGTGTATTCAATGAAAAAGTTCATGGTATTAATAAATGATTAATTGTTTTAATAAATATGTTATATTGACTAATGTAAAAATCAGATATTTATTAAACTTTTGTCACTAAACAGCATTCATTAATATTAGGAACTATATTTCTTTCAGTGCAGTATCATATGTGCTTATCCACTAATAGACGGTACTTAACATAGGACAATGTCGTCGTAGAAATTAGTAGGCAGGCGACACAAGGAAACAATATACTTAGGGAGTTAATTTTAAGTAATGTGACTGCCAACTAAATTTCTGGATTATTCAATCCAAAATTTATTAAACTTGCGGGTGTTACTGTAATAGGAGCTGTTAAACTCAAATAATGTAAATATTTGTTTGTGTTTGTTTATAGATGTATTTTTATGTATGTTTGTACATATATTTGTATATAGAAGTATTTTACAAGTGTTTACACTTGTATAGATTTTAATTGTAACTTACCGTGCGGAATGCAGAAAGAGAAAGTTTTGATTGACTTATTTATATGACTAAAAATTTTCCAGCTACTTGAAAAGTACAGTTATTTAATTTTAGTTTTATATATTAACTACACCATATTTTGTGCATAAAATGTGCAGTTGTAGTTTTAAAATAAGGTACCTAACTAAATGGTGATAATTATAAAGTGATATTAATATTTAATGACGGATTCCAAAGAGAATTTACTATTAGGTAAAGTTATAGATTATTTAAACGTGATCTAGCAAGTTCAAAACTTACTATACTATTAATAAATTGACAGTGTTAATTAATTTGTTATTCACACCCTTTTAATCTGGTTAGATTACAAGTCAACATGGCTGAGGCACCTATTTCAGTTTTATATTGGGGTATTAATATACATAACAAATTTAGAATCTCCTAGGCCTATTTAGCTTCAAACGTTTTTGTCTAGAGTAGGCATTCGTACTTCTCTTATCAAAATCCGCCAGGATATTCCACTAAAGTGATATATTAGATTTTAGAATTTAATGTTTATTATTGACTGTTATAAGTTTCATAAGACTGATGCTGACTTATAATTTATTACTCTGTGATATTCACATGTGATCTTTGTGTGTGTACAAGTAAAGAATCTGTAGTTTTTGTACTTTCATATACATTAACAAAATAAATTTGTTAACAATTGCAAAACTTTATTTTCCTATATCAAATTCCCGTTCCCCACTATGGGATTCGTTACAAGACATAAGATGACTCGAACTGAGGCCGCCATTAAGAAATTCCAATTTTCCTAATTTTTTTTAAATAACATTGTTTGGTACCTTCTCTGTAAGTTCCTCTGCATTTTCAGGTCTATTTCAATGTAATTAAGGAAATGCATCTTTTTATAATAATATATCGTTATTTTGTATATTTTTTACAAAAAAATAGAGATTGCCGAAAAAGTAAAAAAGTGACGACTACACTTTAGGACTTCATACCTCCAATCGATCTGACCTTATACAAACTTCTAAGGGCGCTCCAATTTTTTCGTTATATGACTTAGTAAAAACAGGGGCACTGATTTTTTTCTTTATCTTATTTTCCCTAAGTGTCCAGAGCCAATACGCAAAAAGTACTGTTTTAGAGCCATTCCTTGCTCTATTAATTATTTTTTCTGTTGGATGACCACCCTGTATATTATTTTCCTCCATTGTTAGGGAACGCTAAAGGTTTAGTGAAAAAGAAAAATAAAACGATTTATTACGTGTAAGAAAAACGACTCTTTAGGCAGTACTTTTTTATAGTTTTATTTAGATTAATATCTTGGTGGAATTTAGCTATAGGCTCTTCCACCACTCAACCAAGACAGAGGTACATAGAGACAAGAGCACAATGACCAATCCCTGCGACATTTCCATCTGCCGCAGTCAAGACACAAACTCGAAGAAGTAATCAACAACTGCAGTCTGGCCCACTACTACCGTTTCATTGGTAACACATTAAAAATGCACCTACTATACTATAGCACTCATACCATAGCCGGGATTCGAACCCGGGTCACAGTGATCTCAAGCCAAACACGTAAGCACTGAGCCACTGAGTCGGTAACAGTATTATCTGGCTTTAGAAGATTGTTGTAAAAAATCGTCAAAAGGACTATAGTCCAGAAAATTAAATCATTTGGTATGTGAAAATTAATCAGATATTTACCAATACTGAATTTTAAATTTTTTGAAAGAAAATCTATACCTACCATCGGTTCTTAAATTTTTAAGATCTTTTTGTTGAAATGCCCTTCTTAAAATCATAGTTATTATTTATGACAAAGGTTCATTATAGAAATTAATGGCTCTGTTGCAAAAAACGTATCGAAATTTATTTTTTATCGGTGAAAAGGGGCATATTGGTATCACTGGTAATGAGAAAACAGATGATACAGAAAAAAATCACAGAGAATTACAGCATTTTTACATTAACCCAAATAGCACAGAGATGTTTTTAAGATGTCTTAAAGACGCCTTCCTTAGACTTTCACTACGTCTTAAAGACGTCCATTTACGCCTTACAAATGTCTTACAAACGTCTTATTTAGGTCTTATGTTAAAAATCCAGACGTCTTATCGAAGTCCAATGTTGGTCTAAAACGGACCTAAAAAGGGAAAAAAATACATTTGCATATCGGTTTTATAAGCAACTGTTACCTTTATAAAAACCAACTAAAACTTTTTCGCAATTATTTTAACAAAAAAAAAAAGCAGAATCAGTACGGATTGAACCGCAGACCTATTGACTCGTAAGTGAACTCAACAACAACAAAACAAATTTATTAGGTGTTTAACGAACATAAACGCGCCTTGCCGGATTCCGGCCCGGAGCCAGCCTGACAATCACGGCGTGCAGCGTCGTGGTAAATGTGGGGCTGGGCGGGGCGGTTCAGATTCGGCTTGACGGTAATTAATTTGGCTTGCTAGAAACTCCTGTCTGCCGCAGGCAGACTTAAGAACTAATTAAAAATTAAAAACGTACCCACATGGGCCTAAAACTAATTAAAATACACTATAAATAACTAAAAACTCACTAGGCAAACGCACTTTTGGAAAATTTTGATTGTTGATACGGAAAAACAGAGTTAACGAAAAAACCCGTTTGAGCAAATGACGACCTCGTGGTCTGACCGCTGTCGAGGAAGGTAGAGTAGGTTAAAAGTTATATGATTTAAAAAGTTTAGATTTATAGGAGGGGATTTGGAAACACAAAAAGAACATAAAAGATAAAAGAACAAAATTGTACAAACATGAAAGAAGGGGAAAGGGGTTAAAGATGTAAAGTTGGTGAAAGATAAAGGGTAGGGTAGAGATAGCTTATGGTAGAGGGAAGGTGTGACTAGGGAGTTTGCTGGAAGATAGGCAACGCCTGGTATGGTAGGGTGTCTTATATTGAAAAGTATTGCGTTATGCTGTCCAATTCGGGTAATGTTACGGGTTAGCGGACTACCGTCCAGTTTGAACTGATAGAATTTTTGCAATGTTTCTTGGACGTAGTCCGCTAGTGGGGTAATATCGTGGCAACGTGCTTAGAGATCTCTGAGGGAGGTGTACCTACCAGAGTCTGAAATGAAGCGCATAAATTTGTGTTCTAATACTCTCAACTTCCACATTGTCGTGGCCGGGATGCTGCACCACACCAGCGCCGCGTATGTGATGGCTGGTCTGATTACCATTGTGTACAACAACTTTTTATTAGTCCTGTTGAGTCCGCTACCCCGTGCCAGGAGCAGATACAGACTCCTGAACATGGAGTAGATCTTGCATATCGTCTCGTTAATGTGTGTATTAAATGTCAGTCTTTTGTCTAGGTTCAGGCCCAAATACTTCACGCACCGCTTAATTGGAATTTCTCTACCCCCGATCGAAAGTGGCGTTAGAATCCGGTTTTCTGTGAAGCGGCCACTGAGCGGTTATGATCTGTTCTCTTAAAGACTCTATAGTTAGCAAATGCAACGACTACATTTTGCTGGACAATTCGGCTGTTATTTATTATGTTAACATTATTTTGCTTCTATTGGGCAATACTAACATTGACATCGTAATTATGACGTCTTTAAGACGTAGAAATCAGACATCTTAAAGACGTCTTCAAGGCATCTTTATAAGGAATAAGATGTTTAGACCTAAATAAGACTTAATATGGACGTCTTAAAGACGTCTTGACAGCTGGTCGACTAAATAGCATCCCTTATTCAGCGAATGACTTCCTCAGGTCACAAATAGATAATGCGGGCAACATATAATATCCAAGATTTGATATAATATCAAGGTACCATCGGCGTCACCTAACTCACCACCGTTAGAGATGCTCCCTTTCTAATTTTGTTTGTAGAAAGAGAACTTCTCCAACAGCGGTGAGTTTAAGCTGATGTTGATTACAAGTACCATGTATAATAGGGTGGAGTGAAAAAAAAAAATTTTTATTTTCAAAAAAAGGGGGTGCAAAAGTTGCCACTTAGTATAAGTAAATACATCATAATTTATTTTTTTAATTTTATTTTTTAAGCTGCCGCAAAGGTCATAATTTTTTTTATTTTCATGAATGATGTAATTTTTGAACATTTTGAAAATCTGGTGGTTTTTTCAAATTTAATTATACCGCAGATTTCTCATTGATCGCTCGTGTATAAATTGACAAAAGAATACGTATTATAAATATATAAAATGTATTTTCTACGTTCTAACAAGTCTAGTGATGAGAAAATCAATGGTGATTGTGAAATTGACATATCTGATTTGCTAAATAATGATGTAATCAAATCAGTGTTTAGTGATATCATTAAATCAACTATGATCGAGTTAAATGAAAAGATATCTAAGCTTGAAGAGGAAGTAGTTATTCTACGGGAGTCAAACATCGAACTCATTCATCTATTGACAAAGGGTGAGTCCCTAAATAATACAAAAACTACTAACAATTATAACATAAGTAACAAGACTCCAATAAATCACTGGCCCACTGTAAATTCCAATACAGGAGATATCTCAAACAAAAAATCTCAGGCTGATAAAGTTCCGCCGACACAAAAAATTACAACTAAAAGAAACCCTGATAAAAACACTGAAAACACAACAGCTGTTCGAAAGGGCAATGACACACAAAATAAACAACAAAATAACACTCGGCAAGCAAGGCAAACCCATCATTCAAAAAATCCCACTGCCATATTTGGCACGGGAGCTCAAGGTAAATCTAGCCTTACTGCTGTTAACAGAAAACTATGGATATACGTGGGACGAGTTATCCCTGGTACTGGTCTCCAAGAAATGAAACAACATGTAAGCGTAACCTTTCCTGGGTACGAAACAATAGTTGAGATGCTTCCAAAGTGGAAAAATGGTAAAACAGAAGCCTTTAAAGTGGGACTCGACTACGATTTACTAGAAGAAGCGTTTAAGAGTGAGAATTGGCCTAAAGGTTCCCTCATTAAAAAATTTACGTTTTTTCGTGAACGATCTGGCTGAAAATAGCAACCTAACTTCGAATATTTCTTACAATAACCATCATATTAATATATTCCATGTCAATGTACAAGGTCTACTTAGCAAGCTAGACGAAATTGAGTTTCTACTCATGAAATCTAAAATTGACGTCATGTGCCTGTCGGAACATTTTGTACTAAATAACAATTTAAAACATATACAATTTAAATACCATAAAATAAGTACATATTTTTCTAGATCAAACCACATACATGGTGGCTCTCTTATGTTAGTAAATAATAACTTGAAACATTATGAGATTTTACAAATCAAACAACTATCCATGGAATGTCATATAGAGATGTGCGCAGTATGCCTTCATATAAACAACAAAAAGTATACCATCGTTACAGTATATAGGCCACCAAGTGGTAATGTGAACATCTTTTTTAAAAATCTTACCAATGCCCTAAATATTGCATATGGCACATCGGGTAATGTTGTGTTATGCGGTGATTTTAACATCAATATAAAAAATGAATGCCAAACCACAAATGTATTGCGTGATATTTTTCATTCGTTCGAGTTAAATGTTACCTCTACCGAATACACTCGCACATTTACCAATATTTATGGTCAAACCAGCTCCAGTGCTATAGACTACATGGTTACAAACTTACGGACTAATGTAATAAAATGCGAGTTGGTAAATCCCAATCTAGCTGACCATCTAGGGCATATGCTACACATAAATACAAACACGCCAATTTATAATACAAATGATACACTCATACTCCAAAGAAGAAGCCACAATGAAACAAATATAAAAAATCTCAACTTTGAATTAAACCGTACAAATTGGCAAGAAATGTATTTACTGGGAGTAAATGAATCTTTCATATTTTTTATGGACACTGTTATATGGTGCTACAATGTCAGTTGTCCCACTAAAAAAATAACAATAAATACTAACAAAAGCATAAACACTAAAAAAGAATGGATATCAGATGACCTTATAAAAGAAAGTAATCACTTAAAAAATCTGTATTGGCTGATGGTAAATCTTCAAAACGCAGAAACAAAAATATTATATAATGCGGAAAAAGTTAAATACAAAAATAATATAAAAAATGCCAAGCGAAACTACTATAAAAATAAAATAAGCACTGCAACTAACAGAACAAAGGAAACGTGGAATATTATAAACACAAAACTAGGACGTAAGCAACATAAAAATTGCAAAATAACTCTTAAATATGGAAACAAAACGATAATAAACCCAATAGAAGTAGCCAGTACATTTGTTAACTTTTTTTCCACAGATGCACTGAACAAATTATCGCAACACTTTGGTGCAAATATATCGCTACCGTGTACCACGTCAACATATATAAAACAGTCAATATACGTTACGCCCATCACAGCTCAAGAAATAAACGAAGCCCTTCTAAAGCAAAAAAATAAAAATTCTTCTGGATTTGACGGGCTAACAGCTAATATATTAGAAAATATAAAAGACAGTATAATTGACCATCTTGTCTATCTCTATAATATCTCTCTCAACGAAGGATGTTTTCCAGAAATTCTAAAAGAAGCAACTGTTACACCAATTTATAAAAAAGGATCTGCCCATGATATGGAAAATTTTAGACAAATTTCAGTCCTAAGTATAATATCGAAGCTTTTTGAGCGAATTATTTATAATAAGATCATACCGTTTGTAGAAAAAAATAATATTCTAACAACAGCTCAACATGGCTTCCGAGCAAACAAATCCACTGAAACGGCAACTTGTCACCTGCTAGATTACGTCTACCTAAATCTAGACAAGGGCAAGTATGTTGCTTCCCTGTCATTTGATCTCTCAAAAGCATTTGACACTATAAACAAAGAATTTCTAAAACAAAAACTTTATAACATCGGTATCAGGGGAAACATATTATCTTGGATAACATCATATATGGAAGGAAGAGTTATGAGAGTTAAAGTAGATGGAAACCAATCGGAATTAGAGAAACTGCTGCTTGGAGTTCCTCAGGGTTCCGTTTTGGGACCATTACTATTCATGCTGTATGTCAATGACTTATCTATTCATATAAGCAATGGACATTTGACCATGTTTGCAGATGACTTTACAGTAACTTTGACGGCTGACACACCTGAGGAGATTCAAGAGGCAGTCATTCTATCTCTTGAAGAAGTTAGTACGTGGTCACAAAGGAACAAATTAATATTAAACTCTCAAAAAACGGTATTCATAAATCTTTATATTCAAAAACCACTCCCGCATAACGCAACATTGTACGATGATATAAGTCCATCTGATAGTGTCAAACTACTTGGAACCTATATTGATTGTAAATTATCGTTCAGTTTCCAAATTGAACACATTTGCAATCAACTAAATAAAGCCTATTTTGCACTACTACAAATGAAAAATACTTTAGATGAAACTGGGCTGATAAACATATATTATGCATTGGCATACTCGCACATATCCTATAACATAATTGCCTGGGGAAGTTCTACCACTAGTGATAGAGTTTTTATAAGTCAAAAAAGACTTATTCGACTAATATTCAAGCTAGACCCTAGGGTAAGCTGTAAGGATTTCTTTAAGAATAAAAAAATTCTGACGACCCCATGCATATATATATACAAATGTTTGACGTATACAAAGAAAAATATGGATTTATTTTCTAAATTGAACGAAAAACATACATACGACACGAGACATGGAGACTTACTGAACATACCAAAACACCGAACATCGTGTTTTAAAAAATCTCCGCGCTATAATAGTATTATATTTTACAATAGTTTATCAGAGGAGATAAGAAATATACAAAGTTATGATAAATTTAAAAAGACGATAAGAGATATTTTACACAAAGGAGCTTTTTATAGTATACGTGATTTTTTGAACAGAGAACCTTCATTAGGGCCATAAATATATTTATTATTTTAAAAACTACTTTAAGTAGTACTTAATGTTCTTATATGTTTGTGTATTTGTTATATTAATTTTTTTTGTTTTATATTTTCCAGATATATGTGTGTGTGTGTATATATATATATATATATGTGTGAGTTTATATATGTGTATATATACTCTTATTTATAAATAGAATGTGTAATCTGTATGAATATGTCATTTTAATATGTTATATTGTTTGTCACTGAATAAGCTAGTCTTATATTTTAAATGCAATATCTTGACCTGCCATATGTACTTAAGTATCGAAATGGTTAATAGAGTATTATTATTATTATTATTATTATAAATTCACCGGTGGAGCGCACCGGTAAGCAATAACACTATGATTTGCTATTTTGAAAACATAGCCGATCAGCTTCGTATTTTATCCACCGGTGTGCTCCACCGGTGAATTTAGAAAAGTGCAGATACTTGGAATTTATTAATGCCCACGACGCCTGCGCAGGTTGATTTCTAAAATAAAGCCTAGAGGCCTTACATTAAAGGGTTAAAATGTTAAAAATTTGAATATTTAACAGCCCTGCGGCAACTCATACCTTTTTTTAATACAAAACTGAGTTTTTGTTTTAGAGATTGACAAAAGTATTTGAATGACTTCCAAGCTAAATTTTTACACAAAAAAATAAAAAGATATAAAAATTATTTGCGAGCGGGTTTTTCTTTGCGACACCTCAAAATAAACATTAGATTTTAATATTTTATCCTGGTATTGCTTACCTGATGTAGAAACTTTTGCAACCCCAAGCATTTCTGATTTCCAAAAAAAGTGAAAAAGTGTCTTTTTTCACTCCACCCTACTGTATAATCATCGGGACCTTCTAATAGCAAGACTGACACATATACTACTCTTAAAAATGCGCTATCTCTGTAAGTCTAAAAGTCTAAACTAATTGAAAGCCCGCAATTCTAAAAACCTGTAGTTCGGTAGATGTATTTATTCTATTAAAGGAGTTTAAATTTACTTAGTTATATTTAACAGAAGACGATTTTAGGTATGTGGTCGAAGATCACTATGATTTCAAGCGGAAGAATCGCTGGACAATCGATTAACAGCCTTTGACTAGGTGTTCTATGGATTCCTAGACTAGAGGGTCAGAGGAGAACAATAGAAAACAATAATATCACGTTTTCAAATTTATGTTAATTCACTCAGAAGTAATTTAGGGAACCAGGTATCAAAAAAAAACTAGAACAAATTAGTTTCAGAAAAGATTTATATGGCATAATAGGTCGCCATCATCTAGTGGTAGTAGTTAGAACATGCCATTGATCAACCATAAGCTATACGAAATTTGCAATTTTCAATTTATAGTTGTCTTCACTGTTGACTTCCAGTGTAAAACATTCCAATTTTGTTTGGCTACTGTCCAACAGATGGCGCATGCTCTACGGGCTCTTCATTCTCAAATATCACTATCTGCAAGATCTGACTACCTGTACGATATTTGATGATAATAAATATGTAGTCGTAATACTTCTAATTGTTTATACTAGTAGAACAGATTGGTTACAGTTTCAGAAAAGATCTCTACGATTTATTTGGCACTATAGGTCACTACCTATCTAGTGGTAGTACTTAGAACATTCCATTGATTAACCATAAGCTAGATGAAATTTGCAATTTTCATTTTATAGTTGTCTTCACTGTTGACTTCCAGTGTAAAACATTCTAATTTTGTTTGGCTACTGTTCAACAGATGGCGCATGCTCTACGGACTCTTAATTCTTAAACATGACTACCTATACGATATTTGATAATAATAAATATGTAGTCGTAATACTTCTAATTGTTTATACTAGTAGAACAGATTAGTTACGGTTTCAGAAAAGATCTCTACGATTTATTTGGCACAATAGGTCGGTCACTACCATCTATTGGTAGTACTTAGAACATTCCATTGATTAACCATAAGCTAGACGAAATTTGCAATTTTCATTTTATAGTTGTCTTCACTGTTGACTTCCAGTGTAAAACATTCTAATTTTGTTTGGCTACTGTCCAACAGATGGCTTATGCTCTACGGGTTCTTAATTCTTAAACATGACTACCTATACGATTTTTGATAATAATAAACATGTAGTCGTAATACTTCTAATTGTTTATACTAGCAGAACAGATATTAGTTACAGTTTCAGAAAAGATCTCTATGATTTAATTGGCACAATAGGTCACTACCATCTAGTGGTAGTACTTAGAACATTCCATTGACCAACTATAAGCTATACGAAATTTGCAATTTTCATTTTATAGTTATCTTCACTGTTGACTTCCAATGTAAAACCACAGTAGAGATATATTTTTAAACTGTGGTAAAACATTCTAATTTTATTTGGCTACTGTCCAACAGATGGCGTATGCTCTACGGGCTCTTAATTCTCAAACATGACTACCTATACGATATTTGATAATAATAAATATGTAGTCCTAATACTTCTAATTGTTTATACTAGTTGAACACATTAGTTACAGTTTCAGAAAAGATCTCTATGATTTATTTAGCATAATCACCTAATCATTGTATATAGACTACCTAGTAGTATAACCTTATGGAGATTTCGTTGGATGCGAAAGGAGGCTACGTATAGATGGCATAACGATCGAGGGATGCCAGCGATTTAATTGGTGGAATGGAATGATTATTATTGGTTGAAATCTCTTGCCTTGACTTTGAGCTAGAGTATTGTTCTGCTTGAAAATACACAGGTCCGCATTTAGTCCATTAATTTTGAGTGATAATATTCCATATTGCAAAATTAGGTGTCTGTGTTAACATTTTCGTGTTTCGATTTTCCATTTAATGAACAATTTGTCTTAGATTTAGTTGAATTTGAATAACGATACGAGATGTGTAGTTTTTAACCTGATTCCTCATTTTTGGGGAATCGTAGGTACGCAAAGTGCCATTTTTAAATTTTATTTTGCAAGTTTTGCTTGAAAGGACACTAAGTAAGTGTAAGTAGGACTGAACGCGGTTAATACTGAATGTAAGTAGAATTTACTATTTAACTGGAACGAAACGTCAACCTTTATTTTATTAGCAAGTTTCAATATTTGTAACTAGAGATGAGTTGCTATTTAACAACCTGTTATTTGTAAATAGCATTAACAGACTGTTATTTTTGTTCGAAAATAACAGGTGAGAAAAGAACAGAAAATATAGTTAAATATTATTGAAGTTGAATATTATTATGGGTATCTTGAGTCATCAGCTTTATGTACACAGTTTTAGTTGTTTTTTTATTCATAATATATTTAAAACTTTTCAGTTGTCTTCTCCGTGTGTATATTTTCCATTACCGGCACAGCCAGTTTAAAAATGAGGAACTGCCAGAGTTGAATATTTTTGTAGAAATCCCAAGCCATCCGCTTTATGTAATGACTTTTAGCTGTTTTTTAATCATAATATGTTCAGAGCTTCTCCATATTGTATATTTTCGTTTACCTGCATCTCCAATAATGTCATTGCATACGCTGTGTTTGATGTGTTGGCCAGCGGCGGCTGGTGAAATTTCAATATTTTTTTTCTCGTCTGTGGCGCATGGGACCCATACGAAATTTGGGAAATAACATCTAGAGAAGCACTTCTCTAATGACCCCTAAAAAATTTTGAAAAAGCAGTTTGCGAAAAAATTTTTGAAAATTTGCTAGCCTCCCCTGGGTCTAGGGGCCCCAGTTTACTTTTATTTTTTTTTGTCATATGCATTTGACTTTTCATAAAAATGCATCGACAGATTTTAGAGTTTGTGAAAATATTTTCATTACTAACTGAAATACAATGAACTGAAATTTTGTAATTTACAATTTAACAAATTACAATATTTCAATTCGTTGTATCTCAGTTAGTAATGAAAATATTTTCACAAACTCCAAAATCTGTCGATGCATTTTTATGAAAAGTCAAATGCATATGACAAAAAAAAATAAAAGTAAACAGGGGTCCCTAGACCTAGGGGAGGCTAGCGAATTTTCAAAAATTTTTTCGCAAACTGCTTTTTCAAAATTTTTTAGGGATCATTAGAGAAGTGCTTCTCTAGATGTTATTTCCCAAGTTTCGTACGGGTCCCATGCGCCACAGACGAGAAAAAAAATATTGAAATTTCACCAGCCGCCACTGGTGTTGGCGGTAGGCGATCGGCGAGTTAAATTGTTATTTAAAATTTAATCTTAATCACAGCAAGCGGTGGGTTTATATAGCATAGATAAACCACAAATAAATCCATATCTCGGCAACAAAAATTTAATTTGAATTAGGTATCTATGTATCTATATGTATGTGTGAATGTTGGCATTTTTTTATTAATTCAACATGAAATAATAATAATTAAAAAGGTTGAGGCTTAAAAAATGATTTACGTAAATTAAATTATTTATATTTTATTTATATATAAACGTAAAGAAAATTAATTAATACCTCTAGAAACATAAAAATCAAAAAATTTTTCCTGCCCGTCGCACAGTGGCACGAATCGTGATTTTTTCGTTCAAAATTATCTAGAGCACTTGTTTCGCAACCGATTGGGATGAATTTTTTTTTTAAATACTCGTTATTTAATTTCCAAAAAACGTAAGAGGGCCGATTTTTTAATTATGCTAACCAAAATTATTGAGCTTAGCCAAAATGTTCATTAATTTTTTATTTAAATATTAATAAAAGTTACAAATAAAAACTTTTTTCTTATACAATTTACATAAATCTTGTTACTAGGGGGTTTTTGAGGTCGCTGATTACGAATTTGATATCCAAATTGTCATAAATCAGCCTGCAGAGGGCGGAATCAATGGCGACTATAGAGTGCTAAAAAATGATGAAAAATGAAATATTTTTGTTAAAGTTTGAGGCGAGAAGTTTTGAATATTTCTGATAAGTACTTCTAAGTTAAAGTAGACTATATTTTAAGTTCCAGGAACAAATTGAAGATGGCGGATCCAATATGGCGAATAGTAATTTCTTATCACTCAGGGGTTTTTGAGGTCGCTGATAAGAATCTAATATCCAAGTTGTCATAAACCAATCTGCAAGATGGCGGCTATAAAATGCTAAAAAATGTTGAAAAATTTAATATTTTTTTAGGGGCGAGCGTAGAGGCGACTTCAATGTGAATATCAGTCGATATTCCGTTGAAGCAACGTCAAGCGCGGTTAGTACTTGGATGGGCTCCCATCTTGGGAAATACAGCGTTCTCGTCCCACCTTCTAGAGGCTTGTATATCAGTGTATACTCGGAAGTTACGTAATTTCAGACGAGGATTACGTAGTGGATATACCATCCTTCGGAGCGGATGTAAAGCAGGCGGTCCCTTGTCTATTAAATGTTAGGCAAGTAAAAGATCCCTACTCTTCTTAAGGGAAGAGGCTCGACAAAATTTCCAGGTTGGGGTTAGCTCGTCTCCTGGCGTCGGTGATAGGCCCTGGTAGCGGAAATAGGCCGACGTTAAACAGTTATAAAAAAATAATAATAATAATATTTTTTTAAAGTTTATGCCGAGAAGTTTTGAATATTTCTGAGAAGTACTTTTAAGTTAAAATAGGCTAAATTTTAAGTTCCAGGAAGAAATTCAAGATAGCGGATCCAATGTGCCGGCAATAAGATGATAAAAAACTAACTTAAAAATAAATTAAATGCATTAAACCAAATAGGCTATTCCTAAGAATTATTAAAAAATTTAAAAAGGAACAAATTTTCTGAGGTATATCCAATATGGCTGCCATACATTAATTACCAATCATAAATATGTGATTCAGTCCTCCATTAATTTTGGACATAACCTTAAGTGATTCATATTAATATTTCTTTTTTTTATCTGCTAATAATATTATTTAAATGTATTTAGAATATAATTAACAATTAAAAAAAATTTCAACTCAATTAGGGTATTAATATTATTTAAACATCACAAATTAAACAGTGAAATTTAAAATTTAAACAATTGCACCAAGTTTAGGTTCGAAGTTCATGGTGTAAAATTCTTGCCTTAGGTTATGTTGGGTATAGAGTTCTTGGTGTTAGGTATTTATTATATTATTAGCAGATAAAAAAAAAGAAATATTAATATGACCTACTTAAGGTTATGTTCAAAATTAATGGAGGACTGAATCGCATAATTATGCTTGATAATTAATATATGGCAGTCACATTGGATATATCTTAAAATTTCAGAAAATTTGTTCTTTTTTAAATTTTTTAATAATTCTCAGGAATAGCCTATTTAAGAATTTTATTTAGGTATTATGCAAATCACAGCTTACACACTTTTTTATTTATTATGAAAATACCTACTTTCTGTATATTGTTGCCCTAATCTGGGCACGCTAATATACTAGTTAGGTAAATACATGCATTTTATTTATTTTTATCATCTTATTGCCGCCATATTGGATCCGCCATCTTGAATTTCTTCCTGAAACTTAAAATTTAGTCAATTTTAACTTACAAGTACTTATCAGAAATATTCAAAACTTCTCGGCATAAACTTAAACAAAAATATTTCATTTTTCATCATTTTTTAGCATTTCATAGCCTCTATTGATTCCGCCATATTGCAGGGCCACGTACTTCTTCCCATCGATATGTTATTTTTAAACTATTATTTCAAAATAGCAGAAGCAGTAGTTTAAACTGTTATTAAAAAATAACAGCTTTTACCCATCACTAATTTGTACGAATTATGTCCGCTTTGCCACATGCACAAAAATTTCTTTAGTATAAAGATGTTGGAAATTATAATTATAAATTATAATTATAAATATTACCCAATTACGTAAAATACAGCTAGGATCTGGTTAGGTAAATTCGAAAATGTAGGTGTGCATAATTTATGCCATGTACAGCTAATATATATGGATATTGTTTAAATTTTAAAATAAAGTACCTATTTATAATTTTAAAACGTAACCACATTATTAATTTCGAATTAAACAGCCAAGAACCTTTTAAAAAAAATTATGGGAACACATCAAAGTTTTCGCCTCGGTTGTAAATATGCCCTTGAACGTAATAAAATGTGTAGTAAATTTCCAGCTACTAAGAATTCTACCTGCCTTTAATGTGCCGCCCACCAATTAGAATTGTTGTCATCGAATAATCGGTTTATTATAGTTTATTAGCATAATATAAAATATTCAAATTTAGTAAATTGAATAGTAGATAGATGCACTTTTATATTTTAGTCATAAAAATTTAAAAATTTTAAGATGTGATAAAAAAAATTTTATTTGTAGAAATGTAATAAATAATTCCCTTGTAAAAATAACGAACCAAAAATTACTTTGTTAAATATCACTACATTTAGTAAAGTAATATTTGTTTTCGTTATTTTAAATTTCCGATTACGTATTTTCATTTAGCTTGCACCACGGTGTATTTAATATACTCTGGCTTGCACACAGTCACCTCAATAAACCTTAATCCGTTCCTGTCTCGATAACCACTAGTTCAAATGAAGTGTGCATAGAGGTCTCATCTGCACGGGTTAAAAATTCATTACTTTCATTAGGTCCCTGTAGATGACGCTTGATATCGTATCCAACACTTGATACACGCGTTATACTACTAGGTAGTCTATATACAATGACCTAATGGTAGTACTTAGAACATTCCATTGACTAACCATAAGCTACAGGAAATTTGCAATTTTCATTTTATAGTTGTCTTCCAGTGTAAAGCATTCTAATTTTGTTTGGCTTATTTCCAACAGATGGCGCATGCTCTGCAAGCTCTTAATTTTCAAATATGACTACCTGTAGATATTTTTACAATAATAAATATGTAGTCGTAATACTCCTAATTGTTTATGTAAAAAAATGTCGCATGTTTGGTTCTTGTAAATTAACTTCTTATTTCATGTAATTACAATTAAATTTTCCTAAAGAAATATCGCGTTATATCAAAATAACATAAAATTATTTTAACTAAATTACTTCCTTATAAGTATCTTTACACGCAATCGAAACCATTGCAATTACAAGAGCGCATATTTACAGGAACGCTACTTAAAGTTTTTTTACTTTTTAATTTCTGTATTGTACGCTTGGATATATTATTATATTGTAACTGATTTCGAAAAAAAAAAACAAACAAAAATATTTTGAACTCACCTATCAATTTGGTACACAATTCAAGGAGGTCTATTCTTGAATCCCTATTAGCAAAAGTGACTTTGGGAAAATATCTACTGAAATTAGCCCGACTCTAAAAACTTTTACCCACTCGTTGAACATTTTACTGAAAATTGTAGAATATGTGACATTCGATATTTTTGGAGTCGTGCAAATTTCGGTTGACATTCTCTCACAGTCGTATGAGACTTTTACTAATAGAGATTCGAGAGTAGACCCTTACAAATCTTGATTAATACTGAGTTGAAATCAATTGAAGTACACTACAACGTGTTTATTGATGGTGGGTCAATCAGGGCCGTAACCAGAACTAAATATTACAGACGGGGCTAATTTTCTTCATATTGCCTGGATATTTTTTAACAAGGCTCATTTTCTTTACCAGGGCTTAGTCCTGACCAGACCCCCACCTCTTCCCAGGTAGCAGAGTAGCAGGGGCTTTTTCGGCATCCATTACGTTAATTTCACCTTCAACGTAAGGTAAAAATAATGTAAAACTGACGGACAATGTTACAGTCCACTGACGTCATACATGTAACGTCAATATGACGTATTGGCAATCAGTGAATTTTGCGATAAGTGCATGCAAGGTCAAGACTTGCACGCCAGTTCTCGCCAGTAACTGTTTATACGAGCAAAATTTTTATAATGGTGTGCCAATATCTACTGGCGCCACTAAGTCCATGCACGTATAAACCCGCTATTATACCATAATATTTGTCCACAATTGTTAATAAAGTTTTTAATGAAAAAAAAAAACAGAATGTGCAGGGATCGAACCGCCGACCTCTTGACTCGCAACGCTATTAAACCATTATAGTCCAGTAGAATTAGTAAAAAAAAAGACTAAAATTTATTGTAATTCGTTTCAGGATGCCACGTGGATTAAACGATAGTTTTATTGATTACGAACATGACCCTGAATTTGGTCCACTTTTTGACCGCCGGAACATTGTTTATTTAACGATTTATTGTTGAAAAATTAAAAAAAATCGACTTTCTTAAAGATAATTCAAAGACCTTTGACGATAGGTTTTTCAATTTGTACATACTGTTAGAACTTTGAAAAACGGTTAATTTGAGAGATGTTTCGTTTGAAACGCTTGAAAATTTGTTTAAATAATTGCAAAAAACCGCGAAAATTTTAACAATTTGCAAATATTTTTCATTCTTTAACAAAAGCACTTCAGTGCTTGAAACTTTGAAAAAAATATGTCTTTTATTACCCCAAAGTTATCCCTAAAATTTCATCAAAAAATTTTAATTAGTTTAAGAGATATTCAATTTGTTTATTAAAAACATAAATAATGTAAAATGCAAATTCACCCAGTTCCCGTTGTCGTAGAGAGATCTGGACATCCTTTTTTTTTGTTGAGACTAAACTTTATGTTTTCATTAATGACAAATCAAATTTGCATTATTTTCAACTTCAAAATGGCGTTTGAAAAAGTGTCACATTTTGAGGTTAGGTTTTTGCTAATAACTTTTAAACAAATGAAGATTTTGCAATATCGTTCTCATATCTTTGTTGCTGTGGACCAAATTCAGGGTCATGTTCGTAATCAATAAAACTATCGTTTAATCCACGTGGCATCCTGAAACGAATTATAATATGCATATTTGCTAATTCCACTGGCCTATTAACCATTAAAACTTTTTATTTGCTTCGGCATTTAAACTATGCTAGATAACTTATACGTTTCATGTAGCTTTATTGAATACAATATAATATGCAATATTACTCAAGAGGCCGTCCATAAACTATGTCACGCTTTTTTTGCCAATTCTTGACCCCCCCTCCCCCTGTGTCATACACACATTATCACGCTCGCCCCCAGTCCTGCCTGTCACGTCATACTAATTTTTATGTAAATTAATAAAAATTATGAATTTTTAATTGGAACCATGATACATTTTTTTTGAAGGAAAAATTCTTTCTCAGGTTTTGGTTTATTTGTATAAAATATTAGGCATAAAATTATTTTCTTTTATTGTGACATCACAATTGCTTGACCCCCCCTCCCCTGCCACAAAGTGTCACAACTTTTAGAACCCCCCCCCCCCCCCTCTCAAAAGCGTGACATCATTTATGAACGGCCTCCAAGGGTATAACAAACTCGCGTTGGCATAATGCACCCTGTATAGTTGGAAATAGTAAAACGAAATTTATATTATTATTAACATTAAAGGTAAAACTGTTACTTATATTCGACATTTTTTGTTTGCAATGCCAAGGTGTAATATTTATTTATATTCACTTCTTAATTAATTTGTAACGTGGACTTACATCACTTAACAATGACGTGTAATTGACGTCACCATGTTACCCTACCACAGCTACACACCTAAAAATTACGTCTATATGACAGCATTTTTATGGCGTCAATATAACGACTCTAGCGTTACGTCATTATTACGTTATTAACTGGTCGAATGACGTCTACCGACGTCAGATCACCTTAACACGACGTCATATAATGAAGGCACCCTGCTACTTGGGTTAGCTGCGGCCCTTGGATCACCCCTAAAATTTCAGCCATAGTGTTAAAAAACAAAAACATATAGTGTGGGCCATTGAAAACGAAACGGACGGATTTTCCGGTAGTTCAAATTGATACAACTTAAATACTCACATAATTTATTTTCATCACATCTTTACAGTAACATTATATACAATTATTTAATTTTCCATCAGGTATCATAATGAGTATATAAATATATAGGTATAAAAGGACATAGTTAAGTTAGTTATCTATGTCTCGACGTATCACATACAGATAATGCATATTCTGAGAATATGCTATACAGAGATGTCTTCATAATTAACTTAAGGCAAATCGGTCGAATGGCCGCTTTGAGATGTCACAGTCCTGTAGTAAGTTAGGTCCTGAATTCTGAAAATAAATGTCAGTATTACCATAATTTTACAATATCCAGATACTTAGTGTAACATATTTATCAAATCCAAGACTGCAAGCCAACATTATTTTAACATTTTGTTAGACGTTACGTCATTTTGACTTAGGAACGACGTAAAATTCACATAAAAATCACGTCAGAATATCACAGCCCAAAGGCGTAATTTTATGGCGTTAGATTGACGATTTAGCGACGTTTATCTGACCCCACTATCACTCGACGCACATTTCGCAAATCATGTTGATACCTTCCGAAGATGAATAAAACTTTTAATCATCTACAGATGATGCTAACATGGTTGGCGAAACGAGCATCAGGTGATAGTATTCCAGTGCAGTGTTTTGGTGTTTGTGGAAATTAGTTCAGAGAAATAAACAATAAATAAAATGTCGAAAACTTCATTCCCTGCTACAGTTAAAAAAATTATCTTTCAAATTCCGTCTACAGCGTCCACTTATAGTCTACAGCAGCGGTTTTCAACCTTTCTCGAACCACGACCCCCTTACAAAAAGAAAAAACAAGTTTACCCTCTCGCGACCCTCAACCTCGATCTCTATTAATAAAATCTAAAATCAATCAAATTTTAAAATTTCTTTATTATAGTTTTACTTCCACATCCAGTGGAAGTATAGTAACGACAAAACATTTTTTGAAAATTTTTATTGTTCAAATAGGCTTAGAATGTCATGAAACGTCGATATTTTAAATTTGAGACAAACAAATTTCTGTCAGTCGGTCTGTAACTTTTTTTGTGCGCACGTTTACTCTGGAACCGTTTAAGATATTGACTTGAAATTTGGTACACCTGTGTATTATAATGAGATCTGGAAATAGATTATATTTTTATCTTATTCCGCCGAAGGGTTGGGAGGTAAAATGGGGTAAGTGGAGGTAAATAGGTAAATCAAGCAGGTAAGAGTCCACAAAATTGGTATTTAGTGTATACAAGAGAAGCTAAGGTTTCAAAAAATTTTTTGGCGTTAGCCACTCCCATTACAACCCTTACCCCATTATTAAAAGGGATGAAGAAAAAAATGTGATTTAGTGTGTGTACAAGAACCAAAAGCCTCAAAATATTTTTTTACTTCATCCACCCCCATTACCACCCCCCTATCACCTCTCTATCACCACTTCCTCCCTACTACCGTGTGGGATATCGTTTTATGGGTTTCTTCAAATAATATATTATTAAAGATCTATAAACAATGATTTCCACGTACCAATTTTTTTCGGTATGAGAGACTTGGATAGAAAATCTGGATGTGGAAGTAGTGATTCCTTGGGCAGCGGTTTTCTATTTATTGTGAAATTACCTACTTTTTTTTATATTGTTGCCCTAATCTGGGCACACTAATATACTATAGTTAGGTAAATACTTTAAAGCACTCATTATTGGAGAACCAATCAAAACAACTACTCTTTTAGCTAATACTGACGAAGTATTGAATTACACGATAGAATTCCTAGCATTCTAAAGCAAAAAAATACATAAAAAAACACTTAAATCATTTATTTAAATTCAGTCATTCACACTTTTTTGTTCAATATGAAATTATCTACTTTCTGTATATTGGTACCTTAATCTGGTCTCGCTATATACTACTTAGGAAAACACTTTAAAACACTCATCGTTGAAGAACCAATCAAAACAACTACTCTTCTAGCTAATGCTGAGGAAGTATTGAATTACATGATAGGATTCCTAGATTAAATTACTTATTTCATCCGCAATCCCCGTTTTAAATATGGGTATAATTAGTGCTGGGTATTTAGTAGAAAATTTACCCAATAATATAGACTTGTTAATAATAAAGGTCAAACAAGGTGAACACAATTTATTCACAGTTTTTTAACAAATAAAACAGGAACCTTATCAATACCGGTTGTTTTTTATTCGCTAATAATTGTAATACAGTGCCTCTTCTTTTTCCTGGGGTGAAAATTATTTTACTATGGTTCAATAGGTAGGTCCCCGCACTTGCCCAAGGCCTGTCAGTACCTTCTACACAATTAACTATTTAATGTCATTATTGTATTAAACAACTTTACTAGCTCCTCAAGGCGACTGGTTTTATTAACCATAATATAATCACGCAAAAAATACAAATTATAATAAAATGTTTTCTATAATAAAATAAAAATAAAAGGATGTAATATAGCTATAATTATGTTAGTAACAAATGTGAAGGTTACCTTGAATTATACCATTATTTGGACACTTCATAATTTTATGTTAGCCAGGAATAACAATAGGCGATCCCTTCAAATAGATCAAATTAACAGTACTTATCGTACAATAGATAGAAACGATTTTTTTATTTTCTTGATTTTGTCATGATTATTTAGTTCATTACTCAATTAGCAATACTGGAAATTGAGAGCTATTGTTGAATTAAATTACTAAAACGAAAGATGAACAAAACCCTTTATTGTGTAAAAAATTTTCGCTCGACTTAATTTTCATTTCCTTGCATTTAAATAGGAAAGTATGGCCGGATGGAAATAGAAAAGATTAGTTGAGTTTTGTATGTAGATATTTTATGTTAAATCAGCTCCAAAGGAATTTACAACTAGAGATGCTCATTGTAAGGTAAAAATCGATATTAGCATGGGCCTGTCAAAAAATCCTTATAAAACTTATAAAAGAAAACGTCTAAGTTTTTATAATTTTTGATGTGTGTATTTGAAATGTGTTTTAACTGTAAATTCTCATATGGTATCTACCAGTATTGATGAGTTGTTATAGTATATTTAATTAAAAGTTTTTATAGTGTTTTGAATATAAATTCCCATATGATATCTATTAGTATTGATGAGTTTTTATAGTACATGTAATTAAAAGTTTCTATAGGTTTTTATAGGTTTGTATAGTGTTGTGAATGTAAATTTCCCATAGAAATTCTATTAGGATTAATAGGTTTTTTTTACAGATTTTGGTTGTGATTTGAAATATATTTTTAATGATAAATCCCATAAACTTACATAGGTAAGTAAATATTATTTACTTACTATTAATATTTCAAATATCAATTGTAATATAGTGGTAAACACTAAATACTGCAAAAGTCCTCTTGTTTCCTCTAGCGTTCTAGCCTAAACGCAGTTAATAAGTTAGCAGTATAAGAGACTGCTTTACTTTCAATTTTATAAGCCCACTCTAGTTTCTTAGGTCACATTAGATTAGATATGAATTAGCGACATGTATAACAGCTCCCTCTACTGGAGGCTGGAGTATGTAACACTACACTTCCATAAGTTTTAATTATGTGTGTGTGTGTGTGTTTTAAATGTACATTCCTCGTATGAAACCTATTAGTATACGTAAGTTTTTAGAGTATTTGAAATACAAAGTTTTTTTATAAGTTCTAAATGTGGTCTGATGTGCGGCTATTTGAAATGTGTTTTTAATGTGAATTCGGTGCCTGAGGTCTATCAGCATTTGCATATATTAATAGGAAATGCGAAATTTTTATAATATTTGCTGCGTACAATGGGTTTTTAATGTAAATTACCTATATGTAGTCTATCGCTAGTTATATGTATTAGTATAATTAAGTTTTTATAGTATTTTAAATACAAAGTTTTTTATAAGTTCTGAATATGGTTTGATGTGGCTATTTGAGATGTGTTTTCAACGTAAATTCCTTACCTGAGGTCTATCAGCATTTGCATATATTAATAGGAAATACGAAGTTTTTATAAGATTTGCTGCGTACAATGGGTTTTTAATGTAAATTCCCTATATGGAGTCTATCAGTAGTTATACGTTTTCACGGTAATTGAAATATGAAGTGTTATAGATATTTTATATGTATTTGAAATAGTATATTGTGTATCTAGGTGTGAAAGCGATACATTCCCATTCCCGGACGACGATGCTAACGCCTCGGCCAACAAGCATCGAAGTCTGGGAATGTGCTTTCACACCGAAGTACACATACTATTTTTTCTGAAATCACAATAAATACTATTTTAAACGTATAAAAATCAAAAATATAAACATTTTAAAAAAAAAATTTCTGAAATCACAATCAATACTATTTTAAACGTATAAAAATCAAAAATATTAACATATTAAAATATATATAAAAAACCGTACGGGAATGTTACTTCCCGGCCTAGGCCGGGAAGTAACATTCCCGTACGGCTTTGTTGATCG
This sequence comes from Rutpela maculata, assembly GCA_936432065.2. Taxonomy (NCBI): domain Eukaryota; kingdom Metazoa; phylum Arthropoda; class Insecta; order Coleoptera; family Cerambycidae; genus Rutpela; species Rutpela maculata. Next base: position 131,411,200 of record OW386292.2, on the reverse strand, counting down.
TTCCTTGGCAACGGATCTTTTCCGGTCTGTTTTCTGATGGTTTCCTAGCAACGGACTAAAATACTGGAATTGTGCATTTTTCGCTCTAAAATCGCGCCGAAAATGTAGACATTCCCGATCGATTTCAGAAAAAGTATTTTTAATGAAAATTCTCCATACGAAGCCTATCAGTATTTGTTGGTTCTTATATGGTGTTTGAAATACGAAGATTTTAAACGTTCAGATGTGTCTAAGTTCTTGAACAATTTGAAATGTGTTTTGAATGTAAATTCATTGCCTGAAGTCTATCAACACTTGCACATTTTAATAATAAACACGAAGTTTTTATAAAATTCTACGAGGATATGTAATGTAATGGGGTTTTAAAGTAAATTCTCTGAATGAAGTCTATGAAGTATATTTATAAGTATTTATGGTAATTAAATTGCGAAGTTTTATAGGTTTTTATATGAATTTGAAAGATATTAATGTAAACTCTCAGTACGAGGCCTATAAATATTTATAAGTTTTTATGTCGTTTGAAACACGAAAATTTTGTAGATTCTGTGAGTTTTTAATGTATATTCCTCGCTTGAGGTCTATTGTAAAACTTTTATCCTTTTATGGGAATAAGAGGGTTTTCTAAAATACAATGTGTATATACTTACAATGGATTTTAATCTTACACAGGATTTTAATGTAAATTATATGAAATCTATTGTATTAGTAAGTTTAGTTTAGTAAGTATTGTAACTTTTTTGGGTTGACTACTATTGAAATCCCATGAAAACTTTTCAAATTAATAGTTGTAAATAATACTTTTCAATGGGTGCACTGAGAAATCCTTATTAAATTCTTATATAAAACTAAACTAATAATAACCCTTTAAATCTTATATATACTAATTATTTCTTATTAAATGTTATAAAATTCATCCCTGGTTTCCTGATGAAACATTATTAGTTTTACTACTATTGAAACCCCATGAACACTTATCAAATTAATAGTTGTAACTCATTATTAATACTTTTTAATAGATGTCCCTATAAATCCTTATTAAATTCTTATATAAACTAAACTGATATGGACCCATGAAGTCTTATAAAAATAAGTACAAATATATCCTTATAATAATGTATAAAATTCCTACTAGGAACTCCTTGGTATATCTTTTCAATTTCATTACTCCTCAGATTCCAAAAAAACTCACAAAAGTATTCGATAATACCTCTTTAACATGCATCCCTAGACGTTTGCATTAAATTCTTATATAAACTAAACTGATATATACCCATGAAGTCTTATAAAAATAAGTACAAATATATCCTTATAAAAATGTATAAAATGTCTGCTAAGAACTCCTTAGTATATCTTTTCAGTTTCATTACTCTTCAGATCCCATAAAAAGCCACAAAAATATTCGACTTAATACCTTATTAACACTTTTTAATACGTATCCTTATAAATCCTCATTAAATTATTATATAAACTGAACTGATAACAACCCTTCAGATCTTACAATAAACCATATACTAATTGTTTCTTATAAAAGATTACAGAACTCATATTTTATTTTACTGATGAAACCTTTTCAGATCCCATGAGAATTTATCAAAGGTTGTAATGCCATATAAAAACTGTTTTTAGTATAAACACTTATGAAAACATACCAATTAGGGATTGCAATTTACCGGTAATAACCGGTAAATCGGTAAATAAAAATGTAAATAACCGGTCAACCGGTATTACCGGTAATTTCTAGAATGGATGATTAGAGTGGCGAAAATGGCAATTATCTTTTTCCATGTACAAAATTATCTAAATTTGACAAAAAAAATTTTTGTCCACGACTATTAAATAATGTACTCATTATGTATGCGTTTCCTCAAGGATAATGCTATCCATTATTCCCTGCAGTGAATAATGATTTCAGTATTCACTAGTGAATAATAAGGACAGTCAGTTGTTTATAAGAAGTCACGGGCAGGTATTTTTTCAATTCGAGTGCAATCTCGCAACTTTTTAGTAGAATTTATGGCTACTTTCTGAAACCTTAAATATAATTTATTCGTTAACTGTCATAACTACAATTATGTGAACAATTCTACTGTTATTATCAAATTTATGAATAGATAACTTTATTTAGCGTTTCAGAAACAGACCCTCTTTTATCATACAATTTCTTTTTTTTTGATTGAGTAGGCCGTTATGTGTCAAAGAACGGCTTGTCAAATTAAATTTAAACGTCAACGTTATTTACAATAATTTCACATATTACTCAAAAAGAATAATATAAATAATTTATTAATTAATTTCTTCAGTAAACAATTTAACAAAAATATCTAATAGTCGTGGACAAAGTATAGTATTCTACTCGCATATAATGGCTACTCTGGTGATTTACGACATTCGCTTACGGCTCGTGTCTTAAACTTCACCCTTGTGAATAATAGCCATCATTATATGCTCGTTGAATAATATGCTATTATATACGTATATTTAATATAATGATCAAACCAAAGGTTTTTTATCAAAAGGAAAAAATATAAATGAAATAAATTTAAATAAATAATTATTCTGTAAATAACAAAAATATCAACTTAAATAACAAAAATTATAAACATAAACTCAAATAGGGCATTTACTGAATACCTAATCTAAAAATACAACATTTTTTAAAAACTGCCTGTTAAAAGGGTTAGTTTTTCAAAGCTATATCTGTTAGTCGTCTGATATTTGTTCATAGAATACCCCTAGCTGAAGATGTCCTCCCTCAATCGATATTAGTCGATAAGTTAATAAGAATTGGTAATAACGTACTTCTAAATGTATTCCACGGATATTTGCGGCAGTGAAATATTCAATTTCCTATCGCACGATATTGTCAATGTCTCTCTTAATGTACTTCTTAGAGCTTGGTGTCTGGGTTTTACTTTTTATAGTATTATTTATATATTGTTAAAAGTGCTCAATGTTGGGACAGTCACTCTGTATTTAGTGAATACTAGTCACTGACATAAATAGAAACGTTTAATACGTGACATATCGTAAGTTCAGAATTTACCGAAATAACCGGTAAAAAATTAAAATAACCGGTAATTATCATCATGAGTTTTTTGTCCTAATAACCGGTTAACCGGTTAACCGGTATTGCAATCCCTAATACCAATAACAACATGGGTATTCCAACTCAATTAAGACTCCTTTAGATACTTATTCATCCCAATATAATTTCTATATGGCAAAATTAATGAACTGTATAAAACCTTATAAACCAGATAGGCTCTTATGATTACCCATAAAAAATTTATAATTATCTATAAGTTTGAAATAGGATTTTTTGACAGGGCGATGTTGAATCGGTAAACATCAGCAATTAAAAAAAAAATTGAAACAGCGGCATGGAATATCGATGTATTTCTTCAATACCGATGTTTTGCAAATATCGGAAGACTACTTGCGAATTATTATTTAGTACTTTTTCCAATGGCTTTATTCATTCTGTTGAATGGTATGAAAAAAATGTAATACTCTCAAGACATACTTTATTAAAAAATAAGTAAAAATATATAATAGACAGTGAGGTAGCGACAGATTTTTCGCGTTAATATCATAAAGCTAGATTTTTTCCATGATAGCTTAGTCAGTATCAATGATAATACTTCAAGTCTACCAAACTTTTAGTGTTGCAAAAATGAGTACAAAATTAAATATATTACAAAAAATGTATATACAAGATTGAAATTTTACATACTCACAGATGACATAAAAACATACCGGAAAATAATATTCTACCGCGTGGGAAGCGTTGCCATGTCAGGTCTACCATCCACGCAAAGTGTGGAAAAAACAAGCATTTTTGATTTATGTCTACAAGGCTGACATTTTCTTCTGAAGTAGTTTATTTAATAAGACATCCAAAAAATACAGTCTACCGACAGGGCTGGCTCCAGGTATTTTGCCGCCCCACATTGAATTGTTGTTTATTCACATTGTCAAAGTATATACGAATTGATTAATTTAACCTTTAAAATAATTTTTATTTATCAAAAGAGGTTCGGAGACTGATTTTAGTGAAAATATCGAAGAAGACGTGATTCCAAAATTTCAAAAAAATTCGAAACCTATTTTCAAATTCTACAGCCATTTAAGGGTGGTTTTCACCCTTAAAGGGGGTTGAGATACACTCTCATAGTCACAATGTACTCTCTTACCCTATTTTGAAGCAAAAATTAAAAAATAACCTTTGTAACTATATTTTTTGTCGAAACCCCTCTGATTAACCCTTGGGGTAAATGTTTACTGAATTATTGTTTGAATAACTAAGGTTTTATATTTATCATATAAAAAATACACTTTACTAGACTATTTTACATTTTTAATAAGAATATTTCGAAAAAATCCCTATTGGGGGTGTTTTTTGGTATTTTAAGGGTGTTATATCAATTTCTGGTTAACGGGACCCTATTTTTCTTAATGAGCGACCCAAAAAACATGTAGTAAAGGATATTTTCTGAGTAAAACTTTTAAAAAACAGAAATTCGCATTTTTACTTAAGTAAGATACACGAATTTCATATATTTATAGGATTTTTTGAAGTTATGTTGAACGTTTCTAAAATTTGGGCAGTGCTCAAACATCGGGTGATTTCTAACAATTATTAAAAAAAAAAATTTCAAATCCATTAATAATTGCATTGTAGATGAATTTTTGTCCAAAAAAATGGAAAAATTTCCCACTGTGCAGCGCTCCGGGCTATTGCAGTTCGCGGAGAAGTTTCATTTTCCTCCACGGAATGTTAATCTATAAAGCTGATTTTTTTGTCTACAAGCACTTTATGCACTGTTTCGATTAAAAATCACATTCTTCCTCCGCCGAAAGGTGGCCAAATCTTTGATGGACGTTGCCAAAATGGCAATACATAGTCAAATCATGAAAATTATATTATTACGTGTTTACATCCTTTTTGTAAACACCCTGTATCGTGGATCCGGAAATCATAACACTAATTTATTAACTTACTAATTAAAACCAATAATTTACTTTACTAATCTACTATAATAATTCACTATTTTAGGCACTTCATCACTTTACTCTTTTGATCTTACTGACTTGCTATCAAGAACTTAACTGTCCACTCTGGTTTACTCCATGCCTTATATACCTAAAGATGAGGGATCACGAATTTTCTGTATAACCTCACCATTATCTAGATAGTTCCAGAATATATGCCATCACTCTAGAGCTTCTAGTAGGTTCTTTCTCTAGTAGGTGCAAATCTCTACATTCAGACATCCGAACTAATTGAATTCTGTGTTACCTACATTCTGGGGGTTGCAGCACATAACAATATTCTTCATTAATATTAACGAACAGACAATTTTCTTCGTTGTCGTTGTCGTTGGCGCTTTATTATGGGGACGGTAGCTCAGTGGTTTAGCGCGTCTAGCTTGCATACTGGCGTACCTAGCGAAGCAGGTTCAATCCCTGCTCATCGCGAAATAATTTTAATTATAAAATTATCCCCAAGAAGTGGTTCGGACTCCACTATAAGCTGTAGGGCCTCGTTTCTCTTTACCTAACACAAATTCATTCTGGATTTTCAAGGAGTTACTTCGGTGACTTGAGAAGCGGTTAAGAAAACATTTTTAAGAAAACATTAAGGTGTATAAACGTTAGCAAATTATACGAGACGTTGGGACCAAACATATGTGACGCTCCAGCTGTCTTCCATGCTCTAACTGGTTGTGATTTCAATCCGGCATTTTTCCGAAAGGGAAAAAACTGTCCTACGCACTGTTTGCAAAATCTGAAAAATATATTGCTGCATTCACTAGTTTGAGTAAATATCAGTCATTGGATGACACAGAATTTGATATATTGGAGGAGTTGGTATGCCGGATGTAAGGCCAAAAAAAATATGATAATAATAAAATAAATGAAGTAAGGGCGTTAATATTTTCAAAATTTTACGAAAAGGATGAGAAATTATTTTTCAAGAACATTAAGAGTTTTGATTCCACTTTTTTGCCGCCTTGTCAATCAGTTTCGGGAACACCTCCTCAGATCAGCTTACATTTCACAAATCTGCACCAATGCTCATTTGAAGAACCCGGCAACTTTATCCACCTCTTGATTGCGATTGGAAACTTGAAGCGAATAAATATGTTTTCAGTTGGTTTAGTACCGCAAACTATTGATGATGTAGCACTTGAAGAATATTGCAGCGTTGACCCAGGTAACAAAAAATATTTTCCATTCAGTGTAATGAGCTCGCACATGGTGGAAATAAGTTTTATTATTATTATTACTTGTAGATACTGAAGACACAGTAGAGCTACAAGAAACTCCAACGTGTAGTGCCGCATATTTTGACAGTCCAATTAATAGTTCGGAAGGAAATTATGGTGTTTCGTACAAAAGTGATTCCGAGGACGAAATCAGCTACGAGAGTGAATATGGAGATTCAGATATAAGTTAATTTGATTATGAAAATACCAGGTGACCTAATTAAATTATGATAAATTTATTTTATTAAAATATCGTGTGTTATTAATTTATATAAAAAATATTACATGAAACTATAATAATATATCGATAATGGGTGCAAGTAAAAAAAGTTACTTTCGATTAACTGAAAATAAGCTTGCTTTATTTCTCACATTTCTATCCACAACGTTTCTATACCATCTGAAATTTTTATACATGCTTTTTACTATTGAAAATTGAATAAAAAGAAGGAATTGATGAGAACTGTAAAATCTTTATGCATTCGAGAAAGAAATTCAGAACTTTACAAATCGTTTAACTTTTTTAATGCCCTGTAATTTCAGCAACGTCTACCAAAAATTTAGCCATCTTTCAACGGAGGTAGAATGTGATTTTTAATCGAAATAGTGCATAAACAGCGTGTAGACAAAAAATCAACTTTGTAGATTAATATTTCGCGACAAAAAATGTAGAATTCTCCGCGAATTGCAATGGCCCGGAGGCTTTAGCAACATGAGACGATCGGTAGACTATATTTTTTGTATGTCTTATTCAATAAACTATTCCAGAAACAAATTTCAGCCTCCTAGATATGTCAAAAATTTTCATTTTATTCACACTTTGCGTGGGTGGTAGACCTGACATGACGACGCTTCAGACGCGATAGAATATTATTTTCCGGTATACCTTTATGTCATCTGTGAGTATGTAAAATTTCAATTTAGATAGATAGATATAATACATTTATGCAACTTTTTGCTTTATACAAATGATTTCACGAAAACTGTCACTACCTCCTTGGCTATAATAGTCTAAGAGCCAGACCCAAATAAATTCTCTGAATTTACTATGCCTAGTTTTTTGTCAGTTGATTACAGTTAGTAGTTGTGTACACAAACATACTTCGGTCAGTCAAGCGAAATCGAGAACAGGTGTCTCAGGTACGCCTTCAAAGGTGTCATAATTACGGAGGTAATAAAATGAATTTACTATGGCTGAAAATCGTTATGCACATTAGATATTGCATATAAATAACAGTTATGTCAGTCAGTCAGTTAAATGTGGGGACGGAGCTGGTCAGTCAGCCCCAATGTATGTACAAAAAACAAATAACATGCAACTCATTTACTATACTTCAAAATCTCTGTGAAGGTATTAAACGCTATATTAATAATAAATAAAATGGTCAGTCAACCATCTTGTGGGACAACGCCCGTCAGTCAGCGAAATAAAAACAAAATTCGCGCGCGCGATCGGTGTGGCAGGCGGCGGCTCGCTCTTTTCCTCATTATTACTTAACGAACTATTAACTAGCTTTATTTTAAAGTGTAATTGACAGCAATGTTAATAATATACATTTTGTAAATAATTAAATTTGTTCTAATTACATTGAATAGACAATAGTCCATTAAGAAAGAAATATTGAAAATGTATGCAGTTGAAATATTATATTTAACATAAATTATTATTATAAAACAAACTATTATAACACTATTATTACAATGTTTAATTCTTTGTAACTATTCCTCCCAATCAGATTCGTCAATTTCGCTCTCATCAGAAATGTGTTAAGATCTGACGTTTCCAATTCAGTTTCGGATTGGGAATCTAAAAAATAAATATGACTTCTATAATTATATACAATAAAAAATATCTTTTTTACGTAAAATCAATGGCAATTAGTTTGCCGACAATATTATATGCATACCTGAATTTTCCTGCGGAGGTTGAATAACGACATCGTTGATCAATTGAGGTAACTGATCACCTTTGAACCAATCAAAGTCATATTTATTGTCGATCAGTGTCCACCTATGATCGATTGGGGACAGTTCCGTCGTGACTTTACGATGGGCATTGCACCAAATGTTTGAAATGTATCGTCTTCTCGCTCTTAAAAATTGTTGCATCAATTCTGATTGGCACGGCGGCATACTTGATCCATCAACGTTTTTCATTTTTATTTGAAACGAATCATTGACGCTACTTGAGCATTTGTATGTTTTTGCAAACATAACGAATCTTGCCTCGTTCACTGATTTTAACTTCTTCAAGCGATGTAAGTGACAAATAAATTCTTGTATTTTTTCGAATACGTCACTCATGTTATTGTCACTGATGTACCCGAGATTGGCGAAGGCTTTTTGAAAATCTGCTCTTTGGTGAATCAATTTCAGAGGCTTTTTTTTACCTTTTTGAACCGGATTGCCCACCTCTAACACCCCCCCCCCCAACGAAAGTCTTCTATTCAAAAACATAACGACTCTTTTGTTGAGAGCAGTGCTTTCAGCAGAAAAGTCGTTATGTTTTGGAGTTGAGGACCTTCGTTAATGAAAGATTAATGAAACCTAGCAGTTGTGTACAGAAATTCCGGTTTTTACCTAGGAGTATACCTGCTCGCTTTAAGTATACAATTTTCACATTAATTTTATTTACATTAATTTTATTTATGTGATGTCAAAGATAAATTTCATACTTTTAGTAATAATTTAATTTTTATATATTGTATGTATTGATTATCTAATATTATTTTTTAAATGCATGCATTTTCAATATTTCTTTCCTAATGGTCTATTGTCTATTCAATGTAATTAGGACAAATTTAATTATTTACAAAATGTATATTATTAATATTGCTGTCAATTGCACTTTAAAATAAAATTAGTTAATAGTTCCTTAAGTAATAATAAGGAAAAAAGCGAGCCGCCGCCTGCCACACCGATCGCGCGCGCGAAATTTTTCGCTGACTGACGGGCGTTGTCACACAAGATGGTTGACTGACCATTTTATTTATGATTAATATAGCGTTTAATACCTTCACAGAGATTTTGGAGTATAGTAAATGAATTGCACGTTATTTATTTTTTTACATACATTGAGGCTGACTGACCAGCTCCGTCCCCACATTCAACTGACTGACTGTCATAACTGTTATTTATATGCAATATCTAATGTGCACAACGATTTTCAGCCATAGTAAATTCATTTTATTACCTCCGTAATTATGACACCTTTGAAGGCGTACCTGAGACATCCGTTCTCGATTTCGCTTGACTGACCAAAATATGTTTGTGTACACAACTACTGTAATCAACTGACAAAAAAACAGGCATAGTAAATTCAGAGAATTGATTTGGGTCTGGCTCTCCGTCTATAAGCATAGATTTGGAAGGATGCCTGCAATCATAAATTTGTCGGAAATGTTCAGTTTTATTTGACTAACTAATTGGATTGCAATACACGTGACAAAAACGCTGCCTCGCGTTTGCAACGATGTTAAAAACAGCAGCACCGTGACACAATACATTATAATTGGTTCATTGCAACAATAATCAACAATGAATATTAAACTGCATTCAGGGGAACAAAAACGGAATTGACAAACCTCCGGTTTTTGTCCGGCGTTTGGATCCAGATCGTTACCTCCGGTCCACAACTATATAGACGAAAGATATTTCTTCATAACTAGGTCACCAACAGATTATTTATTCAGATTATATTAACTTCAGCAACAACAAATGGAAGTAGTCAAGGCTGTCCGTTAACATTTTCGAATGCTATTTGTGATAAGATTATTAGTAATATTCATCGGCATTGATTTTTTTTAGGCTTGCGTAATTGGAACGAATGTCTTTTCCTTATTATAATAATTAAACAGTAAACTAAAAGTGACTTAATTTTATTATAGGTACCAATTATATGTATGTACGGTAGGTATTCTATTTAAAGGTAAAGTTTATCTGCTCATAGTGGAGCAATATTAAGCCAAAAATTAAAAAAAATGGATGTAACTAAAAAGTGATTATTTTTAAGTCATTAGTCTGGCCACATGGGATCTGAAAATGCTATTTATTGTGGTCGAAAGTCGCCACTCCACTGCTTAGGGTCACTTTTATACAAAATGGCCGCCGTGCATGGTTTTTCTTAAATCTTTTTTAAATACCTCCAACTGGATGTAGCATAATAACTCAAACTGCGGATTTAGTGTAACATTCTGAAGGTACCACTGACAGAAGTTCACACGCTGTAAAAAATTCCTGGGAAATAATGCCTGGACTCTTACAATATGACACGGGCACAACAAAAAATCAACCAATCGTTAATAGTAGAGTGCCTTAATACGCTTATTGTGACTTCCGTGGGGGTTTCGTTGTTACAAGCTGAATTTGATATAAAATTAATGATGATATACCGATGTTTCAAAATCTCAAAGCCGTCAAAAACATGGCCGTACGGAAGCCTACTACTTTGGGGGGGGGGAGAAGATAAAAAAAAGCCAACTCATATACCTTTACATTGCATAATTTCAATAAAATAAAAACTTTATATGGGAAAAGGTACTAAAACTAAAAAATTTAAATCGAATTCAAATTTACTACGTACAACGTACAGGGTGCCCCAACCAAAGACGGAACAAGGACATTTTTCTGGCGATAGAAACGTTTATAACGAAAACTAAAATTACCATATGATGTATTTTTTTCCGCCGAATCCAAAAGTTATAATAAAAAAACGAATATAAAATAATTATGATATTTCATGGTTCAGACTTCACATAGTTGAAAAAAATCTCTGAATTTTCCAGGCTTTCCATGACAAAAAAAATGTTTTTCAATGACAAATAATAATAATTATTAATATGGTAAAGGTGATTTTTACTTTAATTTTCGATTTTATATAAAAAAAAATAATTTGTTTCATAAAATCGTCAGCGAATATAATAGAAGGTTGCAATTTAAAAATAATTTAAAACAAGCTAAAAACGTACTCTTCGCCTGTTCACTGAACTTTTTATATAATTGTTACACATTCTGTATGATACTCTTCGCAGTTGTTTATAAATAATGTCAGTTTTAAACATTTTTAATTTTATAGTACTAACTTAGTTGGTAAAAGATTCAATGTAAAATAAAGGAAAAATAAAAAAAACTATACCATTTGGGTTTCGAACCCGGGACCCTTGGATTCCGAGTCAAAAGCGTAAGAACTACACCACCTCTTAACACGTAAAAAAACGTAAATTTTTACACTATAAGAGACGAGCTAAAATCATATTTCCACGGTTGTATATTACATTATGAAACGTATATTTGTAAAATATATAAATATTTAAATATTAAAATGAAATATCATTTCACCAGATTTCTATTCAATTACAAAAATATAAAAATTAAAAAAAAATTCAAATTTTAATCATTAATAACATTTTTTTTATTGATCGATTTTGTCCAAAAACAATAAGGTTCTTCCTCTAGCTAGCACTAACTTACTGTCCAAATTTCAGTACAATCGGATTTTTATTTCTTGAGTTATCGTGCTTACAAGAAACGTGACGGACGGACGGACAGACGGACATTTTGAAAGTTGTTCAGAATTCGTTCACTAATACATTGGTATGAAATTTTTTTGTCTGCGGGCGATATTTACAGTTTTAGAAATGTACCGATCAAATGCAATATACTGTTCGTTTTCGTTTTTGCGAAGAGTATAATAACAGTAGGAACTCATAAATAGTTTATTGTTTTTCATATTGTGACTCAAAATTCCATGATTTTTGCGAAATATTTAAAATTCACAGAGATTTCCATGATTTCCTTAGGATTTTTAAAATTCCCTGAATTTTCCACACTCTTCAGATTTTCCATATGAGCCCGAACCCTGTATTTTTGTATCATAAAATCTTTTGTTTTCAATTTATTTGTTTTCGTTTATGATAATTTTTGGTTTCTGCGGAAAAAAATATATCGAATGGCTTTTTTGGTTTTCGACATAAACATTTGTATCGTTTGAAAAATGGCCTTGTTCAATCATTGTTGGATCATCATGTACCTAAACCTAATACTTACTACTTAAAAGAAATTAAAGAAATCCTTGGTTTAATAAAATAAAAAAATAAGAACTGTCAAACAAAAATAGGTCTTTGATCATATTAAAAATGAAAAAAAATTAGCCTAAATAAAGTAAAGAAAAAGAATAATAATAAGAATAATAAACTTTATTGTCCAAAAGACCATACAGTAACATGGCGTGGGACACGTCGAAATGATTGACCAAAGTCGTCAATACAATAAAAAATTATTACAATAGGTGGAAACAGGAAAAAGTTCCGTAAATACCAAGTTAGACTTTGCTGTCTAATATCATACTACCAAACAAAACTAATAGGTATGTAGATCTGATAATATTATATTAGATCAGTAGTAGAAACATATAGATTCTATTTAAAAATCATTGCTAGTTGTAGTATTTATAGTAAATGAATTTATGTATAATAAATTAATATTAAAAATAGGGATTCCATGTCGTGTAAGGGAAGCTTTGCTTCCCTAGCTTCAATGGAAAACACACTACTGATAAAATAAAATATTTACAGGGTTGCCAATCGCTTAATAATAATTATTGTGTTAATTTCGCGATTGTGGGAGCTAGTGTAAAATTCAAATTATATATTTGTATGTGATGATTAGTTAGATTTTGCCAATGCCAACCGCGTTTGGAACCAACTGCCCGAACTTTGGGGGTAGGCTCCCCCCCCTTGGGCCCGGCCCTGGTAAAAAAATGTCCTACTCAAAAGGTCATTATAATCAAAAAACGAGTTATTTCTTAGTGAATTCGGTGTTTTGATATTTCTACTTTTGAGTAATAGCAAATCCTTTTAACCATGAATAGAACTAGTCAAAATAAGTAGATTTTCGAACAGACCCACCTCGAGAAATCATGCCTGCTCCCCCTGCCCCTCCTCAAAGGGGCTGCCTGTATCTGCCTATATATACATATATATTTTTTTTTTCAAAAACGGTAGGAGCTAGAGGAATGATCTTGGCGCCATTCGATAGAGTATAAAATTTTGCATAAGACCCTCCATTTGCTTTTTGTTATTTTCTTTTTTTTTTTAAGGCCCCACAGCAAAAAAAGTGTGAGGAGCCTTCCAACAACGACACATGTTTGGCTATACCTCTAAAACGGCTCAATAAATCAAAATTCTACAGGATATAAAAAACAAAGGCCGTTATTTTTTCTATCGACTGGTATATTATTTGTATATGTTATTTGTTTATATAAAGCCGTGGCGTACAAACAGAAAGATGCACATGTGCATAATGAATTTATTTAAAATAATTTATTATTGTTGTTACAAACTACGAAAATATTGATTGTACCTGTTCAAAATTATCACATTATTATTGTTTTTAATAAATAGCTCTCATGGGCCCAACTCGATCCTATGTCGAGAAAGTACAAGATACCGTTTTTATGTAGAATTGACTAGGCGAATCTGAAAATGTATCCACTTGGAAAAATGTCCATGGCGTACCACTTTTTTGTAAAAAATATCAGGGACATGTTAGCCGGGACGCCACTGGTGGAGCGATAAAATAACTTTTATTTCACACTGTCCGGTAAATTACTATTGCCGTTGCGGACATATGTTCATATGAAATTTTCTTCATAAAATGACCTAAGGAATCATACCCTGAAATATTAGCACGTCATTAAGAAACACCCTGTATATGCTGCTATGAAGAAGAACGACGATCGAAAATATGAATTTTCATGAGAGGGAAGAGGGATTACAAAATTTATTTTCAACATCTCAGATTTCTGCTATGAATTTCTGATTGCCTTTGTATTTTATTGAATAAATAATTAGGTTCTCCTGTATCATCACAGCTTATTTGCATGTGGATACGAGCTAAGGACTGTTTTTGTTGATGCTGGTAAACGCTACTATCCGCGATTTGTTACCTTGTTTCATAATTTATCAAAATATCAAACAGATATTAACCAATATTAATGGCTCTCTTTAATAACCGCTTAATAGTAGTAAGATGTAACATTCATAATAACCAGAATTAACCTAGATAATTATCTAACGAATATTTTGCTTTCTCCATTCGGTACTGCAGAGATTATTAAAATATATCCATTAAATCTACCGGATCACACGTAATACGTGTTTTTCAAACAATTTTTGGTAAAACGGTTGCGCAAATAGGAAAATTACAGACTCGTTTCAAAACTTATTGAAATAGTCGTGTGTAGGTAAGTTGTAACATTGATGAATTAATTTCAAGCAGATATATACATAGTATTATTTTAAGTAATTAGGAAACGAAAAATGAAGAAACTATGAACGGTAATAGTTGGGAGTCAGAAGCTACAATTTCTGTCGCAGGGTGTTCACCCGAAGATACCGGAACAGAATAATTAGACCAGCCGTAATTTCCAAAGTTTTCAAAGTGTAAGACTCAAACTTGGCACGGGCAATGTGTACCAAAAATGGCAATTTTTTTATTTGACTCTTTTCCATCACTTCCGGTTTTGCGAAAATTACCAACTTTGAAATTTTAAACGAATGCCATTAGTCCGGGGTCCAAGCACTCCAAAATCAAGATGACCTGTTCCGACATGACGTACAAATGTCGATATAACTAATGAAGAGAGCATTACCTGGGGCACTAGAAAACACTTGTCGGATTAATTTTTGCTCTTGCGCAACTTCAGAAATCGCAATAAAGATGGCGGATTGATAATTACAAAATTATGTTTTACAATGGTTATTCTCCGTTAAAACAAAAACTATGTAACCTACCGATCTGATTTTTGGTATGTATACTCAAAAGATATACGTGATTCTAACTAAGCTATTGGTATTTTTGAAAAGAATATTTTTTTTGGAAAAAAATAATTAAAATCAAAAGGTTGATATTTACGTTCTAAAAATTTCAATATGCGGACAACTATGTTAAATTTATGAAATTCTTATATACAATTGCTTACCAAATATAGTCCATATATTGAAAAAGCTTTTTTAAAAAAGATCCTGTCGATAACGTATACAGTTTTTTGTTTATGATTTTTTTATGAGGCGCGTAATTATGCAGCATTAAAATAAAAATAGTCTACACGATAATAGGTACAGTGTAACAGTAAAAAGCACTATATTGTTCAATATAATTGTAAATTGAATTACTTTATGTTAATAATACAACAAAACGAATGAAAGTAGTAGTCGGGCGTTGCCGATTGCGGCCACTCATTTATAAAAATAATAATCGATACAAAGTGAATTGTGTGTTCGAGCAAAATGTTAATCAAATAAGTATTCGCAATTAGCCATGCCTGAGTGCAACTTCTACTCGTTTTTATATTGTTTAAGAAATAAAACATTAGTGAGAAATATTATTTTAGGTATTTAGCATATTTAATAGAAAGCAGAAAAGGGAGATATTTTAAATAAAACATTAATGTTGTATATTATGTAATTTTTGTGTATAACTATTCTAACATTTTAGTCAGAATCACTATCATTATAAAATAATGCATATTGCTTTTTCCCTTAAAACAATTTTCAGGAAAAGCAGCATACGAGCACGCAACTGAATACCAGTCACAAGAACATTATGTGACGCATTTTATTTTACAGTCGCACTTTTTAATTTAAGTTCAGATAAACTTTTTTTTTTTGACATTATCGGTACCAGCTCCTGATTTCCAATTCTGCATCCAAAATTTTGTGCAAGAGGTAATTTGAATGACGGTTCACAACACTGTTTAAAAAAAAAACTAATATTTGCAACATGTTGTTGAAAAGCGTCTTCCGTCGGTAGGAGGGAGCGTAAATCACTTTTATTAAATTATTTTATCTTTTAATAATTTTCAAACGTATACATATAATACATTTGTAAAGTTGACGTGTATGTACATTGAAAATATTTGCAAAAAAACTGATGTGGGGGATGTAAGATGAGTAATGGAATACATTAAGACAGATTTTGGAATTTTTCTGTTTGTCTGCTTGTCTGTTTGAACGCGCATCACGCAGAATCAACTGAACCAATGAGGTTCATCTAAGCTTGGAGTAACATTTAGTTCTTATTTCATCGAAATCGGCCTAGACTAAGCCAAGTTTTATGAAAATCGGTCTAGTAGAACAGGAGATACAGCTTGATCTCTACAATAAGCGTATTTCCACGGCATAAACTTTTAAGATTAAACTTCTGTAATATTCCAGAAAATTCGAGAGTACTCTGGAATATTCCAGGAAATTTGTGAGTTTTCTGAAATATTCCAGAATGGTGATTCTACCTCAAACCTCGTTTATAAAGAAGCTTTTTAATCAATTTCAAAATCCCACGCGAACGTAACCGCGAGCATAGCTAGTAAATCATAAATATGAACCGCAAACAATAATCAATTGATTTAAACAATCAAACACAAATAGTTTTTATAATGTTAAAATGTTAAGACAAATAACTTCACACTATATACATAAGTACATACGCCTAGTAAACATAAACATACCAGCTAATTCCACTGTAAACTGTTTTCATGCGCTTTATGAATTTTAGGAGAACTGTCGCCTTTATTACATGCGCCGCATCATGCACCCATTTTAAAAATTCACAACTCGAATACTATATGCAATATCAACTTAGTTCTTGTCTTAAAAACATTTTCAATATATTGGGTATGTTTGTTAGCATAGTTTACACACAAAAAATTTAAAATTGAAGTACTTGCTCGTATGTTGAAATTCTTACTACAATATTTTATAGTTACAGATTTCATATTTTTTTCCCAAATAACTAAACATATCTAAACAGTGCCATCGAGCCTCATCCGAGCGCTTATGTCTTTAGTATATACTATAAAAAAATTAGATGGATAGCATTCATAGTTTCTTTTACAGGACGTGTTATGTATTAAAAAACATTTTTTTAAGAATTATCATTTCGTCTCTTTTCTTATCATTTAAGAAGTTATGCAAGAGCTGATAAGAATCCGACAAGTCATTTCTGGTGTCCTATATAACCCTTTTTGCAAATCTGAAGTTGAAAAATGTACGTCATGTCGGAACAGGTTACTTGGAATTTAGAGCGATTTCGTACTGTTGGACCCCAGACTACATAGTTTTAGAGAAAACCTCAAATCCCATCTAATTTGGTCCACCCTGTACAGTCATTTAGTGGGAGAGAGTACATAACCTTTTTTATTGGCATAGCTATAGATGGGAAAGTTTGTTTATATCTACCAGTGCGTCTTATAAATAAAAATTTTAGTTAATTCCTGAAAACATAAAACATCCTGCGGGTTGGGAAAAAGAAAACCTTTTAATATACTGCTCAAAAGTGAGGCTACCACCAGACAAAATGTTAATATTTTTAATGATTTTTTCGCCCTAAAATTTTTTTGAAGAGCGGGGGGGGGGGGGAGAAATACAGCAGAGAAAAAATTTTTTCATCCTAAAAAATTTAAAATGAAAATTTCTTGGGGGGGGGGGGGTAATTACCCTATTAAAAATTTTTTTCTTCCCAAAATTAACAAAAACCATACCATTTTAAAACAAAAATTGATGATTTACAGAATCTTGGGGGGGGGGGCAATTACCCCGTTACCCCCCCCCCCATAAATCCGCGCCTGGAACTAATAGACAACTGGATACATTTGAAAACTTAAAAACTGCAAAATGTAAAAACAGTATAAGAAGTGACAAAGACCTTATCCCAAATAGCCCGCTTTATTGGTTAATAGATCATATACTGGTTAGTGGGTTGCGTTAAACCATGACATTAATTTAATATAAATACAGCATATATTGTTTAATTTCCATTAATTTTAATCATCTGCAGATGATGCCAATATGGTTGGCGAAACGCGGCCTCGAGTATAGCATTCGAATATTTGTAGAGCTAATTCCGTTGGAGAGATCCACTCACATTATTTGTACTGACTTTATATTGTTCGACTTTATTAAGAACAAAAGGAGCCCGCATCGTCCGAGTCTGCTTTGCGCTGCCGAGAGCCAAAAGCTCGGAACCAGTACAATAATACTCTGAACACCTGCCGAAGCGGCAGGACTCCTTTAATTTAAACAGAGCTCCCTTTACCAGCATTTGTTGCAAGCACACTGCGTTTCTAGTAATGATGGTAATATCATCCAGAAGGCACATCCTGATCATAGAATTAAGAAACCAGAGGAATATGACAAAATTGCATATTTTATCTACCATTCCTCTATATTATTACTTCTTTAGTAATTACGACTTAAAAATTGTGAATTCCGAGATACAGTTGTGAATACCGAGATACAGTTGTGAATTCCGAGTTAAACAAAAATATATTAACGGGTGGACGCGGTAGCTCAATCGGTTAAGGCGTATTGAGTCGCGAATATGCTGATCTACTGCCTACCGCGATCTGGGTTCGACCCCCAGCCCCGATATTGACAACACCGGTGGGTGTGGATGTATGTCTGCGTTTTTCCAAATGTGTAACCCCCTTCCGCACAGCCTTGGCTATGGATTTGGGGGTTGTCTACTATCTGTGGTGTGTTTATGTTTATGTTTATTAACGGCATGGCCTTTCTACGCTTTCGTACAAAATGGCCCACTTCCGGTTTCGATTTTTCGCAATTTACATGAAAATTTAATTTTTAAATTGGACAACCTATATGTTTTTACATGTTTGGGTCCTGCTGGCCAAAATACATATGATCTGACCCTCAAATATTATTTTGATTATCATAAAATATAGATTTTTCAATTATTAGTTTTAATCATAGAAGGGTGCAATTTTGCCAAAGTTCAACGATATCGGTTTTTCAACGAAAACTATTTTTTTTAAATGGAACTCCTATGAGACAACCTGTTATTTAATTAGATGTTTATATTACGAAAAAAAGTATATGTACAATGTCTACTTCCTCTTTGTACTAAATTTATAATTAAAAAAAGAAATGTTTTGATAATAGATTTTTTATTATTTAAATAAATTAACAGAACGAAAATTGAAAATCAAAGAGGAATCTCAAGCCAGGCGTGGCCGAGGGTAGACGTCTCTCTGCAGACTCTTTTTATGTGCCATCACTTAAGCTAAATACAAAGTGTAAAAGATATAACTAAGTTTCCAAGTGGGTGGCAGGTGTTTGAAAAGTAATACATATCTCGGTGTGTGCGATTTGCGGTTCTGTGAGAAATATAGTTAGTGATTAATTACACACATGATCCAGAACTCCACAGTGTTTTTAGTGTAATGGAATAAACTCAAAAGAAGGGAAGTAATAACGTATCACAGATAAGTGTTGTTAACTTTTAACGTATTATTTGTTAATAACTTTCTTAGAAACATTAACCAAGACGTGCTTAGGTCCATCAAACCCTTAAAAGTCGACAGCTGCCGACAAATTTATGACAGGCAATAAATTATTAAAGTATGACCATAATATTCCTACGTAATCCTTCAAGTAAATTATTTTTCATGGTTATTTTAAAAATAATTTAACAAATTTAACTTAAATTATACCCGAAATAATAATCAATAACGCATTGTTCTTAAAGAATGGTCATATACATTTCTTATGTAAACCTTCAAGTAATTTATAGCGACTATAGCGACTCACTCACTGGAAATCGAGAAGTTCCAAAAGCGAGAAGTTTCCATGGAGTCGCTAAGAAACAAAAAGGAAAACTCGATCCATAATGGAGAAGTTTCCATGGAGTCGCTAGGAAAAATAAAAAACATTCGATATAAAAATATAATATCAATATACTAAAAAATACCAAAATCACATAAAATATGAACATGTATTAAAAACAAATATAAGTATATTTACTTCGATTTTAATTTTATTTATAGCGATAACGCTATAAATTTGGTGACCCCGACGTGATCATTTGATGTCCAACGTGATAAATATATACAAGAAGAGATTCAATATATCAACTACCGTTATAAATTGACCATTTTATGAAGAGAAGAATTTTCCAGATGAATTTTGAATAGAGGTTCCAAAGTTGAATAGATGTTCCTATAATTTATGGTAATTTCCTAATTCAATCAACTGAAGTTGTACATTACAAGTACTGTCATCTGTCGGTGAGTGAGTTAAAGTACATTCCCTTTTTTATCTGAGAGAGTAGTCAATCAATCAATCAATCACAATCGATTAGATATGCAAAGACAACCTTCAGACGAGGATTTTCCTCAAACCCATTATGTCACGTCTGTCAAACTACCCCCATTCTGGAAATCAAAACCAGAAATTTGGTTTACCCAGATCGAATCACAGTTTTCTGTTGCAAAAATTGTCAATGACAAGAAAAAGTATGATCAGGTTATAGCTAATTTGCCATTAGATGTGATAGATAATATATACGATATAATATCTAATCCCCCGAAAACGGATCTCTATATAAATTTAAAGAAAGTTTTAATTTCACGTTTATCATCGAGTGAGGAAAAACGTCTGAATGATCTGTTATCAGGTTCCCAAATGGGCGATCTGAAACCTTCAGATTTCTATAGATCCATGCTGAATATTGTTGGAGAATTCAGCATGGTTAGTCAAGATTTATTGATAAAGCTATGGAAAAGACGTTTGCCTCAAACAGTATATATTGCCATTACAGCTTCAGGGAAAACAGACACAAAAGAGATTCTAGATATTGCGGATCGGATCTGGGAGTCCTGTCAAAATTCAGTGATTGCATCGTACTCCAAAAATCCTCTTGACTCTGAGTCAACCCCGTTATCAGATTTAACTACCACTATCAAAAATTTTTCAATCACTTTCCATGATTCAATTAATCAAATATTACAAAAACAAGAAATTTTTAATTCTCGATTAAACTCTTTAGAATCCAGACTTTCCAATCAATCCTTCGAGCCACAACCTTCTACTTCATGCTGCAACAATTGCAAAAGTAGAAGCAATTCACAGACTCGTACCACTAATCGCAATCGTTCACCCAGCCGTAATAATGTTTCCAATAAATTTGATCGTACAGACAATACTATTTGTTACTACCATCAACTTTATGGTGCCAATGCCTATCGTTGTGGAGGTGAATGGTGCAAATTCGGTAAGAATTGTAAAAAATCTGATAATTCTCAAAGATGACTGAAGTTTGATAATTTTATGACGTCTGATTTTGACATTTCTAACAGCAAACGTCGTCGACTTTTTATTTACGATAGATCTAACAAAATGAACTTCCTAATTGACACTGGTGCCGATTTATCTGTGGTGCCACGCAATGCTTTCACAGATTTAAAAAAGAATTTCGATACGATATTAACCGCGGCTAACGGTTCAACCATTTTTACATACGGTAAGAAATTTTTAAAAGTCAATCTAAACTTACGTAGATTATTTCCTTTCGTTTTCAATATAGCAGACGTTGACATACCGATAGTCGGAGCAGATTTCTTGTCTCATTTTGGTTTAGTTGTTGATCTTAAAGGAGCTCGAATAATTGATAACAAGACTAATTTGTCAGTTAATTGTTTTATTAAAAATAGTCCTTTAGACAATTATGGATTAGATACACTTAAATTATTTCCTTTGACAGATAAATATAACAAATTACTTTTACAATTTCCTACTTTAATTAGTTCACCAGATTACAATTTACCTATTAAACATTCTATTGCACATCATATAGTTACTGAAGGTCATTTACCTTTTTCACGACCTCGTAGATTAGACAATCTTAAATTTAAAATAGCTCAAACAGAATTTAATAACATGGTAGAATTAGGTATCTGCAAACCATCATCTTCTCAAGTTTCCTCTCCACTCCATCTAGTGGCGAAAAAAGGGAAGAACGACTGGAGACCTTGTGGAGATTATCGACAACTAAATACGATTACCATTCCAGACAGATATCCATTACCTCATATCCACGACTTTAGCTCTCAGTTGCACGGCTGCACTATTTTCTCCAAGGTTGATTTAGTGCGAGCGTACCATCAGATACCTGTCGCTGAAAATGACGTTTATAAGACAGCTATAACAACTCCATTCGGACTGTTTGAATTTTCCCGCATGCCTTTTGGTCTACGCAATGCCGGTCAAACTTTCCAACATTTTATGAATGAAGTACTAGTCAATTTACCTTTCGTTTTCGTCTATTTGGATGATATATTAATCGCAAGTCAATCAGATGTACAACATTTGGAACATTTGGAAAAGGTTTTCAAGAGATTAGACACATACGGAATTAACATTAAACCATCTAAATGTATCTTAGGAGTTGACAATTTAACCTTTTTAGGTCATCACATCTCTTCATCAGGTATTTTACCATCAACTGAGAGAGTCGAAGTCATTAATAATTTCCCCTTACCGACAACTCTCAAACAACTACAACGTTTCATAGGTATGGTGAATTTTTATCATCGTTTCATACCTCATTTTGCTGAAATATTACTTCCCCTATATTCTCTTTGTAACAGTTTATCTCATGATAAAATTACAAAGATAAATAGTTGGCCTGATCAATGTTTAGACGGATTTTCGAAAGCCAAAGACGCAATAAGTAATGCAGTAGTTTTAGCTCATCCTTGCAATAATGACGATACTATCTTATCTCTCTCAGTCGATTGTTCTAACCTTGCCATGGGTGCAGTTTTAGAGCAAAAAGATAATAAGGGATTTCTTGCTCCTTTAGCATTCTTTTCCCGTAAATTAACCACAGCACAAACCAATTATTCGGTTTTTGACAAAGAACTTTTAGCATTATATACTGCAATTAAACATTTTAAGTTTATACTTGAAGGTCGCAAGTTTAATTGTTTTACAGATCACAAACCTTTAATCAACGCTTTATTCACAAAAGCAGAAAGATCTCCTCTTCAAATACGTCATTTAGAATACATAGCTCAATTTTCTTGTAAAATACAACATGTTAAAGGAAAACATAATGTAATAGCTGACAGCTTGTCACGTATTTACGACACTTCTTCCTTAAAACAAGATATTTTACCGCTTCAACTTTAAAATTCTCCCTTCCTTAATGTTAACTTTGACCTAAAGTTGCTTAGTGAAGCTCAGGAGAAAGATTCAAATCTCAACTATTTATTGTCAGATAAATCATCACTAACTAAAACCAATTTCATTTTAAAAAAGATACAAATTCCAGATTCAAATGATTTTATTTGGTGTGATGTTTCTCGTGCAAAAGTCAGACCTTTTGTCCCACTTGTTTACAGACGAACGATATTCGATATTTTTCACAACTTATCTCATCCTGGTATTAAAGCCACTAGACTGTTGATTTCAAATAACTATTTTTGGCCGAAAATGAACACAGATTGCAATTTATGGTCAAAATCGTGCATTAACTGTCAAGCTGTCAAAGTCAGTCGACATACGCGAAGTGCTCTCGGGAACTTTTCCATTCCGAAAATCAGATTCGACCACATCCACATAGATTTGGTAGGACCATTACCTCCATCCAAAGGTAACTCTTACATTCTTACGGTGATTGAACGATTCACTAGGTGGCCGGAAGCGTACCCTCTTCGCGACATCACAGCAGAAACAGTTGCGCGTACTTTAGTTCAAAACTTTGTTTGTCGATTCGGTGTTCCCTTGTCAGTAACGACTGATCAAGGAGTATAATTCGAGTCAAGATTATTTAATGAATTTGCAAAGTTTTTAGGTTTTCATAGAATACGTACAACTCCATATCACCCAGAAGGCAACTCTTTAATTGAAAGATTTCATCGCTCACTTAAAACTTCCTTGTTAGCTAGAGCCAATACATCACATTGGACAGATGAATTACCCATCATTTTATTAGCATTTAGGACAACTCCCAAGGAAGATCTGCAATGTTCACCTGCTGAACTCATATATGGTCAAACCCTTCGTTTACCTGGCGAATTTTTCGTTGAATCGTATAATTCCCCAGATATTCCTTATTTCATTGACAAATTACGCATTTATTTTAATAATTTAAAATTTGTTCCTCCAACTTCGCATGGCAATTACAAAACTTTTGTTAGTTCAGATCTTGCCTCTTGCGATTTTATTTTCGTTCGCATTGAACGTTTAAAACGTTCATTTACTCCTTTATATGAAGGACCGTTTAAAGTTTTATCTCGTTCAGATAAGTTATTTACCTTTAAGAAAGGAGCCAAAGTCATAACTGTCAATATTGATAGGGTTAAACCGGCTTTTGTATTAGTTGACAGATGTGACACTTTGCCTACCCCGATTAAAAAAGTACGTTTTGCAATCGACACATTGATTGATTGACCATTTTCTTTTTTAACGAGGGGGTGTATATAGCGACTATAGCGACTCACTCACTGGAAATCGAGAAGTTCCAAAAGCGAGAAGTTTCCATGGAGTCGCTAAGAAACAAAAAGGAAAACTCGATCCATAATGGAGAAGTTTCCATGGAGTCGCTAGGAAAAATAAAAAACATTCGATATAAAAATATAATATCAATATACTAAAAAATACCAAAATCACATAAAATATGAACATGTATTAAAAACAAATATAAGTATATTTACTTCGATTTTAATTTTATTTATAGCGATAACGCTATATAATTCTTTGTTCATAATTATGAAAAATACTCAAATAAATTTATTATAAATCAAATCCGTAATACTTAATAATGCATTACTCTTAAAGTATGGTCATAATATAAATTTCTTGAGTAAATTTTCTAGTGAGGTTTTTCATAATTAATCAAAAAAAGGATAGAAATGTACGGAATGAAGTACTGGGGACATGTCCAAAGAAGGGACCCAACACATCTATTGAAGAAAGCGCTAACACTGAACAGCAGCAGTAACATGGTCTCCCTATTTTTAGGAAGACGATGTTACACGTGGAAGACGACAATCGAGAGGATCATGAACAAACTGGGAAAGGACCAAACTTACTGGGAAAGAAAAGCGAGAAGAAAAATGAATCCACAAAGAAATCTCTACCAGAATCAGAAATGGAGGAATCAGAAGACGCAGAAGAAGAAAGAAGATTTGCAGAAGTAAAAGTACAAAAATAGGAGTACAAACAGCAGAAACACAAAAAAGAGGAGCATAAACATTAAATAACATGAACACAATGCGGCAACGCATTCCACAAACACCTAATCTGCCCACCCTCAATCCTGTACCATGCGTCACGTGGCTCTCGCGGCTGACAACGAGCATGACCCAAATCCAACCGAGCATCGGAAACCGGAGGAATCAGAAGACTCACTCAGAAAAAGAAGATTCGAAGAAGCAGAAACACAAAAAGAGGAGCATAAACACTCCATATCACGATACAACGCGGCAACATATTTCACAAGAAGACCCAGAAGAGGCAAAAGTCCAGAGCCAAAAACACAGAAAAGGGAGTTTAAAGGCTCCCGTACATCACAGTGCGATAACGCATCTCACAAATACCTACACCTCCCATCCCACATTCCTTTACCATGCGCCATGTGGCTCTCGCTGCTGGCAACAAGCATGTCCCTAATCCAAGCCAGCGTGGACGTAGCAGGCCCAGCTGTATAATCCTGGGAGTGGCAGCAAAAGCAAAAGTTACAAGAGTGTCCCTATCGGTTGAGCCACTCGGTATGTTTATTGTAAAGAGCTCAAAATAAATGTAAATTCTATAAGCGAACTTCGGTCTTATGTACATAAATTTAAAGGCAAAGAAAAAAATTTACCCATATTTCAATTTAAATTCATTGCCACCCACAAATTTCAGTTTGAAATATCCACTTACTAAGAATGTATTATAAAGTGCAGAAGTAGAATACTAATACTCGAAAATGAAAAAAAGACACAGAATTTGGATGAAAAATAATGACATTCTTTGCTCTATATTGTCCGATAAGTACCTAAAGAATTACTAAAAATTGTCCATTGTACTTGCACACTAAATTGCACTACCAACAAATAATACACATGTAATAAAACTGGCCTTGTATATACCAGCAGGTATGAATAATAATTTTGTCTTCATTTTTTTTTTTTCAGTTCTTAACTATCTTTATCATTTACATTTCCCTGTCTATATTTTGTAATTTTCTAAATAAATAAATCGTAATAAATATGTAACATTTGTAATTCTATGATTCCTATATAACACTAACATTTATGAGTACATGTAGTGGGTCTAGAAAAATAGTGAATTTCATATAATTAAACATATAAATATACAGGGTGTCCCCGGATGAAGTTACCAGTACCACAAATGGATTTAAATTTTATTTTTTTGACAAAAAGTCACTCTATAAAAAATTTGTCCAGTTAAAAAAATACGATTTGTGTGTGAAACTAATTAAGCAACTTCTTCAAATGGAATTTTCATTAAAAGTTAAAAATAAATGTAGTTTATTATCTTCATATTTTTGAAATTTTTTAGCGCTCTGCATAAAAAAAATAAATTTTCTTAACACAAATCACGATATTTTTTTAACAATATTTTATAAGGAATGACTTTTTCAAAAAATTGCATTCGGAACACCCTATATATGGAAATATATCATGTTATACATCAAAAGAGGCAGAGCTTTATTACTAATAAAAAGTTACTCTTGTAAAATTTTGATATATTTAAAGGTAAGATAATTTTCATTCAATTAAAAACCGCTGCCCAAGGAATCACTACTTCCACATCCAGATTTTCCATCCAAGTCTCTCACACCGAAAACATTTTGTATGTGGAAATAATTATTTATGGAACACTAATAATGTAATATTTGAAATAGTCCAAATCACTCCCGCCCCGGTGGAAGTAGTGAAGAAGTGATGAAGTAAAAAAATATTTTGAGGTTTTTGGTTCTTGTACACACACTAAATCACAATTTTTTCACCCACTTTAATAATGGAGTGGGGGTGGTAATTGGGGAGGTTAATGCCAAAAAATTGTTATAGCTTCTCTTGCATGTACTAAATATCAATTTTATTGACTCGTACCTACTTGATTTATCTATTTACCAGTTTACCCCCCAACCCTTCAACGGAATAAGGTGAAAATATAATCTAGTTCCAAATCACGTTAAAATACATACGTGTACCAAATTTCAAATCAATATCCTAAACTGTTCCAGAGTAATCGTGTGCACAAAAAAGTTACACACAGACCGACCGACAGAGAGAGACAGACAGAAAATTTTTTTCTCTCAAACTTAAAATTTCGACGTTTCATGACATCCTAAGCTTATTTGTAAAACAAAATGTTGAAGATTTTTTGTCGTTACTATACTTCCAAATAGAAACAGCTAATTTTCACCCATTTTTTGGATATCGTGGCGAAAACTCACAGGGGATTCGTGGAAACTCGATGGATTATTGTCTTTGGGCCAATTATGAAAATCAATGTTAAAATTTTACTTTATACCATTTTTGTCCAGCAAGAAATACCTATTTACTGAATTAAAAGTACCTTTAAAAACCTACCGACCAACTTTTTTCTGATCCATTTGGCGTCGAGGTTTCTTTCATGAAATTTTTAAATATATTTGCAGAAGTGGTTAAATACAAGATAGAGTAAAATTTTTTTATTTTGGAAACTTTTTTTTAAGTTTTATTCACCGCTTAGTCCTCGAGCTAGCAATGTCTAACAACCTCAGCAAGTATAAAATAAAATTTGCACCAATTTACAAACTCTTCTCGTAATCCGAAATTTAAAAAAAAACAACTATTTTTAAAGATGTTCAAAAGCCGAAAGAAAAGGCATCGCAACTTTCAAACTAACATAGAAATAATCACTCAACTTACCATGTTTCACCGGCGAGTTCACGATAATTTGCACCAGCTTCCCGTATATCGTCATGGTTGTATTTGTTTATGCTACCAAAGCCACTTCTAAGTTTAAACTGTAGAACGATAATTAGTTTGGTAGTCTTCTGGTTTCAGCTTCTTTCCTGTGTTTATGCTTGAGTTAGATGCATGGGCGTCGCAGTCGTCATCAGGGGGAGATTTGTTTTTTATACCATACATATACTTTTTTGATTAATGTAACTAGTTAGCTACAATATTTACACTCATTAGGGTCTACTATTAAACATACTAAAAGTCTTGAACTCAATCTGTTGCGCTCGAGACGTCACACAGTGGGAAAAATATGCCCTTTTTTGGACAAAAATCTGCCGACAGTAGAAATTTCAATAAAATTAAATAAAAAAATGGCAAATACCCTCAAGACATTGTACTTTAGAGTAGTGCTGCGGCAAAGTGGCTTTGGGTTAACCTAAAAATCGCAGGTATTACTTCCACTTCCAGTGGAAGTTTAGAAATGACAAAAATTTAAAAAAAAATTTTATTGTTCAAATAGGCTTAGAATGTCATGAAATGTCGAGATTTTAAGTTTGAGCAAAAAAATTGTCTGTCTGTCTATCGGTCTTTCTGTAACTTTTTTGTGCGCACGATTACTCTGGAACGGTTTAAGATATCGACTTGAAATTTGGTAAATATTATGCATTTTAATAAGATCTGGAACTAGATTATATTTTCATCTTATTCCGTTGAAGGGTAAATTGAGGTAAATGGGGGTAAATAGGTAAATCAAGCAGGTAAGAGTCCATAAAATTGATATTTAGTATATACAAGAGAAGCTAATGTCTAGATGAAGTAAAAAAAATGAGGACTATGGTTTTTGTACACATACTAAATCACAATTTTTTTCACCCCCTTTTATAATGGAGTGAGGGTAGTAATGGAGGTGGCTAATGCCAAAATTTTCTTTGAGATATTAGCTTCTCCTGTATATACTAAATACCAATTTTATGGACTCTTACCTGCTTGATTTACCTATTTACCCCCATTTACCCCAATTTACCCCCAATCCTTCAACAGAATAAGATGAAGAATTTAATTTGATTGAGATCTCTACTGTCGGCAGATTTTTGTCCAAAAAAGGACATATTTTTCCCACTGTGCGTCATCTTGAAAAAATTGAGATCCCATTAAGTTATTTACTTATATCTCGCTAGCCATATAGTATAGTAACTTGGTGATCTCACTTCGGACTAATTCATTTGCAGTTTTAAATTCAAATATTTTTGGATAGTGTGAATAAAAATGTGTCAAATATGATATATTAAAAAGCACTCGGGGGTTTCGAAAAAAAAAAAGTGACTATTGGAACATGTACATCGTCGAATTCTACCCTAAAAAGAACCCTATAACATTATTTTTGCTTTATCACCCAGCAAAAAAACATTGATTTTTGATTTGAAAAATTCCTTTTTTTACGTGTTCCTTAGACCCCCAGCAACATTCATCAGCATTGACTCCTGCATTACCTCCGAAAATGAGAAAGTTAGGGGGGTTTGAAGTGCCCCAAAAAGTAGCTGTCATAAAAAAATTTATAAAACTAATATTTCGCCTCGGAAATGGGCTCTAGGAGAATCCGAGATCCAAATTGAGGAATGCCACATTCCAGTATGGAATTCGGGCCACTGTTTGATGAAAATTCCACTTTTTCGGACGGAAATTTAAATATGAGTATTGTGCTGCGGAAGTGCGCTCTAGGGGATTTTTGGGTCGCTGATCATTATTTTGAGGTCCAAATTCAAGAATTCCATATTCTGTACTGGAATTTGTGCCATTTTTCGTCCCGAATTTCTTCATTTTAAAGAAAAAAATTATGTATGAATTTTACGAATATTTCAAAATAATTTTTCAAGTCAATTTTACTTTGAGGAAAAAAGTTTTATATGAATATTACGAGCATTTCAAATTAATATACATGGCAATTTTATATACACTGCAGGAATGTATGCAAATTTTTTCTTCTTTCAACTGAGGTAAGTGATTAAAAGATAACAACTTTTATAAAAATAAAGCATTTATTGTGTTGGTACAAAAGGTGGTATTCTGTGTGATAAAATAGGTATTAATTTATTTGTCATTTTTCCCCCAACCTTCTCATTTTCGGAGGTAATGCAGGGGTCAATGCTGATGAATATTCCTGGGGGTAAGGAACACGTGAAAAAAGGAATTTTTCAAATCCGTGCTGTTCGACCACTTTTCCACATTTTCCGGTTTATTTATTGGACTATGTGAAATAACAAAAATAATCCAATAAAAATTTGTTTATGCTCATCGTTGTCGAGATACAATTAATGTTAGGTGCATTTAAACGTGGCCCTGAAAAGGTCACAATCTTCAATCGACTGATTGAAGATTGTGTTAAACCAAAGTTATGACTATAACTTTGGTTTAAAAAAATCTTGTAGATGTTCCTTGAACCAAGTTAAAGCTTACTATAGTAGCTTAAAATTTTTTTTTGGCAAATTTCAAATTGACAAAAAAATTCCAAATCGTGTTTTTTGTTAGTCCTAACTATTATGTATACGCTCAAAATTTCTTGACCGTGATGGATGCATTGTCTAAAAGATTTTACACTTAATGTATTTTGATAATTTTTGAAAAAATGATGCAGTAATATAATAACCTTTTGTTAATAGTGGATATAAACCAAGAATCGGGGCGACGGCAGAATTTAAATAATACAGTAATTGAACTTGAATAACTATTTATTAACTTTGAAAAAACGTATAGGACACAAAAAATTATAAAACTCATTTACTAACAAACCTGGCTCGGCGTATAATAGTATATTATTCAACGAGCGGTAA
Organism: Rutpela maculata; assembly: GCA_936432065.2. Lineage (NCBI taxonomy): Eukaryota > Metazoa > Arthropoda > Insecta > Coleoptera > Cerambycidae > Rutpela > Rutpela maculata. The sequence continues at coordinate 131,380,349 of OW386292.2, read as the reverse complement.
TGTAGGTAATAACTCGCGCAGATGAAGTTTACAGCACGAGCCGCAGGCGAGTGCTGTAATTCATCAAGTGAGTTATTGTTATTACCATTACCGTAAGTTGAATACTATACTTTATCTACGATTATAACAATAAATATTAATAAACAAATTGAGTAATTTAAACAAAAATTGTTTAAATTACTGTTTGTTTATTAATAAACTTAACTGTAAAATTTAATTTTTGTACACATTTTTATATTTATTCTGCGATTTTTCGGGTAATAAATTATGTATTGTAGCTACTTGTCTTCATTATGGTAGTGTACCTACATATTAGTTCATCTACACTAACCGAATTCATAATTTTTGGCAAAATTATTACTTAACTTGATTTGAACACGTCGAAACTATTCAAACATGATAAATCACCTCCCTCCACTCAATAATAATGGACCTTTCTATTTCACCGTATCGGAAAAGAATTTCTCTCGGTCAGAGCCACCTTCTTCGTGTCGCGCGTTACGTCCATTGGACAGGCTAGGTATGAAGATAAATGTGATTGGCTCTGTACCTAGTGATTTATAATAACTACTCATTATAACTCACGCCATTTGTTTATGGATACTATTAATTGTTCAAAACCAGTTCATTAATTAGTATATAACCTAATAAGGGTAGATAAATATATATTTTTGTGAGAGAGAGAGAGAGAGAGAGAGAGATAGAGAGAGAGATAGAGAGAGAGATAGAGAGAGAGATAGAGAGAGAGATAGAGAGAGATAGAGAGAGAGATAGAGAGAGAGAGAGAGAGAGAGAGAGAGAGAGAGAGCGAGAGAGAGAGAGAGAGAGAGAGAGAGAGAGAGAGAGAGTTTATGGCAGTTACCAACCTAACATTTACTACACTATTTATTTCCGAATTGGGGGATTTTTCAGTCTTCGTTTCCTGTACTATACAGGCAGTTGGACTTGTAACGTACTTATTATTTCAATTATTCACACAACATCTTGACAATTTTTATCAAACCTCGCAACTGTATTTTGAACTTAAGTTACTAAAATTTATGTAAATTATGAAAATACTTGTAAATTGCACAAATCGCAGATCCCGAGAAAAAGCGTAATAACTTAAATTTTTAGGAATAAGATAAAAATCATAAGTATAAACAAGAAGAAAACAGCAATAAAGTTTATATAGTAATATAATTGTCTTTTTGAACCAGTATAATTATTTAGATGCAATATAATGTGTACTATTAACCTTTAAAAATTTTAAAACGTAGATTTGTTTTCCTGTAAAATGCATTTTTTTACTTATTGCACTTTTCTTCGGGATGTGCAAAATGTGCATTTTGACAAAATTCAAAAAATTGCTATAATTCAAAGTTTTTAAATATATGTCTGGGATATTGAGTATTCTGGAGTATGTAACAATTTAAAATATTTCCACATTCAGATTTGCTACCCAAGTATCTCACAACGAAAGAACTTTGTATGTGGATATAATTGTTTATGGAAATTTAATAATATAATATTTGAAATCGTCTACCCCAAAAACCCATAAAACAATATCCCACATCGGTAGGGATTGTGATAGGGGGTGGTAGTGGGGATGGATGTAAAGACAAATATTTTGGGACCTTCAATTCTTGTAAACATACTAAATCACAATTTTTTTTCACCCCCTTTTATAATGGGGTGAAGGTAGTAATGGGGGTGGCTAATGCCAAGAAAATTTTTGAGACCTTAGCTTCTCTTGTACCTATATACTAAATACTAATTTTATGAACTCTTACCTGCTTGATTTACCTATTTACCCCCATTTACCCCAATTTACTCCCTAACCCTTCAACGGAATAAGATGAAAATATGATCTAGTTCCAGATCTCGTTAAAATATATACGTGTACCAAATTTCAATATCTTAACGATTCCAGAGTAATCGTAATGACATTCTAAGCCTATTTGAACAATAAAAATAAAAAAAAAATTTTTTTGTCGTTACTAATACTTCAACTGGGGGCCAGCGTAGAGGCGACTTCAATATGAATATCAGTCGATATTCCGTTGAAGCAACGTCGAGCGCGGTTAGTACTTGGATGGGTGACCCACCTATCTTGGGAAATACAGCGTTCTCGTCCCATCTTCTAGCGGCTTGTATATCAGTGTATACGCGGAAGTTACGTAATTTCAGACGAGGATTACGTAGTGGATATACCATCCTTCGGAGGGGATGTAAAGCAGGCGGTCCCTTGTCTATTAAATGTTAGGCAAGTAAAAGATCCCTACTCTTCTTAAGGGAATAGGTTCGGCAAAATTTCCAGGTTAGGGGGTAGCTCGTCTCCTGGCGTCGGTGATAGGACCTGGTAGCGGAAATAGGCCGACGTTAAATAGTTAAAAAAAAATACTTCAACTGGATGTGGAAGTAAAATAAGATTCAGTCCGCCGTACTGAAGCTGCTACATTATGATTTGAAAATTACCTATAATATAATTTTCGGAACGGCATTGAACCATTCCTTTCAGATTTTCTCGATAGTTTTTAAAGTTTTAGTCCGTTATATTGAATCCACCATCTTGTTTTTGCAAATTGCAAAACACCGAATTCGTAATCAGCGAGTCTAAAAACTTAGAGATGTTAATTTTAGTGTACATACTATGTTATGAATTTTGGTTAGTTATTAGAGAAAATTTAACACCGTAGAACGGCGCACAGTGGGAAATTTTCAATTTTTTAGACAAAAATCCGTCTACAATGCAATTATTAATGGATTTGAAATTTTTTTTTTTTAAATAATTGTTAGATATCACCCGATGTACGAGAACTAAAAAATAACCATTGTAACTATATTTTTTGTATTTTTTGTCGAAATGGGGGCTGTTTCAACCCCTCTGATTATTCCTTAGGGTAAATGTTTACTAAATTATTATTTGATTAACTAAGGTTTTATACTTATCATATAAAAAATACACTTTACTAGACTATTTTACATTTTTAATAAGAATATTTCGAAAAATCCCTATTGGGGGTGTTTTTCGGTATTTTAAGGGTGTTATATCATTTTTCTTAATCAGCGACCCAAAAAACATGTAGTAAAGGATATTTTCTGAGTAAAACTTTTAAAAAACAGAAATTCGCATTTTTTACTTAAGTAAAATACACGAATTTCATATATTTATAGGATTTTTTGAGGTTATGTTGAACGTTTTTAAAATTTGGGCAGTGCTCAAACATCGGGTGATACCTAACAATTATTTAAAAAAAAAATTTTTCAAATCCATTAATTATTGCATTGTAGACGGATTTTTGTCTAAAAAAATTGAAAAATTTCCCACTGTGCGGCGCCTATGGTTCAGGTTATCCATTTCGAAGGCCGTTCACTTTGCTCCTGACACTGGACCGGTCCTTCAAGGTTCGTAGCTGGTACGTACGTCAAATTCGCATTTGTTTATTTACTTTATTTGCATATTTGTAAAGCGATTAGTCTGCTGGTAACGAGTTTTTAATTGTACTATCCCCAAATGCAAATCTTATAGATGCCTCTATCTACGTAAATGTCTATTACCTCCGAGAGTATTAATTGTCAGCGTAATGACCTCCAATTATTTCACTGTTTCATTTCAATAATGGAAACTTGCTCTCCGTTCTACTTCCTTGTACAGAGTGACGAGCTAAATCAAAAAGATTAAATCTTACTACCAGTAGACTCATATTTTCAAGAAATTGAATTGAATTAAATTGAATTGTTTATTTCGTGTTATAGGTATACATAGACGATTCACACCACACAAATACAGGGTGTAATTAGTTTCATGTCATTAAAAAAACTGATAATGGGACCGACTAGACAAACAAACCTACCTTTATGACTTTTTCCTCTAGGAGCACTTTGAAAAAAACTGACCTAGATTAACAATTTGAATATTAGTGTAGGAAACATTTGAGAACCACTGCCTTTCTGGGTCAATGGACGTGTACTTCCCAATGAGAATTTTTTTATTTAGTATTGGCTAGCTCGTTCTTATAGCGCTAGTGTTAATAATTCATGTTAGATGGCTCTCGTTGCAAGGTGCAAATTACTTCTGTTGCCATACTCACCTACTAAGCCTGAAACTGCAGGTTGTGTAATCTATCCACTATGCAGGAAATGCACATATCTTGCAAATGCCTCTTTTACGAGAGTTAATTTTTTTGCAATATGATATTTATTTATTATGCAAGGAGGGTGAGTATACCCCAAATTTTAAATTGTCTACAGTAATTACGATTTTACACAAGATTAATTTTGATCTTGTGTAGATACTACGGGTAACCAGATGCAACTATGTGTGGATGCACTGTTGCCAACTCTGTTAGATGAGGAAACTGTAGATAAGCAAAAAAAAAACTGTAGAAAACTGGGAATTTATTTTAGTGAAACTGTTAATCTGCTGTTTTTTTTTTACTATACAGGGTTCGCCACTTAAAATTCCCCAGACTCGTAACTTCCTTATTTTTTTATACTACGACCATGTTCGGCACATCAAATTGTAGATATTTTTAAGGCCTTTAAATATGCATAGTGATTTTAAAAAAATTTTTGAAAAAATTACTACGAAAAGAAAATTAATTTCCTTGAATATTTTTTCCCTCACTCTGTACATGAACTGTGTTAATGTTTTCTTATAGAGGTTTTAATTAGCTTCAATTTATGTTTAATAAAAATTTTGCAATTTCCTATTATTTAGTACATTTTAATATTCTTTTGTTTCTTGTTGCTGTTTTGTTACGTTGAGTATTGTTTGTGATATGATATGCCTTTTACAAAGAAAGCATAAAATTATTATTTACATTTTTTCAGTTATTTAAAAAAAATCAGTTTGGAATCGGAAGGAGTGTTTTTAATTTTTTTCTCTAAAACGAAAGAGAATATCGAATATGACGTAATAACATAAATTGAAGCTAATTAAAACCTTTATAAGAAAGCATTAACAAAGTTCATGTACAGGGTGAGGGAAAAAAATATTCAAGGAAATTATATTATTTTCGTAATTTTTCAAATTTTTTTTTTAAAAATCACTCTGTATGCATATTTAAAGACCTTAAAAATATCTACAATTTGATGTGACGAACATTGTCGTAGCTTAAAAAATAAGGAAGTTACGAGTCTGTACCTTTCCCACTCTTTTTTAACCATCCACTAAATCTTTCGTCATTTAGCCACGAATCAATAAACTTTTGTTCATATTTCGTATATTTTTTTTTGTTTAGGTGTACTATGACTAGTAGACGCTATATTATCGGAATTAGAATCACTGCTGATAATGAACAATATTTTATAAGAACTAAACTTTACTTTAAAAAGTTCAGGTAATACCTTAATAAAATAATTGATCCATATGCAAAAAAAACTGTAGATTTAGCAGGTCGGACTAAAAACTGGGAAGAAAACCAAAGAACGGTAGATCTACTGAAAAAACTGTAGGGTTGGCAACTATGTGTGGATGTCTGTGATTGCCCAGATTTTAACCTAAATTGGTCCCTTTTTCTTCCTATGGACGCCTTGTCACAAAATCCTATTTTAAACTTATAGATAATTATACATTTTTTATGGGTAATCATAAGAACCTATCTGGTTTATAAGGTTTTATACAGTACATTAATTTTGCCATATAGAAATTATATTGGGATGAATAAGTATCTAAAGGAATCGTAATTGAGTTGGAATACCCATGTTGTTATTGGTATGTTTCCATAAGTGTTTATACTAAAAACAGTTTTTATATGGCATTACAACTTTTATTTATTTGATAAGTTCTCATGTGATCTGAAAAGTGTTGAAACTGAAAAGGTTTTATCAGTAAAATCAAATACGAGTTCTGTAATCGTTTATAAGGAACAATTAGTATATGGTTTTTGTAAGATCTGAGAGATTGTTCAGTTTTAGTTTATATAATAATTTAATAAGGATTTATAAGGATACGTATTAAAAAGTACTAATAAGGAATTACATCGAATAATTTTGTGACTTTCTTTGGCATCTGAAGAGTAATAAAATTGAAAAGATATACTGAGGAATTCCTAGTAGACATTTTATACATTTTTATAAGGATATATTTGTACTTATTTTTATAAAACTTCATGGGTACATATCAGTTTAGTTTATATAAGAATTTAATGGAAACGTATAAGGATGCATCTTAAAAAGTATAAATAAAGTATTATCGAATACTTTTATGAGGTTTTTTTTGGAATCTGAAGGGTAATGAAATTGAAAAGATATACCAAGGAGTTCCTATAGTAGGCATTTTATACATTTTTATAAGGATATATTTGTACTTATTTTTATAAGACTTCTGACTTCATAAGACCATATCAGTTTAGTTTATATAAGAATTTAATAAGGATTTATAGGGACATCTATTAAAACGTATTAATAATGATTTACAACTATTAATTTGAGTTCATGGGGTTCCAATAGTGGTAAAACTAATAATGTTTCATCAGGAAACCAGGGATGAATTTTATAACATTTAATAAGAAATAATTAGTATACGGTTTTTATAAGATTTGAAGGATTATTATTAGTTTAGTTTTATATAAGAATTTAATAAGGATTTCTCAGTGCACCCATTAAAAAGTATTATTTACAACTATTAATTTGAAAAGTTTTCATGGGATGTCAATAGTAGTCAACCTGAAAAAGTTACAATACTTACTAAACTAAACTTACTAATACAATAGATTTCATATAATTTACATTAAAATCAATTGTAAGTATATACTATATACACATTGTATTTTTGAAAACCCTCTTATTCCCACAAAAGCATAAAAGTCTTGCAATAGACCTCAAAGGAGGAATATACATTAAAAACTCACAGAATCTAAAATTTTTGTGTTTCAAACGCCATAAAAATTTATAAATACTTATAGGCCTCGTACTGAGAATTTACATTAATATCTTTCAAATTCATATAAAAACCTATAAAACTTCGCAATTTAATTACCATAAATACTTATAAATATACTGATAGACTTCATTCAGGGAATTTACTTTAAACCCCATCGCATATCCTCATAGAATTTTATAGAAACTTCGTGTTTATTATTAAAACGTGCAAGTGTTGATAGACTTCAGGCAAGGAATTTACATTCAAAACACATTTCAAATACTTCAAAAACTTAGACACATCTGAACCTATAAAACCTTCGTATTTCAAACACCATATAAGAACTTACAAATACTGATAGGCCTCGTATGGAGAATTTTCGTTAAAAATATTTTTCAAATACATATAAAATATCTATATCACTTCATATTTCAATTATCGCGAAAACGTATAACTACTGATAGACTTCATATAGGGAATTTACATAAAAAACCCATTGTACGCAGCAAATCTTATAAAAACTTCGTATTATTTCCTATTAATATATGCAAATGTGATAGACTTCAGGCAAGGAATTTACATTAAAAACACATCTCAAATAATCACATCAAACCACATTCAGAACTTATAAAAACTTTGTATTTCAAATACTATAAAAACTTAATTATACTAATACATATAACTACTGATAGACTCCATATAGGTAATTTACATTAAAAACCCATTGTACGCAGCAAATATTATAAAAACTTCGCATTTCCTGTTAATATATGCAAATGCTGATAGACCTCAAGCAAGGAATTTACATTAAAAACACATTCCAAATAGCCGCACATCAGACCACATTTAGAACTTATAAAAACTTTGTATTTCAAATACTATAGAAACTTACGGTTTCATACGAGGAATGTACATTTAAAACACACAGGAATGTACATTTAAAACACACACACACATAATTAAAACTTATGAAAGTTTAGTGTTACATACTCCAGCCTGCAGTAGAGGGAGCTGTTATACATGTCGCTGATTCATATCTAATCTAATGTGACCTAAGAAACTAGTGTGGGCTTGTTAAATTAAAAATAAAGCATTCTCTTTTACTGCTAATGCGTTTAGGCTAGAACGCTAGAGGAAACAAGGACTTTTGCAGTATTTAGTGTTTACCGCTATATTATTATTGATATTTGAAATATTAATAGTAAGTAAATAATATTTACTTACCTATGTAAGTTTATGGGATTTGGCATTAAAAATATGCTTCAAATACACAACCAAAACTGTAAAAAAAACCTATAAATAGTAATAGAATTTCTATGGGGAATTTACATTCAAAATACTATAAAAACCTATAGAAATTTTTAATTACATGTACTATAAAAACTCATCAATACTAATAGATATCATATAGGAATTTACATTCAAAATACTATAAAAACCTATAAAAACTTTTAATTACATATACTATACAAACTCATCAATACTGGTAGATACCATATGAGAATTTACAATTAAAACACATTTCAAATACACACATCAAAAATTATAAAAACTTATACGTTTTTTTTTATAAGTTTTTATAAGGATTTTTTGACAGGGCGACCAAGAGCTATCCCATTGAAGACATCCGTGGGGAAACCCGATTTGCACCAAAAGGATATCCACAGGAGATCCGAAATCGGGATTAACCCAGTTTAGGACGTCCCGCTTATCCTCCAGTACGGCTAGTGGTAGTCCTAAAGCTATCGAGTGCTGTCTGGGTAATTACAACAAATAATTACTTCAATAAAATAACACTCAGTACTATAATTCAATAATTAATTCAGTCACTTGATCACTTTGCTTATTCTTTGATCTTTCTGAACTTGCTATCTCAACTGAACTAAACTGAACATCTGAACTGTACTAAAACCGTCTACCTCCTGAACTGTACTCCCTCGTGCGGCTACTCACTTTCTTTTTATACTCTTGGGTGAGTAGTTCTGGATATTTCTACCTCTTTTCTTTTGTTCCAGTAGCTGTTAGTACCGCGCGCCATCTTTGAGATGATTGCCGAACTAACTAACTTCATTGTTATCTCTTACTTCTAGATGGGTCTTAGAGGTAACTCTCATAGATGTCTCTGAGGGTAGAACATGTAACAATATGATAAAGTACAATTGCAATTTCAAGAATGTTGTTCCACCACCAGTTTTGAAAAAAATAATTTGTCACCACTCTCATATTTTAAGTTTTATTTATATATTCACTTTATTTTAATTATAAGGCCATGTATTAGATAAAGTACAATTGCAATTTCAAGAATGCTATTCCACCACCAGTTTAGAAAAAAATAATTTGACTCAACTCTCATATTTTAAGTTTTATTTATAAAAATAATCTTAATTATTTCACAGCGCTTCAATATTTAACCAGACTCCTCCCTGGGCATTGAGGAAGAAAGAGGCAGGATTCATTTTTATGGGAACTCTCGTTTTGGGATCTAAGGTGACTTTGAATTTTCTCAGAACGCTTGTCAGTCCAACTTTCGTTTGCATCACCCCAAACCTTTCACCTATAACAAAAATTTGAACAATGTAGTTGTTTTAAAAAATTACTAGATACAGAAATCTGCATGTAGATAGGTAAATTTCCCATTGGCATAATTTTCAACCATGACGAATTTTTTTGGACTCACCCCAAAAAAGTAATCAAGATAAATAAAAAAAAATCTCCACAAATCAGCAGATTAAAGAAAAAAATTAAGACGTGCCACCGACGTGTTGGAAATTGCCATTTAAAATAGATGGCGTTTTGACGCATATCACTAATTTTTTTTTTACACGAATACGTAACATAAAAAATACATTCACATCTTCGAGTTCTTATACAAAGTATGTAGTTTATATAAAAATATGCAGTAGTATCTTCTAGTTATTTTTTTATTTTTCATGAAAATTTTTTTAAGAATAATCATACGAAAATCATTGCTTGATGATGTGTAGAAACGCCGCCGTCTTGAAAAAATTGTTGAGTTTAATTTTTTTTAAATACCTCACTTACTGTCAAAGTTATGAAAGAAATACAGATAGTGTCGTGGGGATTGCAATTCTCTGTAATTTTGATCCTTTTAATTTTTTTCGTAGGATGAACATTTTACGATTTATAAGGTAAAAATGAATGGGATAATGTTTTTTCTCCTTTTTTCATAACTTTGACAGGAAGCGATGCTATAGGGGCTGGGACAGCTAGTCAAAATATAAAATTACCGATAATTTTCCTTTACTAGTGAAATATTTTTTGTCGACCTCCTTAAATATATAACCAATAGAAAACCAGACTGCAACTAACAGCTATTCTCCCACCGAGCGCTGAATTATAAATTACAAGTCTGGTTGCGTTAAGTGCAATAACTATGTATTGGCACAAAACGCTAAAGTTTCGATTGCAGCAGACACCAGCCGAAAAACTTATTCCTGCTCAAAGAAGCTCTCATGTCAGCCACTCCACACCACCCGCAGACTGCAGTTCGAGCTATTGGCTCTCGTCAGTGCAAGGTTGGTCTGAGATGGCTGGAACGAGGCATTTGTTCACTCTTGGTATATGACGAAATTTATAAAACCACGACATGCAACAGCCATTTCAGACCTACCTTGCACTGACGAAAGCCAATAGCTCGAAACTGCAGTCTGCAAGCGGTGTGGAGTGGCTGGCAGGAGAGCTCCTTTGAGTAGGAATTAGTCTTTCTGCTGGTGTCTGTTGCAATCGAAACTTTAGCGTTTTGTGGCAATACATAGTTATTGCACTTGCGATCAGGCTTGTAATTCGTAATTCAGCGCTCGGCGGGGCATTAGTCTGGAAAATAGCAGTTGGTTACAGTCTGGTTTTCTATTCCTTATATTTTTACGGAAACGTATAGAGGAGTTCGACAAAAAATATTTCACTAATAAATATTCTGCCCTCTAAAAGCTAAAAAAGCTAGCAACTAATTAATTTTCTTAACAAATATGAATATAAAACAAGACGAAGCTACTGATATTTTTCAAATTTCCTTTATAACTGGTTTATTTTGTTTCAAAAAAATGTTTTATTTAGACAAAAAGCTTATTGAGTATACTACAGATATTAGAGAAAACAGGAAACTATGTGATTCGTTGTTTTGTTATTTGTTAGACGTCTCTATGTTTTTATAACGTCCACTACCAATTAGGTTATTAGTTATTGCCAAAAATACATTTCAGCTGACAACACTAAATATTTCATAATTTATCGTTGTTATACTGCTTTAAAATGTTTTATAAAGTGCTTAGAGTATAATCAGGGCTCTACCGAAGGGGGGTATCGTTACCCCCTAACTTTGTCAGACTTGGCAAAAGTTGGTCAATAGTTTTTGAGGCGTAAGTTGACAATTTTTGAAAAAATTTTTTTTAGAATTTTTTAAACAAAAATATTGCTAAATCAATTATAAACAAAAAAGGTTATTATAAGTTTTTATGCAGGACTAACCATTTTCCCAGAAACTTAATTTTTAAAATTATTTCATGGCTTTATCTTTATTAATAGATAGTTATTTGTTTGAAATTATCTTTATAACAAAAGGTTTGTAATCAGTTGGAGGTACAAAGCAGCTTCATCACATGGCGATGATGTATCCAGTCTTTCAAGTACGCAGGAAGAGGCGGACACAAAGATCATATTACATGCAGTATATTTAGCAGAGAAAGGAATTAAAACTACTCATGTATTCTCCCCCGATATTGATGTCCTAATTTTGGCACTAAGACGATATCCCCAACTTTCGAAAGAGTTTGCGTTTTCCCTTGGCCATGGCATGAAAAGGTTTGTTCAGCTGGGTTCAATTTACAGAGCACTTGGATCTCTGAAAGCCTCTGCACTTCCTGGATTACACGCACTTTCAGGAGCAGATGTAACAGGATCATTTGCTGGCAAAGGTAAAATAAAGTGGTGGAAAACTTTTAATTCTGCAAGTGATAAGCTTCTAGAAGCTTTGGCTACATTGGAAACTACACTGTCTCTCACAGAAGATGTCAGGGCTAACTTGGAAGCGTTCATTTGTCAGCTTTATATCCCCAAAACAACACTGACCGACATAGGAGCTGTGAGATGGTTGTTGTTCACCCAGAAACAATGTCAAGATGACAACCTTCCTCCAACAAGATCTTGCACTGGATTCGGCTTTGCTAAGGGCCCACCTTCAGTGTTTTGAGTGGAATCAGAACCTCAGTCAGTATCCCAATAACCCACCACCCTCAGACTTTGGATGGAAGAAAGTAGGGAGCACATACGAGCCAGTTGCTTGTACCAAACCTTGTGCTCCAGAGCTTATCTTGGAACTTTGTCGCTGCTCATGCTCCCAAAGGCGTTGCTCTCCTCCATGTACGTGTCAGTCGAATGGACTCCGGTGTACCGAAATGTGTAAGTGCGAAGGTAATCTCGACCGATGTGATAATATGAGAGAGTGCGAGCAAAGCGATGATGAAGATTTGGGGCTAAGTGAGATTTGCATTGAAAGTGACGATGATTTTAATTAAAAATGTCATTGTAGAAGTGAAAAGTATTGCTTGTTTGTACTTTGTCTACATAAATCTGTAACTACTGTATTTTTATAAGTTTATAATTTATTTATGTTTGTAATGTTTTAGTTCTAATTATTGTTTCCAGTGGCCCAAGAAATAGTGTCAAATATGTTAATATGCACTAGCAAATCTCGCATCATTAGACCTATTAATTTTTATTATTGGAAACTATAACATGAAACTTTTTGAGAGAACGGTTAGTTCTACATAAAAAATTGTAATAACCTTTTCTCTGTATAATTGATTTAGAAATATTTTTTATATAAAACTTTTTTTCATAATCTCAATGGTTACTTAGATAAATGGGAAAAAGTGTTTGCGACGGCGGCCATTTTGTTTTTCGCGCGCAGCACTCAAACGCACCATTTTTGAGAATGCCAATATCGAAAGTATGTTTCTCCAAGGTCAAACAAAGAGATTGGGACCACTACCACACTTGCATCATCAAAGGTCCCACGGATGTACATTTGATAGGGGACTAAAAAGCCATACCTGGAATGAATATCTTCCATACGGGCTCTGGTTATAATACTCCTCAGATCGTCTAGGAGGAAGTATTTGGATACATTCGTTAAAACTTGAATGATTCGATATTACTTTTAAAATGTAACATGAATTTCCTCCTCTAGGTGAACCCCTGTACTCTCATAAAGGTAATAAATCAGTTTTATGAGTCCTTCCAGACTATATATGTGTATACGTAGTTTCAGAAATAAGCTTTGAGGATATCTTACGAAGATTTTCGAATTCACAATGTTAATTGGGATGTTTTCTGGAAGGGGCTGGAATCCCTACAAACATCATATCACTCGGATACTGTCACTCCACGCGTGTTTCGCCAACCATATTGGCATCATCAGGGGATGACTGAAACCTAATAATCTCCAGATGATGATGGCAACATGGTTGGCGAGACATGCATCGAGTATGGTATTGTATTGTGTTCCAAGTGTTCAAGTGTTCTGGTGTTTGTAGAAACTATTTCATCGACGGGTATGCTTACCTATACAAATCCTGGGACCTTCCCCAAAGGGCATGTTAGAAAAATGCGGTATGTTGCGCTTGTTTTCTTCACTGAATCGGTCTGGATCGAAATCTTCTGGGTTGCTGAAGTATTCTTCATCATGTTGGTAGGAAATTATCGGAAGAAATATCGCTGTGCCCTTCTCTAGAATGATATCTTCGCCTGGTATCTGATAGTCCCTCTCAGTTTTCCTACTTAGCATCGGTACAGGAGGGTACAGCCTCAAGGTTTCTGAAAGGGAAAGATGAAGAAATAAGACAAATCCACGTCGATTTTAACTGAATGTTCGTGAAATACATCATTGGACAATAATAGCATATATTCATTTTTTGTTAATAAGGCCAAAAAAAAAAGGTAGTTTTTACAATAAGATCACCATAATCAAAATCTGTAAAATTTTTAGGTTTAAATATAGACACCAATTTAAAGCGGCTAGCACATATCAACCTATGATCCAGTTCCAGTATTGAAGTTACGCAAAAATTCTTGTTCTGATTTATCTAACCAATATAGCCACTATGCATATTAGGCAACCAGAAAATCTTTGGTAGACATCACCGCAGTCTAGGAAGAGCTTTTATAGGGGATATTTTTCAAAATGGTGGCTATAAATTACCAAGTAAAAATATTTCGGCTTCTAGATGTAGGTTTTTGATATCATCTAGGCCAGGGATTCCCAACAGGTGGACCGCGGACCCCTAGGGGTCCGCGGACGATGTCTTGGGGGTCCGCGAAATGTCACTGAGATATTCAATTGTTTTGTATTTTACTTGACTTGCAGTGGTAGATTCCACATAATCTTCATTTTAAGAAGAATTTAAGCTTTTAAGTATAACGACCGATTGAAAAAATCTTGTTGGGAATCCCTGATCTAGGCATTAAATATTATGATAGATGTTAAATATTCTTCGATTTCGATTTACAGCCAGTTTCATAATCGTCGGTTAAGTAATGGTTAGGATTTGACCAACAGTTTATTATAAATATCTGTGACATTAACAGCCAGTTTTGCAATTGTTGGCTAATTAACAGTTAGGATTTGACCAATGATTTACTACTATAAGGTAAGAATGTCTGGTACAGTTGTGTTTACTAATAATTATAACTATCAAGTTCCAGTTAGTAAACCAAAAAGATAACCAACGATTGTGAAACTGGCAGTTGAAGTTTTCATCGTATGCCGTAGGATTAAACTTAAGACGTAAGCCCCGCATGTTGTTGCTTTAAGGCTATCTAGCAAAAAGTTAATAATCCTTTGCAATACTTTTAATTTTTTATGTACATGAAGTACAGGACTCTCTTAAACATCCATTTCCAGAATGGTTTTTGGTGCTGGTGGTAGCATAATTGTTATAGGTGTTAGGATTTATTTCTTACACCAACCCCAATTTTCTGCTGATAAATTATTAGAAAGCCATTATTGAACCTGAATTATTAATAATGGTTAGACAACTAACAGAAATTCAGAAAATTAGTATTCTTTCCAAATTGGAAAATAGATTGTCTATAAGAGCAATTTCTTCTGAATATAACGTAAATAAATGCAGTGTAATGAAAGTTTAAAAAAGATGGAAAAAACCGCTGCCTAAGGAATCACTACTTCCACATCCAGATTTTCTATCCAAGTCTCTCACAACGAAACATTTTTGTATGTGGAAATAATTGTTTATGGAACTTTAATAATATATTATTTGAAATCGTCTACTCCAAAAACCCATAAAACGATATCCTACATCGGTAGTGGGCAGAGCTGGGTAATTCCTGGTAAAAAAGTAATTAGCAATTACAATTCCTTTTTTTTTTCGTGTAATTGTAATTGTAATTAAGTGCTTTTTTTTATTAAAGTAATTTGGAATTGTAATTGCAGGAAAATTGTTGAAGGAATTGTAATTTGTAATTATATTATTTGAACTATCTAATTACAAATTACTTCTATAAGTACAATTACTTTTTCCAATTACAATTACTTTTTTCAATTACAATTACTTTTTCCAATTACAATTACTTCCTCCAATTACAATTACTTTCTCCAATTACAATTACTTTCTCCAATTACAATTACTTTTTCCAATTACAATTACTTTAAGAACGTGCGTATGTGGTTTAACAAACAAGAATGCATTAAAGCAGAATTTTACAGTTCCATATGAATCTGAAAAGTTAAAAAAATTTACTGACTAAAAACGAGTTTTTGCCGTGGTCCGCTGCACATTTATGTTTTTTGTTTAATAAACTTTTAAAAACTAAATGTGTTTACTGTTTATTATTATCATTCTTATTATTATTAGGCATTGTTATTATAGTGGAGTCGATTTAGTAAATAAAATAGCGAGGTTGGGAAATTTTTTAAGATGGATGCAGACCCGGCGGAAATTGTCATGGCCAGTATAACAAAACCCCAGAATCTTGCTGACGCAAGAGATGGCTTTATTAGGACGACCTTTCTATCCAATCTTGAGTGAAACCGTGTTTTATTGGCCGAAAAGGGGTTTTTTGGACATTTTAAACTGCAAATTTGAATTTGCAGTTTTATATACAGTGTGTCTCACTTTTCATCACTACACCCCAATATCTCGGCCATTTGTTGATCGATTTAGATCAAATTTGGTATACTTCTTTTGCTTCAGATTGTGATTAAAAAGTTATTTAAAAATTTTTTTTCGAAATTAAATACACCTACTATGATAAAAAAAATTGGCAAAAATTGGGAATTTATATTAGCGATTGAGATAGGGTTTTTGTTTTTACAGATTCTTGTTCGGCATGACCTAAAACCCCTGTATACCAAATTTCGTTAAAAAATATTCATTCCTCTACAAAAAAATCATATCTAAGATTTCAATAATAATCACCCTACTATTCGAGTTATTTATTGTCGGATATTTACATAACTTGGTAGTGGTGTAATAATGACGCTAATTAAGCATTATGACACATTTTTTATCCAAAACACTATTATGAAATGAATATTTGAAAAATGGTGGCTATTTTTAAAAATAATTAGAACTCGGCATACCAATATCTTTGTTAACATGGAGTGCTTTGGAATGGATTTGACAATTGTTATTATTTCAATTTTATCAGCAATAATTAATTGTTGTGCAGTCATGTTTAAGTTTAATTTGACATTCGATGCAAAGGTCAAATCTATTCCAAAGCACCTCCATGTTAACAAAGATATTGGTATGCTGAGTTCTAAGTATTTTAAAAAATAGCTACAATTTTTCAAATATTCATTTCATAATAGTGTTTTGGATAAAAAAAATGTGTCCTAATGCTTAATTAGCGTCTTTATTACACGACTGCCAAGTTATGTAAATATCCGACAATAAATAACTCGAATAGTAGGGTGATTATTATTAAAATCTTAGATATAATTTTTTTTTTAAGGAATGAATATTTTTTAACGAAATTTGGTATACGGGGTTTTAGGTCATGCCGAACAAGATTCTGTAAAAACAAAAACCCCATCTCAATCGCTAATATAAATTCCCAATTTTTGCCAATTTCTTTTGATCATAGTAGGCGTATTTAATTTCGAAAAATTAAATTTTAAATAACTTTTTAACCACAATCTGAAGCAAAAGGAGTATACCAAATTTGATCTAAATCGATCAACAAATGACCGAGATATTGGGATGTAGTGGTGAAAAGTGAGACACACTGTATATACGAAAAAAATTGAAGAAATTAAATTTCGGCTATCTTGATCAGATCTCAACCGATTTGGCTGAAATTTGGAATGGAAGTAGTCTTTATCACACAAAAATTATTTACCAGATTTCAGCCAAAAATATTAAATAGTTTGGCTGAAATTGCAGTTTCAGTCAAATTTTCTGAAATGTTCAAATTGAAATATCTCCGGACCTAAAAGACTGATCGAATTTTGCTTTATGGCAAAAGGTAGGTTATTTTATGTACTTTTACATGATATAAGTCAAGAATCACTTTTTTTTACATTCGGTCGTATTTTAGTCATTTGCATTTATATAATATAATATGTGTACTCAGTGACTATGTGTGCGCGCACTGGTATAAAGCAGAAAACAATTATTTATAAAACTTTAAAAAATATATATATTTTTTGTTTGTATAGTCGTGCCTACTGCTTTGACTAGGTATAGATAAATGTATATTATATTATATATGTGTGTGTGCGTGCGTGTATTTATTTCTGTATGTGAATGTGTTACAATTTTATTTTTTTTTATTTTTACGTGACTCAGGTAGCCGCTTCATGTATAATCGAAGGGTAACCGTGGTCTATCTTTTACTTTTCAAAACGAGTATTTTGATATTATACCTCGCCTACCTTTTGCCACAAAGCAAATTTTGATCCGACTTTTAGGTCCGAAGATATTTCTATCTGAAAATTTCAGAAAATTTGACTGAAACTGCAATTTCAGCCAAAATATTTAACATTTTTTGCTGAAATTTGGTTAACAGTTTTTGTGTGATAAAGACTACTTCCATTACAAATTTTAGCCAAATCGGTTGAGATCTGATCAAGACAGCCGAAATTTGATTTTCTCAGATTTTTTCGTATATATATATATATATATATATATATATAACAATCTAAATTTAGTAGGGCGAAAAATTTGGCGAAAAAAAAAAAAAAAATTTGGCGAATTTAGATTGTTCTTTAACTAGTCGGACGTGACTATCCTTCATTATTATATATATATATATATATATATATATATATATATATATATATATATATATATATATATATATGTTATATGCTAAACAAACCACATCAATGTATTCAAATATCTAAGTATCTTATCTAAATATGTAACTTTATATTCTTATCATGGTACGTGATATAATTTGATACATTTATCACCTAAGCGATAACAACTTCCTAGACTTCTCATGTGAAACGCTGGCACGGCAACAATTCCCAGAATGCTGTGCCTACGTTGATATCAAACCTTATAAATATGACCAACAGACGCATTTGCGTTCAGTATACATTTAATCTTTATACCAAGCATATTAACTATTGTAACATTTATATCTAACCAAATATAATAATATAAAATATTGTGTAAAACCAAAATAAAAGTTTTTAAAAAGCAAATCAAGTTCTAAGTGATATAAAAGTGGCGCAGTCGGTAGGATTGGTAATAACGCCTGGAAGAAGAGCCTAACCAACGAAAACCTCCCCGAAGAATAAGGAACACCCAAAAAAAAAAAAGGCCTAACTTCAGGAAAGGATCGCCGGAACAAGGAGACCTTTGACGACGGGCGGCGGATTCCAATCCCTAAATCAAGAAAGAACCTACAAATGAAGATTTATTACATGTAAGTACTTACTGAATCATCCCGTTTTAAGTGCAAATTTAATTAGAATTAATAATCGCATCATTTCTTGCGTATTGTCCGTGGAAAAGAACAGTTCTGTTGTCCATTGCTATTATAAGTAAAATAAATCTAAGTTTTCAAATTCAAATTAGTTTATGCCAGTAACTACTCGAAATATGGCTCACCAACAACAACAAAACCAACAACAGCACGAGCCACAACCTCAACCTCAACCTCAACCAGACGCTGTTGAACCGTATAAATTGAGCGAAATATTTTCAATTATTCCTGAATATGACGGTAATCAAATAAATTTAAATACATTTTTAAATTCATGTAGAACTGCTTTTGGCATGTCAATCGGTAACCAGGTGGTACTTTTAACTGTTCACATAAAAAACAAATTAAAAGGCCGTGCAGCTGAACTAGTGAACTCTAGAAATCCCACTCATTGGGAAGAAATTAAAACTCTTTTAGAGAATCATTTCGGTGATAGTAGAGACCTAACCTCCTTAATACAAGACTTGCAAAGAATGCGACAACTTCCCGGTGAATCTCCGCTCACGTTTATTGCGCGCTTACAAACCCACGAAGCAAAAATGCATGCTTCTGTTCATAAACAGCGGTTAACAGCGGCACAAAAACAAGCCCAAACGCAATTAACTGAGGGCATGGTTTTGAACACCTTACTCACGGGACTAGAACCCAAACTTGCGCATGTTGTTAGGGCAAGCGACCCTGAGAATATGCTAAAAGCAATAACGAGAGTTCGAAAAGAACTCCAATTAAATTACTTTGAAACGCAAAAAACCAATCGCAACAATAGTGCAATCACTCCCACGCGCAACCAAAACTTCCCCTTACCTGCAAGACATTGTTCATTTTGCAAACGTATGGGACACGTCGCTAATGAATGTCGTCAGAGACAACAAAGTTCTCGACCACCAAATTTTGGTACTCCGCAAATCTATCCTAGGCCTAATTACTATAATCAAAATCCTGGAAATTCGCAAAATTTCCAACAACAAAGACCTAACTACTATAACCAAAATCCTGGAAGCTCACAAAACTTCCAGCAACAAAGACCACCCGTCATTGCACCAAACCCAAATTTCAATAATGCAAGACCACCTGCGATTCAACCTAACCCTAATTATTATAGACCAAATTCAAATAGAAAAACGCTTCACCTCAATCAAAATACTGAACCCGAAAATCTAGAGCAACAAAATCAAAGTTATTACGTTCACGATAACCCTTACGAAAATATTAACGAGGGATATTATACTGATAATAACCCCTACACAAGTCCGAACTATTATACAGCTAATACTTCGGAATACGACAACAGCAACGAAGACTATTATACTGCTAATAGTCCCTCCGAAAATTATTACACGGACGAATCCACTTTCGATACAACACCTGTATATAATCGGGATTTTCGATCAGGCCCACATGCCCAGTCGGACCCGCCTTATCACAAAACAGGAGACCCCGAGATGACAGTATTGCAAACCCAATTTGGCAAAATGAACTTGGACAATTTCAACCCAAATCTCAACTTCCCGGAACAACAGTTCCTATAAGCCCCTTATTGTCTGTCAAATCCAAAAATTTGTATTATATCTATGATATTACTAACACGCATAGATTATTAATCGACACGGGCGCAGGACTATCCATATTCAAACCCAAAATTTGTGAAAATTATAGTAGGAGATGTCCGGAAAACATTACGATCCAAGGCATAACTGACCAAAAAATAAATATTAACGAAGCTGTCTTTATCCCGTTTGACAACAATGAACCATTCAAAATTTATGTATGTGATCTTGACATAGAATTCGATGGACTCCTAGGGTCTGATTTCTTAGAACACTACAATTGTATAGTGGATATAAAAAACAAAAAACTTGTAACAAATTTCAAAACAATCCCGATCCACAAAGTCACAGACCAGGGTCTGCCAAACGTACAAAATTACCCAAACCCAGATAATCGTGATACCACTCGTAATATATCAAATATAATTTCAGTTGAACCACGTATAGAACAAATTACCAAACTTAAATGTCACTTGACCAGTACGGAAGCTATACTGCTAGCTACCGAAGTAGACAAGGTAAGACTCCCTAACGCGATAGTTCAGATAGACGATAAAGGTGAATTTATTACCTCTATATTAAACGTAAACGCGGTACCCAAAACCGTTAATTTTTCAAATTTAAAACTAGAACCGATCCAAAATTTCTCACTGAATTATATGGACGAAGAAACCTCCCAAACTTGCGTAGACAGATATTATGAAATAAAAAACCAACTCCGTCTAGACCACCTAAACATGGAAGAAAATGAACTAATAACACAACTTTGCCTAGAATACGCGGACATTTTTTATCTTGAAGGTGACCAACTAACTTTCACCAATGAAATTAAACACGCGATAGATACCAATGACGCGAAACCGGTATTCACGAAATCGTACCGATACCCTCAGATACACAAAGAAGAAGTCAAAACGCAGGTATCCAAAATGTTAGAACAAAATATTATTCGTCCCTCTAACTCCCCCTGGTCATCTCCAGTGTGGGTTGTCCCTAAGAAACTTGATGCTTCGGGTAAGCCGAAATGGCGTGTGGTTGTAGACTACAGAAAACTCAACGAGTTAACTGTAGGAGATAAATACCCTCTACCCAACATCTCAGATCTCCTGGATCAATTAGGCAAGTGCCAGTACTTCACAACATTGGACTTAGCCTCTGGGTTCCACCAGATCGAGATAGATCCGAAAGACATCCCGAAAAGTGCATTTAGCGTAGACAACGGGCACTATGAATTCGTTCGTATGCCCTTCGGCCTTAAAAATGCCCCTTCCACCTTCCAAAGGGTTATGGACAACATCCTCATGGGCATTCAAAACGAGAGATGTCTGGTATATATGGATGATATTATCATATATTCCCCGACAGTTCACGAACACATTTCTCGCCTCACAGAAGTGTTCAAACGACTTCGAAATGCCAACTTAAAAATCCAACCTGATAAATGCGAGTTCCTTCGTAAAGAAGTCGCATACCTAGGCCATCTCATAACCAAGGAAGGAGTAAAACCAAACCCCGATAAGATACAATGCATCGAAAACTTTCCCCAGCCTACTAACCAGAAGGAGATCAAATCCTTCCTCGGGTTGGCAGGTTATTATCGCAGATTTATAAGTAATTTCGCGAAACTATCCAAGCCCCTCACCAAATTGTTACAAAAGGATGTCCCTTTTGCTTTCGACTCAGAATGTCACAAATCCTTCGAGGAATTGAAACAAGCCCTTACTTCGACGCCAGTACTTATCTACCCAAACTTCGACGAAACGTTTCTACTCACCACTGATGCAAGCGCATTCGCCATCGGCGCCGTGCTCTCACAAGGCCCCATTGGCAAAGACTTACCAATAGCTTTCGCCTCAAGGACCCTCTGTAAAGCCGAAACCAAATACTCAACCATAGAGCGTGAACTTTTAGCTATAGTATGGGCCATGAAACACTTCCGTCCGTACATATTTGGTCGAAAGTTCAAACTAATAACTGACCATAGACCTTTAACGTGGCTCTTTTCGATAAAAGACCCCGGTAGCCGCCTAGCACGTTGGCGACTGAAGCTTGAAGAATACGAATACGAAATCGAATATAAACCCGGCCGCATTAATAAAAATGCAGACGCTCTTTCCCGCATAAAGATAAATCACATCCAAGATTCCTCTAACTTTCAAGCAGATTCAAAACTAGTAACGTACCCCGTTCAAAGTCCCTCAACTCCAATAGAACCCGATCCTGATAGTCAGGACACGACAAGCGACACGACGGAAACAAACGAACAAGAAGATGTCCTGAACGAATTCGAAACTTTCGTAAAATTGTATAAAACAAAGTCACTTATCGATTATTCTAAAATTGAATTTTCGAACGGGCAACTCCTGGACAAAACCAATAAAAATATAGTGACCTTTTTCCAACAAAACGATCTCAAAGATTTTCATTATAAAATCCTTGAAGATTTGTTCGAAGAAAACGCAGACTTCCGAGATTTAGAATTAAATAAATTATCGAGTAAGTCGGTGCGACATAGAAATTACTTTATCGTGGCTCTACCATACGACCCCGAAACCGTAATCCAAAATCTATTTATCTCCCTATACAAAGGTCGTGAAGAGTTCGACGACTCCAAAACGTATTGTATCGAAAACAATGTCGAACTCCCTATTCTTGAAATTTTGTCATTTCTTTTATCGGAAAAAGACGTGAAACTCAAAATATGTCAAAACGTTACTAGAACACCTAGTGACGACGAAATCCCAATTATTATCGACCAGCATCATACTGGCAAAGCTCATCTCCACCGTGGAATAAATGAGACTATTCGTCGTATTCGAGAGAAATACAATTGGAAAGGATTGACAAAAGACGTCGAAAATTTCATAAAAGCCTGCAAAATCTGCCAAGAAACAAAAATCTGTCGCAAAAATTTAGATAACCCTCTCGTAATTACGGAGACGCCTAAATCCCCGTTTGAACGTATAAACATAGACGTCCTAGAAGTCCCAACGAAAAATTACGCACTTACTATACGCGACGAACTTACAAAATTCACTCAAGCGTATCCTATCAAAGATAAATCGGCAAAATCAATCGCAAACACCCTACTCGTTTACTTCCAGCACTTCGGAACACCCCTTCGAATCCATTGCGATTATGGCCGAGAATTCGATAACGCCATCCTAAAAGATTTATGTCTCCTCTATGACATCAAAGTAACGCAGTCTAGTGTCGGACACCCCCAATCTAATGGTTCCTTAGAAAGGTTCCACGCTACCTTGTTGGAAATGATCCGAGCACACGTGGCAGAACACCCTGACGAACACCCCTTCAACATATTACCTTACGCGATAATATGCTATAATACCTCTACTAATAAAACTCACGGATTTACACCCTACGAGTTAGTTTTCGGACACACGTCCAGTAGACCACCTGAAACGCTATATAATCAGGAAGAACTAGTCACGAAATACGTCAGAGACTTAAATAATCGCCTCTCTTATTATTATAAAGTCGCGCGCGCCAGAACTGAAACACAAAAACAAAAAGCGAAAGTTCGGTTCGACGCCCACGTTTCAAAGGAAACCCCCGAATATCAGATTGGTCAAAAGGTGTATTTAAAAGAATCCCAAATCACCGATAAGTTACGTAATAAATATAACGGGCCATTTGAGATTTTGGAACTTCACAAAAACTCAGCCACCCTCCTTAACAAAAAAACAAAACAAAAAACTAAAGCTAACTTTGACAGATTAAAACCATATATTGAAGCCTAAATTGCCTTACAGGTTCACCTTGCTGATCGGAGCAGCCATGTCCCAGTACCAAATAACACCCATCAATAACACCGTCGGAGTCTATTACCACGACGAAACGAGGATAATAATTTCCAATAATAAATGGACTCTGCTAGTCCATAAAAATCTATCAAGCCTCGAAGAAGCCTTTATCAACAACAACAAAATTTTAGAATCAATTGTAAATATATTCACCCCCGATACACGCGAAACGAAAGAATTCCTAGTCAAAGTCAAAACACACATAACACTCCTAAACCAAGTATCAAATTCCCTTAAGGTAAAATTTGAAGAAATCTTTGTTAACACCAAACGATTCAAGCGCGGTATATTAAATGGAGCAGGTAGAATATTTAAAGCAATTACCGGCAATCTAGATGCGGAAGATGGACAATTCTTCACAGACAGTATTAACAAATTAAACAAAGATCAACATCAAATAGAAAACCTCCTGAAAAATCAAATATCCGTTACCTCTACCGTCGTAAAAACCTTTAACGAAACGATCCAAAATATGCAAATTAATATCGTAACGTTTAACGAGGATATGAAAAAGATTCAAATCGGACTGCATAAAGTAAATGATAGAGTTGCACTGGTTCAAGCCGAACTAAAATTTATCGAAACATGTGAAAAATTGACTGAAAGTTACTTGTACCTCCAGAGCAACCTTGATGACATTTTGAACGCGATCACATTTGCTCGTCTGAAAATAATACACTCTTCAATTATTTCACCAGAAAGTTTGATTACTGCACTTCAGGAAATCTCTCAAAACTTAGTAAAAAATAATCTACCCCTACCGGTAAAATATTCAGAAATTCCTCAATACCTAGAAATTATCGAACTAGAAGCCTTTCAATCAAAATCAGATCTTGTTTTCGTTCTAAGAATACCACTAGTAGAACAACAACTTTATACCCTGTATCATTTGTATCCTATCCCTATACTAGACAACAGAACTGGCCTTCACCATGTCTTGTCATTCTCACAAAAATTCATTGCGCGTAACGATGATTCACTAATGTACATCCCCGTCAAGGACCTGAGTACATGCAAACAACTAGATTCCCATAAGAAACTATGCTCAGACCTCTACGCCTACCCGATCGACAGCAGTGCAGCATGCGAAGCCCAGCTACTGAAAAACTTCAGAAAAATCCCAGAAAATTGTGTAAGTTCCCTCGTCTATGGACAAGGTTATAACGTTCAGAAACTACAAGGCAATGTGTGGTTAATAATTGTCTCTGAACCCATTCACATCACCATAAACTGTAATAAAATGGACACAAAAATCACCAGTGTTAATAAGAACTCTATATTAAAACTCCACCCGGACTGTTACGCGTTTGTCGGTATAACAAAAGTGCAAGCAGAAAGCCGCAATACCATCAACATTACGGACAATTCACATCCAGTGGTTATACCCTATGACTGTTGTAGTGACATTCCCGAAAAACTCCAGCTACCCAAGTTGGAACCTCTCCAGTTCGATCATCTAAATGTCGAAAATCTAGACATAGCCAACCACAAACTTGAGCAATACTCTAGAGACTTAGACAAACTAATAAACGAGCCATTTATAACTAAACATTTTTCTTTAAGCATGTATACAGTTATTGGTCTGTCCATCTGTCTCCTAGCCGCCTTCATCGCCTGGAAATGCAGGAAAAGATGCTGTGGTTGTAAGGAATCCAAGGACGCCACCCCTAATGAGATGCTGAAAAGAATTGGCACCCTCCTGAGAAGAAGACCTCATCTACCTACAGAAGAGGAAGAAATGACCGATTTTTCCCAAAAAGTCGGTGAATAACACCGACTTTTCAAAAAGAAAGGGAGTTGTTATATGCTAAACAAACCACATCAATGTATTCAAATATCTAAGTATCTTATCTAAATATGTAACTTTATATTCTTATCATGGTACGTGATATAATTTGATACATTTATCACCTAAGCGATAACAACTTCCTAGACTTCTCATGTGAAACGCTGGCACGGCAACAATTCCCAGAATGCTGTGCCTACGTTGATATCAAACCTTATAAATATGACCAACAGACGCATTTGCGTTCAGTATACATTTAATCTTTATACCAAGCATATTAACTATTGTAACATTTATATCTAACCAAATATAATAATATAAAATATTGTGTAAAACCAAAATAAAAGTTTTTAAAAAGCAAATCAAGTTCTAAGTGATATAAAATATATATATATATATATATATATATATATATATATATATATATATATATATATATATATATATATATATATATATATATATATATATATATATATATATATATATATATATATATATATATATATATATATATATATATATATATATATATATGAATATCAGAGGGGGGATGGTCAGATATCTTCCCCAAATGTAAACTGAAGGTTCCATTAATATTGAGAATAAAAGGATACCATTTTCTTTTCTTAACTAGTTGTTTAAGTGGTCAAAAAAAAATTAAAACAACAATTTGACCCTTAAAATGTCCAAAATACCCCTTTTCGGCGTGGTTTCACCCGTTTTTGGAAATTAAAATTTTAGGATTTTATTATACTCGTCATTACAAATAATTTCCGCAGGGTCTGCATCCATCTTAAAAAGTTTCCCAATCCTTTCCTAAACCGACTTCACTATTAAGCTGCATTTTCTATATATTTATTTAATTTTTCTTGATTACTCTTAAGGTCAAACATTCTAATGACGATTCTAATAAATATTAAAACGCAATATTACACAACACTTTTAATTAAAATTTTTAACTTACCTTTTTGTCTGTTTGGTCACTATAATTTACTTTATCATAAAAGTAATTAGAAAAGTAATTGCTAATTCCTTTTTTAAAGACATGTACTTTGTATTGTAATTAGTTCCTTTTTTGAAAAAGTAATTTGTAATTGTAATTAGTTCCGTTTTTAAAAAAGTAATTTGTAATTGTAATTATTTTTAAATTACAAGTAATTACCCAGCTCTGGTAGTGGGGTAGGGGTGGTAACAGGGGGGTGGTAGTGGTGGTGGGTGAAGTAAAAAAAAATGTTGAGGTTTTTGGTTCTTGTACACACACTAAATCACATTTTTTTTTCATCTCCTCTAATAATAGGGTGGGGGTAGTGTTAAAGTACATATGTGTACCAAATTTCAAGTCAATATCTTAAACGGTTCCAGAGTAATCGTGTGCACAAAGAAGTTACAGACATACCGACAGACAGACAAACAGAATTTTTTTCGCTGAAACTTAAAATCAACGTTTCATGACATTCTAAGCCTATTTGAACAATAAAAATTTTCAAATTTTTTTTTTGTCGTTACTATACTACCACTGAATGTGGAAGTAAATGAAAGAACTATATCCCGCAAGGATCTGGTAGGCCTAAACGAAGTAATGAGCAACAAGATGAAGCTCTTATAAATTACCTTCAGGAAAATCTATTTGAGACCGTAGTTAGCGCGGTTTTGGAAACAAAATTTTCTTGCCTCAAGATCTACTGCCTGTAGAAGAATTAAAAACAGCATTCTGTACTCTGCTAAAAAATACAAATTAACGGAAGAAAAAAAACAAGGACGGATCATTTTTGCACTCAACCATATACAGGGTGTAATCAGTTTCATGTCATTAAAAAAACTGGTGCTGGGGAACGACAAAAAAACCTTATATAACATGGGGTCTAAAACCCATAGTTTAAAAAAAAATAAACAAAAAGTTCGAAAATGTTCAATAATATTGTTTGAGAACTGCTGGAATGTTGGGATAGGCTTTTATCTTCGCGTATGTCGGCGCCTCTAACCATCAAATACGCTAATACGGCTTTTTCAAAGTGACGCGCTCCTTTATTAGAGACCGCGCGTCGGCGAGGACACAAGTTGATAATCACACTTTTTTTATGGCTTTTTAAAAAGTAGGCAAGGTAAGGTCTTTAGCGGTGCGGTGGAGGTGAAAGACGTTGGCGTTTTCTGAGTGCTTAGTAGATCTGAAGAAAACTATACTCCCACTTGTGCAATATTTTAGTTTCTGTGGGCACTTCGTTAAGAATACACGTCGAACCCGTTCGTTGTTTTTGTTCTTTTTGAATTTTGGGCCACGTATTTACAGTTAAGATTTATTTTATTGACTTACCGTTCAAGTCGTTAAGTTCTTGAGTACGTACGGACACTACTTGTTCGTTCTTTTTGTGTTGCTTTTTGGATTTTGGACCAAGTTTTTATTTTTATTTTCTTTATTGACAACGTTAGTTGATAGTTTAATGTGGTATTTTAATGAGCATGGAAACCACAAAAAATGATCCTAATTTACCAAATGTGTTGAACGGAGTGCGTATGTCCTTAGTTCGACGTGCCGAAAAGTGTATTGATGCAGGCGGAAGCCATTTCGAACAATTTATTAATCAACAAAATTGGTAAGTTGTAGATTTATGTCGTGTATTTTAGTTTTCAATACCTGATCGGCAATTCGTTAAATAAATCAGATTTTTTCCTAACTTAAAATACACATAATTGTTTTCTGTTATCGTATCTCAGACATCTAACTCTTTATTTCCCAATGTCCAGCAATAATTTCTCATTTTTTAAGCTTATAACCCAGAACACTCATTTAGGTTACAAATGTTAATAAATCACATTTAAATCTGAAAAATTATAAACAAGAATAAAAGCTCCAATATTTTGTTTTAAATTAAAAAAAAACACACATGTAAAGAAATGCTGTGTTTAAATCTCTACGCCTATCATTTGCTTGCAATTCTGCAAAAAGCGATAACGAATTATTTACGTTTTTATAATTGGTTCCGTTGAGGCGCTCATCAAAGGTGCCGCCCTTCTTTGCTTTGAAACCACGGGCCGCCACGGGCCAGTGAGAACGAGTTGGTCGGTAATCTTTGTACTTTTTTATGAAAATTTAAAGGGAACTACACGTCCATTGACCCAGAAAGGCAGTGGTTCTCAAATGTTTCCTACCCTAATATTCAAATTGTTGACCTAGGTCAGTTTTTTTCAAAGTGCTCCTAGAGGAGAAAGGCATAAAGGTTTTTTGTTTGTTTAGTCATGAGACAAATTTGTAACAAGCTAATTTCTTCGGGATTGTATTCTATGACTATCCAGGAGTCTCTGAATAAAAATCCCAAAAAATCCGCCGTGCAGAAATGAAGAAAAAATGCGCCGCCATGTTGAAATTACGCACTTTTTTCCTTTAATCGGTAATAGCTCACACGGATGACACTTTATGAAAAAAAGTAAAGAGGCAAAATTTTGAGAGAAAGAGTTTAAGCTTTAGTACGGCATAAATCGGTTAAATATTAACAAAGGTATGGTTGTCAAAATGACAGATTCTTATGAAAAATAACCATTTTTTTGTATTCTAACACCATAAAAATGTAACAATACTCAACAAAAACTTTTGTTGGTAATACTAATTAAACATGGTTAGAGACGAATTTTTAGCATCAGCGTCAAATAAAGATCAGTTAATTAAACAACAAATTTTTCCCCAAAACAATATCACAGTCAAATGTACTGATTCAGATGCTGACTATTTAATTGTAAAAACTGCTATTGGTTGCTCAGCTGATATGTGTAACCTGTTATAGTTGTGGGTCAAGATACAGATTTAATAACGTTACTCATTGAACATTGCAAAACAAAAAATGTATACATGATGAGACCCGGTGATATGGAGGTAAATCTGATAAAATAACGAATATCTGTAAGTTACGTTCAGAACTAGGTGAAAATGTAGTAAAAAATATTCTATTTACACATTCCATCTCCGGATGCATTTTATAAAAAGGCAAAAAAACAGTATTTTCAGTTTTAGAAAATAATATTGAACTAAGTAACAGCCTATTAATTTTCAAAAGTAAATTTGCTGAAGCAAATCAGCTTGCAGTAACTGGGGAAATAGTATATTATATTACTAGGAGTAGAACGCACTCGTTTTTTTGTGTTGAGCCCAGGATTTGCAAACTGGGCGAAACGCAAAAAAAAAGGTGTTCTGCTCCGTGTAATGTATACCATTTTTTCTTCAAGCGTATTAAAATGCAAAAATTCATTTATTTATCATAAATGTACAAATATTCAAACTACAGTCTTACATGTTGACACAATATGACAAGTGGCTAGTGGATAGCGCGCCACCGGTGGCTTTCGGTATTAACATTATGTTACTAGTAAAACAATACCCACTGCGGTGGCGCTTTCGGAACTAACATTATGTTACTAGTAAAACAATGTCCACTACGGTGGCGTTCGGTACTAACATTTTGTTACTAGTAAAACAATGTCCTACTTCTACTTCTGTTTTTGGTGACATAATTTAAACATTTTAATACGCTTGAAGAAAAAATTCATTTTTAGATGGTATGGGGGGCGAGCGTAGAGGCGACTTCAATGTGAATATCAGTCGATATTCCGTTGAAGCAACGTCGAGCGCGGTTAGTACTTGGATGGGTGACCCACCTATCTTGGGAAATACAACGTTCTCGCCCCACCTTCTAGAGGCTTGTATATCAGTGTATACTCGGAAGTTACGTAATTTCAGACGAGGATTACGTAGTGGATATACCATCCTTCGGAGGGGGATGTAAAGCAGGCGGTCCCTTGTCTATTAAATGTTAGGCAAGTAAAAGATCCCTACTCTTCTTAAGGGAAGAGGTTCGGCAAAATTTCCAGGTTGGGGGTAGCTCATCTCCTGGCGTCGGTGATAGGCCCTGGTAGCGGAAATAGGCCGACGTTAAATAGTTAAAAAAAAAAAAAGATGGTATGGCAGTAAAAAAACTAATAGTTTACATGGTTACAGGTTTGTTAGGTATAATCAGATTTCTGCTAGGCAAAATATTTTCCAACACTTCGATCTAACAGTTCTTCCGCCAACATCCGATGCTACTAAATATCATATTTATAGAGTGTATTGGCAAATTCAAGTCTGGTTAGGCAACAATCTTAATCCAGAGAACTGGATATTAGAATACAAAAAGTAAATCTGTCATTTTGATAACCGTAACTTTGCTAATATTTAAACGATTGCAAAAAACTTTATACCACATTAAGCTTTTTCTGTCAATATTTTGTCTCTTTACTTTTTTTTTTCTTACAGTGTCATCCGTGTGGGTTACTACCGATTAAAGGAAAAAAGTGCCTAATTTCAACATGGCGACACATTTTTTCTTCATTTCTGCATGACGGATTTTTATGATTTTGATCAGAGAGTCCTAAATAGCCATGGAATACAATCCCCAAGAAATCAGCTTGTTACGAATTTGTTCGGGGTCACCTATTAATTATACTGTACTATTATGTAATACCCAAATTGCAGAAAATTTAGTTTTATCAATATCTAGGAGACTATAAGCTATTTTAGACGAGGATAGAGTAATGGCCAATATTAATTGGTATTACTGACAAAAGTAATCTCATCTAATATCCGTTTGATCTTATATCGGTTCTATTTTTAGTCCATTCCCAGAACTTTTTAAAATTTTTATCAACATATCAATATCAACTTACGTAATTATAACTGACTGATATCTATATTTCCTTTATTAAGTTAATTTCAATGATTTACTGTCAAAAGAACAATTTAGACAAATAAAGAAAGTCATTTTCTTGTCTAAGAGTTGTACTATTGTTTTTAAATCAAGTGTAAATCCTTCAGGACTAATCGGTTAAAAAATTAATCGGTGCATTTGAAGGCCTACGCTTTATTATTTAAAATTAATTTCTTACGTTTATTTTTGTCGAAGATATGACACATCTTATGAAGTTACGTCTATGGAATTTCAAATTTTTCCCGCGCAAAAGTAAATTCGTAAAATTAGGGCACACTTTCGCTCCTTTTTTCACAAAATCTATTCATTCTACGAAATAAAAAATCATATGACTTTTTTTAATTTCCTATGCTTCAAAAAAAAATTTGACTTCTTTTGCCCAATTAATATTTCTGGAGATCCGTAAGAGAAAAAGCAGAATTTTATAAATTCAAACTCAATTTATTCAAAGAAGTGACGATATAAACATTTTTGCTTTTTTAATAATGCACTGAAAAATATCTTATGCCGAGTTTTAGCCAGTTTTCTGAAGTTAAAATCTTTGGTAACTGGACTATACATTTATAGTGCAGGGAAATTAGCTAAAAAAAGGAGGAAACCTGGACAAAATGAGTAAAAATCTGAATTTTTGCATAGACGCTCTTTGAGGTGTCCCAAATCCAAATTCACAAAAAATTACAAAAATCCCAACATGGCTACCCAAGATATTGAAGGTTTTTGCAAATAACTCGCGTCCTATGCATCGGATGCCCATGAGGTCAATGTGAAAGTGGTAGAGAATTAAATTATCTACAAGTTGTCTTCTTTATTTTTGTCCAACTCCCCCCTTTTCGAGATATTCGATTCATTACAACTTTCATGTTCAATTTATTGCTGTCCTGTCTTTGAGAGATGAAGCTTGCAATAAATGGCGCTGCACAAAAAATGAAGCTCACCATAATTATTACAAAATGTTAAAAAATTATATAACATTAGTCTGTCGAACGAAAAAAAAGCGTATTTTGAGCACAAGCTGAGGGTAGACGGTATAAATAAAACCTGGAAAGATTCGAGCCTTTTAAATATAGCCAAACAAGAAAAGAGTATACCTGATGAGCTAAAAAATGTTAACGACCTCAATAATTATTTTGTAAACTCTATTCCAAAATTGCCTGCAGATCATGATACAATTACTTCTTATATAAATAATGTTAAACCAAATATCGATTCATTTAGTTTATCTGATCCTCCCAACGTGTCATCTGGGGTGCCACAGGGATCAATTCTAGGACCGCTATTGTATAGGTACGTTATATACATCGGGCTTCGAAAAAGCAGCTGAGCGTTGTCAGACGCATTTCTATGCTGACGACACTCAACTATATTTTTTGTTTGATCCAGAGGAATGCGCAGAAGCAATGGTTGCTATTAATAGAGATTTATGCTCGTTAATACAAATGTCCAAAAATCACGCCTTAAACGTTAACGCTAGTAAAACATCGGCTCTTGTTTTTGGCCATCATAACAGCAGGTCAGTTGTAATGGAAAATCTTCAAATCAATGTTGATGGACATCACATAGCTTTTACAGAAAAAGCAACAAATTTAGGGGTTACATTTGATACAAATCTGAGATTTAAACCGCATATTAACAACTGTATACGTACTGCATACAGAAATTTAAAATTAATATATAACATTAGGCATTTTCTGAATCAAAAAATTAAAACAATTTTATGCGAATCATTGGATTTATCAAGGTTTAATTTTGCCGATACTGTATATGGCCCTTGTTTAGATGCAGAGGATATACGTCGAATACAAGTACTGCAAAACTCTTGTTTGAGGCTAATATTTGGAGTTAAGCGCCGACAAAGTATATCACACAAACTAGTCGAAATAGGTTGGCTCAATATGTCTAGGCGACGCTTTTTGCATTCTGCTTGTCTATTTCATAAAGTTATTAATAACAAAACTCCGAAATATCTGAATAAAAAAATTTCGTATAGAGCAGACGTTCACAACTTGAACATTCGTTTCGAGGGTACACTCACGCCTCCCCTTCATCGCACAGAATTATTTAAACGTTCATTTACCTACCAAATTACCAAAATTTACAATTCTATACCATCTCATATAAAAAGTAAAACATTACCGGCCTTTAAATCTATTTTAAAAAGACATCTTCTGACTGAACAAAATAATGCACCATATAGGTGAATTCTTCTCATTTATTTATTTATTTTTTCAAGTATTAGCTAATAAAATATAAATAAAAAATTTAAAAAAATAAAAATATAAATATAAAATTATATATTACATGCATATTTTTAATGCCTGCGACATTATATTAATAACATATTTATCTGTTATTTATTTTGTAATATTACTGTTATCTACGCTTAACATTAAATACAGAGGTTTGTCTTGCACAACCACCTGATCTTCGGCGTTTTTCCTGTACTTTTTCACCATGTTATTTATTTTTGTTACTTTTTGGGAAAATAAAGACCTATTATTATTATTATTTTGGCGCGAGAGATTCGCGAAGAACCATGTTTTTGAAACTTTAGCCTTGAATTTCTCGAAAGAACGTCTGTGCAAAAATTCAAATTTTTACTAATTTTATTCAGGTCAAATGCTAATTTCCGTGGACTATTATGGTATGATTTTTCATGGCACTTACCGTCAATAACCTGGCCCATGTACTTCATTTCACTAAGGGAATCATACGTCACTTGACCATCGTGTTTTGCCAAAACAGTGTGGATCTCCTTCCTGACTTTTTCTTGAATGTCTTGATGATTTGCTAATTGGTACAGTGCAAACGTCATGGCGCTGGAGCTCGTTTCAAAGCCAGCGAGGAAGAACACGAAACTCTGAGCCGAAATTTCATCCATCGTTAGTGTTTTCCCATCACCTAAAAACACACACAAACAGATATATTAACAAATAATAACTGGAGGAAATTGCAGACGAATGTAAACAAAATAACCATAAGAAAATTATGCGTTACAGTTTTTGTGGCATGGTGTTTAATGTACCTATACTACCCTTTAAATATAAGTGTGTGAAGCCTCATCTAAACTTTGAAACAAGTAAGTTACGTTATTAATTAGAGCAGGAGAGCTAGCTCTTTTTCCCTGTAACAGAGGTAGAGGTAAAACCCAGGGCCGGAGTAAAATGACGCATGGTTTGATAACAAAATAACGTGGGGCATGTGAGATGGGCCTCAAAAATGCCAGCATACTAACGAAAGCCATGGGAAGGTTGATGACAAACATCAACGGGCAACGGCAAGCTTACGCAGGGTACCGAGTTCCGTAGCCACTCTGCCATGTTATACGCTGCCAATGTGGCTGGAGACTTTGAAGTAGCCAGAACTAGGCAGAAGCTAATTAGTGAACGGAGAAACATGGCAATGAGGGTATGTAGTGCCTATAGAACTATTTTCTATGACGCCGTGCAGGTGATGACAGGTATATCTCCTCCAAGTAGAACTAGCTATCGAACGGATGGCAATCCACAACGGAAAGGGTCGTAAGGTAGCTAGAGATAGACTCGTACAAAGATGGCAGATAAGCTGGGAAACACCTGATAAACGAAGAAGGCGATTGATGCCAGACGCGAGAGAATGGATTGAAGGAAAATACGGGGAAGTTGGTTATCACCTTACACAGGTACTATTGGGACACGAGTGTTTTTGAAACTACCTATATGAAATTTAGTGAGCAACCGACAGTAAATGCGTCTACTGCGAAGAGCGAGTTAATGTAGAGCATACTACTTTCCATTGCAATAGATGGCTAGAACACAGATTAGTATGCTATGAAAAACATACTAAAATCGCCAGAAAACTGGGCGACAGTGATAGGTAAAAATAGGTGTAGGTGAAATAATAACAAAGAACAAAATGGAAGGAAGGGGTCCATGGAGGCTGTATTGTCTATCCACAACACCAAATACACCCGGGGGCCTGACGAAATGCGAGAGCGATACCAGGCAGTGTCTCTATGATGAGGATAGTAGCGGAGTTGTACTCTATACGCAGCACACGGAAACTCCCACACTACCGTTCTGTCCATCCAAGAGCGGAGCTCATGGAGGGTTTTCCTCTCAGCAAAAAAAAATCGACAAATGTATTCTGTCACTAATCTACAATGAAAACGTGACGTGGTGTATGCTGGAGAACTGACAAGGTGAAGTAACTACAGGCGGAACCAAGATTTCTAACTTGAAATGATACCCCCTTAGTTACAGCAAGCGAGGATGAGGTCATAAACCTACCCGAGAGGCTGCAGACAATAAGTTCTGATTATGGTTTAGGTGTAACAAAACGAAATTGTGATTGCAGAGGGAGCAAGTGAAAATAATTCAGACACGTTAATAACAGGCGACTGTGAGGTACTAAACAAGATGGTAATTTGGAGCCCTTGTAAAAAATACTGGCAACTGCGAATATGAATTTCGGCTAAGAATACAAAGGAAAAAATCGGCAACTTATCAACTGAGTAAAATTTGGCGTAACAGAAATATCACGAAACAAACAAAGATCAGCTTTTGTGACGTCCTAGTTTTCTCTATCTTTCTTTACCCTTTTGAGACATGAACCGTCAGGAAAGCTACGTTTGCTACGAATTCCCTGGACAGCCCGTCGCACTAATAATTTGAAACTTCAAGAAATACGTCCGCAAAAGTAACTCTCCAGCATCGTATCCTCCCGAATACTCTCATTTTTCCTCCACATCAATCGGAAGAGAGAACAATACAGAACGGTCGATATTTCAGGGGAAACCAGATGTCAAGAGGAGAAGAAGAGGTCCTCCGAAGGATCTAATAGGAAAGAACCTTAGTGAGGTTGTACACTTAACAGGCAGCCACGACAGATGACGTGATGCTGTCAAGCGTGCCATAGAGCAAATGGAGGTCAACTAAAATAATTTGTGGATCAAAAAACGTCTGAAAAGACGTTGTGAATAAGAAGAAAATTATTTTTGTCTGTAATAGACTGTCGGTAACCATGACCTATGATAAGAGTGATAGAGCCCAGCCTTGTGGGCGACGTTTTTTATTCATGCCTTTATCGCGAACAATATGGTTCTTATTTATTACGATACGGGTAATGCGGCTGAAGACAAGACGAGAAAAATGAGTTTGTCAATTTTTTTTTCTTTTGTAAAACAATTTATGCCGCAGTATTAAGATGTGAAAAGGGCATCAATTTGTTGAGACAAATTTGTGGTTTATCCTCAAAATATGGCACTCCTTTTTACTGGTGTGTTACATTCGATCGATTATCGATTACGGATCTATATGGTACGGATCAGCATGCAAAACCCGGTTAAAAGAGATAGACAGTACACTATAAAGCACTCCGCATTGCCTTGGGTGCAATGAAATCTACTCCAACGGAGGCATTACTCGTTGAAACACTGGAACCTCCTTTGTGGAGCAGAAAAGAATATATATTTTGTAAATTTCTTCTTTTACAAGCTAGTAGAAATAATCATATATGACTCACTCATAAAGTATCTTAAGGAAAAATGGAATGTATACTGGAAAAAATATGGCAATGTGAAAAACACTTACTACTTCAACATACATCAAAATATACCAGAAAAAACCTGGTTTACTAAGCTAATAAGCATAAGTAGGAAATTGACAATCACTATTATTAGAATGAGATTTACCCACGGTAGATTCTCCGGCCCATTTACGTAAAGTTGGTATTATTGAAAACTCATCATGCCAATGTGGATACGATAACGCAGATTTGCATCATCTCCTTTTTAATTGTGAAATATACAGAAACTATTCTCTACTTGTTGTGAAACTTACCGACCTTAACTTTAGACATCCATTATGGCTACCAGAAATGTAAGCGGGAATGTTCACGCTTATAAAGCTTTACACACTTTTTTTTATTTCTATTGGTCTTCGTCTCTTCGGCCCTAATGGACCCCTGGGCAAGAAGCGTGTGTCCAATGTATTCCTTACATCCTTATTTCATTCTTTGTTAAAGGTTGTATTTTAACAACTCTATGTGGCTAATGGGAATTAGCTGAAAGCCATTAAACAACAAAAAAAAAACAATTTGTGCTAAAGTTTTTCCCACATTTCCTTAGACACCAAGAGCAAGATTCAAGAATAAAACTGCCACTCCCCGACAACTCTTGAGCATAAATAGTTTGGCTCCATTACAGCCGTTCCAACGATCTTAATTAATTTTAGTAAATATGAATATTGAATATACTAGTACCTTCATGTCCATTCTCTTGACCCTCCTTGTTTTTGATATCTATGAGTAGTTGCAGGAAGTCTTTCCGTACGTAATTATGTTTTTCCCTATAGGCAACAGTGTCCTCAACGGTTTTCTTGTAAAAATCGGTAGCTTCTTTCGGTAGTGCTCGCAATCCAAGTAAGTGTGCGACATTGGGAAAAGAGAGGCTAAAGAAACCCCTTATACCGTCAAGAGCGGTTTGAACAACGATCCTTTTACCAAATATCCGGAACGGAGAGTTCGGCTTCTCGAAGCTGTTGCAGTCCAAACCGAAAGCGCAGGACCCAATTATATCAGCAGTGTAACATTCTAGGAGACCAAA
The DNA here is from genome assembly GCA_936432065.2 of Rutpela maculata. Taxonomy (NCBI): domain Eukaryota; kingdom Metazoa; phylum Arthropoda; class Insecta; order Coleoptera; family Cerambycidae; genus Rutpela; species Rutpela maculata. The sequence goes on along the minus strand of OW386292.2, from coordinate 131,342,057 downwards.
ATTGAAAATTAGTTCTGACCCAATGGTGGGGTCGGTTAGAGTTGTGTTTCAAGATTACCGTTACTTGACGGATAAAAGCACCAAATTTGGTATGAAGGTATCTTAGGGTATACTAATAAATGTTAGCCTAGGAGCCCTCTGGAATTTCTAAAAATTTTCATGTACAGCACTAAAATTTAAAATATTAGAAATATATATATCAAAACATTTTTTTCTTTTAATTATAAACTTAGTACAAAGAGAAGGTAGACATTATGCATATCATTTTCTTCATAATTTAAAGATTTAATTAAATAACAGGTTGTCCCATAGGGGTTCCATTAAAAAAAATAGTTCTTGTTGAAAAACCCTTATCGTTGAACTTAATGAAGAATAAATCTGAAGAGATAATATTTTATAGGTGCTTACAGACCAATTTTTAACAATTTTGGTAAAATCGCGGCCTTCTATTATTAAAACTAAAAATTAAAAAACCTGTTTTTTGAAAATCAAAATAATATTTGAGGGTCAGATCATATGCATTTTAGCCAGCAGGATCTAAATATGCAAACAAATACAGGTTGTCCCATTTAAAAATTTGGTTTTCGTGTCAATTACATCGATTAATAGTTAATAGGTTAATAGTTCTCATTTTACTGTAGTGTATCTTAAAAAATGTGCTAGCAGCGAAAACGGTGTGAACGTCTATTTCACGATTAACTTCTATGTTAGATGTAGTGGAGACTTAATTTGTTTTTAATTAAAGGTAAGGAGCTCACCTTTCGATTAAAATGAATCTGAAAGGGGCCACGTTAATGGATCTTATTTTATTTTAGTTTAACATAAAAAATGCGCTAGCAGCGGAAACGCTGTGGATGACTATTTCGCGGTCAACTTCTATGTTAGATGTACTAGGGACTTATTTCTTTTTTTAAATTAAAGATAAAGAGCCAACCTATCGATTGAAATCAGTTCGAAAAGGGCCAGGTTAATAGATCCTATTTTATTTTAGCTTAGCAGCGGAAACGCCGTCAACGATTATTTCGCGATTAACTTCTATGTTAGATGTACTAGGGACTTGATTTTTTTTTAAAATTAAAGCTAAAGAACCCACCCTCCGATTAAAAATGGTCTGGAATGGGTCAGGCTATTCAATTTTTGTTTATTTTCATATTACTTGAGAAATTACGCTCTAGCAGCGAAAACGCTGTCATCTCTTTCGCGGCTAACTTCTATGTCAGATGTAGTAGGGACTAATTTTTTTTTTTAATTAAAGCTAAAGAGCTCACCTTTCGATTAAAATTGGTCCGCAAAGGTCCAGGTTAATATTTTTTTTAATACGAGTTTTACCTGAAAAGTACGCGTTGGTCGTCAAAATTATTTTGAGAATTTGAGGTTTGGTCATAATTCGTAGGTAAAAATGTTGATATTATCATCACCTACGAATTATATGTATTCAAAAAAGCAATCAAAAAATTTTTTTTTCGCTGCTAGGAAAATTATGAACAAAATATGCATGGAAACATCTGAAATACGAACGGATATGCTTCTCCGAAGCTTTTATGACCATTTAGAACTAAATCGGATCAGTAACAACATGTCTGCTGCACTTAATAGCCAGCTCTGCAATTTCTGCCTTAGGCCCTTGTTTCTCCACAAAGATAGGGAAACCGACGGGGCAGAGTAGGGGACTTTTTGATACGTGTTATCCTGGACCAAAGCTACAATCCTGCAAATTTTCAGCTTTACAATAATTAATTCCGGGTCAAAAACTAAAATTCCTGGGCTACATGTGATATTTTGTCGTATTTGTCGGCCATTTCGGATTTTAACGTTGTACATGAAAATTTTTAAAAATTCCAGAAGACTTCTAGGCTAATATTTATTATTACCCTAAGGTACCTTCATAACAAATTTGGTGCTTTTATCCACCAGGTAACGGTAATTTCAATAAGCCACCTCACTACAAGCAGTGAATATTAGCAGGTAATTTTAAGAAAATCACACTTTATATGCATTTATTCATAACCCAACTAATATTTAGTTGAATTGTTGTACAATTATTTTTTTCTACGATTGTTAGAAGAACCACTTTTTTCATTATTTTTAGTGAAAAAAGTAAAATGCGTAAAGTGGCTTTTCTTCACTCATGTCACATGTCACATGTCATTTGCCACACTCACCTACGGCTCATGCGTCAAATTTCCTACTGAGAAAAAGTACCACTTTATGCATTTGTTGCATAAATTACTATTTAGTGATGGACAAATTTGTTTTATTAAAATGCTATTTTGAACAAATTGACTATTTACATGTCGTAAATTTAATGCTTTTCAACATACTATATGGTTTTCAAGCCATACAATACTCACCTAAAACCTCCTTGATGTCAATCGATTCATTCTTACTGGCGCGACCTTCCATATACTTCTCCAAAATCAAACCGCAATCCACCAAAGTCTGGAACATCGCCTTCATTTTGCCGGATGTAAACGTTGGAGTTAGTTTAACTCTTAAATTTTTCCATTTTTGACCGGTAATTGCAAACAGGTGAGCACCTAGACAAATTAAAAATGGCCATGTTTGAATTTAAATGGTAAATACAGTGCCTGCTGAATAAGATGTTTATGTGAAAATCTTCAAATTAATTTTATAACGCTAAGACTGTGAATAATAACATTTAAAAAAGTTTTTATGAAAGTTGGAGCTTAAAGCTGGGCTTTAGTTATAGTAATTGGCGCCCAACGTGGGGCAACTCTACAAGGTGTCCAGTATCGTTATGTTATCGTTATATTTTGGGTGTGTAAGGTAGCCTTGTTTGTAAAACTAAAAAAACACAAAAGTGGTGTGTCAACTGTTATTAACTTCGAAGTTATCGGGTTTATTAAACTTGTAAACAGGTAAAAAAATAACTTATCTTAGGGACCCAAGGGAATAAGGTTAAATAATATACGTTTTTATATTGTTTAGGAATCTAATTCTGTTTATTTACTGTTCACAAATTTAATGGCCTGTATCTTCGAAAAAAATAAAAATCGACTTACCACTTTTGTGTTTCTTAATCTCACAATTAATCTACTTGCCGCAGTAAAGTATTCTCTTGCTGTGGGGACTAACAGTACAGTAACTAGAGGTTTTAATTTCGGAATAATGTCATATGAATCAGATTTCGTTTTTTTAGCAGTTTTAATAGGAAATGCGCCAAAGAGAAGTTTCTCTATTATAAGGGGGGAGGTTTTGCTGATTTAAAGGGGATGAGTGCAATCCCTTTTCAGGGGGTGACACCTAAAAAAAAAAAAATGAAAAATGTTAGAGATGAAGAAGAATCAAATTTTGAGACCAAAAGCTCTATGCAACTTTCATATAAATTGATAGTCTTTAAGCTATGACTTGAGAATTGCGATTTTAGCTTGAAAGGAGAGGTATTTCAAAATAATTTTAATCAAATAACTCGAAAGTATTACAACTAGCGAAAAAATGTTAGAGACAAATAAAAAGCTACTGAATTGAGGATGATTCTTGTTTTTTTTCTAATTTCTGGTTTCGGATATCTGGTATAAAATGGCGTCCGAACATTTATAAGACGAAGTATTTAGTTAATACGCTAATAATCTAAGAAACTTTGGCATTTACATCAAAAATGTTAACAGGCCAAATAAAAGACTATTAAGTAAGCTTTCAAATGATTTTTTAGCTATTCATTTTTTTATAAACACGTCGTCATTCTACTGCTGTAAGAGTAGCCTGTAATTAAAAAAAACAAAACTCTCTAATACTATTTTTAGTTAACATATAGCATGACCCAGACGCTCAAATTTGTTCGTCCGTTTACTGCATTAGCTTTAGAAAAAAAACGTATTTTAAACAATAGAAGGATTTCCGAAAAAACGTAAAATTTTTGTCCCTTTGCAAATATATTAATAAATATCCGTTTTAATGAGAACATGGTGGAAATCAAAAATAAAGCTTAAAACTGAAAGTTAATTTGTTTTTTTACGCTGTATGGTATTTAATACCGTTATTTTGGATCACGTTGCTCGATTTTAATTTTTTTTTTGTGATATAGTGCTCGATGAGCTCTAGATCTATTTGGCTTTTGAAAAATGTATTATCTTCATATTTTCAACGCCTACTAAGTTCCTCTAAATGGGTTGAATTTCGACCATTAGGCAATTTTTATCGGCAAATTGGATAGCATATTCGATTCGCAGTTCTCTCAAATACCTCTATACAAAGTTTTATCTCTGTACCTCATATATGGTGTTTGTTAATCAATAGCCAAATTTTAAAATTTCGCACTTTTCGTCTGGCCCTGTAGAAAAGTCGATTAGATTTACTAAAGAGGTAAAGTAGTCATTCGACTTTAGGAACATGAGATACTAAATGAGGAAGAAAAAAGAAAAGTTATTCTTTAAATAAATAGTGATTCTACCCATTATTCGGTTGCTGTGCGTAGGAGCCTCAACGAAATTTTTTCAAACAAATGGATTACACGGAATAACCCTTCTTATTCACTGACCGTACATTCACCCCATCACATTTACATTATTTTCTATGGGGAAATTTAAAAGAAAAAATTACTACATGAAACCACAAAATGTTAACTTAACGAATTAAGATGTTAAGGTTGAACAATATGCAAGGAAATAACACCGCAACAATTTATTAGGACTCGCCAAAATTTGAAATGGTGTTATGAAAAATGCATAAAGTGTGAAGGAAATTATATTGTAATGGCCATGTCTGAATTTAGATGGTAAATATTAGTCCAGTCAATAAAAGAGTTGTAGAAAACATTTTGGAGGGGAGAATTTTTCTCTTCAGGAATGTGTTGGGGGTAGTCAGGGGGTAAACATACTAAAAGTCCCCGCCCCTAGCCCCGCCGCTTCAGTAAGGGAGGGGGGTGGAAAAGTTCCTTTTTTCGATTCTTCGCTTATAACTCGGAAACGATGCGTCATACGAAAAAAGGTAATCTATGCAAAATTAAACATAATTAAATTTACCACAAGAATATTTATATTCATTTTCCTATGTGTTATATTTTACGAGATATTCGCCAGCGAAAATAGATAATTAATAAAAAAAAATCAATTGTGTACCTTGAATATTTCTACCAAAGCGGTTTACCGTGGTCTGCTAATAAATCACAGTTGCAAAACAATCTTTATTTTACAACACTTGACGTATTTACTAACGTATTATTTTGTCGAAGTCTAGACATTTCCTTAAATATACAGTGTGACTCACTTAAAATTAAGATACCCTTATAACTTTTTCATTTTGTTTCCGATTTGAATCAAATTTTACTCAAGTATAGAACAAATTAGCATCTACTTATGACCATAAAATCATTCACCTGCTATAAAGGCAAAGCTACCTGCGGTACCAAAATATGAGGAAAAAGATTAAAAATCATATTGATTTTTAATCTTACGAACGATGAATTTTACCTAGCCACCACAAATTGCGGAAACTGAGGATCCCCTTTGCCAGATGAGTTTATGTATGAGGTATCCCCCATCAACAATCAAATCAAATTTTGGTGTATGTACGTTTGTGACGCCGATTGGATGCATTTTTAGAATTTCTAACATTCAAAATGTTTTATTTTTTTCAGCATATTTTGGTACCGCAGGTAGCTTTGCCTTTATAGCATGTGAATGATTTTCTGGTCATAAGTAGATCCTAATTTGTTCTATACTTGAGTAAAATTTGATTCAAATCGGAAACAAAATGAGAAAGTTATAAGGGTATCTTCATTTTAAGTGAGTCATACTGTATATTTAAGGAAATGTCTAGACTTCGACAAAATATTACGTTAGTAAATACGTCGAGTGTTGTAAAATAAAGATTGTTTTGTGACTGTGATTTATTAGCAGACCACGGTAAACCGATTTGATAGAAATATTCAAGATACACAACTGATTTTTTTTATTAATTATCGATTTTCGCTGGCGAATAGCTCGTAAAATATAACACATAGGAAGAAAATGAATATAAACATTCTTGTGGGAAATTTAATTACATTTAATTTTGCATAGATTACTTTTTCTCATAAGAGGCATCGTTTCCGAGTTATAAGCGAATAATCTAAAAAGGGAACCTTTCCACCCCCCTCCCCCCCTGAAGCGGCGGGGCTAGGGGCGGGGACTTTTAGCATGTTTACCTCCTGAATACTCCCAACACATCCCTGAAGAGAAAAATTCTCCCCTCCAAAATGTTCTCTACAATCCCCTTTTGGGCATTCATTGATTGGACTATATAGTCCCTGCCGAATAAGATGTTTATGTGAAAATTTTCAAATTATTTTTTTAACACTACAACGGTGTGTAAATAATAAGATTTAAAAAATTTTTTTTATGAAAGTTGGAGCTTAAAGCTGGGCTTTTGTTATAGTAATTGGCGCTCAACGTGGGGCAACTATACAAGGTGTCCAGTATCGTTATTATTTGTAAAATTTTTATGTTATTCACATAAATGCTTTAGAAACAATTTCCATCCACTATATTGCAGCCGCCGTTTTGAATTTTTTAATTTTGATTTCAGTTTCGTAATCAGCGATCTCAAAAACATCAATACGTTTCAAAAATAAATCAGCAATACTTTCTGAAACGTTAAATATTTAAATTTAGGGATGTTTTTTGCCCCCTTGGGTAAGAGTAAGTGTCAGGACTATATAGACCCTGAAGATGATATCTTTTGTTACAATAATTATCTATAAAAAAATATCATCATATATGAGATTCCTAATACAAATTTTACATATTTCTTACTCTAGCTACTGTATCATTAATATAGTAAAATATTCTAATTACATACTTAACGGATCGTCTTTCTCATTTGTGTAAACTCCTCTGTCTAAGAAATTATGACCATCGTTGGTCATCACAAGCTTCACCAACTCTAAATCCAGCACTAATAATGCAGGGGTAACAAAAAGGTATATTCCACAGTATTTATAACCTGTAAATAATAGAAAGTATTTAGAAAATGCCTCTCTGCACAGGGCGACACGTGCTGAATATCTGTTTTAGGCCCGCATTAGAGTATAAAAGTTCTTTGACAAAGATCTTTTATAAAAGTAATTTAATACGATAATAGTTGGAAATCTAGCTTCTTTTTTTTATCTATTTATTTAACGTCAGCCTATTTCCGCTACCAGGGCCTATCACCGGCGTTAGGAGACCTGGAAATTTTGCCGAACCTCTTCCCTTAAGAAGAGTAGGGATCTTTTACTTGCCTAACATTTAATAGACAAGGGACCGCCTGCTTTACATCCCCTCCGAAGGATGGTATATCCACTACGTAATCCTCGTCTGAAATTACGTAACTTCCGCGTATACACTGATATACAAGCCGCTAGAAGGTGGGACGAGAACGCTGTATTTCCCAAGATGGGAGCCCATCCAAGTACTAACCGCGCTCGACGTTGCTTCAACGGAATATCGACTGATATTCACATTGAAGTCGCCTCTACGCTCGCCCCCATCTAGCTTCTTAAAAGGGTATGCACTCAAAGAGTAATCGTGGGCACAAAAAGGTTAGAGACAGACAAACAGACAGACAGGCAGTCAGTCAGACAGACCGACTGACAGAAATTTTTTTGCTCAAATTTAAAATCACGACGTTTCATGACATTCTAAGCCTATCTGAATGATAAAATGTTCAAATTTTCTTTGCGTTACTATACTTTCACTGGATGTGGAAGTAATTAATCAATTTTTATAATACCTACAAACATTTTCGAAAAAATGTTTACGCTTTTTTGCAACCGCGACCAGAATGGCGCCCTTCGCATTTAGATTCATAAAATGATTGGTTTCAAATAATATACGTATTTTTTCAAAATTATACTTTCGAGTGCACACCCTATGATTCCTGACTCCGACTTGAAATGATTACCTACAACTAAGAACAAGAAATACTAACCTTTAGATTTTGCTTCAGAGTATAACTGTCGAAGGTTATCACTAATAGAGTCAACCTTTTTCAATGGATTAGAGAAATTACCGAATGGTATGGATGGTTCCAAATAGGGTATATTTCTTCTCTTCCAGTATAGATAGGACCATGTGAAAAAAGCATAACCTATTGCCAGCAGCGCTGTGGTTATACCAAACAGGTTCCAAAGAAATTCAGCAATTGCCATGGTTTGTCTAGAATTAATAAAGCAGAGGGTAATAATATATTTGTGACAATAATACTAAATAAATTCAGAGCCGATATCAACAGAAACAATAAATATCTATCTTCTCCTACATCCCTGAACCGATTCAAAATATCTTTCCATCAAATTTTCTCTAAAAGCCTATCAAAAATTTTTTTCAATCGGTTCAGGGATGTAGGAGAGATTGTCGAATTACGAAATCATTTTCTAAAGCACGGCACTGCCACCCTTAATAAAATTTTGTAAATGCGCATTGACTTGTAAACATAAAATATGAATTTATTATATTATATAATTTTCACTTAAAATAAAGATAGATTATGTATTAAAACAAGTGGCTGACAATTAAACTGCTCAATTATCAATATTAATCCTTATATCAATATATTATTTATAGCGATATCTTCTAAATCTTCACAAGATTTGGATTGTTCGATTTTAAATGACTATTATCGTGACTAATATTCGCCATTCGATAATAGAAAATCTTATGCAATTTCTCAACGTCCCTTATCAGAGTTTCCTCTCGGAGTAATTATTCGTTCTCAAATATGCTTCTAGAAACCAAGACATGAAGAGTATATATTACTTGGTTTCTGTTTAATTAATGAATCCTCGTTTATTATTCTTATAATGGCAATATTTTTGCAGATTTACATGAAATTTGATTTCAGGATTCACGGATAGCACCAAATCACCAAACTACCCTATTCGGAGGTGCAATTCTATTCATAGTCTCGAAATAAAAGTAAAAAGTAAACTAGTAAAAGAGACAGACATCCACTTTGTCTTTACGTGAGTGTCCTTATTACGAAAAACTGCCTCTATGTGAATATGAAAAATATTTACAGTATGTAATATTGCAATAGATCTATATGGTTTTAGTCAACACATTCTTAGCAAGTTATTTAGCAACCTCGAAAACAACCAAACTACCCTATTCAGGTGGTAGAATCGTACTCGCCGCTTCACATACTAAAAAATAGAAAAATCTACTCCAGTTTAGGGATAACAGGCACGTTAGATAATGTAAAAAGATTTTCATTTTATGAAATGTATAGAATCGTAATAAAATATTATATCAGCGCTTATTTATACTAATTACTCAATAGTATCCTTACAAAGAAGAACTGCCGTTATTTAGAAATTAACTTGATGTAGGTATATCCTGGGTTATCGGTCTTTTTAATAAAATAACTTTTTTCTTACGTTTCGGTTTATTCAATCATCGTCAGAGAACTACAATTAAGTGAATTTATTTTTTATAAAGGTTATTTTTTTAATACATATGGTTTTAAATTACTTACATTACTTAATATTATTGTTGAATTGCACACTACAAATGATTACATTTTAGGTCTATTGTATATGAGTGTTTAAAAGCAACTAAAAACTGAAAATTAAGTATTGCCTGTCTGTGTTAAATGTAGTGGTTTGTTTATGTTAGTAGATAAGATTTAATTTGTGTGTATTACATTTGAAGGTTTTGTTTAAGGGTGGTCTGAGATTTTACGGTTTAAAATTACCATATTTAGCAAACTTGGTGGAAAGATGTAAAAATATTTAAGTTATATGATTATATTATCTTTTTATATTTAATTTAATAGATTGAAATATGTTTCGCTTAAATTCTCTATATCAGTGCGGTGGTTTATTGCGTTAGTATGTCTTTTAATTTGTAACATTTCGTGTATTGTTCTTCGGTGAAGGTTTGGTTCTTTATTTAGAAATGTTAAAACAGCATCTAGTACAGAATATTTACAAAGGGAAAGGTTTCTATTTGTTCTTCTGCATTTAATAGATAGATATTAAAGATGGCGGCTAATCACTGTAAGAGGTTGAAAATGATATTAGTTTATTCTTTGCTATATTATTCCCTATAAAATGTTTTTCTGGCTAAGCTATCGAACTTCATTTGTTGAAAAAAAAGGGTACAGTAAATATGCAAATGAATACTTGCAAAGGAGGATCATTTGGTCACTAATTGTGTTTTTCAGAATGCACCACGAGGAGGCGATCCTTTTTACATTCCGAGTTTTTTTAATCACCTTGGTACTTTTTTTAATATTAGGTGCTGTGCATGGCATTCCACCCCCTGATTGAGGTGTGAGTAAGGGTAATTTTTAGCCTCTTAGTCCCCAGTACAGCGTCCTTTTTTGAAAATGATTACAAAAGTGGAAAAAATGGTCTTAGCGGCTTCATTTTAACGAGTCTACCACACTAAAAAATTTTCAGAGTACGGGATGGGCGCTTTTCCGCACGCGCACCACCTAAACTTGTCGTTCTAGCGCGGTTACGTTTTTTTATTACAAAACTCAATTTTTTTATTTTAATTGAAAGATTATGCGCCAAATCAAAAGAAAATTTTTTTATCTGAAAAAAAAAGAAGGCGTGATTGTCGAGTCCGACACCTGCAACATATCACTCTCGCGCGGTACCGTTTTGTTATTGCACAACACCTAATTTTCAATTGCAATTGCTCATAATTGCCTAAAAAAGATAGTTCATAACTCGTCCGACAAATTTCAGCCTCGTTTTTTCAGTCCGACAACCTGAATATGTCAGTTATGGCAGGTTACGTTTTGCGATTACAAAAGTTATAATCTTAATTTTTTTCACTTTCAAATAAAATATGTATATTAAAAAAAATGACGCAAACTTATAAAAACCAATAAAAAATTTTTTTTTTAATTTTTTTTTTTATTTTTTTTTGAAAGTAGTGCCAAAGCGCGCACTAAACTATACTAAAGAATGTGCGCGGGAAGAGCAGCTGATGAATTCATCGCCTCATGATCCGCCTGTCTCCATTTTTATATATGTGCTTTGCTTTGCCGGCTTCGTTCACGTTGTACTCCATGTGACTTTTATAAAAACCGCTGCCCAAGGAATCACTACTTCCTCATCCAGATTTTTTATCCAAGTCACTCACAACGAAAAAATTGTGTATGTGGAAATATTTGTTTATGGAACTCTAATAATATAATATTTGAAATCCTCTACCCCAAAAACCCATAAAACGATACCCCACATCGGTAGCGGGGTGGTAGTGGGGGTGGATGAAGTAAAAAAACATTTTGAGGTTTCTGGTTCTTGTACACACACTAACTCACAATTTTTTTCATCCCCTTTAATAATGGGGTGGGGGTCGTAATGGGGATGGCTAATGCCAACAGTTTTTTTGAGACCTTAGCTTCTCTTGTATATACTAAATACCAATTTTATGGACTCTTACCTGCTTGATTTACCTATTTTCCCCAAATTTACCCAATTTACCCCCCAACCCTTCGACGGAACAAGATGAAAATAATCTAGTAATCTAGTTCTAGATCTCGTTAAAGTACATATGTGTACCAAATTTCAAGTCAATATCTCAAACCGTTTCAGAGAGAGAAACGTGCGCACAAAAAAGGTTACAGACAGACAGATTTTTTTTCGCACAAACTTAAAATCTCGACGTTTCGTGACATTCTAAGCCTATTTGAACAATAAAAATTTTTAAAAATTTTTTTTGTCGTTACTATACTTCCACTGGATGTGGAAGTAAAATCAAAGTGTTAATCAAAAGGTGTATTGGTGTATAAGGGTATGCATTAAATAAAATATAAAAGTTGTAATGAACAAAATTTGGCCTGATTACTTTTCATAATTTTTCTCACAACGAAAACTAAAATTTACTTGAACTGAAAATCAGAGCTTTTTTAATATTTATTCATTCTTTAATTAGTATTTATTTATTTATTAAGTTGCATAATTATCTTCTCTAAAGGTATGAATTTAATAAAAGATGAAAGTTGTTATGAACAAAAGAAGTCAATACCTCGAATTTTATGCGAAAAATTGGAAATAAAAGAAGAGAAAAGACGTAAAGGAAACAACAATACACCACAACGTCCCACGATGACAAATGGAGTCAAAAAACGTGGCAATAACAAAAGCCAACAGAAGTTTTTGAGAAGAGCAGAAAGGAACATCATCCAACTACTTGCAAAAACAACAAGACGAAAACAGCGAAATAAAACATCAAACCTATTAGGAGGAAAGACAATCCTCTACTGAAGGAAGCGCCAGCACCGAACATCAACAAACCGAAGATAGGGAGACCATGCTACAGCGGAGAACAACAACTAAGAGGATCAGGATCAAAAAATGAACACCACAAAGAAATCGCAACTCTATCACAAGAAGACTCAGAATAGGCAGAAGTCCAGAACCAAAAACACAAAAAAGGGAGCTTAAACGCTCCTTCACGACACAATGCGGTAACCCATCTCACACATACCTATACCTCCCATCCCACATTCCTTTACCATGCGCCATGTGGCACTCGCTACTGGCAACAAGCATGACCTTAGTCCAACCCAGCGTGGACGTAGCAGGCCCAGCTGTATACCTGGGAGTGGCAGCAATGCCTACCGCACGCTGGTAAATCAATCAATCAATCAATCCCTTATTTCAATAGCTATCTATTATCTAACAAGGTACAAATAGTCAACGTACCCTTGATAGTCCTATTAAAAAAAACCGCTGCCCAAGGAATCACTACTTCCACATCCAGATTTTCTATCCAAGTCACTCACAACGAAAAAATTTTGCCTGTGGAAATAATTGTTTATGGAACTTTAATAATATAAAATTTGAAATCCTCTACCCCAAAAACCTATAAAACGATACCCCACATCGGTAGTGGGGTGGGGGTGGTGATAGGGGGTGGTAGTGGGGGTCGATGAAGTAAAAAAATATTTTGAGGTTTCTGGTTCTTATACACACACTAAATCACAATTTTTGTTCATCCCCTTTAATAATGGGGTGGGGGTGGCTACCTTAGCTTCTCTTGTACATACTAAATATCAATTTTATGGACTCTTACCTACTTGATTTACCTATGTACCCCAAATTTACCCCAATTTACCCCCCAACCCTTCGACGCAACAAGATGAAAATATAATCTAGTTCTAGATCTCGTTAAAGTACAGGTGTGTACTAAATTTCAAGTCAATATCTCAAACGGTTCCAGAGTAAATGTGCGCACAAAAAAAAGTTACAGACAGACCGACAGACAGACAGACAGATCGACAGAAATTTGTTTTCGCTCAAACTTAAAATCTCGACGTTTCATGACATTCTAAGCCTATTTGAACAATAAAAATTTTTAAAAATTTTTTTGTCGTTACTAAGTTTATCTTAATTACTTCCACATCCAGTGGAAGTAATGGGCCTTTCCCGCATGACTGAATTTTACTATTTCACCACGACCAAACCATATAATAAACTATAATATAATTTTATATTAATTTAGTTTCTTGCAATTTTGTATGTTCTACCAAATATTTACTTTACAAAACCAGTTTTATTTCACTTAATTTGAAACATGAGTTCTAAGGCGCGAGCTTGCAACGTCAGTCTGATTAGACCAATAAAAAGTCGTATTTTTAAAGGGAGTTGTCTATTGCCAGGTGTACGTCTTTTTATGTGAACATCGTATTTCCGATATCAACTGTCTAGTTTGAATAGACCATTTTTTTTCATTACAACGTACTTTTCGTTAACCTGATGCTAAATAAAAACAAAAATTCTGTCAACCTTTCACTGTCTGAGTCTAAAATCCATATATCATGTTTATATTCTCTATTTTTGATCGTTTTGGTTCACATATGGTATAATATCAGTATCATCTGGCAACGCTGTACTGAAATGCTCAAATCATATTCGATACCTCACTTTCTATTGTTTATGTTTGATACGATATTTACGTAATTTTATTTTATAATTAGAAAATGCCGCTTACAAGGGTTTGTTTTGTACCAGTGTGTCCAATCACTAGTGAAAATACTACCAAGTTATTTTTGCGCGTCCCAACAAATTTGAAAATTCGAAAATTGTGGTGGAAAGTTGCAAAAGTTCCTGGTGTTGTTTATACTGCTCCTGGATTTTTCTGTTGTGAAGATCATTTTAACGTATGTGTATATTGTTACTAACTTCGTTTTAGCGGGCTTGATTTTATACTTTATTTGTCTCTTTAGATTGAAATCACAACATTTACGTTTACGCAATGTCAATCGGGATTATAAACGGACGTTCTCAATTAAACGTTAGCACTTTACTTTACGAGATTTTATTGGTGGTTCCTCATAAATGTACTTCAGGCACCAATAGAATTGCAAGATATGGAAAACAGAACGCAAGTGAGATCGTTTGGGAACTTGGTTTGAGAATGCACCTTATAGCTAATTCTGGCAGCGGTTTAAGATCATATTTGATTGGTGTGGTTATGATGACGTCACATTGCCGCCCGAATGCTATCGTTTAAATCTGCTCTTGATTTAGGTAATAATTGAATATTTTCTGTAGTATTTTATGCGTTCAGAAAAAAAATTAAAATTCATTTTTAGTAATATTTTGATAGGATCTTTCCAATAACACAATAAAAAAAAATAGCGGGAAAGGCCCATTAAGATAAACTTTTTTAGAAAAAAAAATAAAAATAAAAACATCTCAAAACTATTGAGTTTTGCATAATGTATGTTAAGCTTAAATTCCCCTCTCCTTACCTCATGTCCTATCACATCTCCAAAGGAATGTGTCGAATTACCCGTCAACCCGCCACCCTGTATAAATATGCATGTGATATGTGACCATATCCTATAGTTAGACGCATCTAAATCACAAGTTAATTTAATAGAAACAGTGTTAATGAACAAAAAATTCCAATCAATGAATCTCGTTTTCAAAATAAATAATGAAATAATTCCAGTGGTCAATGAAAATCATGGACATAGCTCTTGATTAGTTCCTGCAATTTGAAAGTCATTATCACTGAAAACAAAGTAAATAAAGTGGGATTATTTTCGTCTAGAAAAATTGTGCTATTATTAGAACATAAAACATCATAAAGATGTAAATAAATATTTTGTAATGCGTAAATGTTATCTCCAGTGAGCATAACACATTCTGTTTATGAATTGTAACTAACCTAACAAACTGTAAACAATGTTGTCAGGAACTATTTTAATATTCAAAATCAAAACAATAAACATAGCGTATATCTATCTTTTATAAATACTAGGTATGGTAAGGAAGCTCACAAAAAGTACCTACTTATAAAAGAGTAAGGATTACCTAGTTAACTAACACACACAATAAACATTGCATATATCTATCTATCTCTCTTTTATAAATACTATGGTAAGGAAGCTCACAAAAAAGTACTTAGAAAAGAGTAAGATGAGTTAATCACTGTACTTGAGGCGACATTGGCGCGAAAAATGTAAAGTACCTAGTTAATCGTTTAAATTAATCTAATTCTTCATCAGCTCAAAGTTTTATTTATCTTAAATAGTTTTATCACTTGCAGTAAATTTTGCCGGAATAGAATTGACGTATTTTTCATTTCCTCACTAAATAAATTGTACAAATATACTTGACTATCATGAAACCTTCTCAGATCTAAGATATTAATAAAAACAAGAGCATTAACACCACATTTGATTAACAACTATTACAATAGACACTCACCCTTAAAAGTTTCTGGTATTGGCCAACAAACCTTGAAAATTGCACGTAAAATTACACCGAAGATTTATTCAGATAAGTATTAATTTATTATATAACTTTTTTATAACTTTCTTTTAGATTAGATAGATTATTTACAGTAAATGGTTGGCAACTGACGAACTGTTCAACTATCAACGTTAATTTTTATATACACTGTTATGTATTATTTATATCGATATGCGTAGATTCACAAGATATGGTTTTAGACGACTAACGTTCTCTACTCAATCAAATGAAATCTTGTGCAATTATCCGCCTATAGTGCGGTGTAACTGGTTAAATCACTTGCAATAGTTACTCAATACTCGAAAATATGATTTTTTTCTTGCCATTCTATTCAATTCGATGGAAATACTATTTGTAAGTACTTTTTAGGCTTTCCAATTTGTTTAAATAAGTGGAAAAAATTGTTGAAATTTCAATGATGGTGCTTTTTGACCTTTCACCGCTTAGTTAACGAGAACGGTAGTAGATACGACAAAAATGGACTAGGCCTTTTTTGTAGAGCATTGAATTTTCTAGAAAGAAGTCGCGAAAGCATATTTTTGACGATTATAGTTTACGAGCTACAGACGTCCAAGCGCAAGCGTGAGAATGACCGTTTTCGCGCTCTTCTCTAAGCGATATTGTTTTAACAATTCACAAGCAATAGTGCAGTCAAATTAAGCATCAAAATAGGTGAGTAGGGAATTGTCTGGCTGCAGCGATTTTATGGTTTTAATTTGTTTTGGGTGTGACAATAACTGTAATGACAAGTATTGGATTAAATCTGTCCATTTCTATGCAATTTAGGTTTCAAAGCTAACATTTTTTGCTATTTTCCTTATTATCTTCTAGTACAGTTGAGCAGGCTACTTCGAAAACGGGTGGATAGGGCTAGAGGTAGAAGGCGCTACCTAGTGGAAGAAGATGACTTGGGGCGTTCCACAGGGATCGGCCCTAGGCCCAACCCAGTGGAATATAATGTTCGATGACGCATTACGCCTACCCCAACCGGAGAATATTAAGGTGATCGGATATGCCGACGATCTGGCAATAACGATTACGGCCAGAATGGCGTGGGAAATCGAAGAGGCGGCTAACATGGCCATTGCAAAAGTAGAGAGATGGGTAAGGGGCAAGAAGCTGGAGGTTGCACCTGGAAAAACCGAGCTGGTGGTCGTAACCAGGAAGAGCAGCATCCCTGTCGTGAAAATGAGGGTAGGGGAGCTGGAAGTCGGCCCGAGCCAGGCGATAAAGTACCTGGGCTTTTGGCTTGATTCGAAGTTGACATACGGGGTGTGCATGTGATGAAAATGGAGGAAAAAACTGGGCGAGTGGCAACGGCCATAGGCAGGCTGATGCATAACACCAGTGGACCGAGGCCAGCGAGAGGAGGGTGTTGTGCAGAGTGGTGCACTCCATTCTCCTATACTCGACCCCGATATGGGTAAGTGCGATGGCAGTAGAAAAAACCGCGAAGAAGACTGGCCAGGGTACTGTGGGGAGATGGACGACGCGAAGCATACGGTGTTCTGGTGTAGCAGATGGAGAGAAAAAAGGCTTCGAGTCATAGACACGCTAGGTGGCCCAGTTCCACCCGACAACATGGTATTGAGAATGCTAGAATTAGAGGACAACTGGCAACTACTGGAGGATATCAGTCAGTCATGAAAATCAAGGAAGTAGACGAAAGAAACTTGAACCCCTAATCGTCTCAACGAAGTAGGGAAGTAAGGAGAGGACAACTCTAAGATTGACCTGATATTCTGACGGTAATTAAGCGAGAGCAGTTTCATGAGGCGACAATGAAAACCAGGAAAGGGGACACTATTCCGGAGAGGTTCTAGCTCAATTAGATAGAGTTCGGTACTGCCCAGCGCGATAGATCCAAGGCGTTGGGTGTCCGTGATGGAAAATCTACCATTAATTTTAAGTTAACTTTTATTTTTTACCTTTACTTTAACTTTCATAATATTTAAAATTTGGATAAAAGGACAACTTATTTCATCATAAATTTACTAATTTCTTTTCATCTTTTACAATATTGCAATAAAATATGAAAGACTCGTAAATTATTTGATTATTATTATATTAATGCAAATCAATTCAGCTTTTTTTTTTTAACTATTTAACGTCGGCCTATTTCCGCTATCAGGGCCTATCACCGACGCCAGGAGACGAGCTACCCCCAACCTGGAAATTTTGCCGAACCTCTTCCCTTATAAGAGTAGGGATCTTTTACTTGCCTAACATTTAATAGACAAGGGACCACCTGCTTTACATCCCCTCCGAAGGATGGTATATCCACTACGTAATCCTCGTCTGAAATTACGTAACTTCCGAGTATACACTGATATACAAGCCTCTAGAAGGTGGGACGAGAACGTTGTATTTCCCAAGATGGGAGCCCATCCAAGTACTAACCGCGCTCGACGTTGCTTCAACGGAATATCGACTGATATTCACATTGAAGTCGCCTCTACGCTCGCCCCATCAATTCAGCTTCAGTTAAAGAATATGGTATCATCTATATTTAATTTCTATATATATAAAAGAATACCCTGACTGACTCACTGATCTATCAACGCACAGCTCAAACCGTTGGGTCTAGAAACTTCAAATTTTGCATAGAGGTTCCTCGACTGGCGTAGGCAACCACTAAGACGGGATTTTTCGAAATTCGACTCCCAAGAGTTTAAAAAAGGCGTTGAAATTTCAGGCGAATGAAGTCGCGGGCATCAGCTAGTATTATATAAGACTTCATAATATTTATGCAAATTAGACAATTTTTTCAACTAACTTGAAACAAAGAACATAGCTATAATTTTAGGAAGGCGGACTATATATTTGTATAATGCTTTGCTTGAGTTAGGATGACCAATCTTAATAGAAATTAATGACGTTGAACTACCTAGAAGTTACTCAAAGGAGTACTAAATTATAGCTAGTTATTTGATAGATTTAATATTATCAGCTTAGAGCTAATAAGAATTTATGTCATTAATATTTTTGAAAGTTATTACATAATATGATTGTTCAAAATTGCTTTGTAATATTTTATTTTAATATACCTAAAAAAACGCTGCCCAAGGAATCACTACTCCCACATCCAAATTTTATAACCAAACCTCTCACAATGAAAAAAAAAATGTATGTGGAAATAATTGTTTATGGAACTTTAATAATATATATTTGAAATCGTCTACCCCAAACACCCATAAAACGATATCCCATATCGGTAGTGGGGCGGGGGTAGTGATAGAGGGTGGCAGTGGGGATAGATGAAGTAAAAAAAATATTTTGAGGCCTTTGGTTCTTGTACACACACTAAATCACATTTTTTTTTCATTCCCTTTTATAATGGGGCGGAGGTAGTAATGGGGGTAAAAGTGTTTTTGAGACATTAGCTTCTCTTGTATATACTAAATACCAATTTTATAAACTCTTACCTGCTTGATTTACCTATTTACCCCAATTTACCCCCCAACCCTTCAACGGAATAAGATTAAATTATAATTTACTTCTAGATCTCGTTACATATGTGTACCAAATTTCAGGTCAACATCTTAAGCGGTTCCAGAGTAATCGTATGCACAAAAAAGTTACAGACAGACAGACGACAGACAGAAGAAGAAATTTTTTTGCTCAAACTTGATATCTCGACGTATTCGGGGCATATTTGAACAATAAAAATTTTCAAAATTTTTTTTGTCGTTACTATACTCCCACTGGATGTGGAAGTAATTAACATACAACTACTACTACTCTAGTAATGACTGCTTTTTTCTGACTATTGATCGTATTATTACCATGTGTATGCTTAATAAATTTTCTTTTCAAATTAATGAAGCTTCGTTTTGTATTAAATTTTTGAAGTTATACGAGACTTTCTATAGTATATTGACTGGACAGATTGACTGGACTAAAATGTATTTTATAAAAATGGTTTTTCAGCACTAGTAAATACAAACTCAGACCACTCAATTTCTTTTCTTAAAAAAATTATTTATTATTGAAGTTTTATTTTTTTATTTAGAAAATATAAACAATTAATATTAAGGAACGAAAAATTACTGATTTTCTGATAATTTCACATGCTCCCTCTGATGGTACTATTAAAAAATGTAATTTTCATAATTTTTTAAATAAACAAATTGTTATAAGTAATTTGTGTAATTTCCCATATTTTTTAAACCGTGTGTTTTTTTCTGAAAATGGTACCCTACATTTAAATTACCCACAAAATGTGTAACTATTTTTAATGCTATTTAAACAATCGTTTCTTTAATGCATGTAACTGCATTATTACGCATAATGCGAAAGAAAGTTTTAAACAGAAGATTATTTTATTTTTTTTCTACAAAAAGTATATCTGTTATTTTTTTCTGTATCTCGTATATTTTTTGAGTTACGATGATTACACGCATTTGATGTAAATATAGTAGTTTCATCCAAGGTCAATAATATTGTAAACTTACTACACAAGAGTGTCTGTAACTCGCAAAATTGAAGTATATATTTCTAATGTTACTATTTTAAACTCACCAGCTTCAGTTTAATCACCGCCACCTTAACCTGTACCTGGGGGCACGAAGAAGGTCACGGTTTTTGGTTTTTCGCTCATATCTCGAAAATGTGGCTATATGCAAAATTAAAGCTGACTATATTTTCTATAATAATGTTTCTATCAATTTTTCTCGTATATGTTATGGTTCAGTAATGAATTGTATATCTTTTGATTGTATTCTAACTTTATTACAAATTGAAAATAAATTTTAATAATCATCGTAGAAAAAAATTTCTTGTGCAGATATCCGTTTCACAGCAGACTGAACTCAAATATCGAATAAAAAATGTCTTTGCGTCTGTAAGTGTGTATGTGCGTGTATATGAATGTATGCGTGTATACCGTTTCTTGTAAATACTATAACTTCTGTTAGTCTTAAAATATTTAATTACAATTTGGAACATGTGTAAAACAGCATATTACAATAATCTCTACTGAAATTGGGCCATATCTGTAATACATGGTGATAACCAAAGGCCTGCAAATTCCACTTCATAATAATCTTATTAAAAATACCATGTTCCATATTTTAGGATAACATTGATATAACATGTAATTTAAATAAAGTTGGTTTGTCTAACTTACATCCGGTATATTGCGGTTATGTATAAGATTTATATCGTATACATCTTCTCATTTTTGTATGCTTAGTAATATTTTGCTCTGAAATTAAAATAAAACTTCGTGGGCTTTGTGGTGGGGGCTCTCCACAGAAGATGCTCCCCACGAGTAAGGGGGAAAGGATGGTCGCCACGCGTGGAGCCCCTTACATACGTATAAGGCATTTATATAACGGGTGCGCCTGTGTTCCGAGGCTTGTCGCTAGTGGTTGGGCTCCCCCCGACCATGCATTCCTTCGGCGCGCACAATACCTTGGGGAAGTTTTTATGGTACTTCATCCACGTGGTCCGGGCGGTGAAGCCAAGACCCCCGTGCCCCCTGAACTGGGCCAGAGAGCCATTGCCACTCCAAGCGGTGTGTGAGCTGGTCCGCGACGTGATTTTAGCCGGGCTGGACTGGGTTTTTAGCCTTATCCCCAGCAGATGACAACGTTAACCCTACTCCTCGCGGAGTCTGGCCGTTCTTCTATCCGCCACCTGGAGACGCGCCTAGTAGGAGCTCAGCCCCCCACTCTCGTAAAAGGATGGTAATCCTTATCTTTGTTTATTATGTATGATCTAATATTATTAAATGGTCTGTTTTATTGGGAAAAAATGATTTATGTTGCCAGCAGCTTATTGGGTTTTTATATTTAATTATTATGAAAATAAACATAATAAACACGCGACACATATTAAACAGAACAGGAAAGTATGTGTTTGATTCAAAATTGTTTTTTTATATTTGCTAGTTATGCATTACATGTTTTTGTGAGAACCATTACCGTTTTTAGGTTACAGTTATTACCAAAAATACATTGTAGCTGGCAATGATGAATAGTTCATCATTTCGTCGTTTTTCTGAATGTTTCAGTAGGTGTTTGCAATATAATATTATGTCTATATAAAAACCGCCACTGGCGCTGTGAGAAAATTCCCGAGCTCTGTAAATGACAAAACGTCGGGCAAGACGTTGTGAAGAAGAAGAAGAAGAAGAGGAAGAGTGATTTAATAACTTTAAAGCACGCAAGTATTCCAGATTAGCTGACGTAACTTAGCCCTATCACTGCGGCTGCCGTAAGGCTTTGCGGATTTGTACGTCTCCCGCAACTATATATGAATCACGTTCGCAGATGTGTACGTTTCCCGCATTGGTGCGCTTTAATTGTATTCAAAATGTTACTTGTAAATATTGTAAAATGTCACATTTTACAGATTTCTAAATAAATTTTGTTTTAGAATTAGTCCATTCAAATTAGGAAAAAAAACGCCGTTTTAAAGGAAGATTTTGAACAGCAGTTTCTTTGCATAGATAGTAAGTAGGTACTTAACTTTTAGAACAATGTTTTGCTTATGCGCAGGAAAAAAGACATGATTTTTGAGATATATACATTTCTTTTTCATTTAGACTTTCATATCTCGAAAAGTACACGTTTTTAAGGCTAAACGAACATAGGTAAAAGTGTTCAAAATACGATTTCTTACAAAAAAAGTTCTATGCATTTTCCCGATTATCCCACTGGTTTTTCCGGAAAAATATATCTGTTTTTTCGTGTTTTTTTTAATTTTGAATGCAAATATCTCGAAAAGAACGCGATTTTAGGGCTAAATGAACATAAATAAACTTATTCAGAATGAGATTTTCTACAAAAAAGCTCGTAAGTATACATTTTTCGATTATCTCATTGATTTTTCCGGAAAATCTTGAAGAATATATATACTTGCTTTTTCGTAATTTTTTTTCATTTGGATGTATATATCTCGGAAAGTACGCATTTTTAAGGCTAATGAACATTACTAAACTTGTTCAGAATATGTTTTCCTACAAAAAAGGTTCTATATATTTGAAACACGAAAACGCAAATGTATATATTTTTCAAGAAGCTTTTCCGGAAAAATCAATGGGATAATCGGAAAAATGTATAGGAGCTTTTTTGCAGGAAATCTCATTCTGAACAAGTTTACTTATGTTCATTTGGCCCTAAAATTGTACACTTTTCGAGATATTTGCATTCAAAACAAAAAATACACGAAAAAAACATATATATTTTTCAAGTCGCTTTTCCGGAAAAGCCAATCGGATAAACGGAAAAATGTATAGAACCTTTTTTGTAGGAAGTCGTATTCTGAACATGTTTACCTATGTTCGTTTAGTCTTAAAAACGCATACTTTTCGAGATATATTATACGTCTAAATGAAAAAAAAAAAACACGAAAAAACGTATATACCTATATGTATATATGTCAAAAATCATTTCTTTTTTTTTCTGCGCATAAGCAAAACCTTGTTCTAAAAGTTGAATTCTTACTTCCTATGCAGAGAAACTGCTGTTCAGAATTTTTCTCCGCTATTTTCCTAATTTGAGTGGACTAAATGACGTATTTATTACAAAAACATAAAATAGAAAACAGTGAACATATAAAAACATAAAAGAATTGCATTTTTTCTTTTTTTGTGGGTGTGCCAAATTGAAGTTTAGTACATATTATAAACATATTCATATGGAGATTCGGTCGGTTCCCGCATTTAAGTATGCCTCCATCCTCGCGTAATTAGCCGGTTCCCGCAGTGAAAGGGTTAAAGACGCAGTTACACTGCGCGTGATTAGGCGAGCCTGGCTCGGCGAGTCACGAAACACGCGCTGTGTGACATAGGCAACTTGGCATGGCTTGCGACTCGGGAGACGTTGCTCGCGTCGGCTCGCGTCTTCCATCTAGTTGTCGGTAACTGCGCCTGAAGATCAGTCATCAGTCGATCCATGCAGTTTTGACGAGCCTACAATCCACAACCCCACACGAAATCTGCATTGTTCACGCGCCGTATTGATACATCTGGCTCGCTATCCATTACACGGCGCGTGGTTTGCCAAACCACGCACCAGGTTCGTAGATCGGCGAACCACGCGTCGTGTAACTGCGCCTTTAGGGAGCCAAAGATGAGGGGATTCGGGATTCCGAACATAGATAACAGTCATGATACTAAGAAATAGAGATACGCTCTCACGCATACCTCCCCTTACTGCAGTTCCCGCTGTTACGTCACGTAAAAGTCAACTAGTTCAGTGGTCAATTTTTAGTTTAGATGTAAACTAAAATTACCTTAACCGAAGTGTTTAGAAGTTTATCTTTCGATAAAATAACAAATTACGACTCTTTTGGTTGTTCGAGACAAAAGATAGAGCCAAAAATGTGAAAAAATTGTAAAATAATAGATACAATTATTTTTTCGTTTAACTCGCTGTAACTAAAAAACGGGACAACGAGTTAATCTCAAATTTTTACCGTGTGATGAATCTATATTTGTTAACAAAATGTGTTAATATGAAGGTCAAATTTTAATAAGTGTAGATAATATGATTTTTTTTCTAAGGCTATGTCGTTAAACTGTGAAAATTTACAGGTGGGATACAACAAACGAGAAACTTTTTTGTCTTTCGAAATAGATACCAAGTATATCGAGGGCATATGAAGATAAAGGATGGTGCTAACTTTTTTATTTGAAACTTTTTTTTCTAGAATTAACAGTTTTCGAGAAAATTGCAATTAAGTATACGGAACCCCCTCGCGAACGATACAGCGCAGAGAATGCGGTGTGAGAACTAATTTACGTTAGTGTTTAATGAAATCGAATTCTGATTTTCTTGAGATGTTTCAGCAAATCAATGAAGGTTATTAAATATTTGTAATAATTACCATGAGAGAACACATTGATATATCTCGCGTTATTGAATGTCATACTGCGAAAACGCTATTTTGCAGATGCAAAATGGTTTTAATAATAAAAACACATTAAAGAATCCGGCAATTTATCTCTAAATAACAGAATAAATATTTCTCCTTCTTGACTGTTTGTCTATTTTCCTGAATAACGTTAGATAAATGCACTGTTTCATAATTAAACTAATTAAAGTAGTATATTATTTACTCTTACTATTTATTGTGTTTAATTAAATGAATTAAAATTTGATATTAAACAAAAACAAAATAAATAGCCTACTTACACGTTGAAAAATCAACGGTGCAAAAGATCATATGTGCTTGCACCAATTATTTTGGAGGTGTTTTCACAAACATTTAAACCCACAACGGTCTTATGCGAAATAAAAAGTGCTGACAAAAGCAGTCATAGAATTCTATGATATTAAAAAGTAAAATTGCCTGCAATCAGCTTTTATATTATGGTTTTCGATGTATTTTTAGGTAGTTGGTCGCCGGCGCGGGCTTGATTTGAAGTTGACTAGAGGGTGACGCTATGCGCACAGTAGGTCGAAAGCTGGTACTCGTACCGAGCGTATCTTATATTTCATAGTATCATGGATAACAGTCAGGTATTTCATATGTGTGGACATAAAAATCTTAGGCTTGGTTTCACAAATGATAAATTATACCATTACCTAACCTTAATCTACACTATCTGAAGTCAGGAATCTGTGGTTAAGTGATTAACATGCTTTTTAAAAACATCCCGTATAGTATACTTTTCTACATTCTATTTATTTCAAATTTGTATTATAACGTAACGAAGGAAAGAGTCTGAACTAAATATTATAATCATCTGCCGAGGGGAATACCGATGTTACTATTAATAATAATTTATTCACAAAACAACTTACTCACTGTGACTAATTCTTATTATCTTGTTTTATCTAAACGTCACTATAAAAATTTCACTACACAATACAACGAAAAGTTCTCTCTGTCTCTCCAAGGTCAATGTGATAACGATGATAACGATAAATTAGATAATGTACAGTGTCAATTCATGTTTTTTTTTATATAAGTGGAGGCGTTAATTTTTACAATTACCCTCGCAAATTTTTACAAAAGTCAAAGTCCTTCAATCTGGTCTACCACGTTGTATATTTATAGCATTATGTAATCAAACTAATAAACTAATACCAATTTACATCATCGACATTATTTTTATAAAGTTTTGTTTTGGTTCTGAAATGTAGAACTCTACGGAATTGATTCGAGTTATGAGCAGAACGAAATGCGCTTAAGCACGAACATGCGAATCGTTTTATAACTGTTCACACACTGGGCACCGGGCTTGTGTAATTTCGTGGGCTTGGGATGATGAAAACGATCGGCATAATTAATCTAATGAGGGGGGCAGTATACAACATTAAGTCATTTCGTGGTCATTCCAAAAACTCGTCGTTCAACCTCTGCACTCCTTCGAAACCACTGCAACTTGGTAACGCTTTGAGTTAGTAAGCTCGTATTTACACCAACATATTCGTACTTTAAAAAGCATTTGTAAATGTATTACACACTTTCCTCTCTGTTTGATGTCTTTTATTTATGAATTATTTTTCCTGTTGGATGACCACCCCGCACATTTTTTTACTAAAAGTTGTATTCTTCTAGGCAATAGTCACAAGTGTACAGGTTTCCTCGTCGGTAATTGTACCAACTATATTCCAAGTATCATTTTCACAATAGTCCTTAATAATTTTTTATGGTAACCACACTGTATATTTTGCAGTAAAAGTGTATCAAGTTTTCTCCTAGGTAATTGTGTCAACTATGTTCCAAATATTATAGTCCCTTGAGGTAAAGCTTTTACCCCAAAACTTTTGCGACTGGACCGCAAGACTGTACCCCCTCGTTTTCTAGGGCGGGGAACACGATGGTAACAATATTTTCTGACCTACCCTTCAACCACTACCCCTAATTCTAAAAAATCACCTCTGTTTCCGATTTTCTGGTGTTAGGCATTTTTTTATCGGAAAATTTTATTAACGAAAGTTGTTTTCTAAAATTTACCCGGTAAATGCTAATCCACCAGTCATTCGATGTAAGTACAGTATACACATCCATTTTATATACCATATTATTTTCTACATACGTTCTATATCCGTAGATGGATATGAACATACCATGTACGTACATACATTGTATGTACATGTGGACCTACATTGTACCTTCAATGTACTCCCCTGTGTTCACACTCCCTGTCAAAAAATCCTATTTCAAACTTATAGATAATTATAATTTTTCTATGGGTAATCATAAGAGCCTATCTGGTTTATAAGGTTTTATATAGTACATTAATTTTGCCATATAGAAATTATATTGGGATGAATAAGTATCTAAAGGAGTCTTAATTGAGTTGGAATACCCATGTTGTTATTGGTATGTTTCCATAAGTGTTTATCCTAAAAACAGTTTTTATATGGCATTACAACTTTTAATTTGATAAGTTCACATAGGATCTGAATAGTGTTGACACTGAAAAGGTTTCATCAGTAAAATCAAATACGAGTTCTGTAATCTTTTATAAGAAACAATTAGTATATGGTTTTTGTAAGATCTGAGGGGTTGTTATCAGTTTAGTTTATATAATAATTTAATGAGGATTTATAAGGATACGTATTAAAAAGTGTTAATAAGGTATTACATCGAATATTTTTGTGGCTTTTTATGGAATCTGAAGAGTAATGGAATTGAAAAGATATACTAAGGAGTTCCTAGTAGACATTTTATACATTTTTATAAGGATATATTTGTACTTATTTTTATAAGACTTCATGGGTATATATCAGTTTAGTTTATATAAGAAGTTAATGGAAACGTGTAAGGATGCATGTTTAAAAAGTATGAATAAGGTATTATCGAATTCTTTTGTGAGTTTTTTTGGAATCTGAAGAGTAATGAAATTGAAAAGATATACCATAAGATGTTCCTAGTAGGCATTTTATACATTTTTATAAGAATATATTTGTACTTATTTTTATAAGACTTCATAGGTCCATATCAGTTTAGTTTATATAAGAATTTAATAAGGATTTATAGAGACATCTATTAAAAAGTGTTAATAATGATTTACAACTATTAATTTGATAAGTGTTCATGGGGTTCCAATAGTAGTAAAACTAATAATGCTTCATCAGGAAACCAGGGATGAATTTTATAACATTTAATAAGAAATAATTAGTATATCGAAGGGTTATTATTAGTTTAGTTTTATATAAGAATTTAATAAGGATTTCTCAGTGCACCTATTAAAAAGTATTATTTACAACTATTAATTTGAAAAGTTTTTATGGGATTTCAATAGTAGTCAACCTGAAAAAGTTACTAAACTTACTATTACAATAGATTTCATATAGTTTACATTAAAATCCATTGTAAGATTAAAATCCATTATAAGTATATATACATTGTATTTTAAAAAACCCTCTTATTCCCATAAAAGCATAAAAGTTTTACAAAAGACCTCAAGCGAGGAATATACATTAAAACTCACAGAATCTATAAAACTTTCGTGTTTCAAACGCCATAAAAACTTATAAATACTTATAGGCCTCGTACTGAGAGTTTACATTAATATCTTTCAAATTCATATAAAAACCTATAAAACTTCGCAATTTAATTACCATCAATCAGGCGCGGATTTATGGGGGGGGGGTAACGGGGTAATTACCCCCCCCCCAAGATTCTGTAAATCATCAACTTTTGTTTTAAAATGTTATGATTTTTGTTAATTTTGGGAAGAAAAAATTTTTAACAGGGTAATTACCCTCCCCCCCAAGAAATTTTCATTTCAAAATTTTATTTTTTAGGACGAAAAATTTTTTGTTCTCCAAAAAAATTGTGGAACGAAAAATTTTTTTTTTGGATTTCTCCCCCCCCGCTCATCAAAAAATTTTGGGTTCTGTGTTACCCCCCCCCCCAAGCTCAAGGTCCAGATCCGCCCTTGCCATAAATACTTATAAATATACTGATAGACTTCATTCAGAGAATTTACTTTAAAACCCCATTGCATATCCTCATCGAATTTTATAAAAACTTCGTGTTTATTAAAACGTGCAAGTGCTGATAGACTTCAGGCAAGGAATTTACATTCAAAACACATTTCAAATACTTCAAGAACTTAGACACATCTGAACATTTAAAATCTTATTTCAAACACCATATAAGAACTTACAAATACTGATAGGCCTCGTATGGAGAATTTTCATTGAAAATACTTTTCAAATACATATAAAATATCTATAACACTTCATATTTCAATTACCGTGAAAACGTATAACTACTGATAGACTCCATATAGAAAATTTACATTAAAAACCCATTGTACGCAGCAAATCTCATAAAAACTTCGCATTTCCTATTAATATATGCAAATGCTGATAAACTTCAAGCAAGGAATTCACATTAAAAACACATTTCAAATAGCCGCACATCAGACCACATTTAGAACTTATAAAAAAACTTTGTATATCAAATACTATAAAAACTTACGTATACTAATATGTTTCATACGAGGAATGTACATTTAAAATACACACATACATAATTAAAACTAATGAAAGTTTAGTGTTACATACTCCTGCCTCCAGTAGAGGGAGCTGTTATACATGTCGCTAATTCATATCTAATCTAATGTGACCTAAGAAACTAGAGTGGGCTTGTTAAATTAAAAGTAAAGCAGTTTCTTTTACTGCTAATTTATTAACTGCGTTTAGGCTAGAACGCAGTATTTAGTGTTTACCACTATATTACTATTGATATTTGAAATATTAATAGTAAATAATTACTTACCTATGTAAGTTTATGGGATATGGCATTAAAAATATATTTCAAATACACAACCAAAATCTGTAAAAAAACCTATTAATACTAATAGAATTTCTATGGGAAATTTACATTCAGGACACTATACAAACCTATAAAAAACCTAAAGAAACTTTTAATTACATGTACTATAAAAACTTATCAATACTAATAGATATCATTTGGGAATCTATATTCAAAACACTATAAAAACTTTTAATTAAATATACTATAACAACTCATCGATACTGGTAGATACCTTATGAGAATTTAAAATTAAAACACATTTCAAATACACACATCAAAAATTATAAAAACTTATACATTTTTTTTTTATAAGTTTTTATCAGGATTTTTTGACAGGGCTTGCACATACAATGTACGTAGAGACACGTGAAAAATACAAAAATTTGCACCTCCCATGGACATCCATAATCCGATGATGTACAAGTACATACAATGTACGTACATTGTACGTAATTTTGCTATCTGGGAACAGACAGGCAGATACCAGAAAGACAGGTAGACAGACTGACGGAATTGAAAAACCTTCATTTTCGTAATCTGCATGGTCCGAAACGTGAAAATCCGAAGAAATCTTGGTCATTGATTTCTTCACGATTACAATACTTCCCTTAGGTAAGTGAGGGTAGTAAAAAGTGAAATGTTTGTACCTAACGCTCTTATTACATTTTTGAAAGTAACTCTAATTCTAAAAATGTTACCAAAATATATCTTAAACAACAATTGCTGCCGACACTTTTAACCCCAATTGGGTATAGCCATATCTAAACTTGCGATGGTGTAATGTGAAGTAAACAAGGACAGATCACAGTATTTTAGAGAAGTGACTGAAACGGCAAAACCTCTAAGGGTGCGGGAGCTAAGTGGCTTTTTCGGACACTCATCGTTACAAGCATTTTCTATGCGCTGATTGATTCTATCGAACTTAAATAACGACAAAATAGACTTCTGGCATATGTCAGCCCGTCGAGTTGCCCATGGTTCAAGATATAAAAATCAGTGAAATTATATCATCGTTACAAAGCCAATTTTTTTGTGTGTACATATTTTATGTTTAGAATGAATAAAATAAGATCGCCAGAAAGTGTGGGCCATCAGGGGCGCAACCAGAAAGGTCAAAGAGGTAAAAAAAAACGGAGTTATATCAAGTGATCGTTACAAGCTTTCTTTTTTAGGCTGAGTATGTTTATTCATATGTTTTGAACATAGAAAAAAATTCCCAGAAAGTAACTCCCGTCAGTAAGGCTAGCCAGAAAGAAAATGTTTAGGATCTTTGAAGAAAATTGGATTTTTTTTCGCATATTTCATCTCAGAACTCTAAACTCATCGTTACAAGTTCTGGCTCCTTTTTAAAACGTAAATATGAGCTCCTTCAGCAATAGAATAGCCTCCCCGTAAAGTTCTTAGTGTCAACAAAAGTACCATAGGCTCTTAAATATACAGGAATTTAACACTTTCGGCTAACTTGACTCCGTACCGTGCCTCAGATGTATTGTATCAATACTACCTTTCTGGCTGCGCCTCCTGACGGCCCACACTTTCTGGCGATCTTATTTTATTAATTCTAAACATAAAAGGTATACACACAAAAAAAATGAGCCTTGTAATGATGACATGATTTCACTGATTTTTAAACAGTGTTCGTGGCGCTCCTGACAGGAGGTGCCCCGCCAGAAGTCGATTTTATAAATCGTTATCATCCATTAAACCATAAAAATATCTCAAAGTTCATAAAACGATGAGCTGCCGAAAAAGCCACCTAGCTCCCGCTCTATAATTAAATCTAAGCATTCACAAGTAATTGATTGCGTATATGGATATATATTTTTCTTTCCGTGTACTTGTGAATGACCTGTAATGACATGTTTATTAATTTGTGGTCAAATAGAGCAATAATATTGTTAGAAAAATATTCTTTACGTAAAATCACAACTGATGCAGCTGAATGGAAACTGCAGGATTCAGTTCATTTGGAAGACAATTAAGAATTAAAAATAAAATTGTCAGGATATATTTCCCGAAGGAGATACTCTTGTATATGATATAAAATACCCCCAGGCAATGCTGGGTAATAAAGATATGTTAACTCTCTTAGAAAATAAACCACAAACTCATTACCAATATTAAGAAATTGTTGTAAGAAGTATATTTTTTGAGCAAATACAAAAATATATTTTATGCTGGCGCTAGTACTAATATGTATCAAAATACCAGACAGACAGTACTGGAAGAATGGCCCTCCGATATCAGCAGAAACAGTCTGGTATACGGACGGCTACAAGACAGAACAGGGTCGGAACTGGGATTTACAAGATAAGGTTGAAAACGGAAATCCCGATAAGTCTAGGAATACACGCTACTTGCATAGTCATAACTTCTCACTTGTTAGTAACAGCAGGCAATTTCCTTGTGTTCAAAGTTTGGTCTACTGCAACTTATCTTAAAACTACAGCCTCAGCAGCTTGATTTCTTCCCGGAAGTTAACGTTCTTGTTAGCCACTGATCCAGTTTCTCAAAATTTTCCAATAACTCCGAAACGTATTTTCTATTCACATGCTTATCCGGATGTTGTTATTGAATAATTTTTCTGTACAGTTGCCGCGCTCATTATTTAAAAAAAGTGATAATTTCGACCTTTTCCTCGATTCTGTAAACGTTTGTTGATAATTAAGCTTCTAAACAGAATTTTGAGATAGCTCACTGTGAGTTTGGCTTAACTGGAGATAAGCTTATTGTATTTATCACAAATAAGTTTAGTATAATAGTTTGAAAAAACTGCAAAAAATTATATTTCATAGAACATTTTTTGTTTTATAACAATCCATCGAAAATTGTAAGGAAAAAATATGTGAACTTTCTTATCTCTATAAGAACCGCTTTTGCAACTTGAATTTTAAATATCTTGAAAACGAATCGATATAATTTGAAAATTTTTGCTGTGTGGTATTAAAGAAAAATGGGATATCACTGTCCTGTCATTGTGCAGTTTAATATTTTCGGGCTTGGGGATACAGCACGAAGAAATGTAGCGATTTATATTGCAAAAAATGCCCCCCTCAAAAATTAGGTTGACGTCTTAGTGCTTTAAAAAAAATAAATTTGAACTGCTCATAAATCCATCTTTCGTTTGAATTGGCCCACCATGTTGATATCGATTTGTTTATTTTTTATTG
Organism: Rutpela maculata; assembly: GCA_936432065.2. Classification (NCBI taxonomy): domain Eukaryota; kingdom Metazoa; phylum Arthropoda; class Insecta; order Coleoptera; family Cerambycidae; genus Rutpela; species Rutpela maculata. The sequence goes on along the minus strand of OW386292.2, from coordinate 131,309,450 downwards.
ATATTATGTGAATATACATATACTGTAATTTTTTTCCCTCCTACCATTGTATATGTACCAAAGTAATAAATAAAGGACTATTATTATTGTCTCTACGTCACCACTCTAATAATCTCCAGGACATTGAAGTGTCTGAGTCTCATCTTAGACTCTAAATTGACCTGGAAATATCATATAGCGAGACAAATACAAAGGGCTACTACAACCCTTTGGGTGTGTAGAAGGACCTTTGGAAAACATGGGGGTTAAACCCCAGGGGAAGAACGTAGTACCATCCTGTTAAGTAAGACCAACGATTACTCATGCTTCCATTGTTTATTGGCCTGCTGTAACCAGGTAATACAGGCAACAGTGCCAACGCAACCTCGTTCGCTGTTTGGGAGTCACTGGAGGGATATACACGACTTCTGCAGCAGCTTCGGATGTCCTCTGGACCTTGTGCCCCTTCACCTGGTAAGCGGCCTACAGGCTGAGGTGCGGGGATCAGTAAAAGTACGGAGAACTGTTGATTACACAATGGTCCTATCCAACGCGATAGAGATTCACTCACCTCTGGAAGCTAGGAGGAATGATATGCCTTAATTCTCTTTCTCAGAATTCTTTAAGGTTGCCATCCCCAAAAGCGATGACTTTAACCCACTCGAGAACATCCTCATACCTGCCGATATCGTCTGGTTCACAGACGGATCGAGATATGAGGAATGTGCTGGAGCGGGAATTCCCACGAAGAACCCAGGATTAAACTTATTCATTCCCTGAGTAAAGCCATGGTATCCAGGCTGATATCTTTACTATCTTGGTCGACAGTCAAGCGGCCCTTAAGACCTTTGCATCAGTTAGGAGTCAATACTGGTTCAAAACTATAAACAAGCTCTCTGTGAAAATTGATAAGGAATAAAAAAGTTATAAAAATGTAAAATTTAAAAGCAAAATTTTAAAGCAATTTGTTATAATAAATAATGATTACCTACATGAAAACCTTAATCAGTTCAGGGTCTGGTAAAGTTTAGGTATCTCGGGTTTTGCATTTTCTAAAAAGTAATGAATAGTATATGATAAATAGAGCACATTTACAAAAATACATATAATTAAGAGGAAAAAAATGAGAAAGTTACGCAACCGAGGAGTGAAAAGAGGGACTGGGTGGGAAAACAGTGAATTGTAAATCACGCAAGTAGTACTACAATGAAGTATTGCACTTGTCTCGATTGATTTTTCAGTAATAAAAAAATAAAGTGACATAACACAACCTTAACCTAACCTAACTTCAAATGTAGGATAGGACGGCAAATATTAGCCACTCGTCAAAACAGTTGGTAATAGTAAATAAATGCATAATTTTACATCCTTTTATTGTTACTTTCAGGTACACTTATAAACTGGGTGGGAAAACAGTGAATTGTAAATCACGCAAGTAGTACTACAATGAAGTATTGCACTTGTCTCGATTGATTTTTCAGTAATAAAAAAATAAAGTGACATAACACAACCTTAACCTAACCTAACTTCAAATGTAGGATAGGACGGCAAATATTAGCCACTCGTCAAAACAGTTGGTAATAGTAAATAAATGCATAATTTTACATCCTTTTATTGTTACTTTCAGGTACACTTATAAATAATATTTATTTTTATTTGCATGATTTACAAACCACTGTGACTGCACCCAGCACCTCTTTTCTTTTTTTTCCCCCTTAATTGAATGGTACATCCGTAATTTTTTTTCGTTAATGTGCTCTATTCACCATACTCTATTTATTATATATAAAGTTTACCAGTTTAAGTGTGTTTAAGTCATCATCTGAGTTAATATTGAAGTTACAATTAGTTACTTGGGGAGGCTCACTCAAGAAGCATTTTCGGACACCTGCTGACTTAAAATCATATCATTATTTTTGAGTGGGGAATAAAAATTTTAGGTATTATTCTCGGACACTTTGTATATTACTTGACAAAAACACCCTGTACCGTGCCTCTGACAAAAAAATCGCAGTCGTGAAGGTTATTTTTTCATAATATATTGGGTAATCATATTATTTTGTAAGGTAAAAATAAAAAAGGAAAACAATGATTATAGGTACATACTTAGTGGGTCATCCTTCTCGTTCATGTAAATACCACGGTCCACAAAGTTACCAAAATCTTTCGTCATGATATGCTTCGTCAAATCCAAATCCGCCAGCATCAGTATAGGGGTAGAAAACATGTATATTCCAAAATATTTGTAACATGCAAAAATATTAGAATTTTTGTATGTATATACGATCTGTATGTTGTTAGTCTGTCAATAATGAAAACACAGTGGTTTATATCCTTAAGAATTGGTTCGGATTCCACTATAAACTGTAGGGTCTCGTCTCCTTTACTCAGTCTAATTTAGACCGCCTACACTTAAGCTTAAACTTATTTTAAAACACATATTTTTTTAAACACATTATTTAATATTACAAACCTTTTGATTTTCCTTCATTATATAATCGACGAGCCCAGTCACCAAATGATTCAGATCTCGTCAACAAACTAACAAAGTTACCAAATGGTACGACTGGTTCCAAGTAGGGTATATTTCGCCTTCTCCAGTATTGGTAAGACCACTTGAAATAAACATAACCGATCGCTAACAATGCTGTTACAATACCTATTAGGTTCCAAAGCAATCCTGCGAAGGCAGACATAATTTCTCTGAAAAAAAAAAAAACATTTAACAGAGCCTCTGATTTAGTTTCCTCAAACACCAGAGATGATTGAAACTAAAGTATAACTAAGAAATTTAATGTATTTGGATTTGTTTATATCTTTTTTTTTCTAGTTTTTTCGCTTCCAAAAGATAAAAAATCCCTAAATGGCATGATATAACATTTCACTAGATTTTACAAAGGCCTGCCTATTAATACCCCATTGTCCAAAATTGAATTGAAAGTGTAACTCATTATAAACACGAAAAAAGTAAAATAAGAATTTTTAATTAAAAAAAAATATTATTTAGGTATTAAGCAAATCACAACTTACACACTTTTTTATTTAATATAAAACAGGGTCGTTTCCTTCAACAAAATTTACAAAATATTGTTATATGATCAAAACGTATATTAAATATACATTGTATATATCATATTAAAAAAAGTTCTAATCATCACATGCAAGAACAAATTGGTTTTGAAAATAAAAACGTGGTAAATAATGACGTATATAATGAGATTTCAATTCTATAGAATTTTCATATTTTCATTTATCATGTTGGTGGTAGTGCTCTGTCGATTTGTTGTTTACGCTTACATTGTGTGTTTAATATTTGTTTATAATGGAACCTAATTTTGTGAAAGATACTTCAGATAATTTACCCATAGTGGATTTTTATATGGTACACGAGTTTTATATAGACAATTTGAACTATGTAAGTCCTGAATCCCGAAATGTTAAAAATTTGAGGTTAGTATTTATTTAAAATAATTTGACAATGACTCTAATCGATACTAACACTAACAGCAAATAAGCAAAGCAAACGACGCCCGTCGATTATTCCTTTATCCAACTGCGCATGCTCTCACATCTGACGTGGCGATGGGCGCGAATTCAAAATTTCATAATTCAAATTATTAATTTCACTATTAAAATGACTAGATTGTAAAATAAAAAAAATATGGGTCAAATAAAATTTAATAAAGTATTTGAATGTGAAATTTTAAAAAAATGGCCAACAATCCTATTCCCTACTTTCTGCATATTGGTGCCTCAATCTGGGCGCGCTAATATACTAGTTGGGTAAACACTTTAAAACACTCACCATAGGAGAACCAATCAAGACAACTACTATTTTAGCTAATACTGACGAAGTATTGCATTTTATGCAAAAAATATATTGAAAATACTTATTGAAATTCAGTCATTCACAACAATTATTGAACCTTACATTCTATTTCAACTCTAGAAAAGTTGTACAAGTTTTTTCGAACTCGTTAGTTCTACATAGGGCCCTGGGGTAACATACATCTTGGGTCCCCTATAGACAATAGTAATACGTAAATAAATTAAAAAACTTGAAAAACACGAATTTATGAATACTGCACTAAAAAGCAAAAAATAATAATCTCTTATACATGTCCAACAGTAGTAGTCTGTCAACATCGCAGAAGTCCATTTGCACTGATATCTTTTTTCCATATTTTGAATATCTTGGTGAAATCTCTCTCCATGCCCATCACTTACTGCACCACAATTTTCTGGGAAGTAATCTAGGTGTGAATGTAGAAAGTGGACTTTTAATGACATATTGCATCCTAATTTCTGGTAGCAAGAAAGAAAATTCCCAACAAGGTCTCTATAGTTTTCTGCTCTTTTGTTACCGAGAAAGTGTGTTGCTACCATTTTAAAGGAATTCCAAGCAGCTTTTTCATTACCTTCTAGAATGTTGTCAAATCCAGCATCTTTGAAAAGGTTCTTGATTTGAGGACCCACAAAAATTCTCTCTTTAATTTTCGCATTACTAAGTGTGGAAAATTTTTGTTTTAAATAACTGAAAGCACGTCCTTCTTTGTCCATAGCTTTTACCAAGTTTTTCATAAGCCCCAGTTTTATGTGGAGTGGTGGCAGTATTACCTTTTGTGAATCAACTGATGGCATGTTAGCAACATTTTTTTCTCCTGGTTCAAAACCCAGTCTTGGCGGCCAAATTTTTCTTTTGTAATGTTCTTATCGAGCTCGACTGTCTCTCTCAAAGAAAACAGCAATATTTGGTATACCCTTGCTGCATACCAAGTAAGATAGCTATCACTTTTAAGTCTGCACAAATCTGCCACTTATACTTGTTATATTCTATAGTTTGTAGCAATACATTCATGTTACTGTAATTTTCCTTCATGTGGACAGCATGGGCGATTGGAATTGATGGCAATTTATTTCCATTGTGGAGTAGCACAGCTTTTAGACTAAGTTTCGAGGCGTCAATAAAAAGTCTCTAGTCACTAGCATCATGGAGAATGTGTAAAGCACTCATTAAACCGTCAATGTCCTTGCAGGTAACCAAGTCATTTTCCATTTTGAAAAAAGGTATAAGATCTTTTTGACGACTTCGATACATGGAAACTTTAACATTTTCTTGTAGTAAATTCCATTGTTGTAATCGAGATGCCAATAGCTCCACCTTTGCCTTGGACAGATCAAGGTCTCTTATAAGATCACTTAATTCGCGTTGATTAATTTTGTGTGGTTCACCACCGGACACTTCGGCAGAGAAATCGGGATCTTGTGATGTTGATGGCTGGACTCAGTCGTTATCTACAATATCATCCGATTCTTCGTCAGAATCAAGGCTGTATTTTTGAGGTGGATTAGGAATAGGTAGTTCGTCACTATGGAAAACCGAGCGAATGGCAGATGGTAAATTGGGGCATTGTATTATCGTCCTTTTTTTCTTGTTAATACCCTGTATAATAGGAGGTATCACGCAAAAATAACAATCGGTAACATGATCTGTAGGTTCTCGCCAGATCTTGAACACAGCAAAAGCCATTGAACGTCATCTTCCACTTAGCCAACTTCAAAGACTGTTCGCACAATTGCTGCAACATATATGAGGTGCTCATTTTTTGTCTTCATCTCCAATTGTACAACCAAAATACAACTGGTACGCCTTCTTAATTTTGAGGGTACAATTACATTTTTGTGCGCAAAAGTCACTTCACCACAAATATAACAAAAGTTATTAGGTGTATTTACACAATCTCGTGGCATATTTTCAAAATAGCACTATTTACTTTCGAAAATGAACGCTTCTCATGCACAAGGTACAAATACGACTACTTAAGAATGAATATTAATGTTAGTGACAAACACGACTTACACTAAGACCCTTACGGATAGGCAGAGAGAACAGGTTCGATGATTATTTTTAGGTAGGTAGTTAGTGTGTCTATTTTTCGTAGAATTCTAATTCTACCTGTTATTTGTGATAGGACCGCCCATAAACTAGGGTTTATGAGGGGTCTACACACGATCCAGCGGCAGGGAGCCAGCCTTGTCGGCATGCTTTGAAGTCATTCGTAAAAGTGAACTGGTCGGGTCTCAGCAGCTGGATCGTCTGTAGACCTCTATACCTGCGTTACACTTTATTACCTGTACAGGGAAAACCAAAGCCAAATTGAACTTTTGCTTTTTATATTGTTATTTAGCATGACGAACTTACTAAGAATTTGCTATTTTTACTTCCAATACATGTAGGCTGTAGAATAGTGTTATTTTTCATAATTTCGTAATTTTCTATATCTGATGTAATACGTGATTCTGTCAAGCAGACTACTGCAGGATTATGTACTGCTATAAAATGTCTAATTTCGTCCATATGTGCAATTAAGCTTTGAATATTAAGCACAATTATACTAGTCAGCATATTTTCTTTTTTTACACTATATACTCCTTTTTGCTTAATTGCTATTCACTCAAGTTCTTAATTTTCTGTTTTTCCAATAGGATTTTTTGCTGATACACTGGACAACCATGATCAAACACCGAGTGGTTTATATTATAGCTCTGGTTCATAGTTTGATTAGCCAAGAAGAAGTTTATACATTTATATTCTGACTTACTACAATCTTCACCTCCTCTCCTCCTCTATGTCCATCTTTACCACATTTTACACATTTGTCACACTTACATTGTTCGGCCTTGTGGTTAAAGCCACCACATCTATAACATCTAAAGATTTTGATGTACTCAAAGACTACAATAAGGTACCCATCCGATGCTCAGACTTCCATTATTCTTAACCGCTTTAAACGAATCGGGATCACATTCTATTATAGCCATGTAACGTGTTTTCATCTTCTTTACTGCCACTACTTTTAACTTCTCTTTCTCAATCGCCAAATGTGAATTCTGATTTACTATACAATTAATTAACTGTTCACTATTTACTCCAGTCGAATTAGACATAATAAAAAATTTTGCGTACTGCGGACTTTTTTTTGTGGAAGTTGTTTAAGAGGGCATAATAAGCAAGCACAGAAAACTACACCCTGCTACATTTAGGGGTTGCAACTTTGGAATTTTACTTATGTGTTCTTACCTGTTTCCCTATTGCCCGTACTTGGGGCTCTTTACCAAGTAACACTTTTTGAAGATTCATCCCTCCTCTACATAATATACAGTGTGTGTAGTGGCGGGCTAGACATAGTGAGTAAGAATTGCAACAACGCGTGTGCCAGCTGGCTGAAATGAAACAACTGGGAACGGGGATGCTTTAGTTGTCTAGCGCCGACTCCTTAATCTATGGCGCCGACGGGCGAGTTTGCTGTTACCTGGGTTGTCATATCTCTCGCGCTACGTGGAAGTACATGCCCAGTCCGCAATTACACGCACTGTATATATATATTACACATTTGCCGTAGGACAAACGGTTTTGGCTGTACGAGGCCGGAAAGGTCGCGCTGTCCGAATTTCTACAGAACAAACGGCTCTTATTTCCAATCTACAATACTACACATACTAATGCCCTTAAGGAGGGATGATGATTTGTGAAAAAACTTTCATCGAATACCGTGCGGTTTTCATGATACGGGATGTTGAAATTTTGATCAACACTTATTGTGTAATAACGATTTATGTCATGTGTTCTCCAGTCTCCTTTTTCACAATTTTTTTTTGCGGCCTTATGGTTCATAGTAGGGCAGAAAGCATTAGACGCGTGGACAGGGCACATAATAGGGTGTTGAAATGGGTCTCTCGTTAAAATGCGATAGGACCTACCATTTTCGAGTAAAACGCACTTGTTTGGTTGTTTTCTTTGAGTTTTCATTGTGTTCTGAATTGTGATCTGATAAATAAATTCTACATTTTGGTGTTTTCTTTCTTAGGAGTTTGTTGTTTTGTTGTTGTTGTTTGTTGGTTGTTTTTTTAAATCATTTTCCGATGAAATGGACATATAATAGCTGTTTCGCGAGGAAGGTAAAATTACTGTGGATTTTGTTATAGACACAAAATAAGTTGCAATGATGATTCGAGACAAGCGTGAACCTTCAAATAGGGGAGTGAGAACCCCCTATTCCACCCGAGTCCCTTCATTTTTTCATTAGCAATGTCCCTCATAAACAGAAAAAGCAAGAAGCGACACAGTTTTATTTTTTCGTAGTCAGCGGTGAGTATTTACTAGTCAGTCGATGAAAAGTGTGATCTGAAATAATTTTTTGCAAACAAGTGCGTTTTACTCGAAAACGGTACGTCCTATCGCATTTTAACAAGAGATCCATTTTAACACCCTAATATGTGCCCTGTTCAGGTATACATTGCTTTCTGCCCTACTATGAACCATAGGGCCACAAAAAATTGTGAAAATGGAGACTGGTGAACACATGACATAAATCGTTATTACACAATAAGTGTTGATCCTTCTTAAATACAAAAACACACATTCTATGCGCAATGAATTGGACTTTTAGGATAAACAAAAACATTTACCAGAATTATACTGGTTTTGGTTTTTTTAATGTAACAATACCAAAATAGCCATTTTTGGCATATTTTGCTGTCTAGCTCCTAAACCAACGATTGTATTAAAATGAAACCAACGTAAATTTTCTTATATTAGGGTCGTACATGCATGAAATAAAACTGAGCGGAAAAAAGTAGGTTCACTTTTTTTTTTTTTAAATTTTTTCAAAATTTCAACATCCCGTATCATGAAAACCGCGCGGTATTCGATGAAAGTTTTTTCACAAATCATCATCCTTCCTTAAGGGCATTAGTATGTGTAGTATTGTAGATTGGAAATAATAGCCGTTTGTCCTGTACAGAAGACCCCCAAATTCGGACAGCGCGGCCTTTCCTGCCTCGTACAGCCAAAACCGTTTGTCCTACGGCAAATGTGTAATATATATATATTATGTAGAGGAGGGATGAATCTTCAAAAAGTGTAACTTGGTAAAGAGCCCTACGGGCAATAGGGAAACAGATATGGACTCATAAGTAAAATTTCAAAGTTTCAACCCCTAAAAATAGGGGACGCACATGGTGCAGCAGGGTGTAGTTTTCTGTGTTTGCTTATTATGCCCTCTTAAACAACTTCCACAAAAAAAAGTCCGCAGTACGCAAAATTTTTTATGATGAACTAATTCATATCTTCTTCAAAATCTAATACTTTTACACATGGATTTTTTTGGGCTGGAATGTTATATTGATAATTTTTTCCTGGTTTACTTTCTGCCGTCTTCTTGATTTTTTCTATATCTTCCTTCGTTTTATACTTGATAAGAACGCCTCTATCCTTTACATTTTATCTGAGTTATTCCAACTTCCATTTCCGCTGGTTTTAAATTTTCCTTTATTGCTTCTTGGGTTATCTCACTGTCTTGTTTATTTTTTGGCTTAATGACAAGTGCTTGCCCTGATACAACTTTGGCGTAACTAGGTGCATTATTTTTCTCCTGTTTATCTTTATCATCTACATTAATTCTACTTTTCAGGTCATTGAGTTCTTCTAAAATAGTTGATTTGACGACATTCATTTCTTTCTTCATATCTATCTCTATATTTACGTAGTCAATGCAGCTTTCACAGTACCATCTCAATCCACGGATATTTTTCATTATTTGGAAATCTTTGTTCAATATATTCATTCACTTATTGTGAAAATATTTTTTGCAGATACCATTACATTTCAAAGTATTTTCAATCTTGATGTCAGTTGAACATATATTACAAAGTTCCGCCATTTTTCCCTTTATGGCTCGTTCCAATAAGGACTACTATTTACAGTTATAATTAGGGAAATAACTGCATTTATAGCACACAGATGTTGGCCCGTCGTAGGCTACTTAGAATGTATTGCGTTACCTGGTCGCTCCCCGGCCTTTTCCTATCTCGCCACTTGGAGCACAAACTAAATGTTAATATTTAATCTTACACACCGCCACATTTTTAATAATTAATATCCAGTTTTCTATTACCTCGATCGAGCACTAAATTTTACTGTTCGACGCGGAAACACTTCGATCTTAGCTCACGTTGTTTTCATAAAATTTCTTTCACTTTCTACCTATATTAACACAATATAAGCTGGAGCACCTCTCAGTATGACCGACCGGGCCAAGACATTTTACTAAGGTATATAAAAAAGATATAAAAAATCTTCAAAAAATACCTATAGAAAGTAAGAAATAAAATTTCTAATATTTGTCTACCTATCTACCGAATTGTCGGACAAAATATATTTGCCGATTTTTCAGTCCGACGTGTAGAAATCGCCTTTACCGCGTTTACGAAAATTTTCGCAGAGGACACAAAGTTATACGAGGATATGTATAAATTGCATTTATGTACGTGGGCACCTAGACTATAACCAGTGAGTGTGAAGAAAAGGTGGGAGGAGGAAGAGAATAAAGAGAAAAGACGGTTCAGGCCGACCGAGAAGTTCAAATCTCGCTCAAGATGAAGCGCTCCTTGGCTATTTGAGGGAAAATCCGTTTCAAACAGCAGTAGACGCTGTGTACATGACAAATTTTCCAGTATCGAGGTCAACAGCTAGCCGAAGGATAGGAAAATCGGAATTAAAAAACTGTGTAAGTGCCAAGAAGGCCATATTAACAGAAGAACATAAGCAAGCCCGCATTCTGTTTTGTTTAAATTATGCCTATCGCCCGTTGGAGTTTTGGAACAATGTCTTTTTCTACTTTTTTCAAAGCTGCTTAATCTAAGACAGATACGCGTATATTTATAGTTAAATGGGCACCTAAATTATTTATATTTCAATGAGTTTATTTTCTATGTATTCTTCTATTGACATATAAATTTAAGAATTAAATAATTAATAATTCCAAAATTATGAATTAATGTAAAATATTTTTTTTCTAATTGAATTATTCGAACGTAATTCAAATCACGCGCGCATCCCACGTTACTCATTTGTTTTAATTTGTTGGAACAAGTGAAGCAGTCTGCACTGCGAACGTTCATATACACTAGAGTTCATTTGAAGAAGCTGCAAAATTTCGTGGTAATAGTAGTTTTACAATTCAACTCATGTAAATTTCATGCAATATTGTCTCTAATCAATTCATTTTGAATGTATTGATTGCGTGTAACTATTACTGAAGTTTGCGAAAATGCGTATAACATATTGCAGGTAAGATACCATTCAACAACTCACTTTTTTGTTGTTTTCATCATTTTTTTTTTCAAATAGCATATTTTATATTTATATATCATCAAATCTGTATTGTTTAATTAAAATAATTCATTTGAAGTCATTTGCAAAAATTAGCAGATCAGTTCTTCGCCACCTGTTTATTTCACCTATTCTGCGCAAGCAAGAAAAAATAGCGATACTTCGATGATAAATTTCAGGATGAAAATGAAAAGTTGCTTTATTACAAAAAATAGTATGTTTAAGTATAAGTATTAACGATCATTTTGCGACCCATAACATTAAAAAAAGTTCAGTAGAAACAGTACATTTTTCGAAAACATTACAAGAGACAAAAAGCGTTTATTTTTGCCCAGTTAACGTAGAAAATGTGTTTTCAAATGGATTTTTGACATTTTTTTTACTTTGCAATTTCATTGTTAATAACAAATTACCTGCCACTCGGACAAAAAAATGTTATTTAGGTTTTTTGTTCTCTAAAACGTAACTAATCGATTCCAATTGGTTTCAATCCGGCAACTTTATTTGGGAGGTTCTGCGACTTTTTTATTCATCTTTTTAGGGGTGTACCGCTCGCCTAATATTACATATTTAAACATATGACAATTATCTTTTGTTAGGAAATGTTTTCTTAACTCTTTAGTAAACATATTTAAATTCAATGATCTTTAACAAACTCGGGCCTTATAATATCTCTCATAGAATTATCATATATGTTTTTTTCTATTTTCATCAATAAGGTAACATATATCCAAACATGATCCTTTTTGTCTTGCTTTGGAAAATGGAAACAGGTTCGTTTTCCGAAACATCAACCAAATTCATTATTCTATGTATTTATTGTTATTCATATGATTTGTAAGAAAACACCCTCTAATTGTTCCTTTGGCGTAAGAGCCACAGGTGCAGAGGTTATTATTCAATAATATACCGGGTAATTGTATTATTTTTAGAAGATTATATATTGACAGAAAATCCCAGAAATATTAAGAGAATGTCACAGTTATCATTTAAAAAATATTAAAATAAAAACGAATTAATTCAATTGCAATTATTATATCACTTATTATATCACTTATTATACCACTTACAAACTGACACATAATTTTCCCACTCTTCAATAATTACAGGCACAAAGCTTTAGCGACAACATATAGGGATATTTAATACGTACCTACAACTCTAGCTAATTGGGGGGGACTACTATGAAAATAATGTTTAATCACAGTCGATTAAAATATGCGTGTTATCGCAATGATTCGTCAGAAATAATAACGAAAAATAGGAATGCCTGCTATACGGGATGTAACTTAAGTACATTGAAACATTTCAAAAAGTCAAAAATTTTGTTTACGATTTAAAACAAGTAAACTGCATAGGGCTCGTGTAAACTGGTAGATTTTTTGCTTTTTGGCGAATACGATATGTTTGATTATTACTTCAAAGTAGGAAAAAATGTGAACTAAGTATGATCCTTTCGTCAAAATACTTACCCCTTACCCCTTGGGGGTAAGAGCAAGAGTCGGGACCATATATAAACAGATGATGATACCTTTTACCACAGTAAATACTCTTAAACAAAATCATCAGTACATATGACATTATTGCTAAATGTTGCATACTTATTTTCACTTCCACATTGTGGAAGTAGGTATAGTAACGGTAAAAAATATAGAATTTTTTTCGTTTAAATAAGCTTAGAATGTCATGAAACGTCGATATTTTAATATCCTATTACTGTCTGCCATTCTGTCGGCCTGCCTGTGGGTCTGTTGGTCTCTTTCTGCCGGTCGATCAGTCTGGCTGTCTGTAACTATTTTTGTGCACACGATTACTCTGAAACGGTTGAACTTGAAATTTGGTACACGTATGTATTATAATGAGATATGAACTATATTATATTTTGATGTTATTCCGTTGACAGATTGGGGGGTGGGGGGCAAATGGAGGTAAATAAATAAAGCAAGCAAATAAAAATCCAAAGAATTAGGATTCAGTGTATGTACGAGAAAGGTATTAATTTTTTTTTGGCATTAGCCACCCCCATTTCCACCCTTACCCTTTTATCAAAGGGGGTAAAAACAAAATTGGGATTTAGAGTGAGTACAAAAATCAAAGGCCTTAAAATTTTTTTTGGCATTAGCCAATTCCCACTACCACCCACATAACCGATATGGCATATCGTTTTATGAGTTTTTGGAATAGACGTTTTCAAATATATTATGAAAGTTTATTATGCAATTATTTCCACATAGTGGCGTTTTTTTTTTCATTGTGAGAGACTTTGATATGAAATCTGGATGCGGAAGTAGTGATTTGGTTTTTGCCTCTATGTATGTATGTATATATTTTAACCTTCTGAGGACGATATTTTTTTTACACTGAAAGTCCGCCCAGCCGGAATTAATTTTTATTGCTTATGCACGTCTGTAGGCCTTATGTCGCGTATGACCGATAATTATTTTTAAATAATATATGAAAGCAACTTATTGGATTGAAACATTTTATTTAGTTAAATACTTAATTAAAACACAAATATCGGCTCTTTTTGTTTTGATGTATTGTTTGAATACGAGTCTCCATTTGAAGAGAATTAGGCTCTCATCTACTGCCAAATTTTACCATGGCTGACGGCTTGCATAATTCCCTTTTATTTTTGTATATAGCTCCCAAAAGTCGATCGCCCGTAGTCTCTTCATTATTGCAAAAGTGCAACAGGCTTTGAATTGCAAGAAATCGGTCTCGAGTAATGGTTCGGGAAAAAACTGGGATGTACAGAAGAGAGTCACGCGACTATTGGTTCTTGATGTCAGTTTTTTTTGTTGCGAGCACTGAGCAATGTCAGCGCAAGGAACACATAGATTCCATTTTTTCAGAACATATAGTCTTTCCTTATTACCAGCAGGCCCATTTTTCAGTTGCTGCGCCAGACGATTGGTTTCCTGCACAATAAAATTAACAGTATCTATATTGAAAAGTGTAATTCCTGCAGTACACTCTCGCCGAGGCGTTGCGAGGGCAGGCGAGCGCGAGAGTGTACTTGCTGCTTTCGCATCGCCCCGTGCGCCCTCGTCTTGTCTCGTTAATGCACTCGCCTGCCCTCGCCTCGCCTCGTTAACGCTCCGATTTGTGTCGGTTTTTTGGCCACGAGTCAAAGGGAACACAAGCCGCGAGGCCGAGGGCACCTAGTATATTCTCACTTGCTCTTGTCTGGGGGAGCTGAATTTTTGCAAAAAGGGCAATTGTTAATTAAAAATTTGTTGCAACTTACCTAATTGACGAAAAAATTTGAAAATTATCGTCCATAAAGATCTTCCAGATGAATTCAGAGAAAAATATTACGTCGAAACGCGACAAAACTCAAAGGCAAATTTTTACTCTAGTGCTTATCCAGTCGTTCTAATTAATCGTACTAATTAACTAATCGCTCTCTAATTAAGTTCTATTCAACAAAAATCAAGTATTGTGAGAACGTGAACAAAAATAAAAACTTATTTTATTTTCTCTCGTGAAAAGTGACTTTTATTTCAAACTTAACTCATATACAAGGTGTTCAAAATTCACGGAACAAAAAGTGGGTGAGTGTGCAGTGTCTTCTGTGTACGAATTAATTGCAGACAGACAGAAATTGGTACCAAGATTCTTGTTTCGTTCATGGCCCGAAACAATAAAACTTTCTTTTGGCCCAGTAAGGAAGATAGGCAGGAGCTGGAGTGCACTAGAATTTTGAGCAAATTAAAAGATGCACCGGTTCCAATTTCATCAAAATATTTTAAAGTTTTAAATAACGATGAAATTGAGTGTTTTTAAGTATTTACCTAACTAGTATATTAGCGTGCCCAGATTAGGGCAACAATATACAGAAAGTAGGTAATTTCGTAATAAATAAAAAAGTGTGTAAGTTGTGATTTGCTTAATACCTAAATAATATTTTCCAATCATGATAAAAGCAAATAAATAAAATTAATTAATTGTAAAAATATCCATGTCTTTCATTCACATTACTAAAAACAGAGACATTCGCCGAGCGGTTTCGGCGAGAGTGTACTGCAGGCATAAGAAGAAAATAGACGAGAGCAAAATCTTCCTTATAATTAGGAATAGTAATACCACATTCCCCAGTGAATGCGGGTGGATTTTTGGGGAGAAATCTCGAGCTGTCCAATTTATAGTCAAATTTGTATAATCAGTTTCATTCGGTTCATTATCAACTTCGCTTGAATGATCATGTTGATTTATTTGACTTTCACATTCTGGGGGCTCACCATCAATTTCATTTTGAATTCTTACCATAATTTCTTCTTCCTTTTCATCTGAGAAACTTCTAGCGAAATCATCGGAAAAAAACCGCTGCCCAAGGAATCACTACTTCCACATCCAGATTCTCTATCCAAGTCACTCATAACGAAAAAACTGTGTAAGTGGAAATAATTGTTTATGGAACTTTAATAATATAATATTTGAAATCCTCTACCCCAAAAACCCATAAAACGATACCCCACATCGGTAGAGGGGTGGGGGTGGTGATAGGGGGGTGGTAGTGGGTAGTGGGGGTGTATGAAGTAAAAAATATTTTGAGGTTTCTGGTTCTTGTACATACACTAAATCACATTTTTTTCATCCCCTTTAATAAGGGGGTGGGGGTGGCTAATGCCAAAATTTTTTTTGAGATCTTAGCTTCTCTTGTATATACTAAATACCAATTTTATGGACTCCTACCTGCTTGATTTACCCATTTACCCCAAATTTACCCCAATTTACCCCCAACCCTTCGTCGGAACAACATGAAAATATAATCTAGTTCCAGATCTCGTTAAAGTACATACGTGTACCAAATTTCAAGTCAATATCTTAAACGGTTCCAGAGTAAACGTGCGCACAAAAAAAAAGTTACAGACAGACAGACCGACAGACAGACCCACAGACAGAAATTTTTTTTTCGCTCAAACTTAAAATCTCGACGTTTTCTGACATTTTAAGCCTATTTGAACAATAAAAATTTTAAAAAATTTTTTTGTCGTTACTATACTTCCACTGGATGTGGAAGTAATTATACTCGCTGTCGATGTCTAAATATGGATCTTCATCCGAACAGATACCCAAAATATTTCTAACCTTCACTATCCAATCCAACATAATTGTCAACTAATTTCACTTGTTTTCTTGCACGTTTAGTACTACGTCTTAGGATCCTCGACATCAATTTATTAATTTTTAGAGTATCAGTAAGCAAAAATAAATATGTAATAGGCCACCACAAATAACAATGAATTAGGTACGTATGATAGGTTCTGTTTACAAGTCAGCACAGGCATTTTACCACAGGCGGAAATGAACGTCGTCTACAGATACGCGGCGTTAAGCCATCTGATGGCTGCGGACTGTCGCAGCGGTACGACATAAGGCATCCATACTTGCTTAAAAAATAAGTGTCGTATATGAACGGCAAGTCTCCTAATCACATAAGACCCCTGTCGCGTATAGGCGACGTTCGGCCGTACAGCAAAAACTACCCGCGTCTTTCATTCGTTCGTCCTTAGAAGGGTAAGAATTAATTACCTTTTTATTCATTTTATGGCAAATTATTATCGAGAAAATAAAAAGACTGTAGTAAAAAACAACCGTATACATAAACATGCAAAAAAAAAAAATTAAAATTCTATAAAAAATATTAAATTGCTTTTTTGAAATGTTTATGTATACGGTTGTTTTTGTTATTTTTTTTTCTATCTAAAAAAAATATAAACCCATTCGGCGATTGTTAATAACATATTGTTTATCAAATAGACAAATAAATTAATGACACCTTGCAGAGAATTGCAAATGATAAATTTTAAGAATAAAATTTTTCCTTAATAATTTGATTAAATAATGAAAAAAGGAAAAAAAATATTAAACAATTAAAAAAAATTTTTTAGAAAAAATTTTTTTTTTGAGTCAATATTTTACAACGAATAAAATGGTAATTTTTTTTTTTCAAAAATACGTAATTTATCTATTTGTTCATAAAATTTGTTTAAACAAATGGCAATAAAATTTTAAAGTTTATATAATCTTATAGTATTTTTGAATATAAAAACAGTAATAACAATTAACATTAACAAAAAGAAAAAATTTCAACCTCTCATTTTCATTTTTTAGTTTTTTGTTAGGTTAAATAATTAATAACTAATAGACTATAACAATTAAAAACATCGCAATGTCATAATCCCATAAAGGATAGTTGACATAAGGTCTCCATGAAGCGAAATAATTTTAGTGGCTTTTGTTTAACAATTATCCGACTTGAAATATAAACGCAAACTCTAAAAAAATGTGTTAATTAACAATGGGCTCATTTTATGAAAAAAATTTTTTTCCAACCGGATATTGTTCTTTTAAGTGTCTAAATAATACCATAATTTTTAAAAAATTTTAAATCAATATTTAAACACATAAAAAAATATTTTTACTTATTACGGCCTGTTTCAGAGCATCGTAACAGCTTAGTGTTCGCCGCGCGGAGCTCTATTTTTAAGATTAGATTAAAATTATTAATAATAGAGATAGAGTTTCGGAAGCCGGGACGTTTTTATTGGAAATTTCTTCTTCTTTAAGAAACTTTCACTTATAATATCACAAGAGCTTAAATTATTTCCGAAAATTTTCTTGAGGGCACGAATATTTTGGATAATTTTCTTAAAATATTCGTGCCCGAAAGAAAATTTCCTGGAATAATTTAAGCTTGCGTGGTATTCGGTAAGAAAATTTCACACCACTTAACACCATAATTTGGAAAAAAATTATTAATCCAACCTGACATTTTAAATTAATTTCACTGCTTGTCAAGTTGGCCAGGGTATTGTTGTTTTTGACATATTATGTTGATTTGTCATTTTTGTTTAACCGGTTCTGTCACAAAGCTTAATAATTACTAATTTAAAAGGTCTGTCGTTGAGTTTAATAAGTGTATAGCGAAATGTCGCGATTTGGTAAAGAAAATCAACAAGTAATTAGACAAGAAATTCAAAATATAACACCAGATAACACCCGAAAATCAAAATCAAGTGTATGGAAACAGTTTGTTGAATTTTGTGACGAAAAGTTGTATAATATTCATGAGTGTATGAGTGTAGTACAGGTGGCTACTATACTGGAGGACTACGCATTTAATATGAAAAAGAAAAATTTTGAAGATTATAAGGAAAGTGTGGTCAAAGTGATGTGGAACTCTACTGCTAAGCAGTTACAAGAAATTTATTATGCAAAATATAAAATAAAATTTAATCCGTTTTCTGATGTGGAATTTGCGACCGCCAGAGCTGCACGCGATGCTAAGCGCAAAAAATTACAGAGAGACCCATTAAAAAGAAAAGTGAGTGCTTCAGCCTTAACCAGCGACGAATACAAAAAAATTATTGAAATGTGGGATGAAAATACTCCAGATGGATTGCAGCGTAAATTTTTTCACATAGTTTCACATGCGCTGGCATGGAGAGGAGGGGAAGGATATTCTGCGTGTATCCAATACTTCAAAAAAGAAACTGATAATTTCGGAAACCCAAAAGGTCGGATAGAATATAATCCAATATTCTCCAAAACCACACAAGGTGGTTCTAAAAAACTGTCGGATAGTAAATGGTTGATTACAAATTTCGATAATCCACAAATGTGTCCGGTTCGTTTGTTTAAGAAGTTGATGGAAAAAAGGGGAAATCTTATTCAGACCGACAGATTATTCTTAACACCAAACCCATACTGGAGTCAACCCAATTCGAAAGGATGGTACAAGAATAGCCCAGTTGGTAAGAACATTGTATCTTCATGGTTTAAATCAGCAGCCTCTGATATAGGAATTGACACTAAAAAAGTAAAAATAAATAATCATTCTGCAAGAGCAACAGCTGTTTCGAAATTGGCCAAGGAAGGACTTGGTGAACAACAGCTCATTAAAATTACTGGACACAGTAATAGTCAGTCAATCAAACCTTACTTACAATTGGACGTTGAACATCATCATCAGATGATCGAATCCATGAGGAGAATTTCATCAAGTACTAGCAAGTTTAATCATGATCAGAGCACAATGCAAAATAAAACAGAAAGTACCCAGATTCAACCCACCAATTCAAGCCAGCCCACAAACATTTATAATAATTGTGTTTTTAATATTAATAAAACCTATAATAATTAAATTTATTTCGTTATTATTTTGCTTATTAGTCAATATCATTAGAGATTTGCCAATGAAGATATTAGTTCAACATGAAATAAATTCTAAAAAATCATATAGGTATATCCACCATATTTCGTTAAATAAAAAAAAATTACCAACTTTAGTTACACCAAATGCTAAAACTCAGATGGGTATTAGTTCAGTCTATCGCCCTTTCATAATTTTAGGTCACTAAAGGTGGTAGAAATGTATTTTTTGTTAAAGTAATCCATAACACTTCTAATTTAAAAAATATAATATTAACATGGTTTGTTGCAGTAGGTGGCCGTGATATAGGCGGGCATGCTTTTGACAGATGGTAAATTACATTAAGTTACTGTATAGTAAACCAGCAAACAAAGGTATTTTTATGTAAAACATTTCTTGTAAGCATTTGCGTTAAACAATTTGAGAAAAATGGAATGCTTTGAAAAGTACAATTTATGTAAATACTGCAAAGAGTTGAGTCAAGCGCAAATATGTCATCCAAGATTAATATATTTAACGAATTTAATGGAAGATTGCGATCAGAAGTGTTAGAGTCGAATGGTTTGTTTACGAAAATCCAAGAAAGTCTGCTGCAGATGTCAAGTAAATATGGCCTTTTGCGTAAAAGAGATTTGAACAAAATTGTTTCAAAATATTACATATGTCTTAAAACACAGACATCTAATTAATTCGTCACCTTCCTATTCACCATTAAGAAGAGAGGATGGGTTAGAATTCAAGCAACATTTAAATCTTACTATGTTTGTACATCCTACGTTTTTTGAATTATAAATTGTTAATGTATAATAATTTAACGAATTTGTGTTTTCTGTTTGATGAAACTTTATAGCGAGTAATAAATAATAATGTTAATTCAGAAATTTTGCATTATTCACAGGTATATCTACATTATTTAATGGTTGTAGATCATATGTTTACCTTTTCAACTGTCAAAAAATTTTCACTTAAATATCGTGGCGCCTCGAAAAAATTTCCGGAAATTTTTTTAATTGCCATGGTAACTAGTCAAAATTAAGGTATCTTATTGGTTAAAAAGTAGAGGTGTGAAATTTTCTTTAAAATTCCTTAAATATTGATAGTTTTTAGTTATTTGCAAAAAACGAAACTCGTTATTTTTTCAATCTTCATTTATTTATAACTTTTGCAATTGTTTATGTGCGGGTGTGAAACTTTTGCACATTTTTCTGGACGTCGTTCCGAATCCAATGAGCCTTCACTTATATTTTTACGAGATTTATCAAGAATTAACACGGCTTTGAACTTGTGAACTAGTCTACATTTTCAGAAAAAGTGTTACTAGGTTTTCCACGCCTATTTACGAATCTACTAAGTGCCGCAAGAAATGCCTGAGTCGTTAACTTGGAGACGAGCTCGATATGCTCTGCTAGTACACATGCATCCCAAGTAACACACATGGTACCAAATCCTTTCGGTTTCGGTTTTGCTACGAAGCATTAGTTCGTGGGGTACACCCTGGTACTAATACTGCTACTTTCTTGGGTAAGGCTACTTTATATGGTTCTTTTAGAGTAACTGTTACTACACCGATACCATTTATTGGAACTGTAAACACCCAAAGTCAAAGTAACATTTGGGTAGTTACTGGAACTAGGCAGTATCATTTTATTGTTACTCCATAGTGGCAAAAACTATATAGTACCAGTGAATCAGTTACTGTCACCCACCAGTGCCACTAAGATGCCTAAATAAAGTAACTGGATACATAGAGAGGTAATCTAGGCTTCAGAATAGTTCCAGTGACTAACACTTGGAACTTTAAAGTGTCGTGGCATTTTAGTGGCAACATGGGTAGCGAAATAGTTCCTGTTGGTACTTTACAGTTCCAAAATAGAATCTGATATTATAGAGTCACATCAGGATAGTTGCTATTAGGTCACCAAAGTCACAGATCTTTTAGAGGTAAAATGGGGTAGTCCCCTATACTTTATAGTGGAGTGCCTAACTTTATAGTACCTCTGTTAAAATCGGCCATTATTAGTTGTTAAAATTTTTAGAAAAAAAAATTGGTTTTAATCAAAAATAGACAATGGTTCTGTTAATATCTTATCATAAACTTTTACGAAAAATGATTTTGAAAGTATTCCAAATGTTTCCTTAATAAATATTTAAATTTTTTAATCTTGCCTTTTGAAATTATTTTGTCAAAAAATTACAAAGAAAGGTTATTTTGAGGGCGCGTTGAAATTTTATCATTTAATATGTCAGCTTATATCAAAAAAGTAACTTGCGTTTGAAAAAATGACTAAAGAAGTACTTTAAACATGCGCCTAAAGTACTCACTGCGCCATTATTATAAAAGAAAAAAAAACAAAGAGGCCGCTAAAAGATAAACACCATTTTAAAAAGTGATAGTAGCAGTTACTAGACAGCCGCGTATCTGTTACTAGGCCGCCGAGTCGCGGAGTAGTACCCGCTACTACCCCTATCCTTTATAGTCACATCTATAGAGGCCGGGACTACCCGAAACACTACCCGGCAACTAAAAATTTTTTCCCATTTTAGCGGCGGCTACGTAGCTGCCACGTAGCAGGGACGTGGCAGCCTATGGTAGCGGTCCACTTTATCGTGGCTTTTATAGTCGCCGATACGTTCCCGCGACTTTATGTGCTACTTGGGATACAAATAAACACACGTATGATTTTATTAATTTTTCACCTCTTGTCTTTCGGTCCATAGTTTACGACATTGAAAAAAGGTGAGTAATTATTTACACGTACATCAGGCAGATCGCCCAGTAGGTAATTATTTTCTCTAGGTTTAGCTCTAAAACATAATATACAGTCCAATATTTGTCTCTAACATAGGTCTACAAAAAATACTTCTGCTCCACGGACTAAACCTATCATGTCTTAAGTATTTTTGTGTGCTGAATCCGAATTTTCAATTTAAAAAATTTTCTACCGCGTAGATTTCGAGTAAACGTCAAAAATTGCCAAAAAACCGTATTTTGATGATAAAAACCGGAATTTACTCGAAATCTACGCGGTAGAAAATTTTTTAAATTGAAAATTCGGATTCAGCACACAAAAATACATAAGGCAGAAAATTTTTTTTCTTGTAGACCAGAGCACAGACCTGTCTACAGGTCTACAAAAAAAAATTTCTACTCTAAGGACTAAATCTACCATGCCTTATGTATTTTTGTGTGCTAAATCCGAATTTTCAATTTAAAAAATTTTCTACCGCCTAGATTTCGAGTAAATCCCGGTTTTTATCGTATGTAATATCACTAGTGCTTAAAATTTTATCGAAAATTTTTTCGAAAGCGTGTTGCCTGGTAATATAAAGAGTGCAAATTGGCAGTTTATTATCTGATTAAATCCCGACCGCTTTAGCGGGAGGGATTTAATCTTTGATAATAAACTGCCAATTTGCACGAGTTATATTAACTAGGGGCAACTTAGCTTGAGAAAAAATTTTCAGATAAAATTTAAAGCACGAGTGGTATTTGAGGAGAATATTTCACGAATAAATAATTCATTAAGTACATCTTCAACATTATGTTTTCTCATTAATTGCCTTCAGACGTTTTCTTGTCACTTTTTAGAGTTTACTGACCTTTATTTTCAATTTCCTCATTAATTTGATATACAGAAATATTTCCAAACCGACTCATATTGTCAAAACAGCAAATCTGAAACAAACGCAGTAGAAACAAAGGAGATTCGCTATATTTTAAAATAATCTAGTGACGTTTCTATGGCAACTAGTAAATAAAACGAGTTGAAACCTTAGATATTATAATATATAGACTGGCTTAACACCTTTCAAGCGTTTCTGAGGTGCAATATGACGAGGAACGATAGAAAGAGCACTACTTTATTCCCGATATCCCGCCTATTTATCACTATACACTCAGGGTTCCGAGATTGACATAGAGAGCGCCATCTAGCGCTACCGCTACTAGAGTTATATTCCATAATAATTGTTCATTGATTCATATTTACGTATTTAATCCTTATTTTTAACTTACGAAGATTACAAATTATGTTGAGGTTTGCTTCGTTAGGCAGAGTGAATTTTAAATACAACAAATTAAAATATTGCACAGCTTTGATTCAACTAGTTACTTTTTGATAGATTACCGTATGTAAGTATCTAGGTACATTTTTAGTTTGTTTCCAGAGCGAATGTGTTTACTTGACATTTATAATAAATGATTTGCTTAACTTTGTAACTACGTTATTGAGCTATTGAAAGCTGTGCTTGACTTGTATTATGAGCTAGGTATATTAAGTACAATCTTTGTATATTATTGTTACCTGATTGAAAAGTAGGCAAATTGAAATAGTTACAAATATGCAAGGGTTATGCCTATATATTTTAGACAGGCTTCTCTTTGGAACTGACGATTGTTTACTATATATGTGGTGTGTTTATGTTTGCTAGTACATAATACAATATTACAATTTACAAGGTAAGTTAACAATTAGTAATAAGCTAGAGAAGATATTTATAGATAAAATTTGAAAGCGCGAGTTGCCCTATTTGCGGAAAATATTCCACGAAACAAAACGTCGAAAAATTACCGCAGTATTTGCCGTTGCAGCGACATAAAAAATTAGAGTGATAAATTTTGCATGTTGGTACTGTCAAAAGCCGATCTAGCTTGAATTACCACTAATAATGACATTTGATTGGTGCAATGTTGTGAAAAAACGGGCTCTCATTGGCTATAGCGTTAATGAGTGAAATAATCGTCAAAATACGTTTTTTTTGGAAAAAAATGTCGAAACGGTAAACCTTAGTTTGTCATTGTGCAGACAGTGGCTTGAATCCATTATATGAACTGTATCAGGGGTTGTACATTTCTGTAACAAAGAACCAATAAAGAACAAACATAACTATGTTTAACTGTTTACTACTCGAGCACAATCGTTATAAACTATTATAGAACTGCAACTGCAATGATATAGTGAGTTCTTATAGATCTGAGTATATGGATATAATTCTAAAAAACCCTGCAGAATAATGATCACTGCATAGATTTGTACAACTTTACATCTTGTCTCTTTCAGGAGCATACTGGATCCTATTTTATACCCTTTGGCGCTCATACTATAATATAATTGAAGCTATACATATTAGTAGATAAGAATATACAAATCATTTCTTAATTATTTTTTATTGTTGCCTGATGATGAGTTGTTACTTTACAGATACATTACAAACAAAATTAATTATCATCATGATTTATTGTTGTTATATTTGAATAATTAGACTATAAGTTTAATTTATGAGATTATATGGCATTTAATGTTTCTGTTGCTACATAAAATGATCAGAAGTACGAGAGATATTGATAAAAATAATTAAATGTTTATTTTTTCGATTAAATTATTATTACACTAACTACACTATTATCTGGATTTGATGTTGGCAAGTAAAAATGTTTACCTCTTAGAACGAAATATTTGTTAGAACACAGAACACAGTTGTAAGACATTACATAAGGGACTAAATTAAAAACTATCCCTAGTGCGATTCACTGTATAGACTATTAGACTAGGCACGTTTTCAAAAAAGAACAATGCAAGAAGTATTTAGTTGTGTACATCTAACTTTAATTTTTGTGACCTTGTCAGTTATTTATCAAAATTCATTGCAAGTGTACAAAAACTAATGCACCCCATATCTCTTACTGCAAATTTTAATCAGTTTCAAGATTGCATTTTAAATTCAAATTATCATGTCTTCGGGGTCACTGAGAGTTGGTTACATCCAGGTATTGGCAGCAATGTTGTAAGTATGAATGACTACGTTTTTGTCAGGCGAGACCAGCTTGTTCGAGGAGGTGGTTGGGCTTGTATTTAAAGAACAATTTAAATTACACCATTTTATTAAGTGAAACCCACGATTATATAGAGATTATTATGGTCAAAATATTAATAGAAAATCAGGCACTTGTCATCTCTAATATATATAGGCCGCCAAATTCCGACTATGATTCCTTTCTAAACTACTTTGAGGACACGTTTTTCAATGTTTTTGCAAGTTATGATAATATAGTGTGTTTAGGTGACTTTAACATTAATATGCTAAACTTAGATACTAATTATTCTACGCAGTTTAAAAATATATATCAAACTTTCAATTTTGTACAAGTAATAAACGAACCCACTTGAATTACAGATACTACCATGTCATTGTTAGATTTAATTCTGGTAAATTTTGAAAATGTTTGTGACGCTGGGGTAGTCGATGCACAAATATCCGATCACTTCTTAGTTCACTGTACTATAACGTTTAATATCATTGAAGAACCGGAGAGAATATTTAATTATAGAGCTTTAAAACATATAAATTTTGAACAATTTCAAATGGATTTAGAAAACATACCTTGGAATAATATTTTCTATATGAATAATATTGACGATAAGATTGAATTTGTTACGGATAATATTTTACAGTTATTCAATACGCATGCGCCTAACAAATCTATAAAATGTTCCAAAAGAAGCTATGCTCCGTGGATAACGGATAACATTAAATTTATGCAGAAACTACGTAATAAAGCTTTGGCAAAATTCAAACAAACAGGACAAAATGGCCACTGGGTCTACTACAAACAACTCAGGAATTTAACTAATGCAGCTATTAAGGCTGAAAAGAAGGCTTATTTAAGACATACATTTAATAATTGTAATATTAAAGAGAAATGGGGTGAGCTAAAAAAATTAAATATTGCTAGAAACCGAAAGATTAATATACCTGAACAGTTAAGTAATGTGGATGCTATTAACGATTTTTTTATCAATTCCTCTAATAATAATGATGTACCTAAAGATGAGTTAATACATTTTTATGATACCAATGTTAAAGAAGGCATAGATGGTTTATTTTCTTTTGAACTGATTTCTGGATGTAATTAAAATCATTCAAAATATAAAATCCAAAGCTTATGGATATGATAAACTAAATATAACTTTAATACATTTATGCTGTCCTTATGTGGTTCCATTCTTAACACACATATAATGAGTGTATAAATACACACTACTTTCCTAAAGCTTGGAAAATAGCTTTAATATTTCCTCTACCTAAAATCAATCAACCTAGCCAATTGAGCCACCTGAGATCCATTAGTGTTTTACCTGTCTTATCAAAAATTTTTGAAAAAATCTTAGAATTGCAAATTAGAGAATTTGTGAATCTCAATAATATTCTACCATTAAAACAGTCGGGATTTAGATCTGGTTTCAGTTGTGCTACGGCCCTGGCTGACGTAACCGATGACATCATTGGAGCTACCGATAATAATAAAATCAGTGTATTAGTATTATTAGATTATACGAAAGCTTTTGATATGATAAATCACCAATTGCTTTTTTCAATTTTACACTTCTGTGGCTTTGAACGAAATTCCTCCAATCTAATTTTGTCATTCTTGTCGGATAGAATTCAACAAACAGTACTTAATAATAATTTTCACAACCACTGACGGTAGTTTCAGGTGTCCCACAAGGAAGTATATTTGGACCGTTATTGTTTACAATTTTTACATCAAATTTTTACAATTCCTTGCAGTACTGCAATTATCATTTATATGCTGATGATACACAGATTTATCAGTGTATTAGTATTATTAGATTATACGAAAGCTTTTGATATGATAAATCACCAATTGCTTTTTTCAATTTTGCACTTCTGTGGCTTTGAACGAAATTCCTCCAATATAATTTTGTCATTCTTGTCGGATAGAATTCAACAAACAGTACTTAATAATAATATTTCACAACCACTGACGGTAATTTCAGGTGTCCCACAAGGAAGGATATTTGGACCGTTATTGTTTACAATTTTTACATCAAATTTTCACAATTCCTTGCAGTACTGCAATTATCATTTATATGCTGATGATACACAGATTTATTGTTCATTTCATGTTGAAGATCTACAGGAATATAGGAATTTAATTAACAACGATATAAAGAATTTGGTGTCGGTCTCTACTGACCATCTACTTAAAATTAACCCTGGTAAATCATCTGCTATAATATTTTGCAATGACATTGCACGTGAATTTGTGTTGAGAGAAATGAATATACAGATCGGAAATGATGCAATCGCCTTTAATAACAGCTCGAAAAGTCTTGGTCTTATTATTGATCATAAATTAAGGTTTAAACAGCATATTACGAGTAAATTAAGAACAGCATAAGCTGCTCTAAAAATGATATATACTCAGAGACGTTTTTTAAGCATGGAAGTAAAAAAAAATGTTGTGTGATTCTCTAGTTTTGTCCATTTTAATCATTGTGATGTGGTTTATGGCCCTTGTATTGACAGCATCGAGACCCGGCGTATACAAAAAGTACAAAATTCTTGTCTTCGTTTAATTTTTGCAATTCAACGCCGTCAAAGAATATCTCACAAATTGAAAACTGCAGGATGGCTGAATATGTACAATCACCGCAAACTTCACATGGCTTGTTTTTTTCATAAAATTTTAAAGTTTAGATCACCGCCTTATCTCCTCAACAAGCTCTCTTTTAGAAATGATATTCATAATATTAATATTAGACGAAGAGATATTCTCACCATACCACAACACCGTAAGGAAATATTCAAAAGGTCATTCTCTTATAACATTGCTGCCTGTATAAATAAGCTACCCTTTAATGGACTCACCCTTTCATGTGTAATTTTTAAAAAAACATTTAAAAAATATTTAATGCGAAATCAGTAAAGTGTAATCTTACCTTTTCCTGTAACTTCTCTATCTTTTTTTTAATTTTTTTGTTCCTTCCTTTATTTTATTTTTTTTTTCTCCTCATTTCCTAGTCTTCTCTTTCCTTCTGCTCTAGTCTGCCTCTTTTTCGCTCTGCTTTGATGTATTTCTTTTTAATTTTCTTATGTATTAAGTTTTGTCTAGGTATGAATATAAAGCCACATTACATGTACTTATATTTTTCTACTTCTGATGTTTTTATAGGCGGTAGTGGAAGAACAGTTTACTGGCTTCGACAGTAAACTGAACTACTCGCCTTTTATTTACCTCTAGTGTAAATGTAAATTTATTTTTGTTAATTTTGTGAATTTGGGTAAATAATAAATGCTTTATTATTATTATTTATTATAAGCGATTTAGTTAAAGCTGGAGTTATTGCTAAAGCAGAAGATGAATGGTCAATGAGACAAATTGCACTGCGTTATAATATTCACAAAAATTAGGTGTGTAACATTTTAAAAAAGTGGAGAATAAACGGTACGATTAGTAGAAATCCTGGATCAGGGCGACGAAGGATATCAACTCAACAACAAGATTTGCAATTAGTAAATACATTAGTAGAAAATCCATTTTACTCAGTTATTCAAGCTGCGGAAGAAACGAATTTTCCTGGATCGAGTAGTACTGGTCGCCGGCGAGTAATAGAATTGGAGCTACGCTGTCATCCAGCAGCACAGAAATACTTAGGTACTTAATGCTGAGCATAAAGAAGCTCGACTAAGATTTGCGCTTGAATTTTTAGTGCATGATGTACATTTTTGGAACAATGTAGTTTTTACAGACGAAAAAACACAACACACAGCGGTCGCATTCATAATTACCGACCTGACCTCCGAATAGTCGATTGAATAAGTAATATATATCTAACAATGACAAAAGTGGTAGATTTTCCGTTAATATGTGGGCTTGGATATCTGCACGTGGTCTTGGTGTTTTGTGACATATCGAAGAACGATTTAATAGTGAAACGTATATTAGGATTTTAGACAATATTATGCTCCCTTCTGTGTCACAATTATTTCCTAATGAATTCATATTTCAACAAGAGCAAATAAATGAATCAATTTATTTCAGTAAACCAACTTAACCTAAATAACGTCATTAATAAACTAGCAAACTAATAAGGTGTGTGGTAACTTCTGAATCATGAAGGGTGAAGATCCCCTTAACAAAATGAAATTTTGTACACTTCAGTTCTACCGAATTTACCCTTCGGTAAGATTGATCTTGAACATTTAGGTTCTGGTCCGGTTAAACACTCTGGACTTGTCGAAAGTGCCAGTACAATTTTTCGAATAAATTCATGGGGGTCGAGCTATGGATGAGAGTATTTGTATAAAATCCACATATTTACTACTGCTCTGTTGAGGCAAAATCTTACAAATTGCCAATACCACAACACTTTTTGTACCGAATTCGGGTTCTATACAAGCCTTGCATTTTATCAAAGACATCGACCACTCCAATGAACTTATTATATCTATTTACTAAGGTAGCCTGCCTAGCAGATATCTCGTCGTTTACTACTCTTGGACAAAAATATCCTACCATCATTTAAATTTGTGGCAAGGATAATAACCTGTCTATTGTAATGCCACTTTACTAATGTAATATTTTCACCTTGAATGACATGTGGCGTTCCCCGTTTCTCCTTTTTGCGATCTTTTAGTGGCGCCTTTTCAATTCTGTCTGAACGTATTGTACCAATACAATTGATCTTGTAGACGTTAAGCTGGCGCAGGGAAAGGAAATTTAAAAAAATGTCAATGCATAAAGTGCTATTTTCTGGTACAAAGTCACATCGGTTCCTAAACTTGTGCTTTGTTTCTTACCTCCTGATCCCCAGTTTGGACTAAATTATATATATTATTTTGGGGTTGCTAGACATCAAAACTTAAACCCATACCTTTTTGGTTTTCCTTTTATGAACTGTTTCGTATTATGAGGGCGATACTACGGCTCCATGACCTCGTCCAAAGCAAGAGAAATTTCCATTGGTTCAAATAGACTCTATTTCTCTTGTAGAGACACTGAAATTATGAAAACCTTTACAGTCTGCGTACTTTTTAGATTCATCACAGGTAAACTGTACAAACTCTTCAAAAAGTATTCCAAAAATATCAACTGGAGCTAGGACATTCTCTTTTATGTGCCTAGGAAATCTAGGAGGGACACCCTTTTTAACTTTGACCGGTTCCTCTGCTTATTTTAGAGTCATTCCGTCCCAGGAACGTTTCATGGCTTCCATTTTGTAAATTTAATGTCGAAACAGTATAGTTAATTAAACGTCGTTTTCAAGATGGAAACCAGCAGCATTAGGCTCTGAATTAGGTTCAGCATTAGGCTCTGTATTAGGTTCAGAATTAGGCTCTGTATTAGGTTTAGTATTAGGTTTCGTGGTAACCAAATATTAAATGCTCTTTTCACCCCCTGCAACACAAACAATTTCCATAGGTTGCTGAAATACTCCTTTACCAATATTACGAATGGTAGCTGCAATCCCAAGTAGTACAAATATGCTATTCAGCAGAAAAATAAAAATGCAGCCACTAAAGCGTTTCCACGGCTTTTGTTTAGTTATACTTTGGTCATCTTATTTTAGTCGTAGTTTAGTGTAAAATTTAAAAACGATATAGTCATGATGATCTTTTTTTAGCTATATACTGGTTATTATTAGTAGCCATAATATCATCATGCAGGTTTGGTTATAAAGTCGTTTTCAAGATGTCATATATGAGCAAGTAATTAAATAGCAACAACAACAACATTCTAGCAATAAAAATGACTAGAATATGTTGACATGGTTTTTGTCATTAATATAGTGTTGATATCCAAACTATTACTAAGAAATTAGCATAAACATGACTATATTAATTAGGCTTTATTCTGGCGGTTCTCTTAGCTGTTATTACCGAATCACGACTAAAAAAATATAACCTAAAAATAAGTATTGATAATGTTGAAAACTTTATACATATGCAAATAAGTTTTATATCAACAGAAAAATAAGAATGAAATGTAAAAGAAATTATAAACATAGTTCCACATATTATTGGAAAAAGAATGTTGCCTAAAAGTAAGTTAAAAGAGTCGGTACTTATATAGCGACATAACACTTTTCACGAGGTGTTTTCGTTGGCGTTTGTGACTACAAAAGCTTATGCATTAATATAAATATTTAGATTATTAAAGTGAAAGTGTCAACCTGTCTTCTGCACCAGTGTCCAAGAATGCTGACATTCCATTTTCTATGGCTCTAGCCATCATTAACATTTTACTATTATTCCTTTTTATTGTACACGGTTGCTGGGAGTTTTTTGAGTCTGATTCTGATTGCGGATTAGTCAAAAATATATGTATGTTTTTGTTTTGATAAGTACAGTTGATTTACTATCTACCCAACTTGAAGGAACTTCACTAAGGCAAATTTGGTCCTCGATGGTTTCGTCCACGCAATACATTTTCAGAAACTTTAGTAACAAATTTTAATTTGGTTGGAGAAAAGAAATGTAAAAACGTTGAAGAAACAAATAGTCCAGTAAATAAAGACAAATTTGAGGCCAAAAGAGGAAAAAATTACGAGAAGCTGGTTTTTTGTGAAGACCTTCATTTAGATATCTTTAGTACATCCTGAGAAGTTCGAGCAATTTGAGCCATGGGTTTTTTTTTTTTTTTTTTGGTGGGGTTAAAGGGGCAATTTTCAGTTTTTTGCCATTATCTCGAAAAGTATAACTTTTTCGACAAAAATAGTCGTGAGCAAAAATATTTATTATAAAATTCTACACAAAAAAGGTCAATACACTTTTTTTCGTAGGATCAATCATTTCAAAGATATAGCGTGTTTGCTGGCCACTATAATATTATTATATATTCATAGAAGATATACTTTTTGCAACTAAATTTCATTCAGTCATTTAAATATTGCACGATAATAAAAAAAAAACAATAAAGGAAATGTAAAAACTGTATTTGTTCTTAAAATAAAGAGAAACAAACTAGACAATTTTTTTTTTAATTTATTTGTCTCTTAACGGATGGACTTCATTAAGGTTACAAAAGAAATATATGGATACAAAAGTAGGTACGTATTGAACGTAAGCGTCATTAGTATCAAAATAATCCGATCATTTAAAATAGAGTAAGTGTTAAGCATTAATCGATTATTTTTATTATGTAAACTATTTGTATGTACAATTAGTACAGTATAATACCAGAGCTTCAGAAACTGTGCTAAACCTATTTTAATACATATAATTATTATCAAATGTGGCACAGTCCTGCTTTCAAAATCACCCTAACAAAATAAAGTACAGTAGATGAAGGGAGAGCTCCTCCGAATGAAAACTCTATTGATCAGTACAGGTATTACTCATTTGTAAAGGAAATCAGACTTAACAGACCAGTGAAGTTGTCCAATCTGCCACCCACATTCAGAGCAGCACAACAGCATTTATTTAGAGTGTATCTCTAGGTCCACAAATGGCTTCATAATGAATTAAATCTTGAAGACTGGGGATGGAAAATCATCAACAGTAGATTGGAACCTATTCAAAACCTCTTGTCGCCGGCTCCCGATCAGTTGATCAATACTATATTCTGCAACTGTACCAAAGGCTGTAACGCTAGTTGTAGCTGCAATGGCAGAAATGGATAGTAACAACGGATCAATAGATGAAGATATAGTTGAAGATACGATATCATCAACTGATCAGCCAATTGAGGAAGCTCTTTATGAAGAGGACGATGAAGTTGACACGGAATTAGATCTGCTAGAAGAGAACGAATGATTCATCCAAAGGGTTGTTTTGAGTGTCAGATGTGGATTAGGCCTACTGTTTGTTCCTGTTAAAAAATACAGACATTGTATCTTTCCGTAATTTTTACTCAAAAACGATTGATCCTACGAAGAAAACTGTAGTGACCTTTTTTGTGTAGAATTTTATAATAAATATTTTTGCTCAGAACTATTTTTGTCGAAAAAGTGATACCTTTCGAGATAATGGCAAAAAACTGAACATTTCCCCTTTAAATCATAAGTAATAGGGGATAGTGATTTTTTCACTATGATACTTACCCTTTGCAGGCGAGGGAAGTATGGCCTGGAAAATTCCATAAAACAAACTAATATTATGATGATGACGATGCCTAAATCATATGTTAACTCAGTTACATACATTGTTACAATTACCAAAGTTTATTGTATTAAGAACATTGCAGAAAAAATAAATATTAAGTGAATTTTAATCACCTCATTTAGAGAGTCGTAACGCCCCAAGGGGTGATTTGGAATACATGTTCATAGACTTTTTGTCTAAAACTATCGTCCGGAATCAACACCCGAAGTTTGTAACATCAATTCATTGACACCCTGTATATGTTATACATATAGTCTTTCTCTCTTCTACTATTCTAACCTCATATAGCAAAGTACTAACTAAAGGACTGCTATTACTTTTTGTTTATGTACGGGTGTTTTCAAATTTTAAATTTCGCGGGTTGCTTTGCGAGCGTTGGAAAAATGAGATTACCCCCCCTCTCAAAAGAAAAGGACACGAGGACAACATTTTTTTTATTATCTCTGTGTGGGCACTCGCGTGTTTGTGAGTTCTCTATAAGTTACCCCAAATCCATTTATTATTCTCAAGAAAAATCGAGAACAAGAAACAAAAGTCCACGAGGTAGGTGAGTCCTCACGGCGCCATCGTCGGATAACAATAATTTATTTTGTGTTATTTTCTACCTAATTTACACCCTTACTCATTCACTATTATTATTGTTACTATTATTATTATTATTATCCATGTTTTTCTTGGTATTTTCCCATGAGATCGGGATCTAGTGCGATCCAAGATCTTACGGTATTCCAAGTTAAAAGAGTTCGAGTCTAGTGTGTTTATCCAAGAAGATTTTTTTCTCGGCTCATTTAGTCTATGCTAAGAACCTTGCGCACAATGTTGATAGTGCCTATGAATGCAGCCGTAAATGTCTCTCTTGAAAATTCAGTTTATCTGTTCCGTCTGCCCAATCTTTTGTGACTAGCCTATTTGTGGACATAACCAAAGGTACGATTTCTACTGATGTTAACCTGTATACATATCTTTTAACTCCACTGCTAGTTGTTGGTACTTGCGTTTCTTTTCGGCAAAGGTTCCCAGTAAGTTATCATCTAGCGGTACTGCAATGTCCACAATAGTTGCTCTTTGTTTTAACTTGTCAAACAGGACCAAGTCTGGTCTGTTTGCTTCATCTGCTCGATCTGTTACTAGAGTATTGTCCCAAAGTAACTTTACCTTGTTATTTTGCATTACTTGTTATGGTTTACAATTATAATATGGTACTTCATTTTCTGTAAGTCCATAAAGCTTTGCATGTGCTTGGTGCACTACTTTGACTACAGAATTATGTCGCGCCAGGTAGTCTTTTTGTGCCAAAGCTGGACTGAATGGATTCCATTGCCTGTTTACAAAGACGACACCTGTCGATGATATTTTTTTTCATAATGTGCCGTTGATAGTTGCGGGTGTGGATCACTTGGTCCTGAATAACACAAACAAATCTCTCTCTTGTTAAAGTGCTGCCGCAAATCTACCATGTACTGTCATCGTTTTCCATTGTTCAACACGAACTTCCGCTGTTACAAAGCTTATGTAATAGTTCTCTTGCTCCAGCCTCAACGGGGTGTATCCATGGTCTTCAGTACGTATCTTCCGTTTATTATTTTATACATTGGCTTATTGGTGTAAAAATGTGGATAGTTCATGAAATTGGAAGAGGCAAAAATAAACTTCATTATTACTTTATAATATTGACTAACATAAAATAGCACAACTAATTTCTGAAACTGAATTAAACACTAACTTAACTTAAAATATCACACAACTGATACAGTTTAGTCTACTGTGTGTGTTTATAACTTTTTAAAGTTTAACCAGAGTCTTCCTTCTGTAGTCAGTATAACAGCGTTAGTAGCCATTTTCAGAGGAAGCTTCGTTTTCTTATTCAGAGTTACTTGGAATCGTCTCAGGATGCTTGTCAGTCCAACCTTCGTTTGCATCACGCCAAACCTTTCACCTACACATACAAAAAGTATTCTTATTTTAAGTATATCACTTTGTGCAGAAATTTGAATGTATTATTTGCTCAAATGGAAAGATTTTTCTTCATTAGAAATAATATGTTTATTTCTGAAAACTAAAACAAAATCTTGATAATTTTTTTTATTTAAAAAAAGGATAATCAAATCAAAACATTCGCACCCAATTATAAAAGCATGCATAATTACAATTTGGAAATGCATGACTCTTGGAACAAAAATTATATGCATTTGACATAAGAATGTAATTCTTCTTTTGAATATATGCATATGATTAAAAAAGTTAGAATATCATAGATTTGACGTAAATAGAGTATACTCAATTAGAGACATCAGTATCATACATTGAAAACTACATACAGTTTCAAATTAAAAATGTATTAGTCTTATAATAAGCATTACATAAATTTGGAATAAACAGTAGAATTCCTTGCTTCATTAAATAAACACAAAAACGTAAACAGACGCCGCCACTACAATTTTCAACCTCGATGTCAATGAGAATGCAATGGATGCAGTTTGGTTTGACACACGACGTGATGTCACAGCCATTCCCGCGCCTATTTCCTCGTTTGAAATTAATAGTTAGCGATTACAGCTTTAAATATTTGTTACAAATTAAATGTTGCGATAAAATGGCTGTTTATTTATATAGCTAAATAGGCATATTTTATTTAGCCATATAAATAAACACTCTAATGAAACTTTAAAAAATGTGCGAGTTCCCTATTATAAAACCTTCATTTTAATTTACTTGCCTATACAAATTCTCGGCCCTTCTCCAAACGGCATGGTGGAATACTGACGTATGTTCTTCTTGTTGGCTTCACTGAATCTGTCCGGATCAAAAACTTCTGGATCCTCAAAATATTCTTTATCGTGTTGGTATCCATATATTGGGATGAAGACTGTGGTGCCTTTGTCTATTGTGACATCTTCACCTGGTAGCTTGTAATCCTTTTCAGCTATTCTCTGAAGGAATGGCACAGGTGGATACATCCTCAAGGTTTCTAGGTGACAAAAGTAAATAGTAATAGTAGTGAATAAATTGATATAGCGATTTGGTAGGGAAATATTTAAGGGAATCCTGTTTCCTGCAAACGTCTCCAAAAATAAGCAATATAACCAGAAATGTTGAAAAGGTTATGAACTTTCGTTAATTTGAAACTCAAAACTCTTTTCATAAAGAAAAAAACATTTTCTTTACACATTGGCACAATTTTGCATCTTTTTTAATTTATATCAATTATTTACCTTTAAACATCACCACATACAAGTACCTACATGGTAGACTATTGTATTATTGTGCGTGAAAATAGTCATATTGTTTAGTCGCCTAGAACCGTTTCTGATTTTGACGTCATAACTACTTCGGAGCCGGTGGTCTGCTTGTTACATTAAAGATCATATTCCAAACAATTTTAAATTTCGAGCTGTTGCAATTTTTTTAAACAATTGAGCTTGGTACCTTAGAGCAGCGATTTCGTAAGTCTACCGTGTCGTTTTTTTTTGGCGTAGAACCAGGTCAAACATGTTAGGTTCCTTTGAGTATGTTATAGCCAATAGGGCTATTAAATAAATTCAATAATTAAACTTGGTAAAAAGTATTTAATTTTAATTTCCAAAATGAAATTTTTATAATAATAATGAATTGTTTGTTTTTTCAAATATCCAGAGTGATATAATATCTAACCCATGTGTATGTAGGCTAGTACCCTACATATGTCACCGGGCATATGAAATCATATTTTACGACATTTGTTTGTGGTCTCGAACTTTTTAAATCAATAAAAAGTGAAAAAAATGTATTTTTAAAGAAAATTGTTTTTTTTTTGTTTCCACCGCCATATCTTTAAAACTATTAAAGGTATCGAAATTTGTTTTGTATCAAATTAAAGGTCACACTGTAGCGCTTTTACCAATATAAACGGTTTGGGTACAATTCGCACTTTCATTTCTCTAAAAATCAGATAAACTAAAAATATATATTTTATGTATTGAAATCTTCACCAATCGATAAACTTTTTTATTTTTGAAAATATTTACATACATGCAGCGAAGAAAATAAAGCCTAATAATCACAAAAGTTTTTGAAACAATATATTTTTTCCTAAAGTGTACCATTTGGCAACAGCAATTTTTTTTTATCAGCGCTAAGTGCGAAATTGGGACGCAATTAATACACCTCGCATGCTAGTTACAGTAACTAGAGGTTTTAACTTCGGAATAATGTCATATTGAACGGATTTCGTTCATTTTTGGCAGTATAATTGTAAATGCTCCACAGAAAAGTTTCTAGGGGGTGGATTTCACCCCCTCTCAGGGGGTGGCACTTAGAAAATATATATGTTTATTGGAGCTGAAATAGAATCAAATTTTAAGAAGAAAAGGTTCTATGCAATTTTTCATATAAATTGATAGTTTTCAAGTTACAACGACTTCAAAATTGCGATTTTAGCTTAAAAAAAGGTATTTCCAAACGGCTTTCGTCAAGTTTCTCGAAAAGTATTACTTTATCGAAAAAATCTTACAGACCAATTACAAAAAGTACAAACTAGGAATTAATTATATTTTTTGTTTATTGATGTAGGATTAATAATTTCGGAGATATTTAAGTTTATATTTGGTGGTGTTCCGAAATTAAATTTAAAGTTTAAAATGCACTTTTTTCTAAAGCAAGTGCTTTAAATGAGCAAAAAAATTTGAGCATCTAGGTAATGCTACATCTTAACGAAAAACTGTATTTGAGATAATTTTTCTAAATTACTGGCTAATTAGATTAACAAAATGGCGACCTTTTTATATAAAAAAGTATAAATACGCACATTTTTCCGTCATAACTTCTTTATTTCTTATGCTACAGGAACGAGTAAAAAATAATTTGAAATCGCAATTAATTGTCTTTAATTTCATTTCTTAGCATGCGTGACGTAGGTGTCACATTTTCTGAAATATTTAACATTTAAACTTCATTTTTCGTCTTATAAACGTTCGGACGCTATTTGTAAACTTTCATATCTCCGAAACTATTAAATCTATGTAAATAAATTAACAAGCGAAATTCATTATCAGTTTATGAGCTTTATTTTTGGTATCTACCTATTTTTCAATAAAACTAATATTTATTGAGATATTTGGAAAAGGAAAAAAAAATACGTTTCATCGAAAATACCTTTATAGTTTAAACTGTATTTTTTTCTAAAGCAAGTGCTGTATACAAACCAAAAAATTTTAGCATCTACGTCAAGTTATATATTAATGAGGAACAGTGTTTGAAATTCCTTTTTTTAATTACTGGCTAATTACGGTAACAAAATGACGACGTTGTTATTAAAAAAATGTGTAGACGCACATTGTTTCGGTCATAACTTCTTTGTTTTTTATGCTACAGAAACAAATTAAAAACAGTTGAAAGCTTAATTAATAACATATTATTCTACCTATTAGCACCCTTGACGTAGGTGTCACAGTTTCTGCGATATTTAACTCTCACTCTAAATAATTATCTTATGAACACTTGGATGTCAAATGTAAACTTAAATATCTCCGAAATTATTAATCCTACATCAATAAACAAAAAATAGTTTGTACTTTCTGTAATTGGTCTGCAACATTTTTTCTATAAAGTAATACTTTTCGAGATACTTGATGAAAGCCGTTTGGAAATACCTTTTTTTTAGCTGAAATCGCAATTTTGAAGTCGTTATAACTTAAAAACTATCAATTTATGTGAAAAATTGCATAGAACCTTCTTAAAATTTGATTCTACTTCAGCTCCAATAAATATATATTTTTTAAGTACCACACCCTGAGGGGGTGGCATCCACCCCCTATAAATTAGCAAGCCTCCGCACAATATAGAAACTTTTCTGTGAAGCATTTTCTATTATACTGCCAAAAATGAACGAAATCCGTTCAATATGACATTTTTCCGAAGTTTTGCATATTTTTTACCTCTAGGTACTGTAGTATGCAGGGTTGGTCAGATTAGTCGCGTAGAAGTGGCGGTTGTCGAAAATCATTAAGTATTCATTGTTCGGATAAAAATTGTGTCAATCGAAAATGTGCTTGTTTTAAGGAAGGCCTAAAATGTTGCAACGAGTGCAAATGTCGTTCCTGTAACAACATTATTAAAGTCAGATATGAACGAATTAGAATGCTATTAATGTAGGGCCTACATAAA
This sequence comes from Rutpela maculata, assembly GCA_936432065.2. Taxonomy (NCBI): domain Eukaryota; kingdom Metazoa; phylum Arthropoda; class Insecta; order Coleoptera; family Cerambycidae; genus Rutpela; species Rutpela maculata. The sequence goes on along the minus strand of OW386292.2, from coordinate 131,270,088 downwards.
CTACATACTACATATTTATCTATCCAAATAGAAAATTTATTTCAACAATAAAACTCATTTTATGCGTACGTTTTTACTTTTATTCATTTAAAAATGTCTAATAAACTTACTAATTAGATGGGTAGTTAGTAACACTGATTGATATTTGTGAGGCGGAAAGCAAAAAGGGACCTCTTGTCGGCAAATTCCAGTTTTTAGTTATTGATATTAAATGAATTAAGCTTTAATTCCGAACAATTTGGTGCAAAAATCATATCTCTGTGTTTTTTTTGTTTAAGTTACTAGAGCGTTTATGAAAAGAGACCTCTTGTCGGTCCCATGTTATTTCTCCATAAGCGACAAGAGGTACCTTTTCCAGGGCTGAACATCGACTGCTTTATCGATTATTTTAAGTGTCTCATCCAATTATATCGGTTTTGTAATCGATTACAACTTGTAAAGGTTAAATCGCAAAAATCCGAAAATCGATTATTTTGACCCAAACCACTAATTCGACTGTACTGAAAAATTGACATCGCCGACAAGAGGTCCCTTTTTGCTTTCCGCCTCACATTTATAGATTAGGTATTTATATCTACCTACGTCTTTTTATTATTAAAAGGAACTATTTAATATTTTTTGTACAATTTCTTAATATTAACAACATATGATCAATACTACTGTACAATATATGAAATATTGAACAATAATATTGATCCCCTAGATCTATTGATCACTACTGGTTTTGTACCTATTGATATAAGTTAAACTACTACATACACCCCGACCGGAACCGTCAGATCGTTGCAGTCGGCAGGCTTGCTACAGCCGAGCGCGCAAGAATATGACTGGCCCGTTAAAAAAAAAATCGCTGACTCAATACTATCAACGGGACTTGAAAAATTTTTATCCTAAAAAATTTTTTCAACTATTGGCTTCAATTTGTACGCAGCATGTATATACAAATTTTCATAAATAAATTTTTTTCTCGATTGCCTAAAATTGCGCTACTGAAAATAACAAGTTTGAGTTTCCTATTATTTTACCAACTTAAAAAAAACTAAATCGGGTTCAAGTGGGACGTTGTTCGAAGCGCTATTGTGTCTACTTTAATCTAAAAGAAAAAATAGCTTGATAACACAAATATTTTCAGAGATATAGCGGTGGAGACGTTAAAAAACATATTTCATTAAAAATCTATTTTTTTGAATTTTTCCGAAATAAAAAAGTTCTCGACCACCAAAAAATGTCGTAAAAAATGATTTCGTGTACACGATTATCTTACTAAAGAATCCCACTAAGTCTGGTTTGGTTCTACGCCGGTTTTTTTTTCTCGAAAACTAAGCGACTTTACTTCCCGATTTTACTCTACTACCTCCTGTTTTTCTGCTTTACGGACTGAATTATCTGCACTCTAGGAGATTTCGATAAACTTACCGTCAATGACTTGGCCCATATATTTCATTTCACTGAGTGCGTCGTAAGTGACTTGTCCATCATGCTTTTCCAAAACTGTGTTGATTTCCTCTCTGACTTTGTCTTGAATTTCCGGGTGCGTAGCCAAATTGTAAAGGGCGAATGTCGCAGTGGTAGAGCTGGTCTCAAAACCGGCCACGAAGAACAAGAAGCTCTGGGCCGCGATTTCGTCCAACGACAGTGTGTTTCCATCGCCTGAAAATACGACAGAGAAATTACTGTATGAGATAAGAATTATGGATTGTCATTATTGCATAGTCCGCACTACGTGAAATATATACCAAGGTTGCTCTATTGTTGCTAAGCGTTCTAGAGTCGCGGTTCCTTGACAGTAGCCCAACAAGCAATTTGGTATTTTATAACATCTGCAGAAATATTTCCGACACAAATTTTATAAAACAACATTACTCTCAGAAACACTTTAGAAACGTTATTGCGACAGCTATAAATGTAAATTGGCAACGTCTTATAAAATAATTTGGCCACTGTTGATATTTTGTAAAGCCTATTGTAACCATTACAAAATAGCTGTATAAACATTTCGGCAGGCTCTAAGAAAATTCGGTACCACCACTATAAAACAGTTTTATTGAAGCCTCATTTAATTGCGTTATAAAGCACATACTTTACTGTTTGTTATTATTGTTATAAAATACCAATAAAATAAAACGATTTCTTAAATGTATTCAAAAAGTCGCATACATATACTTACAAATATGTAATATGCTGATCTCTATATTAGACCAGGCAAATCTCAGCGTGAACTATTTGGGGACAGTTATTTGTTTATCGTAATGGATAGCTCTATTAATGTAGGATAAGTACATAAAGTCGCAAAAAATCCCGACGTGAGCTAAAGCCGCCATTTAGAAAAAATGACCTCCAGAGACATTTCTTTAAAATCATATATCTTGGTAACCGTTGCTCCGATTTTAGATTTCTTGTTCCATTCCATTTTACAGAAAGTATTATTACATATTTTACGATAAATTGAACGATAAACTTAGGAAATTAAAAAATAATTTAAATATTACGGAAATTTAAACTTTTGTAAACTCGAGACGTTTATACTGAAATTTCTAGTCAATTTTTGAAAAAATAATTTTAATAAAAGTTCTAGAGCACACAATTAGCTTTTATTTGTTTTTTGGCCGATGTTACTAACTCAAATATTAACGGAGTAATAGTTATTTATATATAAAATTGTAATCATTTTTAATAATGTATATTAAGGTATAAAGGGTGTCCAGTCAGTGTTCTCTCGGAAGATTGTACAAAACGGCCAACTTATAAAAAAAAACTTTCTTAACCAAACTGTCAATGTTTCGTCTCTACTACAACTTAAAATTATTTTCAATTATACAAGGTGTCACAAAAATGAGTCACACAAGAAAGTATATTTTTTTTAAATAGAACAGCCTCTATTTCCTTAACGCCAGTTAAGCTTCCAAGGGCCCTGTATTACACCAAAATATTTTGCCAAGTTATTTTTTTCTGTTTTTTTTGGGCAGTTTACAAACATTTTTGACTGGCATATCTCCGCGATGTATTAATCGTTATTTCTAAAAATGTGGGATGTTGTTTGATAATGATGTATTTACTTGAAATAAATCTTTAGTATATCTGTTGTCCAAAATATTTGCCTACATTTCTTGATATTTAATTATTATTATTTTTTTTTTAAATGGAATGCCTAGGTATACTTTTTTTACATGAATGAATAAAACATACAATTCCTCACATTTTAATATCTCTTTATTTCTATTTCAAACGTTTTTTGAGATATGATTATATCAAATAATTTTTGCGTAAATTAAGGTGCTCTTTATTTTAGCATTAAAATCTATATTTTGTTTTACATTTTTAAAAAATTTTTTAAATGGCATGCCTATAATTTTTTTAAATGGATGAGTAACGCTTACAATTTCGCACATTTTGATATCGTACACTTTCTTTTATGAACGGTTCTTGAGCAATAATTTTTTTTCACGATATTGAAACTAGGTTAGTTTCAATATAACAACTGCTTAAAATGTCCACCATTTTGATTCAGGTTAACACTGAGGTCTCTTGATAAATGAGCGCCTTACACAGTATAACATATCAACATTTATACGATTGAAACACCGACGAATCATTTCCATCATATCTTCTCGAGTCGTTGGTTCTACTTTATAAACGTGTGACTTCACAAGTCCCCAAAGAAAAAAACCCACTGAAGTCAGGTCGAGTGACTTAGGCGGCCATGTAATGAGACCTAACATAATTTCCATCCACCTTTCAGGAAACTGATTACTAATGGCCTGACGAACATTTCTACTAAAATGTGGTGGCGCACCTTATTTTGTAATGTAATCAGGTTTAACGTTTTTTGGCCAAAACAAGTGAAAAAAATATTCGGTTAAATTGGCTAAAATTTTTTTTACGTAAAAATTTGTCTGCGATCAAAAAACTCTTTAATAAAATTTTATTTTGTAACTGCTTTATTGCCGTTGCCATATTGTAGTAGATTGCAACGCTATATAATAATTATGTAGCAGACTCTGGAACAACAATTTACTTTCAAAAGCAAAACTGTCCCAAATAGTGCTTTAATATAACTGTTTTGTAAGATAATAGGAAACAATTATAAAATAATTTTAACATATATTTATAACGGTACTGAAAACACTGCCGAACGTTACTAAAAAAGCACTATAAAATTATTTAGTTTTATAAGCTGAAATGTATGTTATAGCTTAGTCACGGAAACGTTTCTAAAATAATTTCTTAACCGCTTTATAAGATATTTTATAATTTTGCGTCGATGTCTTGATGATAAATTTATAAAATAGTTCAGTTCCAGGCAACCAGATAATGTTTTCTGCAACTCTAATATAATCAATTAGCTTTTTAGAAGCATTAATATAATAACAAAAAACAAAACAAGCTAAAAACGTACTCTTCGCCAATTTACCGAGCTTTTTATATATAATTGTTACACATTCTATAGGATACTCTTCGCAGTTTTCTAGTAAATAATTTTAGTTTTTGGACATCCTAAATTTTATGATACCATCTTTGTTGTGAAAAAAATTATATGAAAAAAAAAAATGAAAAAAAATTATCCAACCTGCGTGGGATTCGAACACGGGACCTTTGGATTGCAACGCGAAAATAAAATCAAATAAAATCAAACAATACTTTATTTAAATTAAATTATAAATGTGCCTCCCCGGAAACTGTCCCGGAGCCAGCCAGACATACATGGCGCGCAGCGCCGTGGTGAGTGTAAGGCTGGGTGGCGCAGGTCCGGTTTGACTAAACAATAGTTAGTGAGGGGGTTAGAGCTCCCGTTTAAAATGTATAAACTTAAAACTAACAATAACTTTTACAAAACATGATATATGAAAATATCTAAAAATAAGTAAAATAGCACAATAAAATTATCGATTTTGCGCACAACACGAGCGCGAACACTTTGAAATTTTGGTTGCTGGCACGGGAAAACAAAACTCAACGAAAAAACCCGTTCGAAACAATTCCACCCTGGTGGTCTTCCTGTCAGGAAAATGTGGTGAAATGAAAGTTAAGGATTAAAAGAGTTAGGATTTTTATAAATTTATCGGCCAAAATGGAATTTGGAGACAAAAATGGACAAACGAACAGAAAAGGATGAACGAGAACAAAACAAACAAACAAGATGGAATAGAAAAATATTAAAGATGTAAGTAGAGAAAGGACAAAGTTTAGGATAGTGATAAGTTGTAGTAGTGGAAAGTTTGACCAAGGGAGTTGCCGGAAAATAGGCAACGTCTGGTATGGTAGGGGGTGTCTTATATCGAAAAGTATGGCATTATGCTGTCTAATTCGGGTTATGTTGCGGGTAAGCGGACTATCGCCCAGTTTGAATTGATAGAATTTCTGGGAGATTTCTTGGACGTAGTCCGCTAGTGGGGTTATGTCGTGACATCGTGCGTATAAATCTCTGTCCGAACCAGAGATGAGGCGCATAAATTTGTGTTCTAACACTTTAAGTTTTCTCATTGTCGTGGCCGGTATGCTGCACCACACCGGCGCCGCGTATGTGATTGCCGGCCTAATCATCATTGTGTACAACAGTTTTTTATTTTGTCGGTTAAGTCCGCTACCCCTGGCCAGGAGCGGGCACAGACTCCTGGACATGAAGTAGACCTTACGTATAGTGTCGTTAATGTGGGTGTTAAACGTCAGTCGTTTGTCCAAGTTAACCCCCAAATACTTCACGCACCGTTTGATTGGAATTTGTTGACCCCCGATCGAAATTGGTGTTAGAATTCGGTTCTCTGTGAACCGGCGCGTGAAGAGTATCGACTCGGACTTCTCGGCGTTGATCCGAATCTTCCAATTGTCGTAATAGGCCGTGACACGAGCCATGTGCGCTTTCAGCAGCATGTTAGCTGCTTGTGCGTTGTGCGAATGCGCGTACATGGCTGTGTCATCGGCGTATTTGGCAAGGTTCGTATTCGGGAACTCCGGGAAGTCGAAGACGTACAAATTGTACAGTTTCGGTGACAGGCACGACCCTTGGGGGACGCCCGCGCGATTGTCCCGCCGAGTTGATAGTTTATTATTCACCCTGACCTGTAGCGATCTATCTGTCAGGAAAGAGTAAATAAGTTTTATTATGTGCATGGGAAAGTCCTGTACGTTCAGTTTGTGGAGCAGCCCTGAGATCCACACGGTATCGAAAGCTTTCTCAACATCGAGGAGCACCATGACGGTGCTCTTCCCGAGGTTGTATTGTACCTTGACGTCATTCACGATCCTGACGATCTGCTGCACAGTGCCCCTGCTCCGCCTGAAGCCGAACTGGCACTCATCGTCGATGTGGAGTTCATCCTGAGCAGAGTCTAGTCTGATCAGGATAACCTTCTCAATCAACTTGGAGATCGCCGACAGCAACGAGATTGGTTGGTAACTGCCGGCGAGCTTCGCGTTCTTGTTCTGCTTCAGGATTGGCACGACCACGGCGCATTTCCACTGGTTGGGCCAGTGTTGCAGTCGCAGGATCGCGTTGATAATGTACGTCAACTGTACAATACCTTTCCTCGGGAGATATTTAAGTAACTTATATTCGATGCCGTCTGAACCCGGGGCTTTGTTGTTAGGTAGGGTCCGTAGGAGCTTGGCTACCTCCGAGGGCTTGGCCATGATTTTAGAAATATATTAGTAAAATTCATAAACAAAAAAAAAATGTATTATGGAAATAATATTTTGCAAGATTTCCATTTTAGTACAAGCGACAAAAATTAAGAGAATATATTTTTTTAAATTAAATAATTAATAACTCTTTTATTTACTGATCGATTTTCTTCAAAAACAATAGGGTTCTTCCTCTAGCTAACATTAGCTTACTTTCTAAATTTCAATACAATCGGACTTTTCTTTCTTAAGTAATCGTGCTTACAAGAAACGTGACGGACGGACAGACGGACGGACAGACGGACGGACAGACGGACGGACAGACGGACGGACAGACGGACAGACGGACATTTTGAAAGTTGTTCAGAATTCGTTCACTAACACAATGATATGAAATTTTTTTTCTTTACGAGCGATATTTACGATTTTAGAAATGTGCCGATCAAATACAATATACTCTTCGTTTTTTGCGAAGAGTATAATAATCGTATAACATTTAAATTAGAAAACAAATTTGCTGGTTGGGAGGGAAGCCAATTTTGACTTATATAGAATTTTCGTTGTACTATGCTGGGTTATGGAACAACAAGCAAAAACATATTCGATAAGGTCTTTGCCAATTTTGGATGAAGAAATGTTTTCTATCTTATCAGTTTTCATCTACCATCCCCTAAAGAGGGCAAAAGATTGTCTCGTTCTTCTTAAGGTTGTGATCTAACTTTTCCGAAGTATGTGGATGCGCTGAAACCAAATTTGGACAAAAAAATTTCTATCGTGCCAGTTTTTCTCTACCACGCCTAGAGGGAGAAAAAAAGTATTGTCCTAAGATTCCGATCCAACTTTTCTGAAGTATTTTGATTCCCTGAAGCCAATTTTGGACAAAAAAATTTTCTATCATGTCAGTTTACCTCTGTTTTCAATTGTTTAGGAGAAAAAAGGAGATTCTAAACTGAGACAATAAAAAGTTTTTTTGACTAAAATTGGCTCCAGCGCGTCAAAATACTTAAAAAAAATTAGATCAGAACTTAAGGATAAGATTTTTTTTTCCTGTTTAGGGGATAAAAGAGGTGGTAGACAAAAACTGATACGGTAGATTTGATTTTGTCCAAAATTGGCTCCAGCGTGCCAAAATACTTCAGAAATGTTAGATGAGAAACTTATATTCTAGGAGCTAGTGTCGAAAAGTGAAAAATTTATCAAACCACTAACCGAAGTGATTTGATGATAGTATTCGTCCAAACAAGCAAACTTGTCTCCAGGCGCGGATTTATGGGGGGGTAACGGGGTAACGGGGTAATTACCCCTCCCCCCCCCAAGATTCTGTAAATCATCAATTTTTGTTTTAAAATGGTATGATTTTTGTTAATTTTGGGAAGAAAAAAAATTTTAATAGGGTAATTACCCCCCCCAAGAAATTTTTTCATTTTAAATTTTTTAGGATGAAAAAATGTTTTCTCTGCTTTTCAAAAAAATTTTAGAGCGAAATTTTTTTTCAGATTTCCCCCCACCCCCGCTCACCAAAAAATTTTGGGTTCAGTGTTACTGTAGAAGAACGCACTACCGGGCGTCAAAATGACGCGACACCAATTTATTTCTCAGGGGGCGCCAGTCGCGTATTACCCCGTTCTTCTACCTCCCAGGCGGGTTCGAGATAAGATGTACTTCGGTAGCCGAGTAATGGACCAAGGCTGCACTACCACAGATCGGAAATGGCGCTCTCTCTGGACCCGAATTCCCTCGTTAGGGGTTTAGGCACCTCTTAATTTCCTGAATTTTTGCATAAAAAAATCCCAACCGAAGAATTTTTCTGCGGAGGGATTAGTTTTGGTACGCGGAAACCACGTTTTGGTCCATTAATAACGGAATCTATTTCTCAAAAAACGCATAAAAAAATCCCTATCAAACCTCCGTAAAGCAACCAGAAGGTCGAACGTTAATGCGAATTAACTCGACACATCCGGTTTTCCATACGAAAGTTCCAGGGGTTATAGACCGTCAACAGGCCTCAAGATCAATTAAGAAACAATAGTTCAAAGAATCCGTTTATTTAACAGAATTGGTTATACAAAATTCTCAAGATAAGAATCATGCCTTCCCCAATCAAGGTAGTGACTTTCAGACCATACAAGCAAGAGCGCTCACGCCAACGATCGATTAGGTAGAAAAGATTCATACATACCTTCTCAGAATCAAAATGCGAGCTTTTAGAATCATTTTAGACTCTGGGTAAATGAATAATTAAGGCTGACTGAAATTAACTTAAAAAAGTTTTACTAAATGAATTTAGTTTCGCTAGAGACTACTTAGCTTTAAAGTTCTTGTATCGTGGAGATTCACGTACTCAAACACATTCAGAGGACTTATTACTGCGTAAGTTGAGTGGCGTTCGATCAGTCCATGACTTACTAACCCTTATCACAGTCGTTCAATATTATCGATACGACAGCTACTCACCTTCGAGCGACTTTTAGGCAGAATTGAATTTTTCCTCTATAACTTTGTCATTTGAAAAGCCCTGTTATTGGCTTTTCTACCATCGCTTTGTCTGGACCACTCAACGCGCTTGACCAAATTGCGAGCCGCTGAGTCAATCCAAACTCTTTCCATGCGAGAAACCGGCCTTGTACATGTGCATTGATTTTTATCAATTTTTGCTTATCGGCACTACGCCGGCTTTGTCAAAATCTTCTATTTTGCCTTTCGAATGCAGTGCATCGCTAAAATTTTATGCTCATACTTTAGAATTGGGCTTTCAATGACCGTACCTCAAAGGTCTCTGGTGGAGGAATAATAAAAAAAAAAAATAAAAAAATATTTTAAAGTATATTTTCGTGGTACTTTTTAAACTAACTTTGTGGTACTTTTGAAAAATCTATTTTAAGACCAATTTTAGCGTACTTTTGAAAAATCGATTTTCGAGCCAAATTTCAAGGTACTTTTGAAAAACTAATCTGCGGGTGAAATTTTGGCGTACTTTTGAAAAATCGATTTTCAAGCCAAATTTCAAGGTAGTTTTGAAAAATTAATCTGCGGGTGAAATTTTGGCGTACTTTTGAAAAATCGATCTTCAAGCCAAATTTCAACGCAGTTTTGAAAAATTAGTCCGCAAGTGAAATTTTGGCGTACTTTCGATAAATCGATTCTTGAGCCAAACTTTGACGCCCTTTCAAAAATATTATTTTTCAAAGTCCAATTTGTGGTACCTTTGAAAAAGTATATTATTTATAAATCTTTGTTATTATATACTTCTGCTCTCATATCCTGAACCAAAAACATTTTTTCTAAGTGAAAATTCGGTGTTTCTTCGAATTTTCACCTGGTCATTTACAACGCCTTATAGAACCCAAAACGGTCCTTATGGACTGATCTGTACCTCTGCAGACTCTTAAAAATGTCTTGAAATGAAATTCTTGCCTAAGTCGAATTTTGATTATGTCTTCAACTTAGGACGATTTTGGAGAGTTCTACAACATTACCCCCCCCCAAGCTCAAGGTCCAGATCCGCCCTTGCTTGTCTCTTGTGAATATGGGCCTTAAGGGCCGGCAATTTATATTGCGGGCCCGTGAAAAATTGAACGTATTTCATCGTAATCAAACCACTAGATTCTTCGGTTTGACTGCAGTTGTAGGAGAAAGGATTGCATTGATACAGTCGGTGAGAGTTTTCTCATTGAGCGTTACGGTGCGCGCACTCAGAAAAAAAAAACGAATCACATTGTAATCAAACCGGCCAAAGTTTGTGGCAAATGTTTTCAACTGTCCAAAAATGAAAGAAATACATTTGGCGGGAATTTTGAAAGAAGGGAGGAAGAGTTATTGCGCCAATTATGAGCATAGGGGGACGGGGAGTACTATCCAAAAAATTTTACATATTCCGATTTTTTTTTATGAAATCGCCAATATCTCCTGTCGAATTTTCTCGATTTTTCTTTTTACCTATTTGATGTTTTACTTCAAAACGCATATTTTATGATATTGGCGATTTTATGAAAAAAAAAAATCCTCCCCCCCCCCCAATAAAATGGAGATGAAAAGAGTAGTTTAGAGGGAGCCAAAATCCTTCTTGGTACATATTCGTTCCCATCGCTGTAGAAAAAAATTTTCGGTTTTATTCTAACTTAACTTTTATTAAAACTTAAGGGGCGAATTTACCCCTCACCCCCACCCCCTGCGTAGATGAAAGGGATGAATAACCATTGCATCATCATGTCTTCAAAAACATGTAATCATGAACTAATCTACAGGACGAATGTTATTTTGATTAAAATTAGTCAGTTTGCAGTGAAGATTCTTGTTTTCACCCCTTGTAGGGTAAGTACCTCAAAAAATGTTCGAAATTGCAATAGACGGCAATATAGTTAACGTTACTACGATTCACCCCCAATGGGGTAGTTTTGGGGGGGTTGATTTTAATAAAAATTCTCGCCGATGATAATATAATGTTTTATAGGATGTTTGGAGTGTGTACAAATTTAGGCGATAGTTTTTAGCTTGAATTCTTTGTTTGACATTTACAGTGTAAACCTGGATTTTATGCTCATAATTGCCCCAATAACTCTTCCTGCCCTCTTTCAAAATTCCCACCAATTGTATTTCTTTCATTTTTTGGACAATTGAAAACATTTCCCACAAACTTTGGCCGGTTTGATTACAATGCAATTCGGGTTTTTTTTTGTGAGTGCGCGCACCGCAACGCTCAATCAGAAAACTCTCGCCGACTGTATCAATGCAATCCTTTCAACTACAGTCAAACCGAAAAACCTAGTGGTTTGATCACGATGAAATACGTTCAGTTTTTCACAGGCCCGCAATATAAATTGCCTGCCCTTAAGGCCCATATTCACAAGAGAGAAGTTTGCTTGTTTGTACGAATACTATCATCAAACCACTTCGGCTAGTGGTTTGATAAATTTTTCACTTTTCGACACTAGCTCCTAGAATATTAGATCCGTGTTATTATTTTTATAGGGCCTGAATCCCACACCAAATCATTCAGGACGTTTAGCACACACTGGAATTTCTATCATAAATTAACGGTGTTCGAATTATTTCAATTATTTTACCTATTTTTTTCCTACTAATATATATAAAATTGCTGTTACCTTGATGCCCTTTCGGTTGATTCTTTTCCCTCATCTCGATAAGTAATTGTAAGAAGTCCTTTCTTTTTACATTATTTTTCTCTCTATAGTCAACTGTGTCCTCTACGGTCTTTATATAGAAATCAGAAGCGTCTTTTGGGACGGTCCGCACGTGTAGGGTTCGTGCAAGATTAGGGAAACTCAGGGCAAATAGATTTTTAACGGCATCAACGGCTGTTTGGACAAAAACCCTTTTACCGAATACTCTGAATGGGGAATTCGGTTCTTTAAAGCTGTTGCAGTCTAAACCAAAAGCACAGGATCCAATTATGTCAGTGCCGAAGCATTCTGAAACGTCAAAAAATGAAATTAATAAGACATATTTTGAATAGAATTGTATAACAAATAATAGTAATGACAATAATAATAGCTACAATGGAGGACGTGGCCGTCTCAACAACAAAGAGATGACCATTAATGAACAGATGGACCATCGATCAGTATAAGAAGTTAATATGTGGTAATAATAATAATAATAATAATAATAATAATAATCTTTATTATCCAAAAGACCACATTGGTATAGGATTAGTCACAGAGGAGTTAAGCACCTTACAATCCAGTGCTATCATTAATTCTTAAAACTAGGAAAAAACAGACATATAAATATAAAAAAACACATTTTTTTAAACACATAAAATGACAAAATATTGAAGCGAGCTATTGATTTTCCAAATATTTATCCACTGAATAAAAACATTTATTTATTAAGTATTTTTTTGTTTCATTTTTAAATGTTTATATTTTCAATATTTTTTAAGAAATTTGGGATTTTATTGTACAATTTTATTCCAATATATTTTGGGCTTTCTTCATATTTTAATAATTTATGTAATGGTGTGCTTAACGTGTTACATTCCCTGGTACCATAATCATGATTGTAATTGTTTGGTAAAAACTTATTTAAATTATTTTTAACATATAAGAGTATCTCTAGAATATAAATGCTTGGCAATGTCAAAATGTTCAGGTCTTTAAACAGATTTCTACAGGACGTATATTTAGATACTCCCACAATGTTACGTACAGCTTTTTTCTGCAATTTAAATAATCTTTCAAAGTGGCATGAAGTGCCCCAAAAAAGAATTCCACATGTTGCCCTTGAAATAAAATTAGTATAATAATATGCCATGACAGTTGATCTGTTTGATATTTTAGATAATCTATACAACGCATAACAGACGAAAGAAAGTTTTTTTGCTGTAAAGTCAATATGTTCACCCCAACTTAATGCATTATCTATATAAATTCCTAGAAATTTAGTAGAGTGTACTTGTTCTATGGATTTACCAGCTATTTTTATTAAGTGACTTTTATCATGTACGTTACGCCTAGGAGAGAATATAACAAAAACAGTTTTGGATATGTTTAAAAATAGCCTATTTGATTTAAAGTGGTCGGCAAATTTTGTTAAAGGTTTGTACATTTGATATAGCTGCTTCAAAAGTTTTTCTGCAACACAAGTAAGAATTATCATCCGCAAATATTATTAAAAAATCGTCAAAGAAACCAGGCAAGTCATTAATATAAAGTAAAAATAATAAAGGCCCAAGAACTGATCCTTGGGGAACTCCAAACTTAATATTCAGTTTTTCAGATTTAATTCCATTAACTTCTACTACTTGAGATCTATTTGTGAGGTAGGACATCACCCATTCATTTACTTTGCCTCTTAAACCGTATTTGTTCAATTTTCAATTAGTATTTTGTGATTTACTAGATCAAAAGCTTTGCTTAAATCCATGAATAGGCCTATACATTTTTTATTTTGATCTAAATTTTCATATAAATTATTTAAAAATGTCATTATTGCGGTTTCAGTAGAACGATTCTTTCTGAAACCATGCTGTGAATCAGAAATAATATTATGTTGTGTTGCAAATTCGACAATACGGTTGAACATAACTCTTTCTAATATTTTAGAAATAGTTGACAGTAGAGCAACAGGTCTATAATTTTCAGATAATGTATTATCTCCTTTTTTATATAAAGGAAAAACTCTTGCTGACTTTAAAATAGATGGAAACTTTCCTTCCGAAAGTGATAAATTTATTAAAAATGTAAGTGAAACCACTAAGTAGTTCACTGACTGTTTTATCAAATTAGTGCTCAAATTATCAAGGCCGGAGGAATCGCTGTTCTTTAATTTCATTATAATATTATATATTTCTGATTCCGAAGCTGGTTCCAAAAAAAGAGTGGGAAAATTTGATTTTACATCAAATTTGATCTTAGTAATATTTTCATCTAGGTTATCATTTAGTTTAGCTGACAGATCTATAAAATACTTATTTAAGTGTTGTGCTATAAGATAGAGATCAGTTACCAAATTATTATTAATTTCTATTTCATTAATTTTATTTTTAGGCTTTTTGTTATTCAAATTGTTGTTTATTATTGACCAAACAGCTTTAGATCTATTGTTAGCTTTAGAGTATATTGAATCATTGTACATTTTTTTAGCAGCAACTATTACTTTTTTGTAAATATTTTTATATTTATTATAAAAAGTATTATCACTTGGATCATTTGTTTGCGTCTTTATTTGATGTAATAATTTCAATTTTTGAGATGATATCTTAATACCTCGGGTTACCCATCCATTTTTTATGTTTATTTTATTTTTTATTTTGATACAGGGGAAACAGATATCATGATAATAAATTAATGTATTAATAAAGTTAGTAAATCCCTCTTCCGACGGTACTGCGTTGTATATATCATTCCACGACTCATTGCCTAGGTTATAAAAAAAATGTTTATAATTTTCTTCATTATAGAGTCTGGTATATTTATAGGCTATGTTGTTATCTGATGGTATAAAAAATTCATATTGCAGTATTTGACATGTATGATCTGATATACCATTTTCTATAACTTGACAAGTTGATTTAAAATATGTATCACAAAAATTTGTACAAATGTAATCAATACATATGGCAGAATTATAAGATATTCTTGTAGGTTCATTTAGCATCATATTTACATTGTAGGTTTGTAGCAGATCACATAGCTCAGTTTTCTCTGTCGAATTTGAGAGGTAATCGATATTTAAATTCCCACATACTATAACATCATTATTATTAATAATTTTATTTAATACATCGTCTAATGTTGACAAAAACATTTTAAAGTTAGCCTGTGGTGATCTATATATTGATAAGAGTTTTACTGAACAATCACAAATTTTAATCTCAACGCCAGCTAATTCAATATCCTTTTCAATTGACGATTCAAGTACATATGTAAGTTCTTTGATTTTAAATTTACTGTATTTTTTATGAAATATGACTACACCGCCGTTATTGCTTTTAGTTCTGCAAAAAATTGTTGCTCTTGTGTAACCATTTATTTTTATCGAATCGATTTCTGGTAGTTTAAGCCAGTGTTCTGTCAAACAAACAATGTCTACATTATGTAATTTTAGATACAACTCAAGTTCCTCAATTTTGTTTCTGATACATTGAATATTTTGATGTAATATTTCTAGTGTCTTTTTTTGTCCTGTTTCATTAAAATTAGATTTGTTTGTAAGCTTTTCGTTTATTGATTGCTATTCACCAGACAATTGTTTAATTTTCTGTTTTTGTGATTCTAATTTTTTTAAATATACTGCACGACTTATCAAAAATAAAATGATCAGTATTTAAATTAAGGTTAAACTTAGAATTTAGCTCTAAACAATTTGCACATTTCATAGTACCACTTTCACAATCGTCTGTTTTATGATCAGGACTACAACACTTCAGGCATTTTTCTTCTTCTTCACATTTTTCCGCATGATGATTGAAACCTCCACATTTAAAGCATCTAAAGACTCCAACGTATTCAAAAATTCTACACCTTGACCAGTTAATATATAAGTTCTTTTCATCTAATAACTTTTTAAATGTTAAGGGATCGCATTCTACTATAGCCATATACTTCGTTCTCATTTTTTTAAACACTTTTACTTCCATTTTAAAGAAGTCATGCTGTATGTTCATGTTTTGCTTTTTCATACAGTCTAATAAATCGTCTTTTTCATAATGTTCTTCGATGTCTATAATTTTTATGCAAGGATTCTTTAATTCAGGAGCTGTTATTTGATAATTTTTTGTTAGTTTCTTTTCAGCTGCTTTTTAAATTTTTTCCTGTTATTCCTGGTGCTACTACTATGCAAACATCGCTAAAAGAGAAGACTACATTGTGAAAGGGAGCTTCACAGTCTGGAGAGACAGAAACTCCGATATCCTTCCAAACACGAACCCCAACACTTCTCATAAAAAAATCACGTCTGATATGATTACTTTTGTTCAATGAGCTACTCCCAGCTCTCGTCCACTGTGCCATTTTTCCAAACTGATCTCTCTCTCCCCTTTCTTGGCTTATAGTGTACCCCCGTCTTCTCTTTCATAGAGTCTTCTCCTTTCATCTATTAAAAGGTCGATGGGGAGTATCCCTGCCACTATTTGAGTTGCGCTCGGAAATATTGTTTTATACCCTTAATAGAGTTTTCCTTTGGGTGTTTATTAGTATTTGTCTATGGCTTCTCCCTATGCCTGCGTGCCATATAGAAGCTCCATAAGGCAGTATTGACTGCATCAAGTTGCGTGAAACCTCCCTCTTTTTGCTTCCAGATCCTTTTATATTGGGCATAATACTCGAAAGTGATGCTGTATTTGCGTCTACTTTCTTGATCGTTCGCCAAATGTCCCCTTGTAGTCGATTATTATTCCTAGGTACTTCACATCTTTCTTTGGAACAATTTGAGCGTCTTTCAATCGGAAGCTGATATGTCTTCTGTTCCTTTTCCCTTTGAGGATAACCGCCTCCGTTTTTTCTAGAACGAGCTCTACGTAATGGCGTCTCATTCATGCGTCTATGGTCTCCAAAGCATCATCTTCCTTGGATACTAGTCCTTCTGCTCTGTCTGCTACTAGCATTAGAGCAATGCCGTCAGCAAATCCAGACCAGGTCTCCTCCGGCATTTTCTCTTTCAGAACGCGTCATATAAGATGTTCGATAATGTTGGACCAAGTACCGAACCCTGCGGGACTACAGCAGTAACTTTGAGAACTTCCCCTCTTTCGATTTCCAGCGATCTTGGTGGTCCGACAGTCTTTCTATGTTTTCCATAGCTTCTTCCAACCTTCATTCTATTAATTTTTCATATAGCTTGCCTATGGCAGTAAGCATATTGGTCTATGCCACCTTTTCTTGGTTTTGGTCCCAATCTCGCTTTCTTCCAATTTTTTGGAAAATTTTTGCTCTCTCAGTAGTCAGTTTAGAATACTTAGGACCCAATTTGGTGCTATCTTGCCCACTACCCTGATAGCCTCTGTAGGAGTGCTATCATGGCCTGAGGCTTTTCCGACTTTTAGGTCTTGTAGAACCTGAATCAGTTCCTCTTGCGTGAATGGCCCTACATTTTCTACTTTTGCCATGTGTTCCCATTTGTCTTCACTCGTTGGGAAGAATTCTTCTACTATTTTCATTTTCGTATTTATGTCCAAGTCATAGGAGGCGTATGCTTTTAGCTGTTATCTTGTATCCTTGTCCGAAAATGTCGTTTTCCAGTTTTTCACACAACTGATTCCAGTGCTTGCTTTTTGAGGCATTTATTTTCTTCCGCAGTTCCTTTTTTGCTGTCTTGTATGTTCCCGTATCTATCGCAGTTCTGGATGGCTGTCGTATCTTCTCCAGCGCTTTTCCCTGAGTCTTCTACTCATTTCGTTTTTGTCCATTTATAGTCGGATTCGTATCCGTTCCTTTAAATACGCATTCAATCACTTTTCTAGTTGTTTCTCCGTCTATGTTGTCTGGAGTATGCGGATTCTTTGTCTTTGTTTCTGACTTGTGATTTCTTTTAGTATTTGCACTGCTCCCATGAAAATGGGTATTTTGTATCTATCTATCTATCTATTGTCAGCATAGACGTTTTTTCTTATTAATAGTTAAGCAATTATTTCTTTTATTTATTATTTTACTACTTACTGTTAGTGTTGAGTTTGCAACATAACTTTTTTTTAGTCAATATTTTAGTGAAACTATTTGTGTTACCATGAAAATGATATAAAAAAAAGTTTGTTAATATTGCTGTCAAATAAAAAACATAAAACTTCGAATTGCAATTTTATATGATAAATATCACGCAGCAAAAGAAAACTCACGTAACATTGGTCCTTCGAGCACCGAATTGGAAATTCCACAAATATTGAAGTCGGCATGTAACAAGAACATACCGAGTCGGCAGCCTCTATTTCGAAATAATTACACGATACATCCACAACGCGAGACAAGTAAGTCTCCATATCACATAATACTCTTTCATTGTCATAGACATTTTATAGCCTCTCTTTGTTTGCATATCATATATAATGGCTAATGCCGAAATGAGGCAGTTAGTATTCAGAGGACAATTGAAAGGTCAACTGACACGATTCGAAAATTTTGTAACTTCTTTCAATGGAGAAAAATCCATCTTAGAGCTACAAACCCGATTGGAAAAAATAAATTTGATCTGGGAAGAATTTAATTCCATTCAAAGTCAAATAGAAGTTTTGGATACTATTGAAAATCAAATCGGCGATAGGAAATCATTTGAAGATACATTTTTTAAAACAATTCCTCTCGCCAAACAATATATTCAGGACAGTTTACTCAGTGATTCTCAAGGAGATAATCGAAATAATTCTCCTAAACATGAGCGAATAAAATCAAATATTAAATTACCTACCTTAAATCTACCTGACTTTGACGGATCATATGAGAAATGGTTACAATTTTCTGAAACATTTCTAGCTCTAATACATAATAATGACAACTTGTCAAATGTTCAAAAATATTATTATTTGCAGTCTTCATTGAAAGGCGAAGCTGCAAAGGTCATCCAGTCTCTGCACATTTCAGATGCAAACTATAAAATTGCCTGGGATCTGGTTTGTAAAAGGTTCGAAAACAAGAAGCTAATCATACACACTCACGTAAAATCTCTCTTCGAATTGCCCTCTATAACGCGCGAATCTCATATAATATTACGTACTCTTCTTGATAATTTTCTAAAGCATATAAGAGCACTCGAAAGTTTAGGTCAGCCCACCAAACATTGGGATACTTTATTAATTTATCTTGTAGTATCAAAACTTGATCCTATCACGAAAAGGGAATGGGAAACCTTTAGTATAAAGATAGACTCTTCTAAATTAAACGATTTCACTGATTTTCTCGTACAACGTTGTCGAATCCTAGAAACGTTAGATTCTAATACCAGCGTAAATCACTTCAAATACAACAAACCGACGTATACAAAATTCGAGGAACGTGCATTGACTCACCTGTCAACTTATGACATGCAATGTACAATGTGTAAAGGTTCTCATAATATTTACAATTGTAAAGATTTCTTAAAATTAACTCCTAAAATGAGATTTTCTGAAATCAAAAAATTGAAATTATGCACAAATTGCCTTCGTGAGGGACATCATTCCACCGATTGCAGATCTAGTTCATGCAAAGTGTGTGACAAGAGGCATAATACACGTTTACATTTTGAAAATACTGAAGAGCTAAATACACAACACGAAATAAAGATTCAAGTTCTGATTCTGATTCATCAGTTACCACACATTGTATTCAACAAAATAAACAACCTTTGATAGTATTATCAACAGCAATCATCTATGTATATGACAATCTCGGAAATCTCGTAAAATGCAGAGCACTTTTGGATTCAGGTAGCCAGTCAAATTTCATTACAAGCGATTTATTTACGCGTTTGGGACTACGAAGTAACAAAATTAGCTTACCTGTTTTGGGAATCAATCAATCAGTAACAAATATATCAGAAAAGGTACAAATTACACTTAAATCCAGACACAACGCATTTATTAGAGAATTTTCGTGTCTGGTATTAAAAAGCATAACTGGAACTATTCCTACGATCTCACAACTGAATTTTCCTCGAAATATAACATTAGCTGATCCAGATTTTCATACCTCTAGTGAAATCGATATTCTTCTTGGCGCGGGGGTATTTTGGGAATTGTTATGCATAGGACAAATTAAATTAAAATCAAGTCAACTAGTCTTACATAAAACCCACCTCGGGTGGATCGTTTCAGGAACTGTTTTACCCCATTTACCAAATAACTGCGATAATATAACATGTAATTTATCAGTAACAGAAAATATTCAAGCTCAATTAGAGAATTTTTGGAAAATTGAGGAATGCGTACCCGAAACTAAATATTCCGAAGAAGAAATATCGTGTGAAAGAAATTTCATGGAAAACGTAAAACGGGATAATTCCGGACGTTTTATAGTGCATCTGCCTATACGAAAAAATATATCCGACCTTGGCAACTCGCGAGAAAATGCAATAGGAAGATTTTATTCTCTCGAACGTAAATTACAACGAGATCAAGAATTGAAAAGACGTTATATAGAATTCATGGCAGAATATGAATCACTAGGTCACATGACTAAAATAAAAAAGGATGATGAAAATTGCGAAAATAATATGACATATTATCTGCCACATCACGGTGTTTTAAAGGAGTCAAGCCTTACCACGAAATTAAGAGTCGTATTCGACGCATCTGCCAAAACCTCATCAGGTATTTCGCTTAATGACATTTTATTAGAAGTCATTCAAGACGATTTGTTTTCAATCGTACTTCGGTTCAGAAAACACAATTTTGTAATAATTGCCGACATTGAAAAAATGTACCGTCAGATCCAAGTGGCAGAGTGTCATCGAGATTTGCAAAGAATTATTTGGCGAACCGATCCTGATGAGGAGTTAAGTCATTTCAAATTAAATACCGTTACATACGGCACATCATCAGCCTCGTTTTTAGCTATACGAAGTTGGCATCAAGCGGCACAAGAAAATAAAGACAAATTTCCCGAAGCAAGTCAAATTATTATTAAAGATTTCTATGTAGATGATTTAATAACAGGATCAGATACTGTTGAAAATACAATAAAGATTAGACGCGAAATAAATACTATTTTAAGTGATGCAGGTTTTCAATTAAGAAAATGGATGTCCAACGAAAAGGCCATCTTAAACGAATCTCGCGACGAGAGCGATAATTTACCTCATTATCATATAACAGATGACACGTGCATAAAAACATTAGGACTCTTATGGAACGCCGAATCGGACGTGTTTCAATTCACTATTAACGAAGAAACGCGAAATACTCAAGTAACAAAGAGATTAATTTTATCGGATATATCGAAAATATTCGACCCGTTAGGTTTAATAGGACCCACTATAGTTAGACAAAAATTAATAGTGCAACATCTTTGGCAATTAAAACTCGATTGGGATGAGTCTGTACCTGTACACATTCATACAGAATGGACAAGTCTACGCAAACAAATTCCCTTATTAACAAATACACGAATATCACGATATATAATTTTGCCTAACGCAACTGAAATACAACTGCACGGTTTCTGTGATGCTAATGAGGCAGCTTATGGCTGTTGCCTGTATTTGCTTACAGAAAATTCTTATGGACAACGATCTATTAGCTTGTTATGCGCAAAATCAAGAGTCGCTCCTTTAAAGATACTCACTTTGCCCCGGTTAGAATTATTATGCGCAGCGTTACTCTTGGCAAGATTGGCAAACAAGGCAATTCGAGCCTTGAATATTAACATATCACAAAAATATTATTGGAGTGATTCTACCATAGCTTTGTCTTGGATAGCTGCACCCCCCAATATATGGAAAACCTTTGTGGCTCACCGAGTAGCTGAGATACAAAACTTAACGTCAGATGATCATTGGCGTCACGTCAATTCAGCCGATAATCCAGCTGACATAATTTCTCGAGGCGCAGATCCTGAACATTTATTGAATTCGTCCTTGTGGTGGTCGGGTCCATCTTGGCTCAAAGGCAACTCACATTCATGGCCAATAACAAGTAACGTAACATCAGAAATACCAAATGAACGTAAAATGACTATTTCTCTAGTAGCCGCGATACCACCTGTAACTGATATTTTTTCAAAATTCTCCAGCTTAACAAAACTTCAACGCATCATGGCTTATTGTTTGAGGTTTGCAAAAAATTGTACTATAAATAAAACATCAAGGCTTATAGGCCACCTTTCTATGATTGAACTAAACGTGGCTCTATTAAGATTAGTTAAAATCGCTTAAACACAACAGTTTAGTCACGAAATATCAACACTGTCTAAGTCTAATTCCGTTCCTAAAAATAGTACACTTAGTTCACTAAATCCATTTTTTGATCAAAATGGTTTAATACGCGTGGGAGGTAGATTGACTAATCACCAGTGATCACCAGTGATCAGAAGCATCCCCTAATACTTCCCCCCATGCTTACGAAACTTATCATTCGCTTTGAACATTATCGTCATTTACATTTAGGTACTCAAGGTATGTTAGCTGCGGTGAGGAACCGATTTTGGCCATTAAAGGGCCGAAGCGTAGTCAAGGGTATTCTGCGTGAATTTGTTTTAAGTGTAAACCAAGCAATATAATTTGTCAAATGGGGAACTTACCTCAACAACGACTTTTACCAAAAGAACATTTCTTACTTGTGGTTTAGATTTTGACGGACCTTTCTATATTAAAGACGGTAAACTTCTCAACGAAGGCTGTTCATTTTGAGTTGGTGGGAGATTTAACAACCTCTTCATTTTTGAATGCTTTAAAACGGTTTGTATCTCGAAGAGGGTTATGTAAGACAATCTACTCCGACAATGGAACTAATTTCGTAGGAGCACATAACCAATTAACACAAGATCTTAAATTAATAAATAATATTCATAGAGAACCTCAAATTTCTCAATTTTTACAAGATAATCTCATTGAATGGAATTTTATACCCGCACGCTCTCCGCATTTCGGAGGCCTGTGGGAAGCGGCAGTCAAATCCGCAAAATTTCATTTACGTAGAATAGTCGGAAATGCTAACTTAACCTTTGAAGGTTTATATACGGTATGCACTCAAATTGAAACCATACTCAATTCACGACCTCTGACACCAATATCACATGATCCCAATGACTTAGTGGCGCTTACACCCGGCCAATTCCTGATTGGAGACTCTCTCCTTGCTATTCCCCAAGAAGATGTCAGCGAAATACCTGCAAATCGGTTAAGTCATTATCAACATCTGCAACAAATTTTTGGTCTCGATGGAAGAGGGAATATTTATCCACATTACAGGAGAGAAACAAGTGGAAGCATAAGACAAAACAAAATTTAGAAGTTGGAATCTTGGTACTTCTCAAGGAGGAGAATACGCCTCCAATGAAATGGCCTATGGCGAGGATTGTGGAACTTCACCCAGGGCAAAATGGCATCGTTAGAGTCGTCAGCGTAAGGACCTCATGGAATTTATAAACGTGCTGCAGTGAAACTATGCATACTACCCATGGAGAATGGCTCCTAATTTGTTTATTTGTTTACATTTATAGTATATATTTATGTATGTTGTTTTTGAAAGCTGCTCCTTTCAAGGCCGGCGATATGTTACCATGAAAATGATATAAAAAAAGTTTGTTAATATTGCTGTCAAATAAAAAACATAAAACTTCGAATTGCAATTTTATATGATAAATATCACGCAGCAAGAGAAAACTCACGTAACAATTTGTATTGTAATTGTATAAGACTTTGTAAGTTAGTCTATACTACGTGTTCACCTATTAACTTGTCTTATATGTACATAGCAACAGACGACCAACAAAAAATCTTAGGATTAAGTATAGTAGCTGAGGGTTAAGTAGAGTAGCCTCGGCTAGACTTCGTTCTAGGTATTGTATTAACATGTAATACTGAAATAAAGGTAGTTTATTATTATTATTATTATTACTATTATTATTATTATTATTATTATTATTTAGGCACATGTTCACATACATTTCTCTTTTCATGAAATAAGTTCGACGATTCCTTCGCTAAGAAAGCGACATCTAAAATATTAGGTTTTAAAACAACTACATACCTAAAACATCTTTAATGTCGATTACATCACTACCACGATCTTCAATGTACTTCTCAAGGACTAATCCACAATCCACGAAAGTCTGGAACATCGCCTTCATTTTTCCGGATGTAAATGTCGGGGTCAATTTAATTCTTAAATTCCTCCATTTCTTGCCGGTTATTGCGAAGAGGTTGTCAGCTAAATAGCAAAAGGTAATATTTGAATGCTTTCTTTAAAAAAAGAAACAGATCTCGTTTCCGAAACGTCGGAGAAGTTGAAGCACCAAAAAATTTTATAAAAATATAAAATTTATGATTTTTAAATATTAATACAGCGAAAAAAAAAATTTTTTTTAATTGAAGAATTTGGATATGTCAAAAGGCAGTTATTTGGCACCAGTAACTGTGACCTCATACTGGAGTGTGCTCACATGTGAAGCAGGGGGAGGGGACTGGCAGAAACAATAGATAGAGAAGCTATATTAGCAGCTCCCCTGTCTCTGCTGCCTGAACATATAGTTTTACAAGTGCAAGGTAAAAAGAAAACCTGCTGATAGAGCTTCTCTCTCTATAGTTTCTGCGGAAGAAAACAATAGTTTTCTATTGTTCAGGCTCACTCAGTAAAAATTTTCAAATATTTTTTTTGCGTTAAGTAATTTTGAACATGTGAAACTTAAATCCCAGCCCAAAAACGATGTAATGAATTTCCAAATTTTTTTCTTCAACATGCTTCATAAAGTATGTAGATAAGAATCTATATTGTCATTTTTCTTGCTTTTTGATTGGGGGGTGGTCCCCACCCTTTCTTGGGGGTTGTCGCAGAAAAAAAAAAACAAAAGATACATGTAATCTGATAGAGAATCAAATTATAAGAAAGAAAGGTCTTATACACTTTTTTGCTAAAATGCATATTTTTCGAGATATTGCGAACTGAAAATTGCAATTTTCACTCCCTAAAATCAGTATTCTTAGACGTTTTTTTTTAATTACTCTAAAAATATGGACTTTAATAAAAAAATGCAAGGGTACAAAATTAAAGCTTTTACGAAAACAAATCGAATGATTTTTTCTTTTTTTTTCTGATGTTTAGTATTGGAAATATCTTATTTTCAAAATGGCGCCGAAACGTTCAGAAAAAATATACGACGTTAAAATTTAAAATTACTGAAAATCTACACTATGAGAAAAATTGTAAAATTGTAAAAATTAAAGGTATTGAAATTTTCTTTCGACTGAGACGTATTACGACCTTTTATAATGAAAACTATAAAAGTTACAAACCAGAAAGTAGCGCACTTAAAAATTTATGCGCCATTTTTTTAGTCTTATTGCTCTAATTTCTTATTAATTCAAATTTTTTAAAAATCCTTCTAGATATTGTTAATGCATATTATTACTAACATGCTCAATTTTTTTAGAATTTAGAATTTAGAAAATTTTCATAATTTTTTGAAAAAATAGGGTTTTTGGAAATTGCTCAGAAAATATTTTTTTATAAAAAAGTGGTAAAAGTACAAAAATTAAGCTTATATAAAAAAGAAGTTTGTTTTTTTTAAATTTTTCTACGACAAACTGTTCCAGAGATATAAAGGTTTAAAGATGGCGCTTGAGCGTATAGGCAAGAAAATTATGTATTTAAATTTAAAATATCTCAAAAACTAAAAGATTGATAAAAACTATCACGACGCAAAAATGAGAATTCTGTAACTCAATACATTTCAAATAGTTCGAGTATTTCACCAGGCCGTCTGGTTATGCTATTCACCAATAGATGGCGAAGACTACAACAAATTCTAATTATTTAATTTTTGCTTAATTTCATTTTACAATATGACAAGTATAATTATTTTGGGGAACGATATTTATGCGTAATGATTGTTAATAATTATTATATATATAGTGAAATATGATCAAAAGTCCATAATATAGATTTGGTTTTTAAAATCTAGAGGTTGGCAACGGTGAAGTTTCAAGGTGAACTGTCAAGAAAAGGGAAATGATGGTCGTTCTTCCGTAATTATTTTTTGTGAAAGGCAAATTCTATAAATGCCAGGCAAGTAGTAATACTCGCCCTTTTTCAATCAAGAAGTGAGATTAAAACCTTGCTAAGTGTTAATTAGTCAAACGGCACACGTGGCTAATCGTTATAGATTAACGGATCTAGACTAATTTTCAACACATTCTTCAATTAAATTTTGGTGTATTTAATTGGGTTTCGATATTTAAATCGGATTTCGTTTGGCAAGTTACGTCCAGAATTTTCTGGGTAAGTTTTAAATTTCCTTGATCTACGAGCAAAACACGTGCTCGAAATTAGGTTAGAATTTGGGAATAATTTTTGGTAATCTATTGTAGACGTTTTTTGGGATACGGAGAAGAATAACCATCAGCCGTTATCATATACCTCTTTTGGTCATTTTGTGTAATTTTGGGACTTGAATCATATGAAGGACTATTGGTTAGGAGTTTAAAATTATGAAATAATACCTTGCGACACAACATAACTGTAACGGAGAGTTACCTACGACCAGGACCTGTAATTTTGGTAATTTTGGTAATTTTGGTGTTCTGTAAATTTGGAGAGCTGGAGATTATTTGGAAGTTTTATCATTGCATTCAACGGCGGAGATTTCAGGCAATGGTCTTAACCTACCAGTAATCGGAGCCCCCTTGTGATCAACGCTGCTGGATTTCGGGTGTTTTAAGAGTTAAGTTGTACTATATTTTGTATGTAATCATAAACATTTTTGTTCTCTGATATAATTAAAAGTTAAACTATTTTCCTCCTAGCTTCAGAGTAACGATTGTTAGATACTATTGTAAGGCTGTTATATCAATATTTTACTAAATTGTATGATAAATTTTCTTGTATGTTGCTTAAATTGTACAAGGAATAAACTGAAATTCTTTTATTTGTTCTTTTATTGCTCTCTCTATCTCTCACTAAAAGGATTTGTAATACCTGGGCCATTTTATTATATGGGGTTTTGAGATCGTAATAGAACATGATATAAGAATGAAATGAAGGTTATAAAAAAACGAAGAAGGGTTTTTATTTTTTTTCCTACGACAAACTGTTCTAAAGATATGACAGTTTCAAATAATGTTGAAACTATTCAGTCTGTGCGCATATATTAAATGTCTATAATAGTAGGTAGAGAAACGTGCAATAGCCGTCTATTTTTTAACCTCCGACCCCAAAAGAGAGGTGGTATAAGTTTGACGCGTATGTTTGTATGTTGGTATGTCTGCCTGTCTGTCTGTGGCTTCATATCTCTTCAACGGGTGATCCGATTTTGATGCAGTTTTTTTTTTATTTGAAAGAGTATTTTGTCGAGAAGGTTACAGGCCATATTAGATTTTGATGTTTGGTCGCCATCTTGAATTCGCCACGTTGAACTTCTCTAGAAATTGTCCGATTGAAGTAAAATTGAAAATGTGCAGACAATTATGGTAGCCGAACATGATTTAGGCCTAATTTTGATTCGATCATATGAAACTGGTACGATTAGATACATTAATCAGGGGTTTTTAAGAATTTTCAATTTTACTTGTTCGAAGAGTACGCAGAAAAAGCGGGTTGCATTGCATTTTAGCTTGTTTATAGTGCAGATTAAAAACATTATTTAATTAGTTCACTTAATTGTATTAATTTGATTTATTTATAACAATCTGTATTTTTAATAAAATTAGACATATTACTATACTCTTTTGTAACCATTTTTAATCCACGTTTTTTTAAAATAAATTTAGACCTCGTAATCATATTCAGCGACCTAAAAACATGAGTATATGGATTTTCGTCAGTTCATTTGTAACATTAGAAGAATTATTAATTTTTCAGTGGTGGTTTCAACCCTTAATATTTTCGTCTTTCCTCCATAATCATATTCAGCGACCTCAAACACATAAGTATATGGATTTTTGTGATTTTATTCGTAAAATTAGAAGACGTTAATTTTTCAGAATTTAGGAGTGATTTACAATCCTTAATATTTCCGTCTTGTAAGTTTTGACCCCACAGTCATATTCGGCGACTTCAAAAGCATAAGCATATGGATTTTTGGTAATTTTTCAGTTTCTAGGGGTGGTTTCCACCCTTAAAAATAAAAAGCAGGTAATGCGACAATATAGATTTTGATGTACGTATTTTATAAAGCATATTGCAAAAAAATTAGGGAAATTCTTTTCGTCGTTTTCGGGCCGGAAATTTTACCATTTTTACTGCTTCGCTTACTGTACTATATTGTTCAAATAGGCTTAGAATGCCATGCCAAACGTTGAGATTTTAAGTTTGAGCAAAAAAAAATTATGTCGGTCGATCCGTCTGTCTGTAACTTTTCTTTGTGCGCATGATTACTTTGTATGTATTTTAACGAGATCTGGAACTAGATTATATTTTTATCTTGTTCCGTTGAAGGATTGGGGGGAGGGGGGGTAAATTGGGGTTAAATGGAGGTAAAACAAACAAGTGAGAGTCCATAAAATTGGTGTTTAGTATATATAAGATAAGCTAAGTTCTCAAAAAATTTTTCGGTATTAGCCAGCCCCATAACCACCCCCACTGTCCACTATTAAAAGATGAAAAAAAAAAAAAAAATAAATAAAATTGTGTGTGAGCAAGAACCAACCTCAATTTTTTTTTACTTCATCTACCCCCACTACCACCCCAATTCGATGTAAACAGTCGAACGTCTACGGTGTACCTGATATTAGAATGTTTTGAGTTGAATGCGTAGTATCTAGATGGCTTTTCAGGGCCCTGTTTTTTTTTATATATAAAAAATTCACATTCCTGTAAACAGGAGAACCAAATTTTATTGGCGCATATAGTCGGGAATCAATCTTCTCAAAAGACGCTCCAAAAATGCCAGGGTGTGAACTCAAAGATATACTTTTGAAAAAAAGAATGACTTTGCGCATCTAAATCCAGAGGGCGCCATTCTGTCCGCGATTGCAAAAAAGCATAAAAAAATTTTTTCCGAAAATTTTTGTGTCACTGAAAATTGATTAATTTTATGTTCCCATCTCATTTACAGGGTTATTTTTTAATATTTCTTAATGATTTTCAAACTAATGGAAAGCTTATTCCTTCTAGATTTTGGTACTGCCAAATAATTTTCGAAATTATTGTTAACAAATGCTACAGAAATTGTTTAAACAAAGCATGCCCGAAGAGTGCACGGTAAATTTCAGTATCGAGACATTTTAAAAACTATTATAGATAGATGCATACTTCTATGATATGAAATTTGCGGAATAGAATGGAGCAGTTTTTGGTGAAAGAATTATCTGCATTGTTTTATTGTTGTAAAAGATATGACTATTTTTGTACAGCGCTCCGTTATTTCCGCTATCGTTTTGGCTGACACGTTCGCGCGCTGTGGCCGATCGGTAACTTGCTGACAATATACTGTGATTGCAAAAAAATTACGATGCGTATTACTTAAACGTAAATATTATCATTTGTCATTATGAAAAAAAACGAAGGTATTTAAAGATTAGTTTACTTGAGAACCAAAATTATTTTATTTTAACTTAAAATATTGATTAGAGACAGAAAACCATATAACTAATTAAATGAACTTAAATTTACTTTTTGTGCTTGAAAAATAGAAATACAAAAATAATAATATATATACATACATTATACTTAAACTAAATTAACAGCTAATACATTTACCCTCTCAGTAGCAATCTATTATGCATTCCAACCCAGCTTTGCTACGACTGCAGTTTCCGATACATTTTTTAAATTTACATTTACAAAATACATTTTGAGAAGTTATATTGGGACGAACATTTATAGTTATTAATTTAGGAATAAGTACGTTATTTTTCAAATCCCAACCAAAATGAATTGGATCGGGAATTTCTGGGTTTATCTCAGTTGCACTCTTCCACAGAATAATTTGATACGCAGCTCTCAACATATGTTGATAAAAAGAATCTTCGGTAGGCGATAAATTCCTTATATCAGACTTATCGTCGACCATATAACATTTACTTCCACATCCAGTGGAAGTATAGTAACGACAAGAAAAAATTTGAAAAGTTTTATTGTTCAAATAGGCTTAGAATGTCATAAAACGTCGAGATTTCAAGTTTGAGTGAAAAAAAAATTCTGTTTGTCGATCTGTCTGTCGCACGATTACTCTGGAACCGTTTTAAGTTATTGACTTGAAATTTGGTACGTACGCGTATGTATTTTAAGGTGATCTAGAACTAGATTATATTTTCATCTTATTCCGTTGAAGGGATGGGGAGTAAACCGGAGTAAATAGATAAATCAAGCAGGAAAGAGATCATAAAATTGGTATTTAGTATTTACAAGAGAAGTTATAAGGTCTCAAAAGTTTTTTTGCCATTAGCCACCCCCATTACCACCCCCACCCCATTATTAAAGGGAATTAAACAATTGTGATTTAGTGTGTGTACAAGAATAAAAAACCTCAGAATATTTTTTTACTTCATCCACCCCTCTATCACCACCTCCACCCCACTACCGATGAGGGATATCGTTTTATGGGTTTTTGGGGGTAGACGATTTCAAAAATTATATTATTAAAGTTCCATAAACAATTATTTACACAAAAAAAAAATTATTCGTTCTGAGAGACATGGATGGAAAATCTGGATGTGGAAGTAGTGAATTCCTTCCAGCGGTTTTTAAAAAAATACCGGGCCAGATTTTGAAAAGTAATGAAATCATTGAAGTATTCTTTGTAGTTCTTTATCTTCTGTATGTCTTAAACATTTTTTACAGCGTTAGTTTTTCCTTTTTTAAATAGAAAACTGACTGCATCACAGTCAGTCAAAGCATAAATGCACAAAAATAAATTACCCAAATTCATTTGAGCACTTATTGTCTTCTCTATAGTTAATTCTCGCACAGCATGATGAATCGGTATAAATAAATACATCAAATCTACGACACCATTATTCTAGACACAAAATACAGGGATAAGACAAAAATATCTGTTGTAGCTTCTATTATTATTTTACCATACTCCAGATTTGATAATATAGGATGATCGCAAATATTCTAGTGTCGGCTTCATTATGATTATGATGAGAAAAATGCAATTGCGCTATTATTTTTGTAATTTCATCGGATACTCTGCAATAATAATGGAAATATACAGGCTATTAAACTAATACAAAAATTATTTTAAATATATTTTACATGAATTTATAAACAACACAGTTACTGTATACGCTACTCATAAGATTTTTTTGTTATTACACTACACCTCAGCAGATAGTCAACAAGCCTAAAGAGAGCGAGGCAATGCCAGACATACATGTACACTGTATATCTATCAAAAGACGAGCCGGATCACAACGCGTGCTGTACAAAAATAATCGTATCTTTTACAACAATAACGCAATGTAGATAATTCTTTCTCTAAAAACTGCTCCATTATGTTTTGCAGATTTCATGTCATAGAAGTATGCATCTATCGATAATAGTTTTAAAAATGTCTCGATGCTGAAATTTACCGTGCACTCTTTGGGCTCTCTTTGTTTAAACAATTTCTGTAGCATTTGTTAACAACAATTATGAGAAGTATTTAGCAGCACCGGAATCTAGAAAGAATAAGCTTTCCGTTGGTTTGAAAATCATTAAGAAATGTTAAAAATTAAGCCTGTAAATGCGGTGGGAATATAAAATTAATCAATAATTAGTGACACAAAAATTTTCGGAAAAAATTTTTTTACGCATTTTTGCAATCGCGGACAGAATGGCGCCCTCTGGATTCAGATCCGCAAGGTCATTTCGGATAATGTATGTATTTTTTAAAAACTATATCTTCGAGTTCACACCCTATGATCGATTTAGTGGCTCCTGATTCCTGACTAATACTAAATTTTGAATGATTTTTTTTCTTTTCCATACTTATTTTGTTCTCTCTAAAAATAAAATTATTTTATAGTTGGCTGCTGCGACAACAACCAATTGAATTGAAATTGCCATAGTTGGTCAATTTTCGAGTTTTTAATAAACGTTTCTAACCATACCAAATATGACTAGTAATCAACCAACGTCTAGCAAACGTTGATTGATGACTAAAATTAGCGAAGTTGTCACAACTTTGGCCAGTCGATTTAGAGCTACCTGTGTTTAAGTCATCATCTGACTGAATCTTGGGTCAATATTGACGTTACAATTAGTTACTTGGAGAGACTTACTCAAGAAGCATTTTCGGAAACTTGTTAACCTAAAATCATATTATTTTTAAGTGGAGGATAAAAAAAAATTAGATGGTATTCTCGGACACCTTGTATTTTACTTGACAAAAACACTCTGTGCCGTAAGGGCTTTGCCTCTGACAAAGAAATCGCAGTCGTGAAGGTTACTTTGCCGTAATATATCGGGTAATCTTATTATTTTGTAAGGTAAAAATAAAAAAAGAAAAACAATGACCATAGGTACATACTTAGTGGATCATCCTTCTCGTTTACGTAAACACCACGGTCAACAAAGTTGCCAAAATCTTTCGTCATGATATGCTTCGTCAAATCCAAATCCGCTAGCATCAGTATAGGGGTAGAAAACATGTATACTCCAAAATATTTGTAACCTGCAAAAATATTAGAATTTTTGTATGTATATCTTACGATCTGTATGTTGTTAGTCTGTCAATAATGAAAACAGAGTGGTTTATGTCCCTAAGAATTAGTTCGGATTCCACTATAAACTGTAGGGCCTCGTCTCCTTTATTCAGAAAAATTTAGATCTCCTAGACTTAAGAGAGTCATTGAGGTGACATAGAAGGTGGTTAAAACTTATTTTAAAACACAGTTTTTAAACACATTACATAATAATACAAACCTTTTGATTTTCCTTCATTATATAATCGACGAGCCCAGTCACCAAATGATTCGGATCTCGTCAACAAACTGAGAAAGTTACCAAATGGTACGATTGGTTCCAAGTAGGGTATATTTCGCCTTTTCCAGTATTGGTAAGACCATTTGAAATAAACGTAACCGATCGCTAACAATGCTGTTACTATACCTATCAGGTTCCAAAGCAGTCCTGCGAAGGCAGACATGATTTCTCTGAAAAAAAAAAAAAAACATTTAACAGCCTCTGATGTAGTTTCTCAAACACCAGAACATTGGAATACTATTATTCGACGCACGTTTTCGCCAACCATGTTGGCATTATCTGCGGACGATTGAAACTAAAGTATAACTAAGAAAGTTAATGTATTTGAATTTGTTCATATCTTTTTTCTAGTTATAGAGTCTTAATTGCTTCCAAAAGATAAAATTGTATTAGAAATGTAAAACCCTTTATTAACATGAAAAAAGTAAAATAAGAATGTTTCAATTAGAAAATATTATTTAGGTATTAAGCAAATCACATCTTACACACTTTTTTATTTAATATGAAATTCCCTACTTTCCTACTTCTAGCTAATACTGACGAAGTATTGAATTACATGCAAAAACTGTATTGAAAATACTTAAATTATTTATTCAAATTCAGTCAGTCACAACAACTATTGAACCTTACATTACATTTCAACTCTAGAAAAGTTGTACAAGTCTTTTTTCCGAATTCGTTAGTTCCAGAGGTGTAGCTAGGCTACAAGGGGCCCGGGGGGCAACATCCATCTTGGGGCCCCTAAGGCCAATAGTGATACGTAAAAAAAAGAGGTTATAAAAAATCTTCAAAAAATATTTCTTAAAAGTAACAAATGAAGTTTTACTAATATCTGTCTACCTATAAGTGGAAAGTAACAAGGAACTGTATCTTATTAATTTGAAATCGGTTCAAAAATATCTAATTTCAAAAATACGTTTTGCAACGATTTCAAATTGATATTAGGTTATAATGTACAGTTCCTTGTTACTACATTTTGAAAAAAATGTAGTATAGGTTTTGCATTTTTCCGGTGGACTATCGAAATCCGAAAAAAACGTCGGATCGAAATGAAAGTCATATCTATCGACTCGAGAGCGAATTTAGAAAATTCCGTCCGTCGGCCAGTCGGTCTGTCGGTCTGTCGGTCTGTCGGTCTGTCTGTCTGTCACGCTCAGCCCCCCTAATCCGTTTTCGGATTTCGATGAAACTTGGGTAGTTAATAGGAGGCATTTAGAAAACCTTAACGCTGGAAGCTCGGCTCCGTTCGGAAACCGGAAGTACCCGATAGAGACGTTTCAAGTTTTTCGGGAAAAATTGAATAACTCGGTAACGAGCAGTCGGATCGAGATATTTCAAGAAAGAGATGGTGCCGCTAGCAACGATCTACAGATAAGTATACGGGAGACAATGTCGAAAAATAAATGAAAATTGATTTTTTTTGCAAAAAACTGGTTTTCTCGAAATCGGGCTATGAAGCACGATAACTGTCCAGGATATCGATCGATTGCGACGAGACTTGGTGGGATCGAAGGTACACGGCCACAAATGAAGCCTATTGCTGGCGGCCCGAATCTGTTGACCGCAAGTATTTTTTCCAAGGCCGAGTATGATTTTCCAAAGATATTGATAACTCCCGAACCGAAGGTCCGATTTTGATTTTCAAAAATGGCGATTGTAGGGTTCGATTAAGTCTATTAGGTGACGTTTGTGAGAAATTTGAAAAAACAAAAGCGAATCTACAAATCCTGGAAAACTTAATTTTTTTGATAGATTCTACAAATACCCGACAGTTTCCTAATGAAAATCGAAAATTAAGTATTCCGTCGATCAATCTCTATAACCGGTATAAGGCACGGATCTTTTCGGACAAAAAACCTGAAATGGAGTTTTTCGAAAAATTAAAAATAAACGAGTTATTTACAAAGATGCATGACCACAATATAACCGATGCCCTTTCTGTATTTCAAAATGTAGTTAGCCTTTACTTTAATCAATGCAAAAAGAAAAAAAAAGGTACTGAGTCAGCCCAACAGGGATAAAAAGCATATCAAAATGTAGTTTTTAGCTTGTTACTACATTTTGAAAAAAAATGTAGTATAGGTTTTGCATTTTTCCGGTGGACCATCGAAATCCGAAAAAAACGTCGGATCGAAATGAAAGTCGTATCTATCGACTCGAGAGCGAATTTAGAAAATTCCGTCCGTCGGTCAGTCGGTCTGTCGGTCTGTCTGTCTGTCACGCTCAGCCCCCCTAATCCGTTTTCGGATTTCGATGAAACTTGGGTGGTTAGTAGGAGGCCTTTAGAAAACCTTAACGCTGGAAGCTCGGCTCCGTTCGGAAACCGGAAGTACCCGATAGAGACGTTTCAAGTTTTTCGGGAAAAATTGAATAACTCGGTAACGAGCAGTCGGATCGAGATATTTCAAAAAAGAGATGATGCCTCTAGCAACGATCTACAGATAAGTATACGGGAGACAATGTCGAAAAACAAATGAAAATTGAATTTTTTTGCAAAAAACTGGTTTTCTCGAAATCGGGCTATGAAGCACGATAACTATCCAGGATATCGATCGATTGCGATGAGACTTGGTGGGATCGAAGGTACACGGCCACAAATGAAGCCTATTGCTGGCGGCCCGAATCCGTTGACCGCGAGTATTTTTTCCAAGGCCGAGTATGATTTTCCAAAGATATTGATAACTCCCGAACCGAAGGTCCGATTTTGATTTTCAGAAATGGCGATTGTAGGGTTCGATTAAGTCTATTAGGTGACGTTTGTGGGAATTTGAAAAACAAAAGCGAATCTACAAATTCTGGAAAACTTAATTTTTTTGATAGATTCTGCAAATACCCGACAGTTTCCTAATGAAAATCGAAAATTAAATATTCCGTCGATCAATCTCTATAACCGGTATAAGGCACGGACCTTTTCGGACAAAAAATCTGAAATAGAGTTTTTCGAAAAATTAAAAATAAACAAGTTATTTACAAAGATGCATGACCACAATATAACTCATTGCCCTTTCTGTACTTCAAAATGTAGTTAGCCTTTACTTTAGTCAATGCAAAAAGAAAAAAAAAGGTACTGAATCAGCCCAACAGAGATAAAAAGCATATCAAAATGTAGTTTTTAGCTTGTTACTACATTTTGAGAAAAATGTAGTATAGGTTTTGCATTTTTCCGGTGACGGTGACGTTTGTGAGAAATTTGACAAAACAAAAGCGAATCTATAAATCCTGGAAAACTTAATTTTTTTGATAGATTCTACAAATACCTACCAGTTTCCTAATAAAAATCGAAAATTAAGTATTCCGTCGATCAATCTCTATAACCGATATAAAGCACGGACCTTTTTGGACAAAAAATCTGAAGTAGTTTTTCGAAAAAGTAAAAATAAACGAGTTATTTACAAAGATGCATGACCACAATATAACCGATGCCCGTTCTGTATTTCAAAATGTAGTTAGCCTTTACTTTAGTCAATGCAAAAAGAAAAAAAGTACTGAATCAGCCCAACAGGGATAAAAAGCACATCAAAATGTAGTTTTAGCTTGTTACTTTCCTCTAACAGGTAGATAGAATATATTAGTAAAACTGAGCGAAATTTTATTTCTTACTTTTTAGAGATATTTTTTTAATTTTTTCAACCATCTTAGTGGCTCCTATTATTTATTCAACTACTACATAGTGAAGTAAACTATTGTCAAATTCTGTTTATGTTAGGCACCATGTGAATGTTACCGGGAAAATAATACCCTGTTGTTCGTGAATTAATTGAAATTACCGGCGACTCCGCCAAATATTCGAATATGGAAAATACACTAAACTATCCGTATATAGAAATACCCTGATACAACTGATTCAAGTGACACGACAAAAAAACAAAAAAACTGTTTCAGACCGATCCGCATCGACCAAATGCGAACACAACGCAATATTATTATTTCGTGGGATCGAGGGGCTAGCTAAAAGGCTGGGACCCTGGGTAACTGCACGGGTTGCCCGAGCATAGTTAGTTGCCCTCTGGTTAGTTTTCATCAGTAGAGAAACATTCTTTCACTATTTAAAAGCCTATTCTTGATTTCTTTATACTATTAATTATTTTTTATTTATTTGCTTTCATCATGATTAGAGAATAATAAGTGTTTTAAAGTGTTTACCTAACTAATATATTAGCGTGGCCAGATTGAGGTATCAATATATAGATAAAATTAAATTACAAATTAAAAAATAAACCCGACACAAAAATATCGACTAAATAACTAATATAAAAAAAAATAAATTAACACAACTTTAAAAATTATGAAATAATTTTGATTCCATATACGAACTCTTATGATTTATTTAAATCCAGCTTACATTTTCTTTTATGTCCTCGAGATTTGCTTTCTTATACGCATAAATATATCGGGAGCTGCTGTTTTGAATATAACTATTTAGTAGTTCGTCTTTACAGCAGCCCCGACATATTCATGCGTATAAGAAAGCAAATCTCGAGGACATAAAGAAAATGTAAGCCGCAAGGTGTTCCAAGCAGAAGTCACAGCCATAGAAATCTGTGCACAAGAAATGATCCGGAGGTCATATACTGACAAAAGAATCCGCATCATCACTGACAGACAAACAGCTATCAAAGCTCTGAATGCAGTAGAGATACGTTCCAAAACGGTAAAAGACTGCATTGAATCCCTGGCGAAACTGGCGGAACACAACAGTATACAACTGGAGTGGACTCGTGGACACCAGGGCAATGAAGGCAACGAAAAAGCAGATAAGCTGGCCAAAGAAGGCGCAAAAACAGCCTTGATGGGACTGAAGCCATCCTGCGGGATATCATACAATACCGCAAGATGAATGGTAAAGGAACTATTGAGTCAGAAACATATCTTGTATTGGACCGGCGCGCTGGGGATGAGACAGTCACGTATGTTCATTACCGGCGGGCCATCCAAGACAAAGACTAACGAATTGCTAAAGCTGAGCAGAAAACAGCTGAGATGTGCAGTGGGAATTCTAACAGGACACTGCACACTGAACAGACACCTAACCAACATAGGTGTGAAGGATAATCCAGAATGCAGGATGTGTGGTGAGGATAAAGAAACTCGTCACCACATACTATGTGAATGCCCAGCCTTGGTGGCTGGGAGGTTTTCATACTTCGGGGGACTAACCGTGACCCCGGAAGAAATAGCCAGAGCTCCCATTGATCGTATACTCTCCTTTTGGAGAGGAACGGGATTAATGGGATAACCAGATTATGAGGTAAAATAAGCTCAAGATTCAGTACAGCGGGGCTTCGGCACCGCAGCCCATAAGGAAAAAAAAAGCTGGATTTAAATAAATCATAAGAGTTCGTATATGGAATCAAAATATTTCATAATTTTTAAAGTTGTGTTAATTTATTTTTTTTATATTAGTTATTTTGTCGATATTTTTGTGTTGGGTTTTTTAAAATTTGTAATTTAATTTTATTTTATACTTTTTAAAATAAATATATACATACAACATAGCGTATTATTATATCACGAGTCCTACACAGAACTTTTTAATCTTTAAGCCGACGCGGTCCAATTTTGTATTCTACTAGTCCGTTCTATTATAAATTTATGTGTTATGTTTAATTTCAATAAAAACTGCATCAAAATCGGATCTCCCGTTGAAGAGATATAAAGCCACAGACAGACAGACAGACATACGGACGGACGGACGGACGGACGGACAGACAGACAAACAGACAAACAAACATACAAACATACGAGTCAAACTTATACTCTTTTTGGGTAGGGGGTTAAAAAATTGAAAATTTTTAAAAACCCCCGATCAATGTATCTAATCGTACCAGTTTCATATGACCGAATCAAAATAAGGCCGAAATCATATTTGGCTACCATAATTGTCTGCACATTTTCAATTTTACTTCAATCGGACAATTTCTAGAGAAGTTCAACATGGCGAATTCAAGATGGCGACCAATCATCAAAATCTCGACAAAATACTCTTTCAAATAAATAAAAAGTGCATCAAAATCGGATCACCCGTTGAAGAGATATGAAGCCACAGAAAGACAGACAGACAAACATACAAACATACGCGTCAAACTTTTTGGGTCGGGGGTTAAAAATAGGTAATTTCACGTTAAATAAAAATGTGTGTAAGTTGTGATTTGCTTAATACCTAAATAATATTTTCTAATCATGATCAAAGCAAATAAATAAAAAATAATTAATTGAAAAAAAAAAGATTTTTTTTAAATCACGGAGCATGTTTCTAATCATTATTTTCATTATTGGGAAGTGAGAAAAACCAAAACATATAGTAGTGCTATATTGTTTCTATAATCCTGTAAGCGTCATTCGGTTTGCAAGGATAAAATTGAATCAAACGATAGATCCAAGAATTTTTAAGGCACCTCTCGTCAGTTGTAGTAGAGTCAATAAATATAATTGAACAGATAACTATATTACATAATTAAAAATAGAACAACTATCTCCTGTTAGCAAATGATTTTTTTAATCTTCTAGTAAACATATTTAAATTCAATGACCCTTAACAAACGCAGGTCTTATAATACTCTGTCTTAGAACTATAATATATGTTCTTTTCTTTTGTGTTTTCATCAATAAAGTAAGATATACATGATCGTTTTGTCTTTTGTCTTACTTTGAGAATAGAAACAGATTCGGTTTCCGAAACGTCAGCGAAATTCTTCACAAAAACGAGGAGTAGGTATATTGCATTTGATCGGCACATTTCTAAAACCGGAAATATCTCTCGTAGAGAAAAAAATTTCATA
Source organism: Rutpela maculata (assembly GCA_936432065.2). Lineage (NCBI taxonomy): Eukaryota > Metazoa > Arthropoda > Insecta > Coleoptera > Cerambycidae > Rutpela > Rutpela maculata. Next base: position 131,230,698 of record OW386292.2, on the reverse strand, counting down.
TAATTGTGTTAGTAAACGAATTCTGAACAACTTTCAAAATGTCCGACTGTCCGTCTGTCTGTCCGTCACGTTTCTGGTAAGCACGATATATCTTAAGAAAGAAAAGTCCGATTGTATTGTTGGAAAGTAAGTTAGTGATAGCTAGATGAAGAACCCTATTTTTGAAGACAATCAATCAGTAAATAAGAAAGTTATTAATCATTTAATTTAAAAAAATGTATTTTCTTAATTTTTGTCGCTTGTACTTAAACAGAAATCTTGCGAAATGTTTTCAGCTATAATATCCCAAGGACGTTGATAATACGAAATAATTTTATCACAGTTTCCGAAAGCACTTGCTTGGTAATATCCCGACGCCGTAGGCGGAGGGATATTACCTAAAAGCAACGTGCTTGAGTAAGTTGTGATAACATTATGAGCTATTTATCAACGTTCGAGGGGTATTCGCAAAGAAAATTTTTTGCAATCTATTTTATTTATTTGTTCAAAACTATTTGTTAAAAACATAATTATTAAAAGAGCAATTTGTAAAATTAAATGTAGGTTATGTATTATGTATTATTTGGTGTGTTTTCCTCCATTATTATATTCATTAAATCATTATTTGCAGTTCTAAATCGACATTGTCAAAAAATAAACTTTAAATTATTGAACTGTCATTACTGTCACACTGGATGACATAAGTGAAAAGATCCCTTAGGGATCTTTTCAGTGTAATTCTGTTCTGATTGGTTGTTTTAGCACACGTGATTAGAAATGGACGAATTTAATAGGAATGCTAATTGTGCTAAAAATTTTCTCTATAATATATATATTTTTTTGTTTATACATTTTACTAATAATACATCTAATGTGTTGAAATATGATTCTCGAAAGATATATATAAAGTTTTGTATTGAAAAAATGAGAAAACTTCGAGATCTCATTGCCACGACATAACTCCACTAGCGGACTACGTCCAAGAAATTTCTCAAAAATTCTACGAATTCAAACTGGGCGATAGTCTGCTAACTCGCAACATAACCCGAATCAGACAGCATAATGCAATCCTTTTCGATATCAAACACCCCCTACCATACCAGGCGTTGCCTATTTTCCGGCAACCTCTCTAGCCATACTTTCCTATACGGCAGCTTCTTATTTCCCCACCTTTAATCTTTACTAAAACCTATAACCAACCTTCTCTATTCCCTTTATATGTTCTATTTGTTTTATCCTTTTTGTTCTTTTGTCCTTTTTTGTTTCTAAATTCCATCTTGACCTATAAATTCTTAAAAACCAAAATATTTCGTACCATATCTTTTTAAATTTCCACGGCATTTTCTTGGCGGTAGGAAGACCACCAGGGTGGAATTGCTTCAAACGGGTTTTTTCGTTGAGTTTTTCTGTTTTTCCGTGCCAACAACCAAAATTAAATAAGTGCTTTGCCCAGTGAGTGATAATTTTTTACAGTTTTCTTTTAATTAACTTTAGGTCTGTGTGGACACATTTTTAATTATAATTTAGTTTTTAAGTCTGCCTGTGACAGACAGGAGTACTAACTCATAAGACATCCGTCGTTAAGCCAAACCGGACCTACCTCTCCCAGCCCTGCAATCGCCACGGCACTGAGCGCCGTGGTTGTCTGGCTGACTCCGGGATAGGTTCCGGCGAGGCACAAAAATGTATATAAAATTGTTAACAAATTGTTATTACTTGCTTTCTTGCAATCCAAAAATCGTGTGTTCGAATCCCAGACAGGTTGGATATTTCTTTTTCAATTTTCTTTCATATATTTTTGTTCACAACGAAGTTGGTATCACAAAATTTATGATGTACAAAAACTAACATTATTTACAAGAAAACTGCGAAGAGTTCCTACAGAATGTGTAACAATTATATAAAAAGCTCAGTAAATTGGCGAAGAGTACGTATTTAGCTTGTTTTATATTTTTATTGTTATTTATATGATTTGCTTCTTTGACTTAAGAGTCACAGGCGCAGAGGTTATTTTCCAATAATATACCGGGTAATTGTATGTTATTGTTGTTATTTTGCAGGTTTCATTTACATATTTTTAGAAAATTATGTATTTGAAAGAAAATTTTTTGATAGTTCTAACAACCAACTAAATTTCGTGATTTCTTGTCATGTGACATAGATCATCCAATCATTTTAACATTACACTGAAAACACAATCCAAGGAAATTTTCAATCACTATGACAATAAAATTATTTAACTTTGACAACTTCATAACAAGCTAGAAACGTAGGTACTCTTCGCCAATTTACTGAGCTTTTTATATAATTGTTACACATTCTATAGGATACTCTTCGCAGTTTTTTTGTAAATAATGTTAGTTTTTGGCCATCCTAAATTTTGTAATACCAACTTTGTTATGAAAAAAATATATGAAAAAAAAACACCCGACCTGACTAGGATTCGAACACGGGATCTTTGATTGCAATGCTGAAGCAAGCAAGCAAGCAAGCAATAACAAGTTTATTAAAATTAGAGGTACATGTATGTGCCTCCCCGGAGTCTGGCCCGGAGCCAGCCAGACAACCACGATGCGCAGCGTCGTGGTGGGTGTTGGGCTGGACGGGGCTGGTCCGGTTTGGCTAAAGCTGAATGTAAAAGGTTAAAACTCCTTCCTAAGAATAAAGCTTAAAATTAACAATTTGGATCAATAATAGTACACAAAAATACTTAAAAAATAATTAAAATTAGCACTTTAAAAAACTAGCGGTTTCGCGTACAGACGAACACTTTGGAATTTTGATTGCTGACACGGGAAAACAGAACTCAACGAAAAAACCCGTTCGAAGCAATTCCACCCTGGTCTTCCTGCCAGGAAAGTGTGGTGGATAAAAGGTGTAGTTTAAAATATTTGGATTTTTAGGGAATTTTTCGGCCTAGACGGTATTTAGAAACAAAATGGCCAAAAGAACAAAAAGGACAAACAAAATTGAACAGAGATAAGAAGAGGGGGTTGTAAAGTTATACAGTTGAGAAAAGGTAAAAAGTAGGGTAGAGATAAGTTATGGTAGAGGAAAGTTTGGCTAAGGGAGTTGCCGGAAAATAGGCAACGCCTGGTATGGTAGAGGGTGTCTGATATCGAAAAGATTGCATTATGCTGTCTGATTCGAGTTATGTTGCGGGTTTAGCGGACTATCGCCCAATTTGAATTGATAGAATTTTTGTGAAATGCTGAAGCTTTAGCCACTGGACCATCATGGATCTATATAAAAACTGAATGTAATATATATCTTTCGAGAATCATACTTCAACGCATTAGACATATTAGGTATTATGAAATATATATTAGTGAAATGCATAAACAAAAAAATATATATTATAGAGATAATATTTCGCAAGATTTCTATTTAAGTGCAAGTGACAAAAATTAAGAAAATATATTTTTTTTATTTACTGATTGATTTTCTTCAAAAACAATAGGGTTCTTCCTCTAGCTAACACTAATTTACTCTCCAAATTTCAAAACAATCGGACTTTTCTTTTTTAAGTTATCGTGCTTACAAGAAACGTGACGGACGGACAGACAGACAAGCGGACAGACAGACGGACATTTTAAAAGTTGTTCAGAATTCGTTCACTAACACAATGATATGAAAATTTTTTCTCTACGAGCGATATTTACTGATTTAGAAATGTGCCGATCAAATACAATATATTCTTCGTTTTTGCGAAGAGTATAATAACTGCCAAATAAATTTCAAAATGTCACGTTTTGGCAATGCCAATTCTCAATCTATAAACGCGCTAATCAAAGAAAAATGTTTTGTTGTGTTGCGACTTTTTGATTTTATTTTTTCAAAAAATTTTCTGACCAAATATCCCTCTGACATTGACAAATGCCTCATAATTTTATGACAACCTCAAGCACGTTGCTTGGTAATAGCCCTCCGCCTTCGGCGTCGGGCTATTACCAAGCAACGTGCTTTCGATTGTCATAAAATTATCTCGTACATTATCAATATCCTAGGGATATTATAGCTGAAATTTGTTTCCTCAAATAACCATTTCTAAATACGTGTGCGGAAACAACCAATCAGAACAACATTACACTGAAAATTTTTAGCTTAAATAGCAATCCTATTAAATTCGCACATTTCTAATCAAGTGTGCTGAAACAACCAATCACAACAAAATTACACTGAAAAGATTCCTTAGGGATCTTTTCACTTATGTCATCCAGTTTGACAGTTCTATAATTTAAAATTTAATTTCTGACAATGTCAATTTGGAATTGTAAATAACGATTTAATGAATATAATAATAGAGGAAAGCACACCAATAATACATAATACATAATACATAATCTACATTTAATTTTACAAATTACTCTTTTAATAACTGTGTTTTTAATAAATAGTTTTGAACAAATAAATAAAGTAAATCGCAAAAAATTTTCTATGCAAATACCCCTTGAACGTTGATAAATAGCTCATAATTTTATCACAACTTCCTCAAGTACGTTGCTTTTAGGTAATATCCCTCCGCCTACGGCGTCGGGATATTACCAAGCAAGTGCTTTCGGAAACTGATAAAATTATTTCGTATTATCAACGTCCTTGGGATATTATAGCTGAAAATGTCCCTATGACAATTTTCATTTCACTTATGTCATCCAGTTTGGCACTTCAATAATTTATTTTTTGACAATGTCACAATTCTGATTTGGCACTGGAAATAACGACTTGATGAATATAATACTAGAGGAAGACACGCCATATAATACAATTAAAAGTAACAAGTACATCTGGAATACATTTATGGGCTTTTGCGGCACCAGAAATTATGAATTAGATAAAAATAAATGAAATAAATTGCAAAAAATTTTCTATGCGAATACCTCTCGAACGTTGATAAATAGCTCATAATTTTATCACAACTTCCTCAAGCACGTTGCTTTTAGGTAACATCCCTCCGCCTACGGTGGTCGGGATATTACCAAGCAACGTGCTTTCGGAAACTGTGGTAAAATTATTTTGTATTATCAACGTCCTTGCTACATTATAACTGAAAATCCCAGAAATATTAAGAGAATGTCACAGTTATCATTTAAACAATATTAAAACAAAAACTTGGTAATAAATTCAATTGCAATTATTATATCACTTACTGGTTGACACTTTAGCTTTTCAGGGTCACTAATCTCGCACAAACACCATCAAATATAGAGTTTTTGCAATAATGAATCTAGCAAAGCACATGTAATGTCATTTTCCCACTATTCCATAATGACAGTCGCAAATCTTTAACGATAACATAATTATATATAGTGATATTTAATACGTACCTACAACGCTAGCTAATTGGGGACTACTATGAAAATAATATTTAATCACCGTCGATTAAAATATACCTGTTATCGCAATGATTCGTCAGAAATAATAACGAAAAATAGTCCTGCTATACGGGGTGTAACTTAAGTACATTGAAACATTTCAGGATGTTATTCCTTAATAATTTGAAGAAAAAAAGAAGCTCATGCAAACAAATAGTGGAGGACCGTTAGAGAAAAAAAAACGTGTTATTTGGGGACCGGTTTGTTACAAATGTGAGAAAAAAACACAAAAAAAATACGGAAACCTAACAGAATAAATTACGACGTAGTAGGCGACCTCTAGGAGCTGACGTCAGAGGCAAGGTGGCAGAAGAATGGCGACTATACCTTACCGACTATGGTACATAAGTTAGTTGTAAGAAAAATGGAGAAATGGCGGCATTTACGGATTGGTTGTTCTGGCGCCAGTTCCCTTTATTACAGGGAGGAACGCCACGTCCCTAAATCAGCAGGTAAAGTAGGGCTGGAGTAACTACAGTGAAGAAACGGTAATATCCAGTGGAGCAAATAGAGAAAATTGGACTTTCACACATACAGCCGTAAAACACACAATTTAGAATACAATAGCATTTATTTACATCAAACTATTTACACAGTAAACTATTTATTCTGGATTGCAAACTTACTCGGTTTACTTACAACTCCGGGGTACGCCTGGCTTCGGTGGTCACTGCTGGGGAACTCTATTCCTTCTGTGCACCGATGATGACGTAGGCCAGACTTTAATATTTTCCGAATATGAATACTTGCAGGACTTAGGGAACTTCTTCCATCAAAATTACTTGCTGGTCCCGCTGAAGCACGTCTTCCATGGTGGATCCGTCAGGCGGAGCTGGCACACTGTCTTGATTCCAACTGCTAGCTCTCTTAGCTTGAAACGGAGGTCAAGTGGGGGAAATGATCAGGCACTGTGCGTACAAGTATGAAGTGACGTCAGCGAAGCTTAAAATATTTTACCGCTGCGGATATGTTGACTTTGTAATTATTTTCTGTTTCGGCCTCTGAACTTTGCTATCACACTTACTTGGTCCTGGATTCTGCTAGGCACGTCTAGTCGGGTATGGAGCTGGTTTTGAACTCTGCTCGTTCTAATTTCAACTGCCAGTTATTCCCTGCCCACCGGAGATCGGGGAGTGGGAGAATTGACAAACCACGATGCGTTCAAGTATCAGGTGACGTCGATGGAACTTTAATATTCAACTTACATTTGTCACGGTTCAGGGACTGCTACTATACATCTGCATGTGGAAATGAATGTCTTTCGTAGCGTACGTTGGTTAGTATATGGAGATGTTTATGCACGCCTTTCGTTACTTGACGATGCGCAAAAAACGATGGTTTCTCAACTATAAAATATTTATCATAGCCTGCGGATATAAACAGAACAACTTATTTGAGAGTAACTAGGCTTGCCAAAATGTGTTTCGTTACATTTTTCTGGAAAGAAAGTTATGGAACTGCTCAGTTGAACATCAGGCCTCAAAAGATGGGTAACAATTCTTATGAGCTACCTCATAACGCTTTTCCATCGTTTGCGGGGGATCAAAATGACTTTTAGCTCTACACAGCGGTATCTTTCTGGCAAAAAAGTGATGGAACCACTCAGATGAGTACTACATCTTAAAAAAAAAAGTGTAGCAATTAACTCTGAGCTGCCCCCTAACCCTTTTACTCCTCTAACGGGATTAAAAGTAACTAGAAGAATGTCTATTCAGATATTCTTCCATCGCTGCACTCATGCATTGCAGAACAGTGGTACTTGTGCTCAATCACATTTTTAATATATATCGCTCTTCATGAAGGTGACATAAAATAAACTGTTATTGACTTTAATTTAAAAAATGACCCCCCCTAGGGAGTGCCAAGAGCAATTAAAAAGATACAGAAGTTTTGTCTCATTGAAAAAAATTGTAAGCGCTTCATTGTTCAGAGAATCACACAATTTAGATATCTTCCTTAATTTTCTTATGTTTATCTTTGTGCACCCCTTACAAGAATAAAAAATCCTGAAAGGTGCAATTTGTCTTGGCATATCATAAATACCACATTTAAACCATACCTTAATTCTAAGCATATAAGGGGCAGCTTGCTTCAGTGTTAACCAGAGTATACCACGTGGAGGTGGCATAGTCGGGCATATCCCAAGTAGCACAATTAATTCCTCAAGGATATCCCGAGGATAAATATTTAGGAATTAGTAAATATCTTCTAGAGGTCTGTAAGAGTTCCCTAAGATGGGCAAATGTCAGCATATCAGTATTAAATAGTACGTCCAATGGTAATCGAAAAAAGCTATTAGTATAGAATCCTGTGAGCAGCCTCTTGCATACCTGTAGAATTCCCATAGTAATCTTTAGGATATCTTATCGCTTGCCAATACAAATGGTCCCGAGGACATCGTTATAGGATTTCTATTAGATGTACCGCATCAATCCTGCAAATAGATGTAATTCCTGTAGTAATCTTTCGGGTATTTTATCGCTTACCAATAAAAACGGTACTGACGAACATCCTTATAGGATTTCTATTAGATGTACCATCCATCACACACCTTGTATTATTATTGATTGCCAGCGGCAGCTGGTGAAATTTTATTTAGTCAAAATCTCAGTATTGAGACATCAGGCCTAAACCAAACGAAAGATTAAAGATCGTTGTGAGATCCATCCAAATAAATCGATGATCCCTGCGAGAATTTGAACGTTGCAGTTATGTTATTAATGTTCTATAAAGTCATGAGTATAAGATAATGCATGACTGATTATAGTCAGTAGTTTGTACGTGGCGTCATCTAGTAATAATTTCTGTAACAAACTAAGTGGTAACCAAGCAAATTTTATGCATTAAAAGAATTTCTTCTTGCTATTTCTATAGGTGTTCTATTAGCGATAATAATTCCATTACATTTTTTGACAAAACCAATACTGTTCCTTTATGTAACAAATTTATGGTGAATAAAATTTATTCCATTCTATTCTAATAATATTTCCATTTTAATATTTTATTTGATCTCTGTAATACATAGAAAATTGAGCTGTATGGTAATTCCCTTTTAGAACTTCTAGAAGATGTCTACAAGTATTCTGTTAGGGAAAATAATACTATTTCCCTTTTAATAATTTATTTGATTTCTATAATACATAGAAAATTGAGCTGTATGGTAATTCCCTTTTAGAACTTCTAGTAGATGTCTGTGATAATGCCCAGTTTACATTTCCCCAGTGCATAAAAGTTGAGCACATATAAAGATTTCTCATTTTGATTTCGGAAGGACTTCTAGAGTACATAAATACAAGATATCCTCGCGGGCAGTAAATAGAACTTCTTAAAGATATCTTAAAGAATTCTGTGCTACTTGGGATTACTCCTCTTTCTGTCAGTCAGTACGTCAGCTATGTGAAAATAAACTCATGTAAATTATTTGTGTTGCTTTTGCCTATGTTGTTCAGGTTTTCAATCTGCATAAGTTTCTATTAATTGTAAATTAGGACTACATTATTCACCTATAATGTTAATAAGCATTTCATTATCAACTCAACTCAAAAAAAGATAAAAAAAAAACATTATTGAACTCTGGAAATATAACAGTTATCCTACCGTGATTTTGCGACCATTGATATACTTATCCATTTTTTAAATAAAACAATACTGTATTTTATTAGGCTATAGTCAAAAAAATATAAGGGTGTCCAGATGCTTTGTACTTTTGTATCAGCCGTTTAATTGATACCCACACCCGAAAGGACTGGAAAACAGTCAGGGATTAGCTTAGAGTCATTGCTGCACCTTTTTTGAGATGTACTACTCATCTGAGTGGTTCCATACATTTTCTGGAACAAAGATAAGCTGGGCAGCCGCTTTATTAGGAATTAGCCTCTAAAGGGGTGGAAAAGCGTTGGGGAGTACTTCAGAGTGACTTCTACAGTGCCTTTTAAAGTTTTCTGCTCAACTAAGCAGTTTCATAATTTTTTTGGAACTAAGAACCACTATGCAGCCGTGAAAGCGATTTTCACCTCCCGGAAGGGGTGGAAGAAGGTGGAATTCTGTCTAAATGTAAGTTAGATCATAAGGTTCTTTACCATGCTAAAAGGTACAAATATTTTTTACAGAAATATAGTTGTTAAATATATACTAGCGCTTTTCATCCCCATAGAGAGTAGAAAGAGTATAAGGGTTTGTTTTTGATACTCGTGCCCATTAAGACTTTTGATCTACTGGACCAGTAGGACAGCATAAAATTGGAGAAAGAGGGATGGTAGATTTCCGTTTGTGGTATACGGGGTCCATTTTTGTAGCTTCCTAATATTAATACTAAAACCCCTACAATTCAAAAATTGCCGTTGTTACTCAGAAAAGCGAAAAGAAAAATTCATTAAAATCCATTAAGTCGAAAAAATAATACAATGCGAAGAACCTTTTTTTTTTTAATATACCGAAATAAAGCGGTTCTAAGATTTCTGTGGTTTCAAAAACTATAAAATTTATTAGAAAATTTACAATGTTTTGAATAAAATTATTGAGAATTGAAAATGTTAAAGATAAAATTCAAAAAAATGAAAAGAAAAGAATTAAATACAAAATAATTTAAGTCCCTTAATATTTTATTATTACTTCCACATCCAGTAGAAGTATAGTAACGTCAAAAAAATTGTTAAAATTTTTTATTGTTCAAATAGGCTTAGAATGTCATGAAACGTCGAGATTTTAAGTTTGAGCGAAAAAAAAAAATTCTGACTGTCTGTCGGTTTGTCGGTTTGTCTGTCTGTAACTTTTTTTGTGCGCACGTTTACTCTGGAACCTTTTAAGATATTGGGTTGAAATTTGGTGCACATATGTACTTTAACGAGATCTGGAACTAGATTATATTTTCATCTTGTTCCGTCGAAGGGTTGGGGGGTAAATTGGGGTAAATTGGGGTACATAGGTAAATCAAACAGGTAAGAGTCCATAAAGTTGGTATTTAGTATACAGTGTGTCCCACTTTTCACGGTAACACCTTTGTAGCTCAGTTATTAGTCATCCAATTTTAACCAAGTTTGGATGGGTATCAGAGACCATTATTATACCTTTTTTCATCATTGGCGTGCATTTTTATTATGAAAAGAAGGGTCGATTTTTCGAGAAATCATATTAGGCATTTCTTTATTGAAAAACTAATGCAAAATTATTGATCAGCATGCTTAAAATTTGACAAGATTTTGATTTATGGTTTTCGAATTACGGCCCCCGAAAATTTTATTTTTCACATATTAAATAATTAATAACTAGGAAACGAATTGTTTTATGGAAAAGTCATTCTTCATTTTGTATTTAATTTCACTGTTTTTACTATCCACTGTCATCGATAGTTTGAAATTGTTCAAACCTTAATGCCCGAATAATTTACAGGGCTGCTGGTTCAAAATTTTTGGTAGTTTTTCAATGCACATTCTTAGCCTAGGATGACACTGAGTGGTAAAAAAGTAAATTTAATAGAGAATTCGTTTTCAAGTTATTAATTATTTAATATTCGAATAATGTAATTTTAAGTGGGTCATAATTAGAAAATCACAAATCAAAATGTCGTTTTTTGAATATAGGTGTTCTTAAGCATGCTGATCAATAATATTGCATTAGTTTTTCAGTAAGAATATGCCTAATATGACTTCTCGAAAAATCGACTCTTTTTTTCTTAATAAAAATGCACGCCAATTACTGAATTAAATTTTGTTTCACTCAAAAAAGATATAATAAAGGTCTTTGATACCGATCTAAACTTGGTTGAAATTTGATGACTAATAACTGAGGTGCGAAGGTGTTACCGTGAAATGTGGGACACACTGTACATATACAAGAAAAGCTAAGGTTTCCAAAAATTTTTGGCATTAGCCACCCCCATTCCATTATTAAAGGGGATGAAAAAAATGTGATTTAGTGTGTCTACAAGAACCAGAAACCTCAAAATATTGTTTTACTTCATCCACCCTCACTACCACCCCCTTACACCACCCCCACCCCAATACCGATGTGGGGTATCGCTTTATGGGTGTTTGGGCTAGAGGATTTAAAATATTATATTATTAAACTTCCATGAACAATTATTTTCACATACAAAATTTTTTCGTTGTGAGTGACTTTGATAGAAAATCTGTATGTGGGAGTAGTGATTCCTTGGCCAGCGGTTTTTTTGTACATATATCTATTAATATTATAACTATATTTTCATCAAAATCATCTTCATCGTATTCATCAACTGGAACAGTAGGTGCACAGTTAGCACATGTCTTCCCGCTGGATTCCGTACAAGCTGAGATGCAATGCACTCTGTTTTTCTGCATTCGAAACTTTAATCTCAGCCTGTTTCGTCATTTGGAAAAAAATAATGTTTTTCAGTGGGGCCAAATCTCAAAAAACTGGCCAAAATTCTAACATTCTGCACGTACACTAAAATTAATATCTGTAAGTATTTGGACTCTCTGATTAGGAATTCAACGTGGTAATTTGCAAAAACAAGATATTGGATTCAATATGGCAAACTGAAACCTTAAAAATTAATCAAAAGAATCTGAAATAAAAATTGTTAAATGCGCTTCATTCCTTTAAGAATCTGATACTATAATTTTCAAATATAAAAACAATCTTCAGTTCGCCATATTGAAGTAGCCATTTTATATTTAAAAATTATAGTATCAAATTAATTGAAGGCATGAAGTGTATTGAATCATCTTTATTTCAGATTTTTTGGATATTTTTTTAAGGTTTTAGTCCGTTATATTGAATCCACCATCTTGTTTTTGCAAAGTTATTTTGACTTCAGATTCTCAATCAGCGATTCCATGAATATCCACGTTTGAAAAATAAATCAGCAATACTTTTTCAATTATTAAACACTTAAATTTAGTGGTGGTCTTCATCCCTTAGGAGTAAGATCAAGAGTCGGGGCCATATAGAAACTAAAGATGATACCTTTTACCACAATAATTACCCATAAAAAAAAATTATCAATACATATGACATTATCCCCAATTTTGCATATTTTTACTTCCACATCATGGAATACTCAAGTCAAATAAGCAAAATTAGAGGGAAAAACTGATAAAGATTTGAAACTTGGCAGAGATGTTCATTAAGGTCCACTGTCAAACATACCAAAAGTCCTCAGCTCTGTCTGTTACGCTCGCGCCGCCATCTTGGAAAATCGAAATTATGTTTATTCACAAACAAAACTTATAAAATTCTCTACGCAAAATGTTATATGCATTGTTTTCGTACCTATTATTATATTCTTCGGAAATACGAGAGCAAAGAATACATATATTGCATTTCACCGACATACTTCAATAATTGAAACTATCGCACATAGAGAAAAAAATATCATATCATTGTGTTGTCGTAGACTTCGCAACAACTTTTAAAATGTCCGTTATGACACATTTTATGAAAAAAATACACGTGAAGAGTGTTGTAACACCTTTGATAAGATTCTATAAACACAAAGATGTTTCGACAGTCAAGATGGTATCAGCGGGAGATCATTAAAATTGCAAGTATGCCACTTAAACCTCAATCTTATCAAAGATTACAACACTCTTCACGTGTATTTTTTTCATAAAATGTTTCATTACCTTTTTATAAACGGACCGATTTTTTTCAAAAACGCTGTGGTTCTTCCTCTAGCTCACAGTGATTTATTGTCAAAACTTCAACAAAAGTGGACTTTTCTCTATTAAGTTATTTAGCTTAAAGGAGACATGACGGATGGGGAAGCAGTAGGACAGACGAACGGACTGACAGAAAGACGAACCGATGACGGACATTTTAAAAGTTGCGAATTATATTCCCTACGAGCGATATTTACAATTTCTGAAATCTGTCGATGAAATACAATATACTTCTCACTTTCGTATTTCCAAAGAGTATAAAGAATTTCATAAGCTCTTTATTTTTCAATAATTAGAGAGATATAACCAAACTGAAACGAAGCGCTATTTTTCCAAGATGGCGGTGCGAGCACAAGATATAGAATTGGGGACTTTTAGTATGTTTAACAGTGGGCCTTAATGAACATCTCTGACAAGTTTCAAAACTTTATCAGTCTTTTCCGTCAAACGTCGAAATTTGATCCAATTTGATGGGTGTAAAGGTAAAGTAGGTATCGTAACGGTAAAAAAAATATACACTTTTGTTCAAATAAGCTTACAATGTCATGAAACGTCGATATTTTAAGTCTGAGCAAAGAAAATATTTCTGTCTGCCATTCTGTCAGACTGTCAGTTGGTCTGTTGGTCTCTCTCCGTCGGTCGATCTGTCTGTCTGTAACTATTTTTGTGCACACGATTACTTTTGAACGGTTTATAATATTGACTTGAAAGGTACACATATGTAATACTAGCTGATGCCCGCAACTTCCATCGCGTGGAAGACTTCGTCCGCGTGGAATTAACAACATTGACATACTAACTTATGCCTTTAAAGAACTACTACATACTCACTGAGTACTCCTATAGTACCCAGGAAGTACAGTCGAGGGAACCCACTGCGCGTTCATGGTACCCGGGGAAACCCACTGCGCATTCATTGCACTTAAGGAAAACTTCTGCGCATCCATAGTACTTGGGGAAACCCATTGCGCATCCATTGTACTCAAGGAAATCCACTGCGTATCCATAGTACTCGGAGAAACTCACTGCACATCGCAATTTTGTAACAATTCATTATTCTATTTTTATGTTAGAGCGAGTTCAACGAAAAAATAATTATTTTAATCGACAATAGAGCACATGGGCGGGTATGTCTCAAATTTCATACCTAAAAACGTCCCTCCCCTGTTCACCCATTCGGAGGGGTTTCTTTTTGAAAACCGCCGAATACGTGTCTCCTTATTTCCTTAGAAGAGCCCATCGCTGGAATATCACGTTTCTGATTTACGCGATTTCAGAGATACATATCTTTTAGTGAAAATCGAAATTTCGTCTAACTCGTATCTAATAAAGAGTATTTCTGCCAAAGTTCACTTTCCTAGATCTAACCGTTTCCGAAAAGCTTAACCCCCCTCCCTGTTCACCCATTCAGGGGTCTCTTTTTGGAAACCGTCGAATACGTATCTTCTTATTTCCTCAGATGAGTCCATCGCTTGAATAATCATGTTTCTGACTTATGCGATTTCAAAAATACGGGTGAGCTTTAAACCATCTACCTCCCCCGTTTTCACCCCCTTGAAAAAGTGAAAATCGAAATTTCGTCTTACACGTATCTAATAGATTCCAAAAATATATATTGCTTCCACGTCCAGTGGAAGTATAGTAACGACAAAAAAATTTTTAAAAATTTTTATTGTCCAAATAGGCTTTAAATGTCATGAAACGTCGAGATTTTAAGTTTGAGCGAAAAAAAAATTTCTGTCTGTCTGTCGGTCTGTCGGTCTGTCTGTAACTTTTTTTTGTGCGCACGTTTACTCTGGAACCGTTTAAGATATTGACTTGAAATTTGGTACACATATGTACTTTAACGAGATCTAGAAATAGATTATATTTTCATCTTGTTCCGTCGAAGAGTTGGGGGGTAAATTGGGGTAAATTTGGGGTAAATGGGTAAATCAAGCAGGTAAGAGTTCATGAAATTGGTATTTGGTATATACAAGAGAAGCTAAGGTCTCAAAAAAATTTTTGGCATTAGCCACCCCCATTACCACCCCCCTACCACCACCCCCACTCCACTACCGATGTGGGGTATCGTTTTATGGGTTTTTGGGGTAGAGGATTTCAAATATTATATTATTAAAGTTCCATAAACAATTATTTTCACATACAAAGTTTTTTCGTTGTGAGTGACTTGGATAGAGAATCTGGATGTGGAAGTAGTGATTCCTTGGGCAGCGGTTTTTCTGCCAAATTTCTTGCATCTACATCTAACCGTTTCCGAGAAAGCCTAACATTTCAACCCTCTTTTTCACACTCTTATTGATCGAATTTCTAAAAATCGTTGCCTACGTCATTTGAGGAACCTCCATGTAAAATTTGAAGTTTCTAGACCCAGCGGTTTGAGGTGTGCGTTGGCAGATCAGTCAGTGAGTCAGTCACTCAGTCAGGGTATTCATTTATAGATACCGAGATCTGGAACAACATTATATTTTGATATTATTCCATTGAAGGATTTGGGGGGCAAGTGGGGGTAAATAGATATAGCAAGTAAGTAAAAATCAAAAAAAATTGGTATTTAGTGTATGTACGAGAAAGGTATTTTTTTGTTTTTTTTTTTTTTGGCATCAGCCACCCCCATCACCCATACTTTTTTATCAAAGGGGGTAGAAACATAAAATTGGGATTTAGAGTAAGAACAAAAACCGCTGCTCAAGGAATCACTACTTCCACATCCAGATTTTCTATCCAAGTCACTCACAACGAAAAATTTTGTATGTGGAAATAATTGTTTATGGAACTTTAATAATATAATATTTGAAATCCTCTACCCCAAAAACCCATAAAATTATACCCCACATCGGTAGTGTGGTGGGGTTGGTGATAGGGGGTGGTAGTGGGGGTGGATAAAATAAAAAAATATTTTGAGGTATCTGGTTCTTGTACACACTCTAAATTACAATTTTTTTCATCCCCTTTAATAATATGGTGGGGGTGGTAATGGGGGTGGCTAATGCCAACATTTTTTTTGAGACCTTAGCTTCTCTTGTATATACTAAATACAAATTTTATGAACTCTTACCTGCTTGATTTACCTATTTACCCCAAATTTACCCCAATTTACGCCTCAACCCTTCGACGGAACAAGATGAAAATATAATCCAGTTCTAGATCTCGTTAAAGTACATATTTGTACCAAATTTCAAGTCAATATCTCAAACGGTTCCAGAGTAAACGTGCGCACAAAAAAAGTTACAGACAGACCGCCAGACAGACAGAATTTTTATTTTCGCTCAAACTTAAAATCTCGACGCTTCATGACATTCTAAGCCTATCTAAACAAGAAAATTTTTTTAAATTTTTTTTGTCGTTACTATACTTCCACTGGATGTGGAAGTAAAATTAAAGGTCTAAAAATTTTTTTTTGGCATTAGCCAATCCACACCACCACCTCCACGACCGATGTGGCATATCGTTTTATAAGTTTTTGGAGTAGACGTTTTCAAATATATTGTGAAAGTTTTATGAACAGTTTTATTTCCACGTAGTGGAGTTTTTTTTTTTATTGTGAGAGACTTTGATATGAAATCTGTATGCGGAAGTAGTGCTTTGGTTGTTACCACTAATAGTAGGTAGTATGTATATATTTTTAATAATTAATTATCTATTTATTTATTTTATGGCAAATTATTATCAAGAAAATAAAAAGATTGTAGGTTATTTTTAGTTAATTTACTGTATAATAGTTTAAATCCCCAAATTTGTCATCCGTACATGCGTAAATGCACTACTCGAGTGCTGATAAGCTGAGTACCTCTTTCAACAATACAAGAATGGAATTTCCTATTGTTAGAATAGAAGCAATACACACCAGTAGATAAGAATATACCAATCATTGCTTATTTACTTATTGCTGTCTGATGATGAGTTGTCTTATTTTACAGATACATTATAAACAAAATTAGTTATCAGTATATTATTGTATTGTTATATTTAAAATAAATGTATACCATAAGAATTCCGAGATTATATGACATTTAATGTTTTTGTTGCTACTTTAAAATGATTAGAAATACGAGAGTTGATAAAATTAAGTAAGTGTCTATTTTTCCAATTATATATTTTATTATTAAGGAGAGTTTATATTAGTAACAAAATATGGTGCGGGAGCTAGGTGGTTTTTTCGTACTGTCATCGTTACAAGCATTTTCTATGCGCTGATTAATTCTCGAACTTAAATAACGACAAAATAGACTTCTGGCATATGTCAGCCCATCGAGTTGGCCATGATTCAAGATATAAAAATCAGTGAAATTATATCATCGTTACAAAGCCAATTTTTTTTGTGTGTGCACATTTTATGTTTAGAATGAATAAAATAAGATCGCCAGAAAGTGTGGGCCATCAGGGGCGCAACCAGAAAGGCCAAAGAGGTAAAAAAACGGAGTAATATGACATCATCGTTACAAACTTTTTTAAGGTTGAGCATGTTTATTTAAATGTTTTGAATACAGAAAAAAATTTCCAGAAAGAAACTCCCATCTGTAAGGCTAGCCAGAAAGAAAATGTTTAGGATTTTTTAAGAAAATTGGATTTTTCTTCGCATATTTCATCTCAGAACCCATGACACTTCCATCATCTAAACTCATCGTTACAAGTTCTGGCTCCTTTTTAAAACGTAGGAAAAGGCTCCTTCAATAATAGAATAGCCTCCCCATAAAGTTCTTAGTGTCAACAAAAGTACCATAGGCTCTTAAATATACAGGAATTTAACACTTTCGGCTAACTTGACTCCGTACCGTGCCTCAGATGTATTGTATGATTATTACCTTTCTGGCTGCGCCTCCTGACGGCCCACACTTTCTGGCGATCATATTTTATTCATTCTAAACATAAAATGTGTACACACAAAAAAAATGAGCCTTGTAACGATGACATGATTTCACTGATTTTTAAACAGTGTTCGTGACGCTCCTGACAGGAGGTGCCCCCCCATGAATCGTTATCATCCATTAAACCATAAAAATATCTCAAAGTTTATAAAACGATGAGCTGCCGAAAAAGCCACCTAGCTCCCGCTCTAATATGTCATATCGCAGACTACATCAGATGATCTAGAAGTATAAAGGTGCTGTCCGAACATTTATAGGACGAAGTCTATAAATTATAGTATATTATATATAAATTATATATAATTATAGTATATTTTGTTTTAATGTTAAATATTTCAGAAACCATGGCACTTACGTCAAAAATGCTAACAACCAAAATGAAAGGCTTTCAAATGATTTTTTGTCTATTTCTATAGCATAAAACACAAAGAAGTTTGGACAGAAACAATGTACTTTATTATATTTTTTTAATAAAAACGTCGCTATTTTGTTAATGTACTTACAGTCAGTGATTAAAAAAAATGTATTCCCATATACTGTTTTCCATTAGTGTATAGAATGATCTAGACGCTCAAATATTTTTGTCAATCAACAGCGCTTGCTTTGGAAAAAATTTTAAACTGTAAAGGGATTTTAGAAAAATCGTAAAATTTTTGTTTCTCTGCAAATATCTCCATAAATATTAATTTTAGAGAAAATATGGCGGACATCAAAAATTAAGCTTATAAACTGGGAATGAATTATTTTTTAAAATATTTGTGTAGGGCTAATAGTTTCGGAGATATTTAATATTATAGATGGCATCTGACCGTTTTTAGGATGAAATATTTAGTTTAAAATGTTGAATATCTTAGAAACCATGACACTTCCATCAACAATTCTAAGGAACAATATTAAAGATAATTAATCAATCTTTAAAATGATTTTTTGTCTATTTCTACAACACAAAATATAAAGAAGTTTTGAACGTTGATAAAAATATTTTATTTATTAAAATATGTGAGTGAAATTTTATACTTATTTTCTTTGTGTTTTTTAGTAGTTCTTGGTTTCTTTGAAAGGTATCTGCTGAATACCCAAAATAATATTTTATAACGATGTAAGCAGAAATACAAAATATTTATTTTCAAGTCAATATTATAAACCGTTACAAAGCAATAGTCCCTACAAAGAAAGTCAGACATATTTTTTTTGCTTAAACTTAAAATTTCAACATTTCATAACATTTTAAGCCTATCGAAGCAAAAAAAATCAATTATTATTTTACAGTTACTATATACTTCCACTCTACTACGTGGATGTGGAAGTTTGGTAGGTAGTTTACATTGCAAGGGGGAAACCTGGTTTAGTTTTTGTGAAGATATAGGGTGGTCGTCAAAAGAATCGAACATTATTTAATAAATGAGAGTAGTCAAACACAGGGGGATGTTAACCCTTTATATCGCTATTTCAACCAAGCCGAAAACATATTTGTATCAAACTGATATTGGTGGCACATTTAACCAGATGTCATTTGTGGTATTGTACAGGCGGACATCGGTCGGTGATTCAACCACTGGCGTCATGCGTTAGAGTTATGCGGAAAGAGGTTGAATATTCAACCAGTGTTCATCTAGGTACATGTAGTGATGATTCATCTTTTATGCGTATCGTTTGTTTGCGTTTCGTTTTTACCTTTTATATTCAGAATAATTTAACAAAAATTAGTGGGTAAGTACAATAATATATGTAGAATGGGTTGTGGTAATTACAATTGTGCTGCACATTTGATAGTATTTAATATCTAGATCTAAATTGACATAACCTCTAAGTATGCACACTTTTATAATAATATGTTTATCTATCAGTTATTCGCAAAAGAAAAGTAAGACTTTTCCTTGTTATTTTGTTTTTAGAAAAAAAAAAAATAATAAAAAATGGCATGTATTTCAAACAGTAGTTTTAAAATGTAACTACCTAGTAAGATACTGGTTGATATAAAGACCTACTCAAAAAAATACTGCATAGACTTTTTTTACATTACGTTTCCAGTTTTACTATTTTAAGATATAAATAAATAAACTGTATAAAAACACGGACATTTTCATTCACCATAATCTGCCCTATAAAGAGTCAAGTAGTAGTAATAAGATACTTTTACAGATTTTGTTATTTCGTTTTCAACATCATTCGAATAAAAATATTTTTTAATAGTGCATTTTATTACAATTTACCGAGATCTTTTTCCTGTGCTCCTAAATGGTTTTCCATAAGTTTTCATCAAAATTTGAAAAATCCTGAAGATTAGGTACTCTTTTCTGACTTATAGCCAGTGTTTAATAACATACAATGGTTGAGAACCGAATTTTGTCTTTACGCTTCTAGATATCTTGTCAAAAAAACTATTTCCCCTGGATGATTTATACAGTTTAAAGTTTTAGGACATTGTGTTGTAACAAAGTATAGTACAAAAATTGTAACATTTAATACAGGTACTTTGCAATCATTTTTCACAAGTTTAAATCGATAACAATGCCGATTGAACAGAAGATAATAATTGTCATATGTTTGACATTGTATTAGGGTGATTTAATGTTGTTTACCAAGGTTCACTTGAAAATAACATTATATCAATATTTTTATATTATTTTATTACCGCTTTATCTAAACCTTATCATACTAAGTAACAATTTAACCTAATTTGAATGTAATAAGTAATGGGGTATCAATATGGAACATCTCAAAAAAAAAACAATTTCTGAAAATTTAAAGAGACCAAATTAAAAAAAAACTAGAGGAAGCATGATACTCTTCGCCGATTTACTGAGCTTTTTATATAATTGTTACACATTCTATAGGATACTCTTCGCATTTTTCTTGTAAATAATGTTAGTTTTTGGACATTCTAAATTTTGTGATACCAACTTTGTTGCGAAAAATAAAATATATGAAAAAAAAAATCACGATGCGAGGGATCGAACCCGAGACCCTTGGATTGCAAGCAAGCAAGCAAGAACAAATTTATTTTAAATTAAGAATACATATTGTCCTCCCCGCGCACTCATCCGGAGCCAGCCATACATCCACGGTGCGAATCGCCATGGTAATTGATTGACTGGACGGAGCGAGGCCGGATTGGATAAAAATAAAATGAAAATATAAACACAATCTCCTTTCGCAGGATAGGCGAATTAAAAAGTGCATAAGGTAAAACATGTAAAAAAATAAACTTAAAATAATTGATATATACAATACAAAAGAGGCTGGTGTAAATAAAATATCAGATATATATGGCTGGTCTTCACGAGAAAATTACTAACCAAAAAACCCGTTCTAAGCAATGCAGTCAAAGCGAACGGTAATGCAAGACCGCGCAATTTATGGTTTCAAATATTTGGTTTTCTAAAGATTTTGATAATCAAAAATAAATTGTGATTGGGAAGAAATAATTTAGAGAGACAAAACAAACAAAAACAACAAAGAAAAACAAAGAAACGAGTAAAGATCAGAAATTATGTTTGAGAGTTTTTATAGATAGATAGAGAAAGGCGGTGTGGCTAGTGATGTTGCCGAAAGATGGGCAACGCCTGGTATGGTAATTTGTGTTTTATGCGAAAAGGTGCATTATGCTCTCTGATTCGCGTAATGTTGTTTGTTAGCGGGCTATCACCAAGTTTGAATTGATAGAATTTTTCCGATGTAACTTTGATGTAGTCCGCTAGTGGCATTATGTCATGACAACGTGCGTAGAGGTCTCTTAAGGAGATGTATCGTGAAGAATTTGAAATGAGGCGCATAAATTTATGTTCCAGAACTCTTAGTTTATTCATTGTCGTGTCCGGTATGCTGCACCATACCGGCGCCGCATATGTTAGGGCCGGTCTTACAATAACAGTGTAAATTAATTTTTTGTTTTGTCTACTGAGTCTGCTATTCCTGGCCAGAAGCGCATACAGACTCCTGGATTGCGAGACGGAACTCTTGCCGCTACACCACCATTTTTTATTACTAAAATTGTTAATGAGTGTAATATATACCATTAGATAATTTATTGTGATTATTAGGAAACACACATTAGTAAAATGTATTAAAAAAAAAAAATAGTGATAGGAAATAAAATTTCGCAAGGTTTCTATTTATTACAAATCATAAAAAAATGTAAAAAATATTTTTTTAAATTTTAAATTACTAATAACTTTTTTATTTACCAATCTATTTTGTTAAAAAACAATAGGGTTCTTCCCCTAGCTAACACTAAGTTACTCTCCAAATTTCAATACAATCGTATTTTTCTTTCTTGAGTTATCGTGCTTACAAGAAACGTGACGGACGGACGGACAGGCGGACACTTTGAAAGTTGGTCAGAATTCGTTCACTAACATAACGATATAAAAAATTTTTCTCTACGAGCGATATTTACTGATTTAGAAATGTGCCGATCAAATAGAATATACTCTTCGTTTTTGCGAAGAGTATAATAACGAAACGATAAAAATGGATTTAAAAACGGCATGTTTTCAGGGTTATTGAAAAGAATATTATTATTAGAAACGTGAGCATATCCGATGATCCACAGTACTCAGGCCTATAGGCACATTGTACCTTTGCGACATTTTAAGCTGCAGAAACTACCTTCCGAGATATATCTATACATTGACGCTCCTATTGGTGCAGAATAGCATAGAATACACAGCCTCACAAAAAAAAGTTCAAACCCAGAAACTAGACCTACCAATCTTTATGTATTTTGACCTCCTGGCCGCCATCACAATTTAATTTTATCGTTGTATTTTTTAATCTTAGATTTTATCTTTGAAACAACATTTTTATTGCAAAAACGACCAATAGATTCAGATAAACTCAAAACTAATATAAATTATATTCAGATGTATGTTTTTTTTGTTTTTCCCCGATTTTGACATTTTCTTACCAGTCTCGGTCAAACAAAAGTAACAGCTTTCTTTAATGCTTGTCTTTAGTATTGTTCCAACGCTGAAGCATAATTCTGCAAGAATTACAAATAGTATTCGGTGCATACTTGACTTTATCAATATTTTCCTGCACATTAAAACATATTTTATATACAGTGTGTCTCACTTTTCATCACTACACCTCAATATCTCGGCCATTTGTTGATCGATTTAGATCAAATTTGGTATACTACTTTTGCTTCAGATTGTGATTAAAAAGTTATTTAAAAATTTTTTTTCGAAATTAAATACGCCTACTATGATCAAAAGAAATTGGCAAAAATTAGGAATTTATATTAGCGATTGAGATAGAGTTTTTGTTTTTACAGAATCTTGTTCGGCATGACCTAAAACCCCTGTACACCAAATTTCTTTAAAAAATATTCATTCCTCTGCAAAAAAATCACATCTAAGATTTCAATAATAATCACCCTACTATTCGAGTTATTTATTGTCGGATATTTACATAACTTGGTAGTCGTGTAATAATAACGCTAATTAAGCATTAGGACACATTTTTTGTCCAAAACACTATTATGAAATGAATATTTGAAAAATGGTGGCTAATTTTTAAAATATCTTTGATAATAAACTGCCAATATGCACGAGTTATATTAACTAGGGGCAACTTAGCTTGAGAAAAAATTTTTAGATAAAATTTAAAGCACGAGTGGTATTTGAGGAGAATATTTCACGAATAAATAATTCATTAAGTACATCTTCAATATTATGTTTTCTCATTAATTGCCTTCAGGCGTTTTCTTGTCACTTTTTAGAGTTTACTGACCTTTATTTTCAATTTCCTCATTAATTTGATATACAGAAATATTTCCAAACCGACTCATATTGTCAAAACAGCAAATCTGAAACAAACGCAGTAGAAACAATGGAGATTCCCTATATTTTAAAATAATCTAGTGACGTTTCTATAGCAACTAATAAATAAAACGAGTTGAAACCTTAGATATTATAATATATAGACTGGCTTAACACCTTTCAGGCGTTTCTGAGGTGCAATATGACGAGGAACGATAGAGAGAGCACTACATCTTTAATCTGCGAGCACTACTTTATTTCCGATGTCCCGCCTATTTATTACTATACACTCATGGTTCCGAGATTGACATAGAGAGCGCCATCTAGCGCTACCGCTACTAGAGTTATATTCCATAATAATTGTTCATTGATTCATATTTACGTATTTAATCCTTATTTTTAACTTACGAAGTTTACAAATTATGTTGAGGTTTGCTTCGTAAGGCAGAGTGAATTTTAAATACAACAAATTAAAATATTGCACAGCTTTGATTCAACTAGTTACTTTTTAATAGATTACCGTATGTAAGTAGGTACCTAGGTACATTTTTAGTTTGTTTCCAGAGCGAATGTGTTTATTTGACATTTATAATAAATGATTTGCTTAACTTTGTAACTACGTTATTCTATTGAAAGCTGTGCTTGACTTGTTCCTGTATTATGAGTTAGGTATATTAAGTACAATCTTTGTATATTATTGTTACCTGATTGAAAAGTAGGCAAATTCAAATAGTTACAGATAGGCAAGGGTTATAGCCTGTATATTTCAGACAGGCTTCTCTTTGGAACTGACGATTGTTTACTATACATGTGGTGTGTTTATGTTTGCTAGTACATAATACCATATTACAATTTACAAGGTAAGTTAACAATTAGTAATAAGCTAGAGAAGATATTTATAGATAAAATTTAAAAGCGTGAGTTGCCCTATTTGCCGAAAATATTTCACGAAACAAAACGTCAAAAAATTATCGCAGTATTATCGCAGCAAAATTATCGCAGCGACATAAAAAATTAGAGCGATAAATTTTGCATGTTGGTACTGTCAAAAGCCGATCTAGCTTGAATTACCACTAATAATGACATTTGATTGGTGCAATGTTGTGAAAAAACGGGCTCTCATTGGCTATAGCGTTAATGAGTGAAATAATCAGCAATAATTAATTGTTGTGCAGCCATGTTTAAGTTTAATTTGAGATTCGATGCAATTGTCAAATCTATTCCAAAGCACTCCATGTTAACAAAGCTATTGGTATGCCGAGTTCTAAGTATTTTAAAAAATAGCTACCATTTTTCAAATATTCATTTCATAATAGTGTTTTGGATAAAAAATGTGTCCTAATGCTTAATTAGCGTCTTTATTACACTACTACCAAGTTATGGAAATATCCGATAATAAATAACTCGAATAGTAGGGTGATTATTGAAATCTTGGATATGATTTTTTTGTAGAGGAATTAATATTTTTTAACGAAATTTGGTATACAGGGGTTTTAAGACATGCCGAACAAGATTCTGTAAAAACAAAAACCCTATGTCAATCGCTAATATAAAATCCTAATTTTTGCCAATTTCTTTTGATCATAGTAGGCGTATTTAATTTCGAAAAAAAAATTTTTAAATAAATTTTTAATCACAATCTGAAGCAAACGTAGTATACCAAATTTGATCTAAGTCGATCAACAAATGGCCGAGATATTTGGGTGTAGTGGTGAAAAGTGAGACACACTGTATACTTTTACATTGCTAGTAAAGGGTCTCCGGGATTTAGTAAACTCAAAATGGCCATAAACGAACAGAAACAATATTTCATTCCATTGCACGGATGTTGAGCTGTCGTAAATTCAGCATCAATTCTAGAAATCTTTAAAATTGATAAACTTGTAGTATTATACTCAACAGCAGAGCTGGGCAAAGTACTACTTCAAGTATCAAGTACTTGAAGTAGTTTTATGTGCCAAGTATATGGTGAAACTACTTCAAGTAAAGTACTTGAAGTAGTTTAAATGAGTACTTTGCCCAGCTCTGCTCAACAGTAGCCACTACTGAAGAGCTGCAGTCGCATGATGAAGACGCCCGCTTGCTCACCCTGACCAGTCGCCGATACTGGGCTTCCGAACCCTGCATCGTGATATCCTTACCTGTTTTTGCCATAAAGGCTTCATATGATTACTCAGGAACTTCACCAGAACAATTCTGTTGCCTGCTTTTACCACGTGGAGGTGTCCTGGTCGCAAAAATAAGCAAAGATTCAAAGAAATAGGGAACATTTATGTTTTCATTTCAAATCCTTTTCATGTTTGATGAAAGCGCTGTGGAAACTCATCATTATGTACCAAATTCCAAATTTCATAAAAAATTTAACACATGGAATATGTGGAAATCACGATGTATTAAATAGGTGATATGACAAGGACTCGTTGAGTGGCTTCATAAGTGCATGCTTTCTATTTAACCTTTAAAGTACTATAAAATCCTGTATATAGATAGATGAATTTGCTTTGCTGCATACAGTGTTGCATACATTTCCGGCGTTTCGTTTGTGTTTAGTGAAACAAGAGTCCAGTGACATCTGACATTAAGTAGTTAAATTAAAAATATTGAAAGAATATATGCAGCACTACATACAGCAAAGCAAATTCATCTATGTATATACAGGATTTTGTAGTACCTTAAAGGTCGCGCCATCTACTAAATTAAATAGAAAGCATGCACTTATGAAGCCATTATTTTCATAGGAAAGTGCCGTATGTCGGACCACCTATTTAATACACCTGGTAGAAATTAAACATAATAAGATTTGTCAAAAAAAATAAAAAATAAAACCACATCTTTCTTCGTGTATATTGATTGGGTTTATCGGTATTTATTAAATTTATAGTTAATGTTTAATGACTTTTTGTCATTATTATCGCGTCCCTTTGGATCTAGGGCATAAGTTGAACAAAGAAAATCATTTAGCGCCCATTTAGTCATCTTATGTAACTGTTGTTCTAGTACATAATTTTTCTGAAAACAAAAAAAAATACTAAAGTATAATTTACTTACCCACGCCCCTACTGAAAAAAACCGCTGCCCAAGGAATCACTACTTCCACATCCAGATTCTCTATCCAAATCACTCACAACGAAAAAACTTTGTATGTGAAAATAATTGTTTATGGAACTTTAATAATATAATATTTGAAATCTTCTACCCCAAAAACCCATAAAACGATACCCCACATCGATAGTGGGGTGGGGGTGGTGATAGGGGGGTGGTAGTGGAGGGGTGGATGAAGTAAAAAAATATTTTGAGGTTTCTGGTTCCTGTACATACACTAAATCACAATTTTTTTTCATCCCCTTTAATAAGGGGGTGGGGGTGGTAATGGGGGTGGCTAATGCCAACATTTTTTTTTGAGACCTTAGTTTCTCTTGTATATACTAAATACCAATTTCGTGGACTCTTACCTGCTTGATTTACCCTTTTACCCCAAATTTACCCCAATTTACACCCCAACCCTTCGACGGAACAAGATGAATATATAATCTAGTTCTAGATCTCATTAAAGTACATATGTGTACCAAATTTCAAGTCAATATCTTAAACGGTTCCAAAGTAAACGTGCGCACAAAAAAAAGTTACAGACCGACAGACAGACAGACAGAATTTTTTTTTTCGTTCAAACTTAAAATCTCGACTTTTCATGACATTTTAAGCCTATTTGGACAATAAAAATTTTTAAAAAATTTTTGTCGTTACTATACTTCCACTGGACGTGGAAGTAATTAACTAGCCAAGAACATAAAGTGCAATTCTGTGTTCCGTTATGAACATCATTTAATTTCTTTATAAACAGGATAATATTTTAAAGAACGATCGGTCATTTGACAAAAAAAATTGGAGTAGTTTGTAGCGTCAACTCCTGCCCCTAACATAGGTTTGGATGACTATGCTCGGTTCTTATGTATTTTAATGGAGGCTGCGTCGTGGTTCGAATTAGCCCAGCGACAGAGAAAATTTTATAATGAAATCTTCAAAATCTTGCAAAATGGATATTTTTTTGTTTGAATGAGTTCGTGAAAGTGTATAGAATAATATCCTGAAAAGTTTACATTCCGCTCGGATACAGAACATAAAAAAAGTGAAAAAAAATTTTTTCTAATCCATTTTTTCAAAATTTTGAAATTAAGTCAGGGCAGGAAAAAATAAAAAAGACAGGTGGATAGACCACGTGTTTCTGAACAAAAAATGTCCTAATAAAATGTATCGCTAAAGCCAGAGTATTCCTGGAAAAAAATAGTGAAATAAGTCACTCTGCGCCCCCAAGTGCACGGTTAAATGCATACTATGGAACCTCTAAAAAATCTTAGCAGTTTAATTTTTATTAGTGAATAGGAGGATAAATAGTGAATATGGAGGGTGTTCTATTTGGGTATTACCAATTTGGGTAATTAAAAATCGGAATAAACTTAGTTGTGACTTTATTGTACATCAGAACTAATACACACTGTGTAACCCGTGATACGAGGCGGCCGGGCCAGCCGTAGTTACAAAAAGTGTCCCTTTTTATATATCAGTTTTTATACACTATTTATAATAGTACATCTTTATGAAATTAAATAAAATATATTTTGCTATACATAACAGAGGGAAAATATATAGTTTTAATTATGAACGCTTACACAGACACCACACATAGCGGCTGGATCGAAGCAGATCTGCCGTGCCGTCACTCGCATGAATTTTTACCTGCCTTAACTGTATTCTATTTTTACAGGTACATATATCCACATTTCAACTAGATATAATGGATTCCATATACATTTGTTAATGTATTGGAAAAGTTCCAGAATTTATAATCAAAACTATGGATAGCCGGTTCGAATTGTGCTTCCCGAGCGAGCGGACACGTCCGAAAAACGCTCCCATTTAAACGCGAGAATACCAGATATAAGTCCGCTAAATTTGATAAAAGGTGAATTTATAGCCCAAAACATTCCGCGTAAATTCATATGTTGTAACATACCGGAGCGGTAGCTCAATCGGTTAAGGCGTATTGAGTGGCGAATATGCTGATCGACTGCCTACCGCGCTCTGGGTTCGACCCCCTGCCCCGGTATTGACAACACCGGTGGGTGTGGATGTATGTCTGCGTTTTTCCAAATGTGTAACCCCCTCCCGCACAGCCTTGGCTATGGATTTGGGGGTTGTCTACTATCTGTAATATGTTTATGTTTTTTTTAAAAGAACAAAGTTGAAATAAAATTAATATTTGAAAATAACTAATACAGAATATAAGCTAAGTATACCCATTTTCATTTTTAAAGTACCTATCCGCCACCCAAGTTTATTTATCCAAGTTTATTTATTTCTTAATGATTAACAAGAAGTGCCTGCAGTGTTTTTAGGTCCAAATTCTATATATAAAGTGCAAATGATATAATTGTAAAGTTAAGTGAGTGATATAATTTGTATTTGTATTAAAAAGAGTGTGTTTTTGTTTTGTTGCATATTTTGCATTATAAATGCTGTAATAAACTGCTGAGGGGCTGACTCAAACGACTTTCTTAGAAAATCTGAGAAGTGATTGTACACCTAAATGAAAATGTCGACAGCTGTCTATAAATTTATGGCATTATTGAAGTGTATTATTCCTTAAGACAAACAGGGTTTCTTAGATAAACAAGCCGCGACTTGGGTAACAAATGGACAACCGGACAACCAGAGGCGTACTATTGGTAAAATACGCCGGGGCGCTGAACCTCTTGCAGTTCAGTGGAAATGCACGAATTTTCCTAGGAAATGGTATCTATACACAAGAATGGATCGAAGACAAAACGTAGGAACGAAAGATCATATGGTAGGCACAGAAACGGGGGAACGAGTCAGGGGCGTTAAAGCGGGGGGTGAAATACAGAAGAAATGATAACACATACACGAGAAGAGGCATACCACAGCAACAGTAGAGGAAGAAGAGAAAGCAAAAAATAAACGAAAACAAGTACCGGACTATATACAAAATAACATAGATTATTCCACCCCGTTCATGCTAGCATCCATCACCGAACCGGACTCTGTTAAAATCAACACAGCATCAACAAGGAAAAGAGAGGCGTTTATCGGAGACCTAAGAAAAGACGGTTTCTGGGGTGGGCAGGAGACGATAGCAGCAACAGCAAACTTGAAGAGGACAATAATAATACACCAAGAGGAGGGCGAAATCATAACTTTTTACCTCAACAACCAACAAGAAGACGACAACACGGCAATTGAACACAGCATCAACAAGGAAAAGACAGAGGCGTTCATCGGAGACCAGAGAAAAGACGGTTTCTGGGGTGGGCAGGAGACGATAGCAGCAACAGCAAACTTGAAGAGGACTATAATAATACACCAAGAGGAGGGCGAAATCATGACTTTTCACCTCATCAACCAACAAGAAGACGACAACACGCCAATTGAGACTATGTACAGGAAGCAGGGAAATAATAGAGATAACAAATTTTGAGCTGTCATGTGGGTGATGGGTATTTGAATATATCTCGGGACGTGCGATTAACGATTTTGTGAGTAGTGATTGGTTTCGTACATAATCCAGACCTAGGTACAGTTTTTGGTGTAATGCAATAGAACAAGTCAAAAAGAGAAGAGAGTGGAAGGGAAGAGAAGCATCACAGATAGGGACTGCTGATCTTTGACTTTTGTTGTTGGTGTCTGGTTTAATAGGAGTGTGTTTTATGATATTGCATGTTCTTTGCGCTGTGGGTGTTATAATATAGTGTTGAAAATCTAATTTCATAATATTTTCCTAGGTAAATTATCATGTGATGGTTTTCAGGTCAAAATTGTGCTCGTTGTTAAGTGAAAAATTCTACATTAAATTTTACACTAAAAACAGGGAGACCAGGTTACACGTGGAAAACAACAACCGAGAGGACCATGAACAAACTACCAAACATATTGGGAAAGAAAAGCAAAGGAGAAAAATAAAATGAATTCCACAAAGAAATCGCAGTGATATGTACTCTACCAGAACCAGAAACCCAGGAATCAGAAGACTTAGAAGAATAAGAAGATTTGTAGAAGCAGAAATACAAAAAGAGGAGCACAAACATTCCATGCATTTCACATATACCTACAGACATATACCCTACCAGAAGCAGAAACGAAAGAATCGGAAGACTCAGAAGAAGAAGAAGAAGACAATCTGTAGAAGCAGAAACACAAAAAAGAGGAGCATAAACATCACGAACACAATGCGGCAACGCATTTCAAAAACAACTACACTGCCCACCCCACACTCCTGTACCATGCGTCATGTGGCTCTCGCTGCTCAAAACAAGCACGACCCAAATCTAACCCAGCATTGGAAACCGAGGAATCAGAAGACTCAGAAAAAGAAGGCGAACCAAAAACACAAAAAAAGGAGCTTAAACGCTCCCTCACGATACAACGCGGTAACGCATCTCACAAATACCTACACCTCCCATCCCACATTCCTTTACCGTGCGCCATGTGGCACTCGCTGCTGGCAACAAGCATGACCCTAGTCCAACCCAGCGTGGACGTAGCGGGCCCAGCTGTACAATCCTTGGGAGTGGCAGAAATGCCTACCGCACGCTGGTAAATCAATCAATCAATCAAACAGCAAGCTAAAAATAGGGAGACCATGTTACATATGGAAAACAACAATCGAGAGGATCATGAACAAACTGGGAAAGGACCAAACATACCGGGAAAGAAAAGCGAGGGGAAAAATGAATTTCCACAAATAAATCGGAGCGATATATACTCTACCAGAATCAGAAACGGAGGAATCAGAAGTCTCAGAAGAAGAAGAAGGCTTGTAGAAGCAGAAGTACAAAAATAGGAGCACAAACAACAGTGAAGAGGTTTATATCTAGGCCTTGTATATCTTTCCCCTCTTCGATAAAAAAGGAAAACATAACAATTCTAGCTTTTATGTGATCGTCTATTTTTGTTTAGTTAGGACCCAAATTTACGTTGTGATAGTAATTTTATTGAACAGATTCTTTTTAAAGTTTGATATTACTTGTCTCTGTTTACTGATTTAATTTATTTACCTTCACTCTAGAAACATTAGTTTAAGAATTCTCTTTACTTTTGATACCTTTTATTTGTTTGTATTTTACTTATTAAAGATTTCACTGTGATTATAATTGCATTGATATTTCATTTATTTGTCTAAAGAATTATAATTTTATTTAATTTGTTATTCCAGAAAAAGTATAATATTGAAAGAAAATACCGAAAGTGTTTTAATACATTTATTTTAAGACAATCGTCCTATTCATTAGTATAGATTACACATTTGTTGGCAACTGCCACATTTTACGTGAAAATAATACAAAAATAAGTTGGGACAATAGTCACAATAATTTACTATAAGTTTAAATTAAGTATTCGTTGGGGCAACAGCCACATAGAAAAATAATGGAAAGTATTCTTTGTGAAGAATCATCACTATTACTTCCATAGAATAGTCAGGTCAGCTATGCAAACAATAAAATAAATTGTTTACAATGACAATAGTCATTACTCGTGAAATATTTATAGTTGGAGTCGGACATACGTAAAATCTGACACAAAACTCGGGAAATCTCCCAGTAGTGATATTGTGATAAAAAAGACAATCAACAAAATCCTGTTTAACTGTCACGTCAACTGACGTAGGTTTATTTCGGTGTTTCGAAGATTCGTAGTATGGCTAGTTACAATTGTACTTGGCCGAGATCAATGGATCTCAAATTTAACACCTGATGTATTTCTAGATGAGATGACAACCAACAAAATCTTGTGATTGTCTTTCGAAAATATTCGAAAATATAATTGATAACAAAGAGCTGTGTTCAGATCTTATCATATGTAAATAACAGATATGTTCCAGTTATAACCACAGATATGACAATTAAGAACTCTGTAAAGCAGAATCCTGCAAAAGTAAATAATTGCCAAATCTAAAGCTACAACATCGCGGATGTGCAAATAGCGTTTGTATAGCTAAGCTGAATATTGCCCGGACTATAACAACAATCGTTGTGATCAGATTTTAAAATCCAAAAGAAAACTTCCCATTTATTAATCAAATAATATAGTAAGTTAATTCTGAATATAATTAACTATACGGTGAAATAAACCAATATAGTATAATTCCAAATAAATTAGCTAATCAAAAGGTACCACAGCATTGTCGCAATCGCGAAGCCGAAGATATAAAGCCGTTTACTTTACTGATATTTAAATAAATATTATTTGATACATTGTTATACTACCAGTATTTCTTCTCCCCCAGTATCAGAGTAAGTCCTGGTGTATTCGAGAAAAATAGGTCCATGAAGACGCCGAAGCGTGCTCCTAGACTAAGTTTCTATTTTCTAGCGCTCAACAGAAAAATAGGTCTATAAAGACTAAGTTTCTTGTTGGGTGCAAAATGTTTGACAGTTAGGACCAGGTTAAGCATAAGTAGATGGTTCTAAATAGTTGCTTGGTTTGATCTAACTGACCAAGAGACCAATTTGTGGTCCCTATTTATACGAAATTTCCTCAGCGTTGTTTAAGAGAACATATCTATTTGATATGAAAGAGTAAGTGAGTTAGGTAATATCTCCGCGGATGCTGATATGGTCCGTTCTTTGTTCTCGTTACCGTGATGCAACGTGATCAGTCCATTACTTAAATGTGTTTATTTTAACACCATAAAATCTGTGGGTTTCGAGGCACGAAACTGCGTTTAAAAGAAATATTCAAAACAATTTCTATACAGGAATAAAATTATTTTAAATATTATGGAACTGTAATTAGCATATTTAATAGAACTAAAGTTTTATAGCAAAAAATGATAAAGCGAAATGGTTTCTAATTATTAGGCGGCAATTTAGTTTTATTTAATATCCAAAAATAAGTAAAATTTAATTAATAACTTAGGGAATTCTTTCACAAATAGACGACCTAGATACGGGGCGTCTCAACAGCGACACAACGCGGCAACATATCTCACAAGAAGACCCAGAATAGGCAGAAGTTCAGAACCAAAAATACAAAAAAAAGGGAGCTTAAACGCTCCCTCACGACACAGTGCGGTAACGCATCTCACAAATACCTACACCTCCCATCCCGCATTCCTTTACCATGCGCCATGTGGCTCTCGCTGCTGGCAACAAACATGACCTTAGTCCAACCCAGCGTGGACGTAGCAGGCCCAGCTGTATAACCTGGGAGTGGCAGCAATGCCTACCGCACGCTGGTAAATCAATCAATCAATCAATCAAAACTATGGATAGTTATAATAAACCAGCAAATAAACGGGAAAAAAGTGTAAAATGTGGAAAAGTGGTGGAACAGGACCTATTTGAAAAATTCTTTTTCTCACGTGTTCCCAAGACCCCCAGGAACATTCATTAGTATTGACTCCTGCATTACCTCCGAAGATGAGAAAGTTAGAGGGGTTTGAAGTGCCCCAAAAAGTAGCTGTCATAAAAAAATTTATGACTAATAATTCGTCTCGGAAATGGGTGTAGAGTTTTTTTTGGGTCGCTAATCACGAATCACAGGTCCAAATTGAGGAATTCCATATTCCAGTATGGAATTCGTGCCATATTTTGATGAGAATTCCACTTTTTCAGGCGGAAATTTAAATATGAATATTGTTTGGGGCAGACTGGAATACGTACCATGGAAAATTCCATTTTTTATGGATGCTATAATGTCTGGTTGCCAAACTGGAGGTGTAGCAGCTTGTGGTTGTCTCATGAATGGCGTATATTGCTCTCAAACTTATAAATTTTGTCACGGAAACAATTGCAATAATTGCGAGGAACCTGGTGCTGCAGACGTAACGGAAAATGAATCAATTTGTCCGGTTGAAATATCGGAAGAACAGGAAGGTGAAAGTGACACTGTAGAAGAACCAACAAATCCTTAAATACCAGTTCTCGAATATGATTCAGATTATGATCGATGTAAATAGTGTAAATGATATAAAAAATAATGATAAATTAATAACTATTTTATCACACAGAA
This sequence comes from Rutpela maculata, assembly GCA_936432065.2. NCBI lineage: Eukaryota > Metazoa > Arthropoda > Insecta > Coleoptera > Cerambycidae > Rutpela > Rutpela maculata. The sequence continues at coordinate 131,196,049 of OW386292.2, read as the reverse complement.
TACCACCTTTTGTACCAGCACAATAAATGCCATATTTTTATAAAAATTGTTATCTTTTAATCACTTACCGCACTTGAATGAAGAAAAAATTTGCATGCATTTCTCCAGTGTTTATAAAATTGCCATGTATATTAATTTGAAATGCTCGTAATATTCATCCATAATTTTTTTCTTCAAAGTGAAATTCGACACGAAAAATGGCAAAATTCCAGAAAAGTGGAATTTTCGTCAAAAAATCAGAGACATCTCTAGGAATTCCTTCTAAGTTCCATGTATAAGTAAAAGCAAACAATTAAGTTTGTTTGGCAATTGCCCCAAAGATGGCGCGCGGTGTCAGAATCTGGAAATTACAGAGAGCCTACTAGAAAATTACAGAATTAGGAGAGAACATTCTAGAGCTCTCATCTTTAGGTATATAAAGGAATGGAGAAGCCGAGTTAGGAGAGTTTTTAGTACAATTCAGATGGTCAGTAAACAGTTCAGTTAGTGAGAACCGATCAAGGAGTAAACAAAGTGATAAAGTGACTGAAATATTGAATTATAGTACTCAGTGTAATATTAGTAAAGTACTTATTTGTTATAATTAGTTCTTAAGTTAATAAATTAGTGTATAGTGTTAGTGGTGGTATAGTTTCCGGATCCACGATACAGAGTGTTTACTACAAAGGAATGTGAACACGTAACAATATTGAAAATAAGTTATAAGGAACTTCATAACATTTTTCTTCGACCTTCATCGCCTCTGCTGTCTTTACTGACCATGTAAAAATCATCTTCAGGTTGCTTAATATCTAAATTATAAATTTCAGTTCATGAATGGAAAATAAATAAAATACAATCGTTTACACTGTTTATATTCATCAAGAAGAGTATAAATGTGACAAAGCTCATAATATATATTTTACAGTTTGTGAAAGTTTAACCAAATTCCTCCATCAACACTAAGCATACCAGATGTAGGGGAAAATTTTATAGGAACCTTCGTTTTCTCATTCAATGTTACTCGGAATCGTCTCAGGATACTTGTGAGTCCAATCTTCGTTTGCATTATACCGAACCTTTCACCTGCAACAAAAAGAGAAGTAGTGTTTAGGAGATAGATCATTTTAGGATGTGTAAGGGTGATACATGTAATGTAGACGATTGATTTCTTGGTCCTGTTATTGAGATAAATAGACAAAGAATAATTTAAAAAATTGAACAAAAGAGAAATTGCCCGGTTACATACATTTCAATTTAATGTAGTCATTTTATGTCAAAATTTTGAAATCAGCTTAAAAAATTCTTAAAAGCAAGGGATTTAGTATACAGTGTGTCCCACTTTTCATGGAGCTACTCTCATATCTGGCTCATATGATATCCTAATATTTTGAAACTTTGGCGATGAATATATACACCTATAAAGTGAATCTTTAAATGTAACTACATTTGATTTTAATCAGAGGCGTAAGATTCTAGGATGGAAAAACGGCGTCAATTTAAAGAAAAAAGAATATTAGCGATTTTTTTTTTAGAGAAAAACTAGTAAGATATTCTTAATCAGCACCTTTAGAAACCCCTTTGTACAAGATAACATCGTAGTGGGTTCAAAAGTGTTTGAGATAGAGGCCGTCAAGAAAACAGTTTTTTCAATTAAAAATAATTTTTATCTGTTAAACGGATTCTCAAATGAAACAACGAGGAAAAAAAAATTCTTCATTTTTTGTTCGGAATAATGTATTATTGTACTAGTAGAATAGATTTTAAAACAAAATAATTATTTTTTTAATAACGCAAAAATTCTAATTCGTACACACCTACCATTTTCCTAACAAATAATCTGCAATAAAGATCTGTGTAAGACATGAAAACAAACGTTAATGCAAGTGTCAATTTAATTATAAAATTATTTGCGTTTCTATGTAACCACCAACATTTCGAATACATTTCTCAATCCTTTTTCTTATATGGCGTATATCTTTTCTAATCTCAACAGGAGTGATTTCAACACATGTCTGTCTAATTCTGATCACTAACTGTTCTTGGCTAAGTGGTCTGCTCTTTTACGCTATATTTTTTAAACGACAAATATAAGTCAAGTGGTGTCAGGTCCAGAGACCTACGGAGAAACTCCGGCACTTGACCTCTCAGATCTCTTCATTTACCTGGATGTTGCCTCATCAGTAAAAAGAATATTTATATTGTTTAAAAATTCACCCTGAGCAAAAAAAAAACAGAAATCCAATTCAACAATAAATTGATATTTGCAATAACTTTTATCTTTTGCCTTATTATTAAATAAATTATTATTTTGTCGTAAAATCAATTTAAACTAGTACAATACATTACTATTATTAACAAAAAGTTTCCATTTGATTGAAATTCATTTTTTTTCATTTGAGAATCCGTTTTACAGATAAAAATTACTTCTAATTGAAGAAATTGTTATTTTGACAGCCCCTAGCTCAAACATCTTTGAACCCACTACGATGTAATGTTGTACAAAGGGGTTTCTAAACTTTTTAAATATGCTGATTAAGAATATCTTATTAGTTTTTTTTTCTAAAAAATGTCGCTAATACTTCTTTTTTGAAAAGCACTTTTTGTAGCACTCTCCATGAGTGGCAGATCGAGGCCATACTAGACAATGCAGGACCCCCCCCCCCCATTTCGTTTGACTCCATTTTGTGGCTTTTTTTTGCGAGGAGGGGAAACCCACACGGGCTGCCCATCCCTACTTGGAATGGGTCTGAGTGTCAGCCTCAAACTGACTAAAACCCCTCCTCCCAGGGCTCGTCTGTAAGGAATACTCCGAGGGCACTGCAGCCTCCTGGGCTTATTGTGCTCTCCCTGTTTTTAGTTTACACTGTCCATTTTAATACTCCTGTATCACTGACAAGGTGATACAGGTCTGAAAATGGGCGAGTTATGATAGTCTCCGGGTCTGGTTGTATTTGCCCGTAGATATTATAACTCACTCTACCCATTTTTCCTGTGCCGTTGGCAGCAGGTCTGAAAAAATGGGCAGAGTGGTAGTTGCCAGGTCCATTGTCTTTCCCCGTTGATATTATATCCTGCAGTCCAGACCCTGCAGTCGTATAATATCCTTTGTCAGCAACTGCTTCGCTACGCGGCGTTCCTCGCTGGACACCACCCCAGTCAAGTCCCCGTCGCGCGCGACGTCACTTTACTTCGGTGCTCTGTTCGGCAACAGTCTCGCCATGCGGTGTCCCTTGATGGTCTATAACCCCATCAAGTCCACACCGCTAGCGGCGTTGCTTCACTTCGCACCACTGCATCACTTTAGTGAGGACCGCTGTAGCCTCCTCATTGTGATGCAGTTTGATCTGGAATGGACCTATTTTCCCATTCCTTCAACCTTTTGAAGGTTGCTCTTCCAGGGTATGCTCCTTGTCAGCAACGGCCTCGCTATGCGGTATTCCTTGATGGTCCGTCACCCCAGTCAAGTCCACGCCGCTTGCGATGTTGCTTCACTTCGCGCCCCCGCATCACTTTAGTAAGGACCGCTGTGGCCTCCTTACTATGATGCAGGTTCACCTGCACCTTCAGCTGGAATGGGCCTATTTTTCCCTTTCCTACCTGTGGGTTACCCTCCTCTGGCTCGGGAATCCAGACGGGAGGCTCAGGCGCTTTGGAAGGTCCTTGGTGTTGACCGAAGTCGCGGACACCCCCTCCCCCAGCTTCTTCACCTCCCGCACTGCGCTCGTGGGCTGATGGGAGGGTCTGCACAGAACATGCTGAGGGACCCCCTCCCTCTCCACGAGTAAGGGGAAAAGATGGTCGCCACGCACGGAGCCCCTTACATACGTGGAAGGCATTTATACAACGGAGTGCGCCTGTCCCCCGAGGCTTGTCGCTAGTGGTCGGGCTCCCCCCCGACCATGCGTCCCATCGGCGGCGCGCACAATACCTTGGGATTGGGAAAGTTTTTATGGTGGTACTTCATCCACATGGTAAGGGTGGTGAAGCCAAGACCCCCGTGCCCCCCGGAGAGACGTACCCCTGACCTGGGTCAGTGGCACGCCACTCGCCAAGCGGTTTACGGTGTGTGAGCTGGTCCGCGACGTGATTTTAGCCGGGGTGGATTGGGTTATTAGCCCTACCCCCCAGCAGTATGACCACGTTAACCCTACTCCTCGCGGAGTCTGGCCGTTCTCCTATTTGGCTTTTAGGTTGGACAAATAAAAAAAATGATAATAACAAAAAAATATTGGTAATTTTATGCTGAACAAATTATATTTGAAACTTCGATGCAATGAATTTTATTTTTAAACATTGCAAAAACTGAATTTTGTCAGTCATTTTCCAAGATTTAGGTCTATTTGTTGTTTATGCATTATAATCCTTGTTTAAGTAACTAAAAACCGTGCGAAAAACTAATAATAAAACACGCCGTGTTTTATACGGAAACAATACTACAAGGAACCACCTGAATCTCGCATAATAAGCTATTTTGCTATCAAAAACCGAGTTCATTTTCCGTTGTTCGGCTTAAGCCAAAATTAGCCACTTCTTAACATCTTTCTTTCTGAACATATTCAATTCTTTCTGAACATATTCAATATTGGAATCGTCAATTGCAAATGTCCGACCCTCGTCAGTTCTCGATGGACAGATGCTGATAATCAGGATATTGCCTCCTTTTTGACGTCACTCATGCGCAAATTGTACATTTCTTACTTCCTACATGAACCAAAAACACCACAAATACCGACAACTTTAAAAAATAAGAAAGCATTATCTGGACAAATCTTAATGTACTGTAAAAATTAAAGGCTTTATAGGTACAAAATCTTTGTCATAAAATAACAAGAAGTTAATTAAGGTCCAGACGTTCTGGATAAGAAGTTGAGTTGAGATTTCAATATCATTATTTGGGGTAATGGAACTTTGCCAAAATTTACTTACCTATGCAAATCCTCGGGCCTTCCCCAAAGGGCATGTTCGAATACTGCCGGATGTTCTTCTTGTTTTCCTCACTGAATCTCTCTGGGTCGAAAACATCAGGATTGCTAAAATATTCCTCGTCGTGTTGGTATCCGATTATTGGCAGAAGAACTGCGGTGCCCTTTTCGATTATTGCATCTTCACCTGGTATCTTGTAGTCCTGCTCAGTCATTCTCGTTAGAATCGGTAGAGGTGGATACATTCTCAACGTTTCTGAGTAGAAAAACAGATGGACATATTTAGTAAGAGAGCCACCGATAGGTGCTTTGAGTATATTTCAGACCGCTGGAAACCCTGATTTTATTATGTGGGGGAGGCTATTGAGTTGTCATTGAGAAATGCTTAATTTATTTCACTCGAACGCGGCCCAGAACCCCCCTCCAGGGGGCGGGGGGGGGGGGGTGGCGATAATATGATTTGTGGCAATTTCCTGATTTTCCGTTGAATTTACGACAAAAATGGTTATTAGTCCAGTAACTTGGTGATCTCACTTCGGACTAATTCTATAGCAGTTTTAAATTCAAATATTTTTGGATAGTTTTGTTCAATTTTGGAGGCTTCCTAAATAGTTATTAATGAACGTATACGAAAACTACATTTTTCTCTTGAACTTTACCTGCCGTAGAACAAATTTTGGTATTCCAAAGCATTTTAGACGAATGTCTTAAAATGCTTAAAAAAACTGAACATCGACTCAAAAATTCGCAAAAATCGCATGATTTACTCAGAATGTTGTCTTGAATCCAAATATGTAAAAATATACAGGGCGTTCCATTTAGAAATTGAAAGTTGCGGTTATTTTCGAGTAAACCGAAAATCGTCTCATACTGTTTATTATTCCCAAAAATACATTTTTACGGGTAGTTTATGCACTCCAAATTTCAAATGGATAAGTTAAAAAACAAAGGAAATATAGGGGGGGAGCCACTAACCTGTGGCATCCGGTATATACTCATGAACAGCATAATTGCATCATCCAAAAATTGTTATGATTGGGCAGTTGAATTTTATTCTAAACCATTTGTCCAATTTCAATGATTTTTTCTTTATTAATAGGTCTGAAATGCCATGATAATGTTAGGTAAAAATTATTTTTTTCTTTAAGTACAGGATGGGACAATAAACTATGTTTTTTTTTAATTCAAAACACCCTAAATGTAATAATTTTTGGTATCTATATTGTTTATATTATTAAATGAGATATGCAGGGTGGAACTGAAAATCTAAAAATATTGAATTTCTGGATGACATTTTTTGCGCGAGCACTCTAGTAGATCTACTATATTTATAGTGGGCAAACGAACAAACTTTAACCAACTTACCATCAATAACTTGGCCCATGTACTTCATTTCACTAAGCGAATCATACGTAACTTGACCGTTATGTTTTTCCAAAACTGTGTTGATTTCTTGTCTGAGTTTGTCTTGAATTTCTGGGTGCGCTGTCAGGCTATAAAGGGCGAACGTCATAGTGCTGGAGCTGGTCTCAAAGCCAGCCAAGAAGAATACGAAGCTCTGAGCCGAAATTTCGTCCATTGTCAATGTGGAACCATCACCTGAAAATAGGAAGACTTGTTATAACTAGTTGGACTATTCATTTTCTTACTAAATTATAAAGTTTTCATATTTCATATGGATACTTGTGATTATGATTACCTGACAATCAAATATTCGTCGAGTTTAAAATATGTTTAAAATGTGTTTTAACCCTTTCACTGCGGGTGTGGATTTTGCATTCCGTGCCCTGTGTGCGGCATTGGGCAGCCTCTGCGTGTTTATCCGCTTCCCACAGTTGAACAATAAACACGTGCGCTTCCGGCAGTTGCAACATGTGAATCAAAAAATTTTGGACGGCTAACGCACCACTATTGTGCGCCTAGGATTGTTTTTGACAATACAAAAGAAACGCATTTAAAAAAAATAATCTTTTTTATTCATTACAAACTAACACAACGAACTGAACGTGTAAAATAAACGTAAAAAACTGCTTAAAAACAGCACGTAGTCCCACGTATTTGGAGGAGATAGAATGCAAAAGAGTGGGGACTGCCGGTGATTACTCGAAAGTTAACGCATGTAGAAAGCATATTCAACAGCTTAGTCGTCCGATTGCCGCAGTCCAGGACCTGAAACCAGCCAGTGAAAAAATACGTGACCCGCGCCACAAGACCACAAATAATTTGCGGGATTTTACGTCACCCGCAGCGACAGGGTTAACCGCCTTCCATACAGTACCTAGAGGTAAAGAAATAACTAAAATTTCAGAATAATTTCATACATAATGATAATTTTTCTTTGTGGGTTATTGTATCGTCTTCAGTTTCTATATTGCCTGCAGTACACTCTCGCCGAGACCGCTCGGCGAATGTCTCTGTTTTTAGTAATGTGAATGAATGACATGGATATTTTTACATTTAATTAAATTTATTTATTTGCTTTCATCATGATTAGAAAATATTATTTAGGTATTAAGCAAATCACAACTTACACACTTTTACTTCCACATCCAGTGGAAGTATAGTAACGACAAAAAAATATAAAAAAATGTTTATTGTTCACAAAGGCTTAGAATGTCATGAAACGTCAAGATTTTAAGTTTGAGCGAAAAAAAAATTTCTGTCTGTCGGTCGGTCTGACTAACTTTGTGCGCACGTTTACTCTGGAACCGTTTAAGATATTGACTTGAAATTTGGTACACATATGTACTTTGGCGAGATCTGGAACTAGATTATATTTTCATCTTGTTCCATCGAAGGGTTGGGGGATAAACTGGGGTAAATTTGGTGTAAATAGGTAAATCAAGCAGGTAAGAGTCCATAAAATTGGTATTTAGTATATACAAGAGAAGCTAAGATCTCAAAAAAATTTTTGGCATTAGCCACCCCCATTACCACCCCCTTCCCAAAATTGTGGTTTAGTGTGTGTACAAGAACCAGAAACCTCAAAATATTTTTTACTGCATCCATCACTACCCCCACCCCATTACCGATGTGGGGTATCGTTTTATGGGTTTTTGGGGTAGAGGATTTCAAATATTATATTATTAGTGCCATAAACAATTGAAAATTTAAATGTGATTTTAATAATTATTATTTACCTCACTGTATAACAATGAAACATGCCTGAATTCATAAAGGGTGTAGCCGGTTAAGCATATGAAAAATGCGCCCATAAAGGAAATTACATGAAATGGGCATCAAAATATTTGTTAAAATATTGTTTCAGAAATCCAAGGGGTAGCTGAATTTTTGCAAAAAGGGCAATTGTTAATTAAAAATTTGTTGCGACTTACCTAATGGATCAAAAATTTGAAAAAATTATCGACCATAAAGATCTTCCAGAAGACGTTGTGAATAATAAGAGGAAGAAGATATCTATCATGAATTTATTAATCCAGTTGAAGTTCTGGCCTCTATTTATGATATCGCAAACATGCAGCTGGTAATAGATGAGAAAAGTAACGAGGATTAATTATTTTTTGATGTTTAGTTAAAAATTACGTTACTAATAAATGTAATAAATATTTGTTTTGAAGTTTTTATTTTTTTTTCAACATGTGCCACCAAATAAAAAAATTTGAAAAAAATTGAGGGTATTAATAACACAAATGCGCGTCTGTCTGAAAAATATCATAATAGCACTTTTTCAAAAAATACACTTTTGGGCACTTTGGATTTTTCTTTATTTTTTTAAAATTTCATACGACGTAATATTTTTTTCTGAATTCATCTGGAAGATCTTTGTGGTCGATAATTTTCAAATTTTTTCGTCCATTAGGTAGGTTGCAACAAATTTTTAATTAACAATTGCCCTTTTTGCAAAAATTCAGCTCCCCAGATGAGAGCAAGCAAGAATATACTAGGTGGCCTCGACCTCGCAGCTTGTGTTCCCTTTGACTCGTGACCAAAAAACCGAGACAAATCGGAGCGTTAACGAGGCGAAGCGAGGCGAAGCGAGGGCGCACAGGGCGATGCGAGCGAAGCAAGTACTCTCTCGCGCTCGCCTGCCCTCGCAACGCCTCGGTGAGAGTGTACTGCAGGCATATGGTCCGGATACTTGCTATTACCCTCTTACCCTCATGGAGTGAAACTAACCCCAAAAATAGGCCAAAAATCGTCCATTTTCTAGCCTCTCATAGCTCGCGCCATCTACTAAAGTAAATAGAAACCATGCACTTATGAAGCCATTATTATAATAGGAAAGTGCCGTATGTCGGACCACCTATGCCATCCCCTGAAGAGAGGTGGCACCCACCCCCTATATATTAGCAACCCGCCGCATAATATAGATACTCTTCTTTGATGCATTTACTATTAAGTTGCCAAAAAATGAGCGAAATAAATTTCATATGACTTTATTCCAAAGTTAAAACCTCTAGTAGATTTATCTAACTAAAGGAGAGAGGGCCGTGCAGTGGATAGAGGAATCCGAACCACATATGTACTTTTACTGTAATAAAAAAAATCTAGAATGCACCATTTATTGTTGACAATTTTTAAACCCACCATAACTTTTTGCTTCTATTGAAGTTTTAGCTTCATATTTTCAATTATTCCATAGATCTAGTCACTAACCTTTATTCTCATTGGGTTCACTTCCATTTTTGTTTTTTATGTCAATAAGTAATTGTAGGAAATCCTTCCTTCTATAATTATTCTTCTCCCTGTATTCAACAGTATCCTCCACGGTTTTTCTATAGAAGTCACTAACGTCTTTTGGAACAGCATTTAGATGAAGAGCTCTTGCTAAGTTAGGAAAACTGAAGGAAAATATGCCCTTTATTGCTTCAGGGGCGGTTTGGACAAATATTCTTTTACCAAATATTCTGAATGGAGAGTTCGGTTCCTTAAAGCTGTTGCAATCCAGACCAAAGGCACAGGATCCAATTATGTCTGTTGAATAGCACTCTGAAAGGCCAAATAATTAATTTATTAAATACAAGTCGATCTGGCCTCCAAATGGAGCATTACAATAAAGGGAAGAAAACTCGAAAGCATCTCCAGAATAAATTCAAGTTAGAATAAAACCTATTAGCTATTAATGGAGTCAAAATAAATTTTTAATGGAATTGTTCCACTCTCAGAGGGTGGCAATATATATATTTATTGGAGCTGAAGTAGAATCAGATTTTAAAAAGAAAAGGTTCTATGCAATTTTTCACATAAATCGATAGTTTTTAAGATATCACGACTTCAAAATTACGATTTTAGCTTAAAAAAAAAGGTATTTCCAAACGGCTTTCGTTTAGTATCTCGAAAAGTATTACTTTATCGAAAAAATGTTACAGACCGTACAAACTGGGAATTAATTATATTTTTTGTTTATTGATGTAGGATTAATAATTTCGGAGATATTTAAGTTTACATTTGGCATTCAAGTGTTCATAAGATAATTATTTAGAATGAGAGTTAAATATCTCAGAAACTGTGACAGCTACGTCAAGAATGCTGATAGGTAGAGCAATAGGTTATTAATTAAGCTTTCAACTATTTTTATTTGTTTCTGTAGCACAAAAAACAAAGAAGTTATGACCGAATCAATGTGCGTATACACATTTTTTTGGTAACAACGTCGCCATTTTGTTACTGTAATTAGAGAGTAATTAAAAAAAAGGAATTTCAAATACTGTTTCTCATTAATATATAACATGACGTAGACGCCAAAATTTTTTGGTTTGTATACAGCTCTTGCTTTAGAAAAAAATACAGTTTAAACTATAAAGGTATTTTCGATAAAACGTAATTTTTCCAACAAATAAATATTAGTTTTGTTGAAAAATGGATAGAGACCAAAAATAAAGCTCATAAACTGATAATAAATTTCGCTTATTTATTTATTGACATAAATTTAATAGTTTCGGAGATATGAAAGTTTACAAATGGCGTCCGAACGTTTATAAGACGAAAAATTCAGTTTAAATGTTAAATATCTCAGAAATTGTGACACCTACGTCACACATTCTAAGAAATGAAATTAAAGGCAATTAATTGCGCTTTCAAATTATTTTTTACTCGTTTCTGTAGCATAAGAAATAAAGAAGTTATGACGAAAAAATGTGCGTATTTATAATTTTTTATATAAAAAGGTCGCCATTTTGTTACTCTAATTGGTCAGTAATTTAAAAAAATTATCTCGAATCTAGTTTTTCGTTAAGATGTAGATTACCACGATGCTCAAATTTTTTTGCTCATTTAAAGCACTTGCTTTAGAAAAAAATGCATTTTAAACTTTAAAAGTGATTTCGAAACACTTGGATACCAAATATAAACTTAAATATCTCCGAAATTATGAATCCTACATCAATAAACAAAAAATATAATTAATTCCCAGTTTGTACTTTCTGTAATTGGTCTGTAATATTTTTTCGATAAAGTAATACTTTTCAAGATACTTGACGAAAGCCGTTTGGAAATACCTTTTTTTAAGCTAAAATCGCAATTTTGAAGTCGTTATAACTTAAAAACTATCAATTTATGTGAAAATTTGCATAGAACCTTCTCTTCTTAAAGTTTGATTCTATTTCAGCTCCAATAAATATATGTATATATATTTTTAAGTGCCACCCCCTGAGAGGGGGTGGCATTCACCCTCTATAAATTAGCAAGCCCCCGCACAATATAGAAACATTTCTGTCAAGCATTTACTATTATACCTCCAAAAATGAACGAAATCCGTTCAATATGACATTATTCCGAAGTTAAAACCTCCAGTTACTGTACTATAGTCTATTCTGCTGTTATTGTATTGATTTTAAAGTAAACATTCAGACCTGGTATTTTGAAAAGCTTGAAAAGCTTTGAAAATATTAAAATTAGCAGCAAAATAATTTAATTACTGAAAATATTTACACAATGAATTTTGTCACAAAAAAAAAACAGTCGATCATCATCAATTCAGTTAATATTATGACATTTAAAAGTACTAAATGTATGGGATGAGAGGTGTCTATTTTCTCACTAATCTTTTCCGAAAATATACGTTGATTAGGCGGCCATTTACGTCGTAATAACGTGAAATTGACGTCACCACCGACGTTTATTTGACGTCCTTATTCCACATCGAAAGAACGCTGACATTGTGACCAGTAATAGACGTAAAATCGCCGTCGTCGAGGATGACGTTGACTAGACATTATAACGACGTTGCCAGAGAAGCTTAGTAACACTCTAAAATGGAACGGTCGAACGTTGGAACTTGTTTAAAGAAAGAGGTCTTTAATAAATCTGTACTTGTTGTACTTACGTATGGAGCAGTAACACTCACACTAACAAAGAATTCTATTAACAAAATACGTGTTGCACAAAGAGCCATGGAAAGGTTAATGTTGTTTCCCTTAGGGATAGTGTCTCAAATGCAAGGCTGCGCCAAATATTTGGAGTAACTGATGCAATCAAGCGCGTAACAATGTTGAAATAGAACTGGGCTGGGCATATAGCAAGAATGACAGACAGACGAGGGACAAGAAAAATTTTAGAGTGGAAACCGCTATAAGACGCTTTTCGACATAGAGGACGCCCAATTACAAGATGAACGGATGATATAAAAAGGATAGAAGCGAACTGGATGAATGCAGCACGTGATCCCAGATGATGGAAAGGACTATGGGGGGCCTAGGTTCAGCAGTGGACGCAATTGGGCTGACTGATGATGATGATGATGATGATGATGATGATGATGATGATGATGATGATGATGATGATGATGATGATGATGATGATGATGATGATGATGATGATGATGATGATGATGATGCTGATGCTGATGAACTACCCTATTATCCAATGTTATGTAAAGAGTACTTTTATTTTTGGATGCATTATCAGCCACAAAAATGTTGGAACACCGTGTATTAGTCCAGTACGTGGGGTTTTTTTGAATGCAAAAGGTGGGGTAGTAGTGATTTTTTAGTATGTTGTTAAGCTTGGGGCCCTAATGAAAAATTCAAGTTTTCGACCTCGAGGCGCATGCGCTCGAGCCGCCATCTTGGATTTTAGGTACAAAAATTTGGTTTTTTGATAATAACTCAAAAACGGTGGCTTTCACGACAAAAGATGTTCTATACAAAGTTAAAGAGGACAAAATTTCCTACATTTTTTGTTAAAACAATTTTTTTGTAGCACACATATGTTAGGAGTTACAACTCCGTGAAGTTGCACTATTTGAAAAAAAAATGCGGAAACTTCATTTTGGTTGAGTTTTATTTTATTATTCTTATTATATATCATTATATTTGTACATAATTATAAAAAAAAAATTAAAAGACACTTGAATATTATCATTTAACAGTATTATACTTATCGTAAACAAAGTTAAAGGCGAAAAGTATATCGCATTTTTTTTTAAATTTAAGAATAGTAAATTATGATTTTAGAGCGTTACAAAAATTAATTTCTACTACATGTCGTCATCCTCGTCCTCGCTTTCAATGCGGATTTCCGGCATATTTCCGCAAGATTCTCCGTTGCAGAACCCACATACAACCGAATATTTAAGTCCAGCCTTTCGGCAGCTGCATGCCCCACCACACATCTTTTTGCAGTTTCAAGATACCGATTTTAATAAGGAATCGGGAGCTGGTTTTTCCGCCATTGTTATGGGAGTGAGCCCGTAAGCGCCATGCTTCCAACCCCAGTCTTCAGTATTTTTCTCTATGCCTCTCCATTTCTGTACTTGGTGGTACGTCCTAAAGGCGTGGAATTGCGCCGCGTCTGTAGGTGGCAAAGAGGCAAGATTAAATTTGCTTTTCAGCGTAGATTTGGCGAAGCGTTGGAAACGAATCTCTTCCAAACTCTCTTTATCCATGTTGCCACCATATAAAGCTACGAGAAAGCGTACTCCGGCCTCGGCAATCTCCTCTGACGTGGCATCTTGTTGGTTGAAAATTTCAATTATTTCATGAACAGCTCTGTTTTTTTTTATCAGCGTACGAAATTTAGTTTTTCCCTGATTGAATAGAGATGACGTTGTGTCACAACCACTGAAGGCATGCAAGAGCAGAATGTGCTTGGTTGCTTCTTCGTATTTGAGGCTACTTGCTGAATATATCCTCTCAGCAGGTTTTCCTCTTCCAGGTTTACGGAAGTAGATAGAACTTTCGGCTGGTGCTAAGGCTGTCACAAGTACTAAAAGGTCAACATCTTCCCCGACCACAAAAACAGCATCTAATATTGATTCACAGCATAAAGAAATTGCAGTGTTGACAATTAGCACATCGGCATTATCTTCAGCTTGTTTAACTGTAAATGCAGCCAGCTCAAATTTGTTCTTCAGCATCGATATGAGACGAACTTTATTTTTTTCATTGGCTAAAAATCGCTCCTGCGAAGCTTGCCCCACCATTGTTTCATCAAAAAGGTGTAATTTCTTCAGTACAGAGAAAACACTGTGCTTTAAAATTAAAAGTCGGTATACTAGATCTGCGGGATGTCGATGCTACTTGAGGTTCGTTATCTTTTTTACGACAATACGCGGCGATCAGTTTTTCATTAATATAATTTTTTTGACATGCGCCATGCACAGTTACAGAAGATAGCGTTCTCAAAATGCGTGTATGTGCGCGATTACCTCGTAACTCACTCGATTTTAAAAGTGTCTTTACACCTCTTTCCTTTACAACGACAACGTCACTTTCACTTAAAGTTTTCTCACAAATAAAGCACAAATCAACTTGGGGATTTTCCATTATAACAGCATAACCTTCTACAAGCTAGACAATAAGCACACTGACGCATACAGACTCGATGCACTGAAGGTCATTTATGACCCTCTCTCAATACCTACTAGACAGCAGCTGTTCTCTTGCTTCCTGCCTATCCGTTAAGGTTTAGGGCAACCTATTAATATAAAATTAAAGAAGAGTCTCTTTAAAAATTATTTCAATATGATTGGCATTTGTTTAAATTATTTATTTTAGTTAATAACAGCCAAATAACAAAATATAATACTTTTTTTTTCAAATAGTGCAACTTCACGGAACTGTAACTCCTAACATATGTGTGCTACAAAAAAATTGTTTTAACAAAAATGTAGGAAATTTTGTCCTCTTTAACTTTGTATAGAACATCTTTTGTCGTGAAAGCCACCGTTTTTGAGTTATTATCAAAAAACCAAATTTTTGTACCTAAAATCCAAGATGGCGGCTCGAGCGCATGCGTCTCGAGGTCGAAAACTTGGATTTTTCTTTAGGGCCCCAAGCCTAACAACATACTAAAAAATCACTACTACCCCACCTTTTGCATTCAAACACCCCTTTTTGATACCCACGTACTGGACTATATACTCAACTGTCTTACCTAAAATATCTTTAATGTTAGTCGCATCCTTATTATCAGCATGATCTTCAATGTACTTTTCCAGGACTACTCCGCAATCTACCAGAGTCTGGAACATCGCCTTCATTTTACCAGATGTAAAAGTTGGAGTCAGTTTTACTCGTAAATTCCTCCATTTCTTGCCAGTCGTTGCAAAGAGGTGGTCACCTACACAATATAAGAAAATATTTATATAAGAAAGAATTATTACAAACATAAAAAAAAATGATATAGCACTGAATTGAAAAGGAAAGTCGGGGTCAAATTTAACACTAAAATTCTATCCAGTATTTTTACAATTAATTATTTTTTATTTATTTGCTTTTATCATGATTAGAGAATATTATTTAGGTATTATGCAAATCACAACTTACACACTTTTTATTTATTATGAGTAGTTGTTTTGATTGATTCTCCAATAATGAGTGTTTTAAAGTATTTACCTGACTAATATATTAGCGTGCCCAGATTAGGGCAACAATATACAGAAAGTAGGTATTTTCATAATAAATAAAAAGTGTGTAAGTTGTGATTTGCATAATACCTAAATAATATTCTCTATCCAGTATGTTGCAATAGGTACTAATTAGTGCAACCACTTTCTAAGAGTACCAACTTGATCCAGTTATCTTTAGTGGTAAATTTACTTGCTAAGTTGTTAGATCACACTAGAGGTTCTGAGCACCTTAGACTTACTCATGTTTAGATGGGAAGCCATTTTTCTAATCGAATAGTCGTGAACCTGAAGCAAAACCTGTCAAAATTTATCACTCCAGTCATTTTAGACAAAAATATGGCTTCTGATCTAATAAAATATATCCTTCATTTTTTTTTAAATCGATTATTTTGGTGTTTTAAAGAAAATATTAAAAATCGACAACGAGATCACTACGACATAAAAAATTATTCAAATTCAAAGTTCACAAAAAACGGTTTTTTGGGAACATCGCGCTTTCTATGGCTCGGAAGCCAATTGAGGTTATTATAAAAATGAAAGATAATGAAATTCCGCACAAAAATGATCTCTTCCATTTTTTATATACAACGAACAGTTTAGACATTGTACGTAAAAAATGAATAAAATATTTTTCGTTCAAATTTTGATTATCTTTGATTTTCATAATAACCCTAGTTAATATAATATATACAAGAAAAAAAATTCAATCAAAATTACTGTACTGTCCAATAAAAATTTGTGTAATGTGCTTACACATTACACATAAATTTTGAACAAAAAATATTTTATTCATTTTTTACGTACAATGCCTAAACCGTTCGTTGTACATAAAACATGGAAGAGATCATTTTTGTGCGGAATTTCATTATCTTTCATTTTTATAATAATCTCAATTGACATCAGAGCCATAGAAATCGCGATATTCGCAAAAAACAGTTTTTGTGAACTTTGACCTTGAATAATTTTTTATGCCGTAGTGATCTGATTTTTAATATTTTCTTTAAAACACCAAAATAAATCGATTAAATTGTATTTTTGTGCGCTGAATCCGAATCTGTCATCAGATCTGGCCTATGTCATGTGAATTTTTTTCTAATTTGTGTAAATGCGCATTAGTCTCTTAAGAAAATGAGCCACTCGACCTAAAGATCTGATGGCTAACTTTTTTTTTGTGGGACTAATGTGTAATACAATAAATAACTACACGCTACTACAATAAATAAATATTACATATTTTAATGTTTGTTATATTTTAATTTATAATTATTTATATTTTAATTTTATTTTATTATTGTTATCTTATCTTGAATAATTACCTTGCCAATGCTGTTTTCTTTTTGTAATAAAGTATAGTAATAAGGTTTATTCTATTCTAAGTAGGCAGAAAAAACTTGTGACCATTTAAAAGAGTCTAGTGACACCTCACGGTTTTTCTACAATTCGTTTAAAAGAGATAAGGTATTAAAATAAGGGAAAATACAATGGGACACAATGTTGCATCTACGTAAAGCCGTCTCTGGAATTTGTCACCGCGATCTGGGCATGCTAACCCACTTGCGCATGCGTAAAGAAATGACGAAACCTTTAAATTAGGGACTTGTTTTTCTCTCTCAAGAAACGAGATTTTCTTTTCGAGTGTCTTGTCTTTATATTATTACTGTTCTTTGTTTTTATTAGACAGTCGACATGCATATACAGTAACAGAAAAAAATTCATACTTTTTTCTATGTTGGTACATACTTAATGGGTCATCCTTCTCATTTCTGTAAACACCTCGGTCTACGAAATTACTGAAGTCTTTCGTCATCACATGTTTGGCCAGCTCTAAATCCACCACTACCAGCGAAGGCGTTGAAAATACGTATATTCCAAAATATTTGTAACCTGTAAAAAAAAACCTTAATGAGTATCTGTGGAAGCCGCATATACAGTCTTCGAAGAGTCTTAGAATAGTCGAATGTATGAAGAACGAGAAATTTAAAAACATAATATTAAATACAAGTAGTCTAGTAACTAGAGACTTTAATTTAGAAATATTGCTATATGGATTAAATTATTTCCCTAGGACTGTAGAATAATTCACTAATTATATTATTGTTATTGATGCATTTTTGAATAAGTAATAGAGCTTATTACGGCCACGGGTAATAATTTAATCGCAAGAGTTCTTATTCATTACACAACAGTTTCCTTGAAGCAGTCACAAAAAACTATTTAAAGTACAAGAATATTGGGTATGCCATAACCCAATTTAATTTATTATGCAAATGTCAATCTATCATGCACACAATGAGTAGATTCCTTTAAATTGTAAGGTTCCAATTTTTTTGATAAATATGTGGCCATTTTATTTCTGCAATTAGTCAGTAACAAAAAGAAAATTTCAAATACTGTTTTTCGTTATCATATGCTCAAATTTTAAAGCACTTGCTTTAGAAAAAAATGTATTTTAAACTATAAAGGTATTGTCTATGTCTATACACTTATAGTTACTAACCTTTTGACTTTGCTTCAGTGTATATTCGTCGAGACCAGTCGCCAGAAGATTCACTCCTCTTCAATAAAGTAGCAAAGTTACCAAATGGTATGGTTGGTTCTAAGAAGGGTATATTACGCCTTTTCCAGTACTGATGAGACCATTTGAGGTAAGCGTAACCGACTGCTAGTAATGCTGTTACTATTGCTAGTAAATTCCACAGAAATCCTGCGAGGACCGCCATGATTTTTCTGGAAACGATAATAGTATAGGAAATAGCGTGCAAATTCGACGACGAGTGGTTACCGTCTGCCAGTCGGTAATCGAAGAGACCATATAAATACAACATTGTTCTTTCTTTTCCCGGTTAGCTCGCGCGCTGTTCGGAATTTTCGTCTGCCAGCGTAATTGGGGTATGTGAAGTACATATACTAACTACCTATGCGGACAGATATCGATAATCATTCGATTTAAAAATAAATGCCCCCCCCCCTCCCTATCCCCCCACCATACCAAAAAGTTCCAGAGAAAAAAATTTTGTATTTATATGGTCTCTTCGATTACCGACTGGCAGACGGTATTCACTCGTCGTCGAATTTGCACGCTATTTCCTAAACTATAATTAATGTAATTATCCGAGAATATTTATAGGTTGCATGCGTTGACGTCACAGTTTTTGACTTTAGGAAAACAAACAGCTGTCATCAGGCCAATCCGCTGAATAAACGAGTTTTTTTAAAGCGAATTTTGTTGTTTGCTGCGTTTAAAAATTTTTGTTGAATTATTTAACGCCTAGAACTATTTCTAATACTTTTATATCATCAATTTTCTTCATGAAAACGGCGACTAATTTCTATTTTATATAATCGTCTCGTAATGTAAAGGTTAGATACATGGAAAAGTTGGTGCTATCGAATTAAATTTCACAAAAAATCATTTTTTTTGTGATTGTTCTTGCCAAGAAATTTGCACCTCGCACAAAAGTATAGGAAAAAGCAGTTCAGTCAAAACTTTTGAAATTTTGGGAAATTTTTCTATACTCTTTTTCCATCAGAGTAGCGGTTCGTAAGAAAAATGAGACAAACTAGCTTAAAGTCGCCGCTGGGGGTAGTTCTCCACAAATATAAGGGATGTCTTAGTCACCGGAGCTTTCGTATGAATCAACTACTTTTATTGGAATAATATTGTGAGCTGAACTTTGGTAAAAGGAAGTTATAAAGTTATTCCAACTCTGTTATTGTTTTGTAATATATAGTTCCATTGATAGAGGAGGTGTAGAGTACGTGAGCGATTCCTTTAGAAAGTTGTTCAGGATGCTGAGAAAGAACATACTGAAAATCCTAACATCTAGGAGGTGAGCCGGAGGGGGGAGGGCACAAAGAAAGTCCCACTTTTGGTATTTTTTGCTTATATCTCGAAAACGGTGCATCGCAGGGGAAAATCTTCTTGTACCAACTGAAAGCTCATGAAATTCTCTACAACTTTTATTTTATATATTTTTTTCAAATTCGCAAACGTTTTCGAATTACATGCCCCGGAAAAGTAAAAATTTTCGAAAAACAGATTTTTACATGAAAAATAGAAAATTGTATTTTAAAGATGATAAAAAGAAGTCACATATAAGTTAAGTAATTTTATTCGATTTCAATAATTCTCATTGTTGTCTCTCGCAATAACTTCTCGATGTCAAACTCTCAACTTTCTCTGCATTCACGTTTTCATCCTCTTTGGCCGTGAGGCTCCTAGCAAGGGTTCCTCGTCCATGGCATCCTTATCCTCAGTGGTAGGTGGTTCTTGCTGAAGGGGCTCTACGTCGTCTTCATCGTCGTCCTCGTCGTAAACAGGCACGCCGTTGAGGCATTTCCCTTCGCAGTGGAGGCACGCCGCGCCGCAGAACAGTTCAACATCGCTTTATATCAAATTACCATAATCCTTGGTGCAGCGGCAAAATATCGTTTTCAGTAGGACCACCGGTGCTGGTGGATCTTCTGTTGTAATTGGCACCTCTTGAGGGGGCAGCTCATTCTCGAGCCACTGCTGCACTTGGTGATAGGTGAGGCGGGAATGCTGTTTAGCTGGGCTCTCAGTTGGTGGGAGGGAGCTGATGTCAGGCTTAATATTTGCCACTGATGAACGACTGGAAGCGGTACTGGTTGAAGGAGGTCTGTCTTGCTGGTGCCCCATATCATTTGAGGAAGCAAATCTTCAACCTCCCCAGTAGCAAAATGGAATCCTAAAGAAACTGAATTATTTTATAGTTATCGTCTAGTGCCGTTTGAAGAACAGTTTTATTTCTTAGAGTATCCAATTAAAACAATTTTATCGTATAAGAGAACGTTTCTATAATATTGTTGTGTAAATGTTCTTATAGCTCATATTATAGGACAAAATCTTATTCTACTACTCACAAATTTTATAACATTTGTATAACATTTTATACAACCATCTATAAAAATATGTTAAAAGAATTGTATAAAAATTATATTACAATTGTATACCTATTCTAACAACTTTTAATTTCTGTATTAAAAAATAGTTGAATGGAAGTTGTATAAAAAGCTGTATTAAAGTTCTTTAAGCTAATTTATAAAACTGTTCTTACAGTAGCAGTATACAATAGGCATAAAATCATTTTATAATTAACCTATAAGTACATCAGTTTACTCTGTTATAAATACCTTATAGAATAAAAATGTAGTCCTCGAACATAAAGTTCTCGGAAATTCTGAGTTAGAAAATCTGTTTGCACATAACCCCATTTTGTCATAAAAATTAAACTAATTTTACTAGTCAGTTTTAAAAAATATATCGAGCAATATCTCAGTGGATGAAAATTAAAGAAGTGGATTTTTTTAAAAGAACAGTTAAAAAAAATACCATCAAATTCTTGGGAGTTACTAATAATTCATCTAACTGCAACCATGTGGCTAATTTGGAAATAAAAACAGTATTATCTACCACTGCCAGGCATCATAAAAATGATACTCCAGTAGAAGAGCTGCCAATCAACATTTTTTCTTGTTATTTTGTGCAATTACAATATGTTCCTCAAAAATGTATACATTTGTTTTTGCTTTTAGCCGCATCGATATTTGAAAACGATGTTGAGATGTATAGGGATTTTTATGGTGAAGATATAACAAGTAACGTACACCTACACAGTCTCTCACACTTAACTCACGAAGTAAAAAAAAATTGGAGTGCTATCAACATTTAATGCATATCCTTTTGAAAACAGACCTTTTTATATTAAAAATTTACTTAGAAATGGAAATTGTCATCTGCCACAAATAGCTAAAAGATTAGGTGAAAGGCTAGAAGTTGATAGATACCAAGTTCCAAGGGCACAAAAGTTTCCAAATTTAAAAAAATGCTGAATTAACAACTAACAACAAAACATACCAACTAAATGTGTTCAATTTTGTAAGTTAGGTTACTAATGTCTAAGTACTCTATACTGGAGTACTGTTTAGTGCAATATATACATAGGTTACGTGATACATTTGTTTTGTAACGTGGTTTGCGGACGAACTACAGGATAACCACGAAAGTTAACACGGGGTTGCCACGTTATGCAAAAATTGGATAAAATTAGGGAAAACTATGTTTGGCCAATAAATTACATTTTCTTCTTCTTCTACATGGTATTGAATCCGAGAACTTTAGCAGTCCGACACACAAATCGTCGTGCTAATGGTATCACTCAATATTTTACATGTTTTCAATCACTATTCTTTACTAGTTTGTAGATTGATTTATTTATTGTTTGTAATGGATTTATCACCCACACTTTATATCTCTCAAACTATTGCCGGAGAAATGGAAATATTACAGACTGCTAAACAGGATTTAAATCTTATTGGTGTAAATAACCCTCAAATGCATAACAATATATTGGATCAATCAATAGCATTTCAATGAGCTGTTAATGTGCTAAATTTTAACTATAAAAAATAATGACAATTGGTAGCAAACTCACATTTTCATAAAATGTTGGTTAATTCGTGTACTATAAACTCGAAATTAGAGGAAAATAAATTTTACTATATCTCTGCAATTACTAAAATTGTCGTACTCTATAAAAAATGTGTGAGAAAATAGTTTAATATATTTTGAAATCTGGCAACCTCTAAAATTTATCAAAGTTCAACTTGTTACTACATTTTGAAAAAAAATGTAGTATAGGTTTTGCATTTTTCCGGTGGACCATCGAAATCCGAAAAAAACGTCGGATCGAAACGAAAGTCGTATCTATCGACTCGAGAGCGAATTTAGAAAATTCCGTCCGTCGGTCAGTCGGTCTGTCGGTCTGTCTGTCTGTCACGCTCAGCCCCCCTAATCCGTTTTCGGATTTCGATGAAACTTGGGGGGTTAGTAGGAGGCCTTTAAAAAACCTTAACGCTGGAAACTCGGCTCCGTTCGGAAACCGGAAGTACCCGATAGAGACGTTTCAAGTTTTTCGGGAAAAATTGAATAACTCGGTAACGAGCAGTCGGATCGAGATATTTCAAAAAAGAGATGGTGCTGCTAGCAACGATCTACAGATAAGTATACGGGAGACAATGTCGAAAAACAAATGAAAATTGAATTTTTTTGCAAAAAACTGGTTTTCTCGAAATCGGGCTATGAAGCACGATAACTGTCCAGGATATCGATCGATTGCGATGAGACTTGGTGGGATCGAAGGTACACGGCCACAAATGAAGCCTATTGCTGGCGGCCCGAATCCGTTGACCGCAAGTATTTTTTCCAAGACCGCGTATGATTTTCCAAAGATATTGATAACTCCCGAACCGAAGGTCCGATTTTGATTTTCAAAAATGGCGATTGTAGGGTTCGATTAAGTCTATTAGGTGACGTTTGTGAGAAATTTGACAAAACAAAAGCGAATCTACAAATCCTGGAAAAGTTAATTTTTTTGATAGATTCTACAAATACCCAACAGTTTCCTAATAAAAATCGAAAATTAAGTATTTCGTCGATCAATTTCTATATCCGGTATAAGGCACGGACCTTTTCGGACAAAAAATCTGAAATAGAGTTTTTCGAAAAAATTAAAAATAAACGAGTTATTTGCAAAGATGCATGACCACAATAAACCGATGCCCTTTCTGATTTTCAAAATGTAGTTAGCCTTTACTTTAGTCAATGCAAAAAGAAAAAAAAGTACTGAGCAGCCCAACAGGGATAAAAAGCATATCAAAATGTAGTTCTTAGCTTGTTGGTTTATTTCAAGAATATTTTTATAGCGCCTATAGAAACAACATTATAGGATTTTAATATCCTATAGAGTTTCGAATAACACAAAAGCGTTGTATCACGTTTCATGTGGGACAAAATTATCGTATTATATTACGCCATATTTACTTAAGGATTTAGCTGTTCATCAATTGCCGCCATTATGCAGAATTCTCATAGAAATGTATAAATGTTTATTAAAAATTAACTTTTCAGAAAGGCAAAGATTATTTTCTTATTAATTTAATCAATATTTTGTTTAAACCGAAAATTCAACCATTTTAAATTTAATAAAATATATTTTTTTAATCTGTAATAAACCAAACGCGTATGCTAAACTGAGGCCCTTCAGTTTTTTGCTAAAAATATATACGTATTTTGTCAGAAAATTTCGCCGCGCAAAAGAATTTTCTTGCTACTAGCGTGTTAATTATACTGCTTAATAACGGGATTTTACCATGTTTAATGGATCTTGAGGGCCATTATTGAGGTTGTTATTTGAAATAATAACTACACAACATGTTTGCGTTATATAATCATTCTTGCAATAATTTTGTTCTGAATTTCATCACTAGAAAATAAAATGATTGTATAAATTTTTGTTAGTGAGATACCGTCTACATTATAACTCACTTATACAATTACTAAACAATAATTTTATAGCAGTTGCCAAGTGCATATGTAAATATGTTGTATAAGTAATCCTGAGGATATACTTATAGGACAGTTTTATAATCATCACGTAAAATAGTTTTATAATGGTTGTATGGTTTTCTAATAGAATTCCTATAATACCAAAATGTTGTATAAAAGTGGGCCCTTTTTAGTTGTATAGACATTGTATAATGGTGTTTAACTGCCTTATACAATTTACATGTTTCTATAAAATATGTTGTATAGCAGTTCTAACAACCTTTATAAAAGTTATTTTGCTACTTGGGCTGGCCTTGAGTGGAGGAGGGGCTGAAAAAGATCACTGCCGCTTCCTTGATGATTTCTGACTTTAAGTACAATTTTAAGAAGCCCACCTTGCTTTTCCTTAAAGTTGAAAATGTTATGTCGCAGCCGGTAAATGAATGTAAGAACAGGATGTGTTCAAATCCATGCTGCTGCAACTCTTGGGTGGACAGTGGCATTGTTTTGGTTTTCGCTCGGCCGTGCTTCAACAGCAGGATGTCTTGGATGGGAGGAGTGCAAGCTATTAAAAGGACAGCTAGGTCCACATCCTCACCAACGACAGCCACAGAACTGTGAGTGGACTGTCTTCACGATAAGGACATTAGCATTCCCATTCTCCTGAAGATATGACGATATGAAGGAATGAAGGAATGTTTGATGAAAAATGTGAGGTGAAAATCTGTTTTTCGAAAGTTTCCACTTTTCCGGAGCGTGTAGCTCGAAAACAGTTGCGAATTTGAAAAATATATATAAAATGAAAATTGTAGAGAATTTTTTCCCTATGACGCAACCGTTTTAGAGATATGTTAGCGGCCTGAGATTTGCAAGATCAACAGCTACCGCGGCGGGAGGCTGAGAAGGCACTTATGATGATGTCATCACCCAAACAATGCGCCTCTCAGCCTCCCGCCGCAGTAGCTGTTGATCTTGCAAATCTCAGGCCGCTAACAGTCGGCCATCCTGATGACTCTGGTTGTCCTCAATCAGCTCAGAATTGGATCCAGAACCCTAATAGATATTAATAACAATTACTTCAATGCGGGATTGAACAAACCTATTAGCATGTGCAAAAGCAAAAATACTAAGGTTACATGCATGAAAGTTAACTATTAGTATTTAGCAAAGCATCAGCCAAACTTTAAGCAGCTTCACCACCCTCTTTTTTTTAAGCAAATACTTTTGTATAGGTGTTTTCTACAAAAATGGGCATGGCTCATAAGTAACATTATGGGGGAAAGGTAGGCAAACATCTACCCGAGTTCGTGCAATTCATAGGCAAACATCTATGAAAAATGTGGGCAAACATCCACTTGAGCACGGGCAAACATATAATTTATAGGCAAACATCTATAAATATTGTGGGCAAACATCCACTTGAAAAGAAATAATTCATGGGCAAACATCTATGAATATTGTGGGCAAACATCCACTTGAAAAGAAATAATTCATAGGCAAACATCTATGAATATTGTTGGCAAACATCCACTCGAGAACAAATAATCATAGGCAAACATCCATGAAAATCGTGGGCAAACATCCACGTGTTCTCCACACTACCAAACATTCACTCGAGAACAATTCATAGGCAAACATCTATGAAAATTGTGGGCAAACATCCACATGTTCTCACACAGCCAAACATTGTTTAAATTTGTCAAGAATTCAAGAATTTACCTGTTCTTTCATGGTTATCCAGGGTTTCAACTTATCTACGGCTGTAATCGTCAAGCTGGTCTTGGCATTAACTTTAATAACGGCATATCTGTCATTTGGCAACACTGCAGTTACCTGAAATGGACCCTTATACTTAGGAAGTAACTTGCGGCTTTGGCCTGTAGCAGGCGCATCTGTCTTCCGTACCATCACAAGATCCCCAACGTTATATTGACGTGCCGTTGTTCGCTTTCTATCATACCTTCTTTTCTGATCCTCTTGACCTTGATCAATACGATTTTTGACCTGCTTACGAATTGAAGCCAGATCAGTACGATCCATCTGTTGTTTAATTTCTGTCAGTAGGATAGCATCGGTAAGTCCTCTTGGTTTGCTAAAAAACAATACTTCGGACGGCGTTGTTCCTAGGGCCTTATGTACTGTAGTATTTAACCCCCTCTGAACTGTCTTAACTTGCGTGTCCCACATGTCATCTTCCACGTTACCAGTGAGGGCTGCTAATGAACTCAACACAGTGCGATTTACCCTTTCACATTGGCCGTTTGCTCTCGGTGTAGCAACGGCATTTTGAACATGTTTGATACCCAGATCCAAACAAAACTGTTGAAAGGTATGCGATGTAAATGCTGTGCCCCTATCAGTAATTATGCGTGTGGGGACGCCAAAAATGTCGATGACGGCTTTAAGGCTCTTCACCACATGCTTGGTTTTGGTGTTTCGTACAGGCTCAAGAATTGTGAATTTGGTAAATCCGTCTACCATAACTAACAATTGCGTATTTCCCTTTCGGGATTTAATAAATGGACCTAAATGATCCATGTGCAGCGTATGATATGGAATAGTAACCTTTTCTATTGGATACAACTGACCAGGCATTTTGCCCGAATGACTTTTGTAATAAAGACAATTAAGACAAGATTTAACATACTTGGTAACAAACTGACGCAGTTTCGGGAACCAATAGTTCTCCTGAATTTTATTCAAAGTCTTTTCTAGTCCAAAATGACCTTGGTCGTCATGACATAATCTACAAATTTGCATTTTGTTTAGACGTGGTACAAGCCACTTACTTCCTTTTCCAACTTTTCTATACACAACATTTCCTTTTAATTCATAATTATCGTGGTATACTTTATTACTAGGATCTCGGTCCTGAGTCAAAAGAATATCTCGAATTTTACATATTTCCTCGTTTTGGAGTTGAGCGGCTAATATCCACTCTATTTCTGTAATATTAATGGTTAAGACTTGCTGAGGAATTCGACTCAAACAATCAATGTGTGTCATTTTAGTTTCGGCCCGATACTCGATTTCAAAATCGTAATCTTGTAACTGGAGCCACCATCTCGCGACACGGGGTATTATAACTTTTTTTGTGGCAGTACTACGAATTGCA
The DNA here is from genome assembly GCA_936432065.2 of Rutpela maculata. Taxonomy (NCBI): domain Eukaryota; kingdom Metazoa; phylum Arthropoda; class Insecta; order Coleoptera; family Cerambycidae; genus Rutpela; species Rutpela maculata. The sequence continues at coordinate 131,168,873 of OW386292.2, read as the reverse complement.
TTGCAATCGGTTACTAACTTGAATTTTATTCCCACTAGATATACTCTGAAACGCCTGCAGGATTCAACGGCCGCCAACGTTTCTAATTCATAAGAGTGATACCTACTTTCTAAGGACGTAGTTTGTCGACTAAAGTACGCAACAACGTGTTTCGTACTGCCTTCAAATTGCAGTAACATTCCAGAAACCCCATCTTTACACGCATCAGTGTGAACTTCGGTGCTTAAATTTGGATCGAAAATTTTTAAAATCGGTCGAGTAGTCAAATGTCGTTTAATATTTTGGACCGCCTCTTCCTGTTCCTGTGTCCATTCCCAGTTCATATTTTTCTTAAGTAATTTGGTGAGAGGTTTTACTATAATTGCAAACGCTTTTATATATTTTCTGAAAAAACCGGCGAGGCCTAAAAATTGCCTAACTTGCTTTACATTCCTGGGACTAGGCATTTTGCTAACTGCAGTTATTTTCTCAGCACCTGGTCGGATGCCATTCTGAGAAATTTCGAAACCAAGATAATTAATTGATGTTTGGAAAAAACTACACTTTGATAATTTTAACGTCAAATTATGCTCCTGTAATCTTTTCAAAACTAGTTCTAAACGCTCGATTCCCTGTTTAAAAGTCTTAGCTGGTATTATAATATCATCTATGTAAATTATTGCTATGTCGGAAAAAACGCGATTCATAAGCCTTTGAAACACCGCTGGGGCATTACATAGGCCAAAAGGCAAACGGAGAAATTCAAAATGACCGTCCGGGGTAATAAAACCCGTCTTATCAATGAAATCCTCACTTAATGGAATTTGATAAAATCCCGAAGACAAATCTAAAGTTATGAAATAAGTATAACCGCCCAATCGATCAAGTTGGTCATCGATTCGGGGGAGAGGATACTTTATTTTTTTTGTAATTTTATTTAGTGCTCTGAAATCGACACACATACGAGTTCCACCATCCTTTTTGCGGACTAATAGTATAGGACTTGCATATTCTGATTGTGATTCGCGAATCATTTTGGCATCTAAAAGGTCCTTCATCATGCCTTTTACATTTTCACGTTCCGTGATAGATAATCGGTAAGGCGCATACACAACAGATTTATTAGATTTTAATTCAATCTTCATTTCAGCCGACCTCGTATGACCAATTTCCTTTAAATTAAAACAAAACCGAGACCTAAAATGTTGCAGCAATTTTAACAATTTCAGTCGTTGTTTTTTATTAATCTCACCGCAATTAATATTTTCTAAACTGAGTATGTTTGTGTTTTCAGCTATTTGATTAACTGTAAATTTATTCGAACTAGTAGCAAAACTAGCATGCGTCGGTAGTTTTGTAATCATTAATTGTTTTTGTGTTTTAATAATCAACACAGATGCGTCCTCAGTAAAATTATGTCCGACTAACAAATCAACAAACATGTACGTGTCCTCAACTATATACATTTCTACGGTAAGGCTTACTTCATCAATGGTCATAAGGCCCTGACACTGAAACTGCGGTACCAATGACGCACCACTAAAACCATGTAATACAATATTTTTGCTTACTCTAGTCGGAGTCAAATCAAATTTAAGAGCAACTGATTGCTTTATCAGCGTACATTCACTGCCAAAGTCCACGAAACATTTAACAGTGTTGTTATTAATTTTTGCACGTTTATAATATATACTGTCATTAGCAGTTCCGATAAAATTCACCTTTTTATTAGAGTTACTTTGTTCTTTGAACCTTTTTTTACGACAAGTGCTTTCTTCATGACCTAATTTATGACAAAAAGAACATTCTGCTATAAGTTTTCGTCTTTTTGGACAAATATTTCGCTTATGACCAATTTCATTACACGAATAACATTTAACTATTAACTGGTCAGACTCTTTAGAATTCCTTTTTCTCTTGTTATCGAAACCTCGCTGTCGATTTTCAATACGTGCCTTATTGCTCGTTTCTTGTTTAACACTTGGAAAATTTTTGATATACGCTGCAAAGTCAACGAATGCTGAGCAGTTAGCTGCTCGCAAAGTTAACCTAGTCTGGTTATCCTGAACTCCATCTATAATGACATCAATAATTTGTTCGTCTGTTAATGGTAGCCGTAGCTTATTTAATTTAGTCAATTTCGTAAAGCAATATGCATGCAAATCTTGCCCAATTTGAGCTTTGTAAGACGCGGCGTCATGAAACAATTGACCAAAATTTAATTTACTAGGAAATGTGGTTTTTAATAAATTTTCCCATTGAGCCCACGAATACTGCGTAGTTTTTAAACCATCATACCAGACTCTAGCAATTCCCTTTAATTTACCCAAAGCTAAATAAATCGTGGTTAACTCGTCCCAACAATACATACGTGCACACTCATTTACTTTGGTTAGCCAGTCATTAATATTTTGATTATCATCGGTTGGATCAAAATTAGACAGTAATCTGTCATCTTTATAAAGAGTCCAATTTTGTCTTTGATGAACAAACTTATCAGCAAAAAATGAGCCTGTACTTACAACCTCCTTCAACTGCTCGATTTGTCTCTGCATGTGTTCAACTGTCATCGGCGGGGTATGGGACCTTTCCGTCAGCTCGGCGGAAGCAACAGGTGTACTCACTATGGCCCGGGATGAACTCGGCGTTGACCACTGGTCACTTAATCGATTCATGTTTTGTTTTGTTGATTGTTCTTTATCCGCACTTCTGAGATGTAAGAGTTATCAGAAAGAAGCAAACACGGATGAAAATTATAAATATAATAATAATAAAATAAACCAATACACACTAAATATTGAATAACAATGTCTCATGCTATATTGATTACTATCGAATGTCTCTCCACTGCCAAATCCAATTCCTGGCGTTCTATGTTTTTGCTGAGAAGGCACTTACGATGATGTCATCACCCAAACAATGCGCCTCTCAGCCTCCCGCCGCGGTAGCTGTTGATCTTGCAAATCTCAGGCCGCTAACAGATATAAGCGAGAAAACCAAAAGTGAGACTTTCTATGTGCCCCCCCTCCGGCTCACCTCCTAGACGTCAGGACATTCAGTATGTTCTCTCCCTAAGCAGCCTGAACAACTTTCTAAAGGAATCGCTTAGGTCCCTGCTCACGCACTTTACACCACCCTTTGGGCCATTCGTTGCCTGGACTAATATGCTTTATTAAATTTTAAAACGCGTTTCTTACAAAGTGGTGTTGTATTTTTTCAAATCGGTATATTTAGCCTAGTCCGGTATATTCTTTTGGAAACTTTGTCGTAATAATCAAACCGGTTCTCCAGAATCAATATTCGTACCTACTTAAAAATAAATAAAAATATTTCTGATTATAACTAAATAGACCAATAAACCATAGAAACTGTATAATAAAGTTATATTTATTGATAACAATCTATTCACTTACAGACTGAAGCCTTTGTTTTTAACACCCACTAATATTGTCCACACCAATTATTATGTACATGAGGCGCGGAACTTCGTGTACTACGGTGGGTGATATCTCTGATATAAACTCATACTGTGTGATGTTTACCACTAATGATGATCAAGCAATTTATTTCAGACAAAATTCATATCATAAGTTCCAAGGTCCGGATAGGCCAGGTTGCCTCGTAACTTGAGTGCAAACGATGTGACGCTTCACTCAGTATGCTCTAAATATGAACAGTATGTTCAGTATGCACGAAATTGTATTTCTGTGTATTATACTCTTCGCAAAAACGAAAAGTATATTGCATTCAAGCGCGGATCTAGAAATTTCAATAATTTTTTTCTCGTCTGTGGCGCATGGGACCCATACGAAATATGGGAAATAACATCTCGAGAAGCACCTCTCTAACGACCCCAAAATTTTGAAAAAGCAGTTTGCGAAAATTTTTTTCAAAATTCGATTACCCTCCCCCCAGGTCTAGGGACTCCTGTTCAAAATTATTTTTTTTTGTCATATGCATTTTACTTTTCATGAAAATACAGCAACACGTTTTGAAGTTTATGAAAATATTTTCATTACTAACTGAGATACACCGAATTGAAATTTTGTGATTTACAATTTAACAAATCACAAAATTTCAATTCGTTGTATCTCAGTTAGTAATGAAAATATTTTCATAAACTTCAGAACGTGTTGCTGTATTTTTATGAAAAGTAAAATGCATATGACAAAAAAAATAATTTTAAACAGGAGTCCCAGACCAGAGGGGGGAATCGAATTTTCAAAAAAATTTTTCGCAAACTGCTTTTTCAAAATTTTTTAGAGGTCGTTAGAGAAGTGCTTCTCGAGACGTTATTTCCCATATTTCGTATGGGTCCCATGCACCACAGACGAGAAAAAAATTATTGAATTTTCTAGATCCGCGCTTGATTGCATTTAATCGGCATATTTCTAAAACCGCTCGTGGGGAAATAAAACATGATATCATTGTGTTAGTGAACAACTTTCAAAATGTCCGTCCGTCCGTCCGTCACGATAACTTAAGAAAGAAAACGCCGATTGCATTGAAATTCGGACAGTAAGTTAGTGCTAGCTAGAGGAAGAACCCTATTGTTTTTGAAGAAAATCAATCAGTAAATAAGAAAATTATTGATCATTTAAAATAAAGAATATCGCTTGTACTTAAATAGAAATCTTGAGAAACATTACTTCCTATCATTATTTTTTTCCGTCTATACATTTTACTAATATATATTTCTTAATAATACATTAGATCAGTCAATAAAGGAGTTGTAGAGTGCGTGAGCAGGGAACTAAGCGATTCCTTCAGAAAGTTGTTCAGGGTTTTTAGGGAGTAAACATGCTAAAAGTCCTGACGTCTAGGAGGTGAGTCGGAGGGGTGGGGGGGGAAAGAATGTCCCATTTTTGTTTTTTTCGCTTATATCTCGAAAATGGTGCGTCGTAGGGAAAAATTTTCTTATACCGAATGAAAGTTCATGAAATTCTCGACAACTTTCATTTTATATATTTTTTCCGAATTCGCAACCGTTTTCGAGCTACGCGCTCCGGAAAAATAAAAATTTTAGAAAAACTGATTTTTACCTGAAAAATAGAAAATTGTATTTTAAAGATCATAAACTTCAGAATGTGTTGCTGTATTTTTATGAAAAGTAAAATGCATATGACAAAAAAAATAATTTTAAACAGGAGTCCCAGACCAGAGGGGGGGGGGGTAATCGAATTTTCAAAAAAATTTTTCGCAAACTGCTTTTTCAAAATTTTTTAGAGGTCGTTAGAGAAGTGCTTCTCGAGACGTTATTTCCCATATTTCGTATGGGTCCCATGCGCCACAGACGAGAAAAAAATTATTGAATTTTCTAGATCCGCGCTTGATTGCATTTAATCGGCATATTTCTAAAACCGTAAATATCGCTCGTGGGGAAATAAAACATGATATCATTGTGTTAGTGAACAACTTTCAAAATGTCCGTCCGTCCGTCACGATAACTTAAGAAAGAAAACGCCGATTGCATTGAAATTCGGACAATAAGTTAGTGCTAGCTAGAGGAATCCTTGGTGCAGCGGCAAAATATCGTTTTCAGTAGGACCTCCGGTGCTGGTGGATCTTCTGTTGTAATTGGCACCAGGGTGTCTGCTACATGTTTCCACCCCCACATGTTGAGTCAACTGCAACCTTTTCATCGTGAATTTTTATGGATGAGCTGACAGAGGGAAGAGTGAATGCACGATCTTTGCGGGACAACTGGATGTCTGATAATGGCAAGTCCACTATCTTATTCATAGCCTCTTTACCAACTCGAACAGCATCGTAGCAATTTATTGTGGCTTCTCCCACCACCCCATTCGCAATTGACATATTGTCACTGGTTTGTGGGAAGGGAGGATGAGCAAAATAACTACGATAGTGGCCACAACCGGTGTATTTAGCCTATCTGTGGCGTAAATGTGAGGTAAAAATCTGCTTTTCGAAAATTTTTACTTTTCCGGAGCGTGTAGCTCGAAAACGGTTGCGAATTCGAAAAAAGTATATAAAATTAAAGTTGTAGAGAATTTCACGAGCTTTTATTTGGTATAAGTAAAATTTTTCCCTACGACGCACCATTTTCGAGATATAAGCGAAAAAACCAAAAGTGGGACATTCTTTCCCCCCCACCCCTCCGGCTCACCTCCTAGGCGTCAGGACTTTTAGTATGTTCACTCCCTAAGTACCCTGAACAATTTTCTAAAGGAATCGCTTAGGTCCCTGCTCACGCACTCTACACCACTCTTTGAGCTATTCGTTGACTGGACTACATCTAATCGTTGAAATATGATTCTAGAATGATATAACATAATGCAATCCTTTTCGATATCCGACATCACCTACCATACCAGGCCTTGCCTATCTTCTGGCAACCTCTCTAGCCATACTTTCCTATGCGACAACTTATTTCCCCGCCTTTAATCTTTACTAAAACTTATAACCATCCTTCTCTATTCTCTTTAACCGTTCTATTTGTTTTTATCCTTTTTGTTCTTTTGTCTTTTTTTGTTTTTTAAAGTGCTAATTTTAATTATTTTTTAAGTATCCTTGTGTACTAGTAGTCATTCAGATTGTTCATCTTAAGCTTTATTCTTAGGCAGGAGTTTTGACCTTCCATTTTTTAATTTTTGTTTAGCCCTCCCGCCCAGCCTCACACCTATCACGGCGCGCTGCGCGTCGTGGTTATCAGGCTGGCTCCGGGTCAGATTCCTGTACCGTTAATTATTAATAAACTTGTTATTGATTGATTGATTGCCTTGCAATCCAAGTGTCCTGTGTTCGAATTCCAGACAGGTTGGATTTTTTAAAACTTTTTTTATATTTTTTTTATACTAACGACTGCTTCACCAACAAAGTTGGTATCAGAAAATTTAGAATGTCCAAAAACTAACATTATTTACAAAAAAACTACGAAGAATGTCCTATAGAATAGGGTGCATCGATTTTCTTTTTTTTTACCTAATCCCCTAAAAGTTGTGTGATAGGGTTGTAAATACTACGTTAAAATTTCAAATTAAAATAGTAGCGGGTTGGAGTCAAAAGTAAACGTTTTTGATATTCTGTATATTCAAAATGGCGGGTGTTAAAAAGTTGTGCTTTACAGTTATGTATGAGGTAAAAACTTAAGACAAAAATATTATGATTTAAGGGTAGCGGGTTAGGGTTAAAAGTCAACTTGATATTTTCTTTATTCTGCATCGGATCCATTTCTATTCCCTACAAGCTCAAAGGTCCCTTTTTTAAGGGAAATTATTTGTTTTATCATCATAGTGTGAAACAATAATCTTTATTTTTACTTTAATTTCTTTATTGGAAGTTTGATAACAAAGGTACTTATGTGAAAATAAACTTGATTTTATTAAAGAATAAAAAGTAAAAATAAAAATACTATAAACATTATGGTAAAACTTGCTTGTAGTAATCTTTCTTTGTGCTGAATTTGGGAATTTTGTCACAGGATCTAATCGTTGTTTTAATTAATCCATCCAGCGCTGAAGCTTCAGTTACAAGCTTTACTGCCCTTTTCACAGCTTGTGTGTGATTAGGAAATTTATTTATTTCAATTATCAGACAATTCAGGATTATTTATAATTTGATTAAGGTCCTCTTCTTCAATCATCTCACACTAATTTGTAGCATTTAGTTTCAACGGAGCAAATGTAAACTTTCTTAAGTCGGTATTGTTGCTTTTTCTAGCTTTTAATATTCTGTGAACGGCCAAGTCCCTAATACACCGGTTTTCATCGCCCAGCATTCCCAGTAGTATGTTCTCAGGGTGTGCAAAATATCCATTTCGTATTACGACAGGATCAACTACCTACTCCTTTCAACTCTTCTGATAAATATCTGGATAATTGTATGGTCTTCCATACATTTAAAGCACCTTGCAGACATGATGGATGTGCTTCTATTTTGAACCACATTGGCGCATACACTTTGACAACATACGTTGCTGATATAACCAAATCTGCAGAGCAACATATAAGCGAAGTATTCTATTTGCTGTCGTCAGCCATCACGAGTGGACTATTTTGCCAGGTTCTTGTTTTGAAAGATTAATAGAAACATATCCCGTTATTACTGTTTGGCATATTTCATAAAAATATAACTGATATGTGTTAAGACCTTTCACCTTAACTAGAGGAATTTCGGATTTAATAATCTTAAATGCAGCTACTGGCATCTGCTCGCATTTGACTAACGACTTTCCTAATATATCTGAAAATCCTGAAATACAGTTCCGTCAATATGTTCGGTCAAGTGCCTTTTAGTGGAAGTTCATTTGCATGCAGTTGGCAAATGAACCACTGAAGTGGTATCTTAAAATGTTTTTCAAGTAGAGCTATAACACCACCTTTAGGACCAGTATTTGTAGCCTTTCCATCACATCCGACGACTTTTAAGGTGTTAGTTGGGATTCGAGAGTTTTCAAAATAACTGATAATGGCGTTAATGATGTTTACAGCTGAACCTGTAGAAGGTGTGACATGTCCCAAATATGATGATCCGGGCTCTCCAATTAATACTATATGTTCTTCGGTTGTTATCTTTCGACGGTTATATATTAATTCCATGGCCTAGTCTTTACCCCCATCGAAATAAAGTCCACCTAATGATATTGGCGTACCACATGATGATAATTCACCTCTCTTCTTGCTTATAGCTTTTCTAATTTTGTTTTTATCAATTACATGCGTTGTGTTAGATTCATTAATTAAACCAAAATCTTGGAGTACTGAAGAGACAATCAGTGCTCCAGCTCTATCGGAAATACCGCATCTATAGTTTCGGCTAAAACTGACAGTGTTCACTGTTCACCGAGCTTTCATGTATGCAGAACACAGTGCATGCTGTATTATGGGCATGCGTACATTAGGTAACAAATACGTAGGTAGTACTAAGTAATTTAAATTTAATATCGTAATTAAACATAGTTTAAAAAAATTACTAATTGATAAGTATCGATAATATTTGTAAGGGTACGTACTATCTTTTTGGTCTTTGATGCTAACCCGCTACCCTTGAGTCTTAATATTTTGGTTTAAAATTTTTACCCCAAGACCAAACTTTTCCGCGCCCGCCATTTTAGATATGCACAAAATAAAAAAAATGGAACTTTTAACCCTCACCCGCTACCCCTAAACCTAAATATTTTTCACTCAAATTTCTACCTCTTGCGCACCCGCCATTTTGAATATATAGTATATCAAAAATGTTTACCTTTGACCCCAACCCGCTACCCCTAAGGGTTAATATTTTAATTTGAAATTTTAACGTATTATTTACAACCCTATCACACAACTTTTGAACGCCCGCCATTTTGGATTAGGCAAAAAAAAAGAAAATCGATGCACCCTACTATAGAATGTGTAGCAATTATATAGAAAGTTCAGTAAATTGGCGAAGAGTACGTTTTTACTTTGTTTATTGCATACACCGCTGGGTCGAAATTCTCCACGATCCACTTGAATTTATTTAATCAGAATATAATTCTATTGAATTTCATAACGATTCAATTAGTTTAATTATAAATCATTGTTTAACACCGTCACCAGTTTTCGCAGACTATTTCTCGTTTTCTTCCTAAATAGTTAAAAAATAAAATAATAAAAAAAAATTTTCATTTAATTCGCTCTGGCTCAAAAACGGAACAATAAATTGGTCTCAAATTATTACCGTATTATTGTAGATGAACTCGCCATAGCCACCGCTTGTGACGTGATTAAATTTATTTTTACTAAGGGCGCCAATTCGCTCCTTCTTTAGCGTAAGTTAGCTTTATCTACTATCTGTGGGGATGGGTTACATTTTTTTTTAGACCAAGGACCGGAGCCCTATAATAGACAAGAAAAAGTTAAATTTATACCTACCGAGTCTAAACACTGATTGTCACTCTAGTCAGTTTTCTTAAAATTGCTTTCATAGAATTTCTCCTATTAATTTGCGTACGAGAATCCTTTACATTTAGTTGTCCACCAAACACACTAAAACGCCTGAGAGGTTCAACTTAAAGTTAATCATTCAATCAAGATAATTCAAGAGTCCAATTTATTGTATAAAGTTCAAAATGTGTACAAATAAATGTGCTGAAGATTCTATATATTAATAATGTATTGCATGAAAATCTGCCTACCAAACATGGCAAGGTCGGACTTCTCCCTGAAAGGGCGTTATCTCAACTACATGCAATGATCAACAACAGTATCGGTTGACTGACATAAAAAGATTCACAATTTCTTAGAAGTATATATTTGGCTATTTGATTAGGAACTGGCGGTAACAGTATGTGCATTTAAATTTTCATTTCCTAGCAAAAATAGTGATTATATTATTCCTAACAACTATGCGTATGATAATTGCTTTTTACAGCTATATATGAGTTATATGAAGCTTTCCTGCTCTCTTGTGAAACCGTTTTAACGGCTTATAACCAAGGATCGGAATCCGAGCGTCATTTGAGGGCCGGCTTTGCACTTACCGCTATGATCGACTGTGTGTGTTACTTGTGAACGAGATATTAATGGCTGCTACATATATACCTACACGGAAACCGTTTTAACGGCACCATCCCATCGCCCATATACATTAACTGACCAGATTATATAATTTATCAAAATAGGATTATTAGGAACGGAAATTACCGTTTTTTAATTCACTTACATATTACCTACTTATATCTGCATTTCTAGAGAATTGCTAAAGTAACATTATTGAATCATAAAACTTAGCATAGGTACTCCCCCAGCAGTTTATAACTAAGTTAAAAAAATTTATTTTCGTCGAAGAATTAAAATAAGAATGAGTAACACAAACTACCACGGCCAATGCTTGAGAAATACTAACAAAAATCAGTTCCAACTTCCAACCAACTAGAGATGAGTTGCTATTTAGTAACCTGTTATTTGTAAATAGCATTGACACACTGTTATTTCTGTTCGAAAGTAACAGATAAGAAACACGACGTAGTAAAAATGTTCTTGCTGACTGCTGTTAAACTGTTATTCAGAAAACAGTAGCAGCAGATAATGAAATCGCACCGCAACCACAGATTAGAAACAAATCAGATATTTCACTTATGACGTATCATGGTTTAGGTAATAAATCAACTCCAGGCAGGTACCAATTTGTGCCGTGATCTGCGCATTGTCCAATCAGTCTTAACCAGCGAGTACAGTCTCAGGAGGGACCTTATGATGCATAACAATAATTAAAAGTGACCTAATAAATACTCAAGAAACCACTAATGTATAACAATAACAACTCTAACCTTCAATACAATACACCACATTCCAAAATAATTAATATCACTGGTGGAGCTATTGACGACTTCCGTCTCTGAGATTTCAGTACTAAATACTCCCTCCTGTGAGATTATACTCGCTGGTCTTAACTTCCATGTCAACCGCAAGATTTCTCTGTTTATGTCTTCTGCGCAGAATCCTAGAAGGTATACGTCACATCACAAAAAATGAAACTGGTAACCTTTTATCTATGCTGGTAACAGGGAATACTATTGAGTGAAACATCTGATTTGTTTTAGTTCGTGTCGCAACTGCGTAGACTTACGTGAAATAAAAGAAAACGTAGTTGAATATTATTGTGGATATCTTGAGTCATCGGCTTTTTGTACACACATTTTAGTTGCTTTTTAATCATAATATATTTAGATCTTTCCCATTTTCTTCCCAGTGTGTATATTTTCGATTACCCACTTACCGAGTTTAGAAATGAAGAGCTGCTAGAGTTGAATATTTTTGTAGAAATCTCGAACCATCCGTTTTATATACTGACTTTTAGCTGTTTTTTAATCATAAATATGTTCAGAGCTTTTATATTTTCTTCTCCATATGTATATTTTCCTGCATCTCCTGCGTGTTTGGCCTTTTAGCGTGTTTGTTTCAGCAACAACAATTATTCTGATATTTCTTTATTAATTTAACATGAAATTGATTCTTAAAATATAATTTATGTAAATAAACTTATTTATATTTTTTTACATGTATATGAACGTAAAAAAAATCAATTAATATCTCTATACAACATAAAAATCAAAGAGTTTTTCATGCCCATTGGCCAGCGACAGTAGCACGATGAATAAAATAACATCTCTGAAATAACATTTGCAAACTGCGCGCTGGGGTTTGCGAATGCCATTACTTCTCAGCTACATGTTGCAAGCATTATTGGTAACTGATATACCGCTTCAAAAATAAAATATTCTCCTATGATGACAGTTGACTGCGATTGTTCTCGGTACAATAGTGGATATTGAATCCTCATCGAAACAGGTTAAACAAGGAAAATTTGGAAAAAATTATTACAGTACTTTTCGACTCAATACATACTTAATTAATTTTCAAGACATACTTGACTGAAAAAGTATAGCATATTTGTTTTTTAAATATTTGTTTAATTAATTCGTTTTTTCACTTATTTCAATCCACTATTATTATCGTATGTACTATAATGTAACATAGAGGCATATTGTATTGTGGCTGTTTGAAATAAAGTAATATTATTTTTATTATTGTTAGTATTATTATTATTACTATTTTATTATTATTGTAAAAATAATGAACACATAATTTTTGACAATAAGTATTCATAATAAATATTTTCCATTTTGCGTATTTATTTACACTATTACCTTAGTATGGTCCTGGAATGACGCCCAAAATTCCGATCTTTGCTTATAACTCAATAAATGTAGAGTACAGTTCACTGTGGTGGCTTGTGTATCGGCATGGCCATCAATTCCGTTCTATAGGCGTACTGCGATAAGGAGGTGGCTAAATATTAATAAAATAATTTTATCTGGTATGAAAATTACCCCCATTATTTTCTTTTTGAAAAGAATATATCTTATAAAACCTAAAAGAAAAGTCAGAGTAGTAGTAAAAAAAAACAGTTATCATGACATTGGCAAAAAATGAAATAATAGGAATACATTCTGAAAAAAACACACTCGATCAGAAATACTCTGATTCATTATCATCTTCATTTTGTCGTCTTCGTACGTGCAAAACTCCGTGCAGAGGACATTGTTAGAAAAACACTTACATGGAGGTCTTTTCTAGCAAGTACATTTGGTTACTTGAAAAATCGCCAGTGGAACATTTAATTTGTTTTCGGATAAAACTGGTATCTAAGAATAAATAGTAAGCATTAAACACAAGAAAAATGTTTAATTTCTACAACCTGTAGAAAACCTGTTATTTACTTGTTATTTTCAAACGTCTAATTCCCAATTCTCAGGAAATTGAAGGATTTGATATCTTAAACTAGTTCGGCTCCAGACCATGGTTCGACAATTTACTCTTTTGAAATAAGGACTAAGGGATGCTTCTGTAGAAGAAAGTAAATAATTTGTCATCTGTATTTTCGAAAACATATTCCAACGCAATGTTCCGATGCTTGTAATTTGTGTTTTGGGGCAGAGAACTTTAGAAACAAATTTTTCCAATTGGGTAAAATTTTCCTCATTAATAGCGTTTTCATTTCTTACATTTGCAAGTGCAAGCAAAACATCTTCGTTTGCATTAAGAGCAGCACTTATTCAGAATGTCTTTTTCCCTTTTCTACGAGATATTAAAAAAATAACGATTTAATAAATTTAAGCCCTTGCAGACATATGTTCATATGAACTTTTCTTCATAAAATCCTAAGTAATCACATCCTGAAATATTAGCGCGTCATTAAGGAACATCCTGTATATAACTAGAAAAAAATAATAAAGCAGAAAAGTGAGCATAAAACATGTGAACCTAATGAAAGATAATTATTTATTTAATTGATTAGTATTTGTATTCCTCAATTATTTTCATTATGGGCCATTTATTATGTCATGAAGGTGTTTCTTGTAGCTGACAATTAACATCAGATTTTTTTCGATTTTTAATTGCATTTTGAATGACCGAGAAAAGTACTAAGATACTAAATCAAACGTCTTAGAATTCCATTTTTGAAACTTTCGCCAGTACAAACTTAACCATCACCGTTTGTTATTTATAACTATTGTTTTAGATAATCTTATGCTCTACTAATAAGGTAATATAACTAGTATTTTGCCATATCTTTCTTAGTTTTCAAGATATTGACGAAAAAGTATAAGTCTCCTTATTTTATTGCGCCATTGGCGATATGTGGAGACATATTTTATATGCTTGCATGACGTATTCCCACCTGCGCTCCTTGAGAAATTACGAGACAACCTTGTCTGTAAGGACCTTGGCTGTATTCAACTACGCACGCATTTGTAATACTAATAAATTAAATGCAGCAAAGTACAGTAATTCTGACTCACTGATACACTATTCGTCAAAAAATTATATGATTATGATTTAATGGATAGATAGATAGATAAAATATAAATAAGTACTTACTTATTGTTCAAAAAATAATCTTAACAACGACAAGCTTATACTTATAGTTGAAACAATGGTCGTTATGAACATCAAATTGTAACTCATGTATGAACTGATATAGGTACATATACACTACACGGGGTGATAATAATATGTGGCTCCATTCTAGTTCTAACTAGTAAAATTAAGCTTTTTTCTCTTTCTGATTACACATTTTAAACATGTTTCTTAATGAATAGGAGGATAAATAGTAAGTATGGAGGGACCTGGTACCATGCTTTCACGAGGGTGGGGGTTGAGCACCTGCCAGGCGCGTCTCTACGTGGCGGATAGGAGAACGGCCAGACTCCGCGAGGGTTAACGTGGTCATACTACTGGGGGGTAGGGCTAATAACCCAGTCCATCCCGGCTAAAACCACGTCGCGGACCAGCTCACATACCGTAAACCCAGGCAGCAAGGTGCCGTCATTATGACGTCGTTTTTTCGGCATTAATTACGTCAATTTCACCTTCAGCATGACGTAAAAATGACGTGAAAAAGACGGCACAATGTCACAGCCCAATGACGTCATACATATGACGCCAATATTACGTATTGGTTAATCAGTGAATTTTGCGATAATGGATGCAAACCTCTCATTATAATATTTTTCCACAATTATTAATAAAGTTTTTGACGAAAAAAAAGCCGGAATGTGCAGGGATCGAACCGCGGACCTTTTGACTCGCAACCTAACAATCAATCAATCAATAACAAGTTTATTAAAATTAGAGGTACATGAATGTGCCTCCCCGGAATCTGGCCCGGAGCCAGCCAGACAACCACGACGCGTAGCGTCGTGGTGGGTGTCGGGCTGGACGGGGCAGGTCCGGTTTGGCTAAAGCTGAATGTGAAAGGTTAAAACTCCTGCCTAAGAATAAAGCTTAAAATTAACAATTTGGATCAATAATAGTACACAAAAATACTTAAAAAATAATTAAAATGAGCACTTTAAAAACTAGCGGTTTCGCGCACAGACGAACACTTTGGAATTTTGATTGCTGACACGGGAAAACAGAACTCAACGAAAAAACCCGTTCGAAGCAATTCCACCCTGGTCTTCCTTCCAGGAAAGTGTGGTGGATAAAAGGTGTGGTTTAAAATATTTGGATTTCTAGGGAATTTTTCGGCCTAGACGGAATTTAGAAACAAAATGGACAAAAGAACAAAAAGGACAAAAAGGACAAGAACAAAACTGAACAGATATAAGAAGAGAGGGTTGTAAAGTTATACAGTTGAGGAAAGGTAAAGAGTAGGGTAGAGATAAGTTATAGTAGAGGAAAGTTTGGCTAAGGGAGTTGCCGGAAAATAGGCAACGCCTGGTATGGTAGAGGGTGTCTGATATCGAAAAGTATTACATTATGCTGTCTGATTCGAGTTATGTTGCGGGTTAGCGGACTATCGCCCAGTTTGAATTGATAGAATTTTTGTGAAATTTCTTGGACGTAGTCCGCTAGTGGGGTTATGTCGTGGCAATTTGCGTATAGATCTCTGAGGGAGGTGTACCTGTCCAAACCAGAGATGAGGCGCATAAATTTATGTTCAAGAACTCGAAGTTTTCTCATTGTCGTGGCCGGGATGCTGCACCATACCGGCGCCGCGTATGTGATTGCCGGCCTAATCACCATTGTGTACAACATTTTTTTTATTTTGTCTGTTTAGTCCGCTACCCCTGGCCAGGAGCGGGTACAGACTTCTGGACATGGAGTAGACCTTACGTACTGTCTCATTAATATGGGTGTTAAACGTCAGTCGTTTGTCTAAGTTAACCCCCAAATATTTCACGCACCGTTTGATAGGAATTTGTCTACCCCCGATCGAAAGTGGCGTTAAAATCCGATTTTCGGTAAATCGGCGCGTGAAGAGAATCGACTCGGACTTCTCGGAGTTGATCCGAATTTTCCACTTGTCGTAATACGCCGTGGCACGGGCCATGTGTGCCTTCAGCAGCATATTGGCCGCTTGAGCATTATGTGAGTGCACATACATGGCCGTGTCGTCGGCGTACTTGGCAAGATTAGAATTCGGAAACTCCGGGAAGTCGGAGACGTACAAGTTGTACAGTTTCGGTGAAAGGCACGACCCCTGGGGGACGCCCGCGCGAATGTCCCTCCGAGTTGATAGTTTATTATTCACCCTAACCTGCAGCGATCTATCTGTCAGAAAAGAGTGAATAAGTTTGGTTATGTACATGGGAAAGTCCAGTGCGTTTAGTTTGTGAAGCAGCCCCGAAATCCATACGGTATCGAAAGCTTTCTCAACATCGAGGAGCACCATGACGGTGCTCTTCCCGAGGTTGCATTGTACCTTGACGTCATTCACGATCCTGACGACCTGCTGCACAGTGCCCCTGCTCCGCCTGAAGCCGAACTGGCACTCATCGTCGATGTGAAGTTCATCCTGAGCAGAGTCTAGTCTGATCAGGATGACCTTCTCAATCAACTTGGAGATCGCCGACAGTAACGAGATCGGTCGATAACTGCCGGCGAGCTTCACGTTCTTGTTCGGCTTCAGGATTGGCACGACCACGGCGCATTTCCACTGGCTAGGCCAGTGTTGCAGTCGCAGGATCGCGTTGACAATGTACGACAACTGTACAATACCTTTCCTCGGGAGATATTTGAGTAGCTTATATTCGATGCCGTCTGAACCCGGGGCTTTGTTGTTAGGTAGAGTTCGTATGATCTTGGCTACTTCCGAAGGCTTGGCCATGACTTTTAGAAATTCTCGTCGTGTCAATTGGACGTCATGGCCAATTAGTTCGTTAATGTTATTTTCAATGCGGTCGTGTTCAATATTGTTCGGTATCAGTACGTTGTGTATGTCCTGAAAATGGTCAGCTAAGTCATTCGCCTTCTGCGAGTCCGTCATGGCCGTCTGTCCGTTTGGTTTTGTTAAGGCGGGTATGGCTTCCCGCGTATTTTTCATTGCCTTCGACAGTTTCCACAGCGAGTTGTCCTGAGGATTCAGCGCTTCCAGCCTATCCCGCCATTTCCGGTTTATTGCGGTGTTAATGGCGGTCCTGATCTGCCGTTGCAGTCTACCCATCTCGGCCTTAGCACCGACATCGCGATTTCGCTGCCAAAGCCGTCTCAGTCTGTTTTTCTCTCGGATGTCTTGTATGACCGCTGCGTCGAGTCGGTCTTTGTATGGATTTATCGTTATCGTTGTAGCAACACTCTGTTTGGCGTCCTGCAGTACCCTTGTGAACTCACCCACAGCATTTTCCAGCTCGGCGGCTGTAGTGATGTTGTTTGTAAGTGTTAAGTGTGTATTAACGTGTGTCTTGTAGAGATGCCAGTTGGCGTCTCTATAAGATGTGATTTTGCGTGTAATGTCTTCCCTCGACATATCTTCCAACTCTAGGAAGATGGGATTGTGGTCGGATGTGAGCTCTTCCAGCGCTACCGGCAGCGTGGAGTTTCTCACACCCTTGTTGATCACTATGTCGAGGGTGGAAGGTGTTGTACCGTTATCTGGAAAATGCGTAGGATCGTCCGGATACTGCAGCACGACGTTACGATTACTAATGTAATCATACAGAGTGTTGCCGTTCGCGTTGTTGCGATGGCAGTTCCATGCGCGATGCAGTGCGTTAAGGTCGCCTATGAGCAAGCAGCGCGGGCTTGCGCTCAGCAAATTCTCAAGACAACCCGCCGTGAAGCCGTTCAAGGGCGGGTTATACGCGGCAACGATGCTCATGCCGCCGTCCAGCGTCACACACACGTTCTCCACGGACGTGTTCCACAGAGTACGGTGTGTGTGTGCAATGTCTGACTTTATGAGCACGGCCACTCCGCCTCCTCTGTTAATGTCAGCCCTATCTTTTCGTATAGTCGTATACCCCCGGACGCGTAGCTTGTTCTGTCGGTCAAGTTTTGTTTCATTCAGAAGCATAATGTCGATTTTGTGCCTCGATAGATAATTTATCAAAAAAGGAATTTTATTACCAATACCATTAGCGTTCCAGGAAGATAGTCGAAACCTAAAAGGCATCGACAGGAAGACCCTGGAAGAAACTCACAACCACCTGAAATTTAGCCAGGGAGGAGGTGCATTTCTCGAGCTCATCGGTGAGCTCAGTCATCCGTGCCAATATGATGTCTAAATTGATGAGATTATTCATCCTCTCGATTTGTTCGTGAACCAGTCGGAGCTTGTTCATATTTGATTCCATTGTATTGGATTGGCTCCGCTGACTCACTTGTTGCGATGCTGGTGGCGGTCTTGTTATCGGTCTCTGCTGGACTTGGAATTGCAGCTGTTGTTGGGAGGGCTGAGACTGCTGCATCCTCGCGCGTTCAGTCCACACGTTTGTTTGTGGTGGTGGTGCCGCCACGTACTTCATCTTCGAGGGCGGTGGAACCCTCGCCGTCCGCTGATCGATTTGCTGTATCCTTCTCTTATATATGATACAGGCCACGCTATTTGCGGTGTGGGGCTCACCGCAATTACAACATGTGGCCGGTTCGTCCCTTGACTTGACACACTCCCTCGTCAAGTGGGCGCCGGCGCATTTAACACAGCGGGGGGCCGCATGGCAGTTGGAAGTCGCGTGCCCCCACTGTTGGCACCGGTGGCACTGAATAATTCCTTTCGAATTGATCTGTCTTTCCCACTGGACGCTGGTGTGGTCAAGGCAACGGACCCGAACCTGTAGATCTTTCAGCGTGACCTCGTTGGTCATCACTATCATATATAAAGGGTTTTTGGTACCCTTCATTGTGTAGTCGCGGACGGCGATTTTATGTACTTGTTCCAACTCTTCCTTTATATCTTTAGTATCCACTTCGTGGTACATACCCCGGAGAACGAAGGCATGAGATTTTTCATCTCTCGGGGTATAAGTATGATACTCTATCTGCCCCTCGTTGAAGTACTCATTGATTTTCGTCCAATCGCTTTTATTTGTGAGCTGGAGCATAGTAGAATTCGCTGAGTGTTTCCAAGTATACTCACCTCTCAACCTGCCCTTTAGAAAGGTGTTCACTCGTTTGTGGTCCGTCAGCCGTCCATGAATGACAATGGGCGGCGGCTTCTTGTTGGTAGGTTGAGACTTGACTGCTTCTAGCTCCGGTTCAGCGATTTGCTGTGGCGGCACCACGTCCATGTCTTCGTCCATTGATACACTGCCTTCATGGCGATTTTGAATTTTGATGGGCGGCGTCTGAGGCGGCGGCATCGCTTTTCTTGTTGAACCGGGATGGGTGAATGTCGGGTTTCCTGAATCGATCACGGTCATTTTCATTTTCTTTGGTGAATTTAACTTGAATATTGCGGCAATCTCTGTATTTGAGGACGCTTCGGGTTCCGGGGTGTTGTTCCGTGTTGGAGGTTGAGTTGGCATCGCGCGCGCCGGCGCCGCCTTTACACTTTCCTGCGAACCTTCTGATCCGCTGTCCGGTTGCGTTGGTACTGGTTTTGGGGCTGGTCGTTTCATTGGTAACTTCTTGTATAGTCTTTTCATGACCGACCTTCGGTCCAAACTGACGATTGACGCGTCCGAATCAGTTCCGGAAGTCGGTTTAGTTGGGAGTGTCGGCCAATCGCTCTTTGGCCAGCCTCTCAGCTGTATGCGATCCCTATTGGATGCGGACGGTAATTGGTCCATATTCGCTTTATGATTTAAATTAGATGTAATTTTTGGGCCTCGACCGGTTTCAACCAAAAACCGGTCGGGGAAAGGTTACTGATGGAATTAACGAAGATGGTTTGATGTCGATGTCACTTTTTGAATTTGAGGTTAGATCTACTTGAATTATTAGGTTAAATCACTTTTTAATTTTGGCAGGTTTTAGAAAAGTCAAATTAATTAGTTTGGGAAAATGCAAATGTCACTTTTTACGATAAGGTTTAGAAATTAGCTCACCGGAGTTATTTCCAGGGCTGTTTCCACTTATATGGGTATACACTCTTCTTAGGGGGATTTCTGCGTCCCTTGGGGGCTTTAAATAGCTTGAAATCTACAAAATATATCTCGACGTCGATACTGTAGGACAACGCCTCGCAACCTAACACTTAACTTCATCTAACAATTTCACAAATTTGTTTAATTCTATCAAAAAATCCGCTTCATTCAATTCAGAAATTAATACTTTTAATAACTTATATATTATACCTCTTTTCTCTAAATTGCCAATTTTGTTTAAATTTGCTAGCCATGCATGGTCTATATGCCACGCACAAAATAAACGATTTTTGGCAGGCGCCATGATCTTTTTCCATGCATTATAAAACACAGACGTGATATCGCTCATAAATGTACTTGTGGAAATTATCCCCGTTTTAAATTTTATTTGCTCAAAAAAGAATTCGTGAACAAGTGTATCCTTTCTGTTTGTAAACATACATGCTCCGGGGAAGCCTTCACCAAATTCATCTATGATCATAACCGTCGTGAGCTCAAAGTCATAACCGTTCAAACCGTGAGTACTGTCAATGCAAACTGTGTTCCTCCCAAATGTTTTTAACATGTATTCCTGAGAATGATTGAAAAAAATTAGGCAAAAGTCGTTCTTTTCTAAAATGAAATGGTCATCTCCTTGCTTTTTGTAAATTAAAGTTGCATTTCCAACTTGTTTATATTCTTCAATCCACAATTCCACACTTACAACATCATTTCTATGGCGTACTCCATCATTCATGTCAATGTTATAAGAAGTTTTTATATTCTTTATATCTTCCCTGGTTAATAAATCATCCCTGTTTAAAGTTTCTATTGATAAGTTATTTCTTGCTGTATCCAAGATTCTGAAAAATACCTGTTGACGATAATTTGTACTTTTATATTATAAAAAAAATTTAATTTACCTTGATACTCCTACCCCATCACTGAGTTTGGCTGCTATAGTTAAGTGTTTGAACATAGTTTACTGAGCAGTGCTGTGTCTTATTACATCTCTCAACTGTGATTGAACTTGTACATGTGTGCATGTGTACATGTGTGCATGTGTACATGTGTAATTTACAAGTTCCCTGACTTTTTAATTTCCTCTTGCGGTTGGTACTATTTGCAACTTTTGTCTGGTGATCTTTATCAGACGCTGAAAAATGTTAATTTATTAGCTACATTACAAAGCAAAATAAAATACTTATACACACATCTATATTTTGCACTACGATTACAATAGAAATACCACGTTTCTTTATCTGAAGTTTTAGATGTGTTGCTGAACACATATTGCACATTATGTTCTTGCGAGTGTCCACCTAACCAAATTTGAAATTCTAAAAATAAATACTTAAATTAATTTAAGTTAAAAAAAAATGAAATTTATTACCGTCAAAATTTGGGACAGTCCATTTATCAGTTTTAATATAAAAGCTGTGATCCTCTTTTAAATGTGCTCGTAAGTCCCCGATGTTCTTAAAAGAAACATTGCAACCTTCTTTCTTTATTTTATGAACATTTTTTAAATGACGATTCAAGTTTTTTCGCACTGTAAATACCGCTTCACAATATTTACATTTCAGTGGCACTGGCATGTTAACACTTTGTGAAAAGTAATGTGGAAAAACTTAGAACTTAGCGTAGAACAAAATCATAACCAAAAAGAAACGACGAAAATGTCAAATTAAAGCGCGAAAACAAATAATAACGCGCTTGCGCATTTCAGGGAGCCTTCTCTGCGATTTACCGGCTCGTCTTGCTTCTCGCGTTAGTACCGTCCATTCATTCAACTATACTGTATTATAAAATGTATGTAATTATTGATCCCTGTAAAGATTCTTCAAACAATTCAGATCATAGAGAACTAATAATTTTCATTTTAAATAAGGAATATCACTCAACAAGATTATTCTAGCCACATATAGAGGTCGGTAATACGCTAGATTTTTCAGTAGATTCTAGCTACCGAAACTTTGCCTTATTTCATTGAGTCATGGAAAAATTCATTTATAGTTCTGCACTGCCAATGGCAACTAGTTAAACTCATCACGCGATGATATAACAAGACATTGTCTGTTTTTGTGTTATCCGCATTTATTCTGTGGATGATCACAATTTGAGGTAATTTGATTTAAATATTATATTAACCATAACTAGAGGCACCTTCCGTGCATAATATTTTTTTACTCTATGACCACATGAATTCTTTGAAAATACTAATTTATGGTTTCCTTTCCTTTGGTAACGAAATAGTTCTGGCAGCTAAACTAAATACTCTAGCATTTATCTAAACTAGATACTTTAACATTCAATTATCTTAGATATTTTGACATACACTTGCACCAGTAATCTAGCATGCATTTATTCTTGCATTCACCAATATGGAGATTTAAGCGATTTGATAATGTTTAATTACTGACGTAATTAAAATTACTATCACCACGTGTATGGTAAACCAAGAGATATGACAGGAAGTTCCAAACTCCGACATTATATCTAACTCGAGTAGAGCCAGTCATCGTAAAGCCGAACTATAGCGTTTATCACATTCAGGTGGGAACACTGTACACCATTCCATGCCACTTGGGTGACGTTGGTGATGACGATCTTATCCTCCATGTCTAGCTACGCATCAGAGAGAGGATTGGTGAGATAAAAGTTCTGTGTTTCGTAAACTTACGAGTGATTTAATAAACTGCCTGTTGTTACTTATGTTTATTCTTGCACCCGAATACGTTTTGTACGTTGAACAATTTTATATTTAGATAATAATAATTGTAATTTGTTGATAAAATTGTAGTCCCATGTGGTAAAGCTTTTACCCCAAAAGTTCTGCGACTGAACACGAACATGATGGTAACAATATTTTCTGACCTAGCGTTCAACTGTTCTAAATCGAAAAAACCACCCCCATTTCTGATTTTTCAGTGCTACGCTTGCGAGGGTTTTCCGGATCGGGTTTTTTTTGGTCAGTTTGAATAAAATAAGTAAATATTGACCACAGGTGACCTAATCCACCCCTGGGGGTTGAAACTACCCCCACCCCCAATAGCGAAATGCCACGAGAACAACGAAAATCAGCTGGAAAGCGGTATACCCCTGTTTACGTGGTCGAGGAATATGATGGTGATAATATTTCCTGACTTACCCTTCACCCACTACCCATAAACCTGAAAACCACCCCCTTTTCCGATTTTCCAGTGCTATGCTTGCGAAAGCTCGTCGGGTCGGGTTTTTTTTGGTCAATTCGAATAAAATAGGTAAATATTGACCACAGGTGACCTAACCTACCCCCGGGGGTTGAAACTACCCCCACTCCCAATGACGAAGTGTCACTAAAACAACGAAAATCAGCTTGAAACGGTATACTCCTTTCGTATTATATTACAAAAACTAATTTTATTTTATCTAAGGGACCAAGGGTCCAGGTCAAGTCTGTTTAGTCTATAAATTGTTTAGAATAACGTAGTAAATCACTTGACATATAGGGCGTTGAGAATCATTGCTAGTGCATAATGTGAGAAATATATTTAAAATCTTTTAGTTAGTCGTGTAGATGTTAGTATAGAATCAAGACGCACTTTCCGGTATATAATAGAGTCAAAACACTATTAATAGTATTTATTTAAACATAGAGAACTTATAGTTTTATTTTCCATAGCCCAATTCCTAATAGGGAACACGATGGTGACAATATTTCCCGACATATCCTTTATCCATTACGAAAATCGGAAAAGGTTATTGAGGTTATTCAGGTTTAGCGGTATTCGGTGAAGGGTAGGTCGGGAAATATTGTCACCATCGTATTCCCAGCTCTCGAAAATGAGGTATACCACTTTCCAGCTGATTTTCGTTGTTTTCGTGGTACTTTGTTATTGGAGGTGGGGGTAGTTTCAACCCCTGGGGGTGGGTTAGGTCATCTGTGGTCAATATTTACTTATTTTATTCAAATTGACCAAAAAAAACCCGATCCGACAAGCCGGAAACGGGGGTGGTTTTTTCGATTTAGTTGGACGCTAGGTCGGAAAATATTGTCACCATCATGTTCCCCGTCTTCGAAAACGGGAGTACATGTCTTGAGGTCCGGTTGCAGAACTTTTGGACTTTTCGCTTTTTTCTGGTTTACCTCAAGGGACTATTAAGCATTTGTTGTTTAATTGGTAATTTGAGTTTTTCAAAATTTTTTTGAACATTTTTATAATAATATCATATATTGTGTATGGTTGCTCACTGTAATTTAAACATCATCAATTAAATAAATTTTTTATCTTATTGGAAAAATTACATCTCATTTATTTCTATATTCAGTACCTCATTCACTGAATATGGAAATAAATGAGATGTATTGAGTTTTGACCTGGAAAAAGGGGGATAAATTCAGTCTACTAGGTGCTACAGGTGACGCCCCTAATTTCATCATTTTACAAGTAACCCTCCCTTTCTCTAGAGCAAATTGTGTGACAGGTAGTTATTAAGTAGTGTGCACTTTCTTCAAAGTAAAAATCCTTGAGGTGAACCAAATCCCTGGGACAGGTCTTAGGGATAGCAGGGGATCTCAAGAACGACAAAAAAATTCATTCACTCCACACAAAAACATCGGGTGGAGCAGAGGATACTTCATCTGTTACAATTTATTCCACATTTATATTCTGGTAGTATCTATGATTGGTTAAAATTTTATTTGAATCGGTGATGGCGTTCAACAGATAAAAATTATTTTCGAAAATTTTCGTTTTTTTTTTACTCGAAATCAGTTAAATATTAATAGCCCACGGAAATTTGCAAAAATCTGAATTTTTGCACAAAAATTCCAACATGGCTACCCAAGATATTGAAGGTCAAAGTTTTTTGCAAATATCTCTCGTCCTATGCATCGGATGCTTATGAGTTCAATGTGAAAGTTGTAGAAAATTAAATTATCTAAAAGTTGTCTTTTTTATTTTTTACCAAACCGCCCCCCCACCCTTGTTTTTGTAGGTAATCGACTGCACTAAATTTTAATGCAACTCCTTCGAAATTTTAATTCTGTCTACTTTTTGAGAGTCCCGCTCACTGTGCACTGGTCGTAGCATAATGAAAAAACTACAATGGAACTACCGCCAAGCGATAATACCCTCTAGTTTGTAATGGATTATTAATATTACAAATTATTTTTCATTATCAGTAGCACATTCGCTCAACCTGTGAATATTCAGAGTTATGAGAGAACCAACTTAAAAAAAAAACATATTGAGAACTTCCACCTTTGTTTGTTAAAAACCCATTGTTACTCAAATCTAGTTTCAAATAAAACTTATTCCTCATGCCAAATCGTGTTGAAAAAGTTTCTTACAAAAATGTTCTTAAATTGTGAAAACAGCACTAAAGCAATAAATGATTTCAGTTTTAAAATGTTTATATTGATTTTATTTCATTTTCTTTTTTTTTTCATTATTGTCATTTACATTTTATACTAAAATGGTTAAAACAAAAACAATATAGTAAGTCAATTTATTCCAAGATTTCCAGAAAGAAAACCCTCTCTTTCTTATGGGGGATTTTGATCGATGATTGTTTGTCCAGTAAGTGTCTGGTCTCTTATAGTTGAATTAATAATGGTACACCCGGTTAACGTGCTGCCGGATACTACCGATTTGTCCACTGTCGAACCAGTTGTTGTTGTTCCTGTAAATAAAATAATATGAGTTTTTTAGAATGTGAAATCTTTTTGAATAATGAGAAATGAATCCGTCTTTTATCGAGAGTGACCAATTAGTCGTTTTAAGGTCGTCTAATATTAATGTTTTAAAGTAAATCATTTTTTCGTTCGCTTATAGTTTGAGCAAAGAATATTTTTCATAGGATTCCGCAAACAGCAGAAACAATGACTTATGCAAAATCAAAGAAGAAAATATTAATTTAAAATCTTTGCATTCTTTTGATAACCTACTTCTGGTTATGCTAGAAATTCAGAAAATCTAAAATGAATTTATTTACAAAATAACTACCCATTGAATCAATAATGAAAATCTAATTAAGATATCAATTTTCAATCTTTGTAATTCTCTGACAACCCACACCTTGCGTATTTGAGAATGTTGAACATAATGAACGAGATTGCCAAGAATGCTGGATTCATATTGCCGTGAACAGTGAACAGGTCAACTAACCAGGTTCGACTCGTCATGTCTCCAAAACAAAAAATATGTTCAACTTGAAATTTTGCCTACTTTAAAGTATCACCATAAGCTATCATTTAGACCACTTTTGAATCGAATTCATGAGGTCCTCAAAAGGGGCGAAATTTTGGGTCACTCTTTTTCAATTCAATAGAACTCTCCTCAAATAATTGAACTCATAACTTCTTTCATACGCTTAATATTTGAAACGTTTTACACCCTTATGAGCTCTCCAGAAAGACATAAAGCCACTCTCAAGACATTTCGATCATGAATTAAAAAAGTTTAAACGTTGAAAACTACACCGCCACAAGAATACAATTTATTGCTTATTGTTCAATGAAGCTCAATTTTAACAATGTCTAAATCAATATTGATAGAAAAAAAAAATCAATTTTGGTTGCACCAGACTAGTAACTGTTGACAAATATCAAATTATTGTAAACTTTTCAATATTGAAAAGATATCAAGATACACAAGAATAGTGGTGAAAATCACCCTCCAGGTTAATTTTCTAGTATCTCACCTGATACAGTTGAACTCGATACCTTAGTGCTGGTCAACGTTGACTTGGTAATTGTTGAGCCTGTTATCGCGGAGTCGGTCAGTGTTGCGTCAGTGAGAACTGAGTCTTCGTCGTACGTAGAATTTGTGATAGTGTTCACTGCATTTATGGTATGTAAACACATAAACAAAACACTCAGCAAAATGAAACTGTTTGCGAAAATCATTATTTTAACTGTAGATATAGTCTATTGCAGGTATGAAATAATACTGTTGATTATGAGTAGAAAACTATGATATATATACTTTCCAATTTATGTTGTTTACAGTCTTTAGTAAACAAAAATCTAATCTGCAATTGTTATGACTAAAATTTCAAATCGTGATTCGACTAGTTAAAACTGGGTATAACTAGATTGGGGAAACTCGTTTTTGTTAAACTTGATTTAACAACAACAATAGCCCAGGAATATTAGTTTTTGACCCGGAATTAATTATTGTAAAGCTGAAAATTTGCAGGATTATAGTTTTGGTCCAGAATAACCGTACCAAAAAGTCCACTACTCTCCCCCTGTTGTAGAGCAACAAGGGCCTAAGTCACAGAAATTGCAAAGTTGGCTGTAAAGCGCAGCAGAAAGGTCCGACTTGGGTCTAAATGATCATAAAAGCTTCGCAGAAGCATATTCGTTCGTATTTCAGATGTTTCATGCATATTTTATTCATAATTTTCCATTCTAGTGCTGTCGAAATTTCAAAAGTTGAAAAAATTTCGTCTTTCGCCCGGTGGAACTACCCCGGCTGCTCTGATGAAACTTGCGAATTACTGTTTATATATTATTGGCGTTTTATAAGATTTATTGAATGAAAGTAAATTTATCAGAATCAGAAAATGACTTTATTCGACAATACAATTGACATTATTGATCTACTGGGAAGTAGGGTAATCCGGATCATCATCCATATCCATTGACTGACTGTTTGTGCAGCTGAATCCTCTATAGCTCCTGCACATGATGCTGCAGTTCAGACCAGAGTTCCTGCATTCACACCAGACACTACAGTCTGCCTTGCAGGCACAGGAAATTAGCCGTAGCAGGTTATCAGGAGCTGGCTGCCTTGTGGAACCGGAATCAGGCCCTGGAGTCCTGATTTCCACCCAGTCCGCTGGGTTGAGGTTGACATCTAGCCATTGCCTGCAAAAAAGCACATGGACATTAGTTGAGTGCTGCAATCTTTTCGAGAGATTAAATCCTCACACTATTCTCCCTAACGCTCTCACCTGGAAGTATGTGCGAAACCAATGTTGTTCACAGGCGGCACTTGTTGGCGGGAGACTTGTCAAATCAAAGGAGGCTGTAACCGACTGTTTCGCCACGCTTTGGTTGTATCGGACTACTCGTAGCTGGTCCAAGCTCTCCTGCTCTCTATCTCCATAAAGGGCTACGATAAACCTTTCCCCAGTGACGGCCACAGCCCTTCCGTAAGGTGCAAGATGTGAGAAGACCGCGAAGCATTTCTGTGGCTCAGGCCTCTTCTTCAGGAGCTTCCACGCTTTTTGTTTCCCCATTCTGTACAGAGCTGATGCCTATGTCCACCATGACTGTCGTAGCTATTGAACTAAGAAGGCATAGCTCGCCGTGCGCCTGCTTGATTGTTTAGGCTAGACGTGATCGACGCAACAATGAAGCACTTAACTGTCCGAGTATCGCCGCTCCGTAACGGATGACGACACCGTGAAAAGCCCAAAGTATGAAGAGAAATGTTTATTCGGGTACGTTTTCCTCTCTGAGTTTTCATTTATCCATTTATCCATTTCGGAATTTTTTCAATTTTTGAAATTTTTACACCAATAAAAAGGAAAATTATGAACAAATATGGATGGAACATCTGAAATACGAACGACTATGTTTCTCGAAAGTTTTTGGATCATCTGGACCTAAATCGAACCAGTAACAACCTTTCTGCTGCACTTTATAGCCAGTTCTGCAATTTCTGTTGCTACGCAAAAACAGGGAAGCCGACGGGGGAGAATAGGAGACTTTTTGGTACGTGTTGTCCTGGATCAAAAGTAAAATCCCGCAAATTTTCAGCTTTACAATAATTAATTCCTGGTAGAAGCGATATATTGACTAAAACTCCTGTGCTACATTTAATAAATGTTACTTGCTAAAAAGTGTCAAATATTTAGTTGCCACGACGACCAATTATTTTGCTGCCTAGGCAGCAAAGTTTTCTACAATTCAAACGGTTCAACGTGTGGTGGGAGACAGTCGAGAGTCTTGAGGAAGGGAAGTATACTGGCCTTGCATTATATGATCACCCTAGGGCTTTCACATTGTGTTCCTTATGACCGGTTGCTCACAAAGCTATCATATTATGGAATAAGAAGTTTACCTCTAGCTCTATTAGAATCATAACTAAACAATAGGAAACAATGTGTTTCTGTAAACAATGTAAACTCAGCTCTTAATAATGTTATACATGGCGTCCCACAAGGATCTGTCTTGGGACCACTGTTGTTTATATTGTTTATAAATGATATTGACTATTTACTTTATCCTTCCAAGTGCATTCTTTTTGATGACGACACAACCCGAATTGCTTCAAACGTAAATTATGCTGATTTATTGCATTGATTATTTGTATATTTAAGTAAAAATGTATTGCTCATTATTTAATAAACATAAATTAACACATAAACTATGTTCAAACAGTTAGAGGTCCACATCATAAATTATGTTGAAATATGACTTTGTTTGTATAATTTTGAAGTCGAGCGTAGGCCATTAAAAGTAATATTCATTAATTTTAGCCATATGTAATTGTAATCTGAAATCAAAATAAACAAACGTTTTTTTATTTGAGAATAAAAACTGTAAAGCCACGCACTTGTAAAATCTCCCTGCTAGCGAAAGGTTGTGTTTAATAAAAGAGTAAATATAATTAATTACTTGTTTCTATTTTAATAACCACCTACCCTTAACCTCTGCTAATAGGTTATCACAATATACCTGATATTGTGATAAATGTGAAGTAAAAACAAATTAAAAAAATAAAGACAAATCGTGAAGTTAAAATTGAAATAAAGACAAATTTCTTTTTTTAAATTCGTAAATGCAAACAGTTAATTCATATTAATCACAGGCACACAAAATAAAAAACGTGGTCTTTTTCTGGTACTTCACATATATTTTGACGTGTTGAACACGAATCAGGTGCCCGTTTAGCTCCATTAGCCACCATTTTTTTGTGAAGCGCGAAAAAACCTCATAATTTAGGTTATTTTCGTGATTTACTAAAAATTGGTAGGTAACAGAGCTAAACGGATGATTCGTGTTCAGCACGTCGAAATACAATGGAGTACCAGAAAATAATCACTTTTTTAAATTTGTGTGCCTTTTCATCATAGAGTTCCTCCATGTTTGTTCGGACAGTTATCACATGTCAATAGGTATTGCATTTGATATAAACATTACGTTTTTTAAACAAATGATGATGAATCTGTTGCCAATTTTCTAAGAATAGGTAGTGTGATATCGGATCGTTTATCTATTTTAAAAAAATTAAAAAAGGGAGCTATGGGCAAAGGAGCAAATCCACAGAAGGATCGACGGAAACCTCATTTTCAACTGCATTTTTGACACTACGTAAAAAAACAGAAAATATTACTGCGTTATCAATTAATGCACGAAAAATGTCAAGTCTTCAACATTCACATATTGTAAACTAAACACATTTGTTTTCTCTTAATGCACTGGTACAAAAATTGACAAGTTGATAGTTGAATTCTAACCTTGCAACCAGTTCTTTCTTACTTCCAATCACTTTACGGCCATGATACTCTAGCCAGTGCCAGCGCCTTAATTGAGCCCAAGTGTGTTTTTCCATAACTTTGTGCACTAATTTTGCACCGTCAATCACACTTTCGTCTAAATTAATGTGAAAAATGATACCAGCCATTTTGACATAATGGTGTCCGAAAATTTCATAGTTCCTGCAAACAAACATGGCGGCGACACAGGTGCCCAACTATGATAAAAAGGCCTATTAGTGAAAATGGATCACCAACAAAAGTGAAACATTAAACCGTTCAACGGAGAAAAATATGTATCTTGGAAGTTTCGAATAAAAGCACTTCTCAGTAAACTTGGTGTGCTAAAAGTTATCGAAGAAGAACCTCCAATTACACGTACTACTGAGTGGTTAAAACAAAATTCAACAGCTTGTAATGTGATAATTGAATACCTAAGTGACTCATTTTTGAATTTTTCCCAAGATCAAACTCTCGCAAGACAAATTTTCATTAATTTAGATAATATATATGAAAGAGAAAGTCTTGCCACTCAGCTGGCTTGCAGAAAGAAGTTATTAAACCTCAAATTAGAAAGTGATCTCCCACTATCAGTCCATTTTACCAGATTTGATGAACTTATCGTAAAACTTATTGTCGCAGGAGCAAAACTTGAAGAAATTGATATAAAGTCTCACACCTTCTCATGATCTTGCCAAATATCTACGATGGAGTAATAACGGCGCTTAAAACTTTGAGTGAAGACAATTAAAATATTGCTTCTGTGAAAGTCCGCCTTTTGAATCAAGAAATAAAACTCAGAACAGAAGAAAATACTGATATTGTAACAAGTGAAAATAGTACAAACTCAAATTGTGATTGTGGTTTTGTGTTTATGCTGGAAGCAGAACATTCACATATCTTAAGTGTCAGAGGTAATGAAATACTTTTCATTTTGGACTCTGGTGCTAGTTATATCTGAATTAACGTAAGGTAAGTGTACATAATTTCCCTTATTAAAATCTAATAACCGATCAGTGATTTTTAAAAAAAAACTTGTACTTTTTATTTTTCTTTTTTTTAAGTTCATTTACACCTTCTGATTATTCTGATATTGTATCTTTTCTTAATTGTTGATAATGTTAGTTCATCCTTTTAGTTAGTACACCGCTGCCCAAGGAATCACTACTTCCGCATCTAGATTTTCCATCCGAGTATCTCACAACGAAAAAATGTTGTATGTGCAAATAATTATTTATGGAACTTTAATAATATAATAGTTTAAATCGTCTACCCCAAAAACCCATAAAATGATATCCCACAGCGTTAGTGGAGTGGGCGTGGTGATAGGGAGGTGGTAGTGGGGGTGGATGAAGTAGAAAAATATTTTGAGGTTTTTGGTTCTTTTACACACACTAAGTCATAATTTGTTTTCATCCTTTTGGTAATGGGGGTTGCTAACGCCAAAAAATTTTTTGAGACCGTAGCTTCTCTTGTATATACTAAATACCAATTTTATGAACTCTTATCTGCTTGATTGACCTATTTACCCCCATTTACCCCCCAACCCTTCGACGGAATAAGATGAAAATATAATTTATTTCGTTAAAGTACATAAGTGTACCAAAGTCAATATATTAAACAGTTCCAGAGTAATCGTGCGCACAAAGAAAGATACAGACAGACAAAATTTTTTTTTCGCTCAAACTTAAAATCTCTACGTTTCATGACATTCCAAGCTTATTTGAGAAATACAAATTTTCATTTTTTTTTGTCGTTACTATACTTCCACTGGATGTGGAAGTAATTATCATTTTTAATTTAAAAATCTTAGATTAATTTTATCTTTTTACTTGTTTATAGACTGGCGGTACATGACCAGTCAGATGCAACGTTTTTAAAATGTATGCCAATCATATATCTGAATGAAATTACCACGAATATGCCAGAAACGCAAATTTTAGGCAGTCGTCGCGTGCAGGTGTGCAAATCGATTTTTTTTTTGTTTTTTTTTGTTTTTTCTTAAATTTTAAAATGGATGCCAATAGTGCCAAACGATAAGCCGTGAAAAAGAATCAAGCGAAAATTCATTGGCATGCAGTTTCGGCGCGCAAAACAACTGTTAATGCGCACATTAAATTGTAAAATTTTTCGGTGTTTTTGATTTTGATTTTGGATTTTTTTTCAAGGCTTTTCGTTTGGCACTATTGGCAAAAAAAAAACAAAAAAATCGATTTGCACACCCTTCTGCACGCGACGACTGCCTAAAATTTGCGTTTCTGGCATATTCATGGTAATTTCATTCATATATATGATTGGCATACATTTTGAAAACGTTGCACCTGACTGGTCATGTACCGTCAGTCTATTAGGTATGGAATTTCTCACTATTGAAAATTTAGAATTTTCTCCAATATGCGCTATCTCGGAACAAATGTTGCAATAGGTACTGTTATTCCGAATGGATTATTTACACTAATTTGTTTCATCATGTTTACGCAAAAGGAAGTATACCTTTTCAAGATAAGGTAAGTAATAAATGTTTTTAAAATCTAATTTTATAAAGTTGTAACTGTCTGAAAATTTTATTTGTCATTGCATTACTCATATTTACTTGGCTCAATCAAAACATACTGTTTATGTTCCTCACATAATATACGACTCAAAAAATGGGCTTTACCTAGATTTAAAATTCTAAAATATAAAAGTATTAGTCTAAGCTCCCATAACACAAAAAGACCCCATCGAACACCTCAAATTTAAAAGGC
Organism: Rutpela maculata; assembly: GCA_936432065.2. Taxonomy (NCBI): domain Eukaryota; kingdom Metazoa; phylum Arthropoda; class Insecta; order Coleoptera; family Cerambycidae; genus Rutpela; species Rutpela maculata. The sequence continues at coordinate 131,135,396 of OW386292.2, read as the reverse complement.
GAGAATGGTTGAAAAACATGTAATAAACATGATACGCCCGGCTGACTAGTAAAAATGTGTTAATTGCTATTTTTAATTGTTTCTGAAATTAGCTAAAAACAAAAAGGGATTTACTTTTCAAAACACCTGCTTTATTTACACAATTTATGGTAAATAATGTGGTAAATAATGTATCATTTTTAAAAAAATTTGTCTGTCTGACAATTTTTGTTAATTAACATCTGACAGACCTTTTGTCATAAATTAATTTTTTTGATGAAAGTACACTTCATAACACCTCCTTGGTTTTTGTTTAAAAATTAAGTTTGAGATGTGCCCTATCTATGGGTCGCGTGCGCGTGACGTCACAATCTGAGACCTTAGGAAAAACAAACAGAAATTCTTTAACTGTCAAATGGCAACTGATTGAACTTTTTGTAATATTATTGTTTCTATGTATATTATACATGCAAAATGACAAGTTTTTGGTTTATTATTAATTGTGGAAGTGTGACAATCCAAAACAATGCCAGTTTTGATAAAATAACAGAAGTTAGAGGTTAAAATACTGCAACTGATTTCAAACAATTAAAATGAATGATTTTACGAGAGTCTTCCAAGGATTTTTTTAGTGGTACGTTGTTGCATATTAATGTAAGAATTTGGTTTTTAACGTGGGTTTATGTTGTAGGAAAAACAGCCGTATTACAAGACCATTACGATACATCCAGTTTGGGCATCCTCTCTTAAAAAGGAATACAATTTAAAACCCATATGTGAAACTGAAAGTGCTTATAATAATAATAACTGCTGCTCACATAAGCAATAAACAATTCATGGTAAAGAAAATTAACATTTTATATTGGTTTGACAGTATTTTTAATAATTATTTCTTCTTTAAATTTTAGTTGAGCGAAAGGTGTGTAAAGCTGTGCCAAAGGAGAGAAAAGTGCAATGGTAGAAATTGTTTTAAATAAAGTACACTCCAAGAGGAAGCAGGCTTCATAAAGATATTTGATAAAGTAGGTGCATAAATTAAGAAAGGAAATTCAAAGTACCTGCGGCCGTCAACAAGTGCATGATGCAATTGTGCCCTTTCAAAGTATATCGTGTGGTGTTTAAAAACTCAGTGTTGGACTATGGAATACTGAAAAAGTTGAAAATTAAAACTCTGAAGTGGTCTACGGTCAGTGAACACATAAGCAAAGTCTGACTTGGCTTTGTTAGTGTTGAATTGTATAGCTATAAAAGCCCTTCGAGTTAAATGTTACTTATTGCTTAGATAGATATTACTTTAAAGTATATAGTTATATTATGTTATGTTAGGTACCTACATTAGAATCATTTATTTTTTGTTACAATATTAACCTTTCTTATAACTTTCTGGTCGATTCTTCTTAGAAGTACTAATGGACCTTGGACAATAAATAACTTATTTAGTAAAGATATTTTGTTTTACTTTCAGTTACAAGTTCGACGTAACTGACAATTTTAATTTACTGCTAACAATATATAGTAGTAGAAGTGATAAATAAAACATAATAAAAAGAGTATATTTAATAAAATGATAATGAACAAACGAATTACATAAAATTATGAAAAACATTACATAACAATATATGAAAAATAAAATTTTTATAGAAATTACAATGGATTGTATAGACAAGAAGAAATTATGCTATGTTTACTGCTTAAAAGGAAATACTTCCTCTCTCAAGTAGTGGACATGTTTTGTCTAAACTAGCAACACATTCACAGTAAGTACTAAGAAACCATCTGAATCTGGAGTCAATGGCTTTTTTTCATGATGCCACGACTTAACCTGAAAAATGAATTTGTATGTTAGCAATTATTTCTAAAGCAACATTTAATTAGGCAAGTGTATATGAAAAGAATGGTAAATCATTGATAACAATTCTTACCTTTGCAACAAGGTTTTATTCTGTAAATTTCTTGCAGAGTACTTCTTTCACATAACCATAAACAGCTTTAAGACTTTTAAATGCCTTGAACTCATCCTTCTCTCTATACACTTATCTCAAAAACCAAGTAATTCGCAGTATCCCTATGTGTACTATTTGGAAATACATCAATATTTACACTAAAGCATTTTTTTCTCAAAATATAAGGATTTAATTCCATGACAGCAGTATACCTAACCTCTACATCATGAGACAATTCTGCAAAATACGAACTAACCGTCATCCTGTCGAACAAAATTGAGCATATAAAAGTAATAAGAATAGTTGCAGATGTTAAATAATCCAACATTAAACTTTTAAATGGCACAAACACAGTAAAATTCACTTTAAAGAAAAACATTCAATACGCGGATAATTCAATGACAGCTGTTTGTTTTTCCTAAGGTCTCAAAATCTGTGACGTCGGCGCACGCGACCCATTAAAACCTGTCTGTCTGGAAATTTTTGTTAATTACCTTGTCAGACTTGAGTTTGAATGCGCAGCATCCATGCATGAGATAGATGTCACGTTGAACTGGTAGCATCTCATAACACCTCCTCTATTTCTGTTTTTAAATGAAGTTCTATCCATAAAAATCGATCTGTCATCGAAAAAATGTTTTTTATTGTGTCAGATTTAATTTGTAAGCGCCGTGCTGAAACACCCCCTACCCCAGTCGTATATTTATCTCTCTCTTTTGAGTGAGACAGAAAAATATACAAAGTTGGCCATTTACGTGATCGTCTAGTTTTTTTTTTAAGTTAGGACCCAAATTTACGTTGTACTTGTATTTTTTGTTTAACCATAGATTCTTTTTATAAAGTTTGATATTACTTGTTTCTATTTACTGATCAAATTTATTTATTAATTTTGGCAACACTCAGTTATTAGATGATTTTACCTTGGTACTGTTTTATTTGACTGTACTTTATTTAATACTGATTTCACTGTAATTACAAATTGCATTTGTAATTGATTTATTTTGTCTAAAGGATTATATTCTTATTTAAAATCTCACTTATTCCTGAAAAGTAGAATATTGAAGGAAAACACAGAAAATGTTTTAATACGTTTATTTTAGACAACTGCCATATTCATTTGAAACATTGTATTATATAATTGCAATTGCCACAGTTTACATGAAAAGAAGGAAAACATTCGTTGGGACAATTGTCACATTAGTCCGTCGAATAATCAGGTCAGCTATGCAAACAATAAAATAAATTGTTTACAATGACAATAGTCATTTTCCTGAAGTATTTATAATGGTCGTCGTCATACGTAAAATTTGACACAGCTCGGGAAATTTCCCAATCATGATAATAATATGGTGATAAAAAGGCAATCAACAAAATCTTATCAAATTGCCACGACAACTGTCGTTTCGAAGCGTAGTGTTGTTGTTGTGGCTAGTTACAATTGCACTTGGCCGAGACCAATTGGTCCCATTTCGTTGTATCGTTGTTATTTGTATCTAGATGAAGTGACAACCAACAAAATCTTGTGCTTGCCTTTCGAAAATCTTCGAAATTAAAAATGATAAAAAAAAAGAGCTGTGTTCAAATCTTATCATATGTAAATGATAACTTGGTGAGGTATAAATGCAGAGATGGCAATTAAGAATTCTTAAATGCAAAAGCTGAAGACTAATAATTACAAAATCTGCAATAGACCATTCGCGACTGTACTAAATATTATTTACGTAGCTGAGCGGAGTATTAAAACAACAATCGTTGTAATAACATTTTAAAAACCCAACTAAACTTTCCATTAATTAAACTACTAAAATAGTTGCAAATCACAATCGTGAGTTAATTAATTTGCATACTGAAAATGCATACTTTTATATAAATAAACTATTATCAAAGTACCACAATGAAAACCTAAACGCAAATTACTTTTGAGTTGACTTCGCAGATTATAGAGTCGTAAATTTAAAGGAGAAGAAGAAAAAACGATTAACGTTGTCATTAGGTTAAATTTGGTAAATTTAGAAAAATAAAAATTCGAGTTTAAGGTCATATTAAATTAATGAGCAGAACAAAAAATGACAACGCGTCGCATATGATTAAATAATTTTTTATACTTATTGTTTGATATACTGTGAGGTCTCCAGTTAAATCTCCCCCAGCTCCCATAGTAGCGTCGGCGTCGTGTGCGTCGCCCATCTTAAGAGCGAACTTGAAAGTACACAGTGTTAACAAAGTTAACTAACGTTTGCCTTCTCCCGTAGGACGGGCGAGTGACCCACGGTAGGTACCTCACGGTCTAGCCAAGAGCAACCCCAGAGGGTTACACTCGGACAGACAATGAATCCCCTACTCAAAGCACTCGTCGCTCTGTACGGAGATTGAAAAAGCCAGTAAACCTTTTTATTTCAACGGTCCCTGCCTCGTCGTTCAGCTTTCACAGATTCCTAAGAAAATCTGTATAAATACGAAATCATATAGGATGACTCGCACTACGAAACTATCCACGGATAGCCCGCACTACGTACCATCTGACGATGGTCGCACTACGTACCACCTTTTGGGGTGGCCGCACGGCTGAACTCAAACAAAAGCAGATACCGGAGTAATTAATACTGCCAGCAAGTGTACTCTCGAAGAGCAGGTCAATAAAAGACAAATTTGTTTCCCCGGAACCTCGCTTATATACGGTTTTAAAATAGAGACAAAAATTCTCAAACTGAAAGGGTGAGAAAGACAGTAAACCACGCGAGCTTCGCGATCTACGCAATATTTGTCACGTATGCATCTAACGCTCGGCCAGCCCTTCGGTTATCTAAATGACCCATTAATAAGAAATTTCGAACTTAGTCTTTAATGAATATGGCTTTCTATCGTTTACGTTGATGATCTTTCTGTTTATGTAACACATTCTTTTAGCCGATACGTTTGTGAGAACCTCAACTTTTGCGTCGAAATAAACCCTGTTAAAACTGAACACAATATTAGATAGAAAATAATATTTCTGTATTTAAGTAAATTATGCATGAAATTGATTTAATTGTTATCGTAAAATATTTAATTTTGATTTGCATTGTTTGAAAATTCTAAAATAGGTAAATTCTATTTTAAATTTAGGAAATTAATTTGTAAATACACGACCTAGGTACAGGGTGTTACAGTGCCAACGTTTTCTTTTTTTTAAATGAACTTCTACGGCGGCCGCGTCAAAACACCATCTTCATTTTTTTACTGAAATTAAGTCTGAGATCTCTTTTATGCATAGAAGTTGGTCTGACATCGAAAAAATGTTTTTTATTATGACAGACATCTAGACATAGAAAAAATATAATATTTTTTAGTTGGCAACGGCCGTACCACATTTCTTAATTACAAAACGTGGTGCGGCGCTTAAAAAATTAAGTCTGTCATAGTAAAAAACATATTTTCGCTGACAGGCCAGTTTCTGCTGAAATATTCAGCACATCTCTCTATGTTACCTTGTAAAGAGGTTACAGAATTTTCTATAGTTTTACCACAACACAAATAGGAATTGTCATCAGCAAACATGATTAAAAACTCATCAAAGAAACTCGGTAGGTCATTAATATAAAACAAAAACAATAAAGGTCCTAGAACCGACCTCTGAGGTACGCCAAATTCTATTTTTAGTTTATTCGATCTAGTACCATTAACTTCAACTAATTGGAATCTATAAAACAACTGACATCAAAAATTAATGACTTGAACTACGAAATAAAGTGTAAAAACCAAACTATAAATAATTTAAAGGGAGAAATGGAAAATAGTCTAATTAAGAAAAACTTTATAAACCAGGGGACTCAAACTGAAAACGCTGTATATAACGACTTAAAAATGCAAATTCCTCTCACTTTAAGCCAAGAAACTCAACTTATGAATCCAGTGTTTAGAGATAACGATACAATCATAGAAGAGTCAACTACAATATCCTCATTTACGGCCAGTGTATTAAATAACTCTAATAATATTACTATGATTGATAATTATACTAAAATTCTCATCATCAGTGATGACTATGGACGTAATATTAACAAGTTATTGTATAAAACTCTAGATAGCAAACTTTATAGAATCGAAACTATAATAAAACCGGGTGCCGCACTTCATCAATTAATAGAAAATCTGGCTGGTTTAACACAAAACTATACGCCTCATGACCATGTCATCATTATTGGAGGCTTTAATAATTTTAACCAAACAAACAAATATCCTCTGTTTAAGGATATAGGTCAGAAAATAAGAAGTTGCCACAACACAAATATCACCATCTCTACTGCTCCGTACAAATCAAGATTTATCAACAAATTCATTAGAAAATACAACAGAAAATTGGGAGAATTTATGACCCTACTAGACAACTCTCTTCAAGGTAAAATGAATCTACTTAATATCAACGATAATTATAGAAATTTTAGCAAAAGGCAGATTGCTTTTAACATAGAGCAAATCGTTCGAAATACAAAACTGCAAACAAATCTGCTGACAATAGATGTACTCGGAGATAAAAAAGTTAATTCTTCATATGAAACCGAAAATACCCCCACTCCACAATTACAAACACCAACTATCTACGAAACTCAAGCCGAACAATTACCTGACATAACTAACAAAATTATCATACTAGACAACCTACAACCGCCAGCTCCCTGCATCAATAATGAAGTATCAACATCTGCAAACGCAAATAATGACTCTTTTTTATAAGTGATCAAACTTCAGTAGACGCTGAACAGACTAGTGTAGATAAGGAGATAAATTGTGCCCAAGTAAGTGAAAATATAACTTTAATTTCATTAAATATTCAGTGTATTCGTAATAAAATTGATGATTTGTACATTTTTCTAGAAAATCATAATTATCCTAGTTTAGTTTTAATCACAGAGCACTGGCTAAAAAGTAATGAACCTGCTTATATTCCTAACTACACTGTTTTATCAAAGTATAGTAGAATTAATTCCATTCACGGTGGAACATTAATACTTATAAATAATGCTCTACATGAGAAATTTCCCTTCGTTAATTTTGACAAATATGATGACGCCTTAGAAGAAAAGCAGTTTGAATTTTCCATAATCTATTGCAGTAAAATAGATATGTATATTGTATGTATGTATAGGTCGCCTTTATCAAATGTTAAGCTATTCTTAGAAAAACTCGAAGCATTATTATATCGGTTACCTACAAAATCGTCGATTATATTAGCTGGCGATCTTAATATAAATTTTAGTGACTTGGAATCAAATGATACTCAATTGCTAAAGACCCTGCTAACTTCCTTTAATCTTAGTATGCATGTCAATTCACCTACTAGAATTTCTCAGCACTCAGCTACAACAATCGACTATTTCTGTAGTAATCTCAGTAAAGAAAATATCTCCTGCTTGGTCATCCCAGCTGCTCTATCAGACCATGAAGCAGTACATTGTTCAATACAGACCTCTTGGAATATTTGTCAAAAATTCAAACATGGCCGTTTATATAGTAGGACTAATTATAATAGGTTTTATCAAAACTGCCTTGGGTATAACTGGGAGGATCTGCTGAATAGGGCAGAGCCATTTGATGCCTTCTACAGGTATCTTAAACATGCATTCAATGAAGCCTTTCCAGTTCAAAAAATTAAACTAAAAAATAAAAAACCATGGATATCTAAGGGTATAAAAACATCTGCCAAAAATCTAAGATCTCTTCACTATATAAGAAAATACACCAACGAAGAATTTTTCTTTAAATACTATAATAAATACCGTAATATCTACAGAAAAGTCATTAAACAAGCTAAAGAAAATCATTACAAATCCAGAATAGAACGAGCCAATAATGGGGCAAAAGAGAGCTGGGCTATTATAAACGAACTTAGAGGTAAAAGCCAACCGCGTGTAACATCGTCTTTAAACCCCAATATTATAAATAACTATTACTGCTCAATCGCAGGCAACCTAATGGAAAACATAATTCCAACAAATGACCCCTTGAGCTACCTTGGAGAAACATACAATCAGAAGACCTCATACCTATATAACACAAGCATCCATGAACTTAAAGAAATTATAAGCGACATTAAAAATAAAAAGTCGTCTGGTCTCGATGAAATCTCTGTAAATATATTCGAAAATCTACCAGACTCTGCTCTTTATATATTAGCATCTCTAATAAACAAATCGTTTGAATCCGGAATATTTCCATCTTTTTTAAAAACTTCTGTAGTTATCCCACTTTATAAGGGCGGAGAGGTAGATAATCCATCTAACTTCAGACCCATCTCACTAATCCCTACATTAGCAAAAATTATCGAAAAATTAGTTAAAAAAAGGGTTGTAGAATTTTTGTCCTCCTGCAACCTACTAAGTGATCAACAATTTGGATTTCAAAAGGAAAAAAGTACAAATGATGCAATGTTCTCATTTTTAAGTCAGATTTATGCCGAAATCAATAATGGGGAGGCAGCGGCGGCAATTTTCTGCGATTTATCGAAAGCCTTTGACTGTGTCCAGCATGAAATATTGTTACGAAAGCTCGAGCATTATGGCTTTCGAGGCACCACCTTAAAGTGGTTTCAGTCATACCTATCAAACCGTAGCCAAATAGTTAGAAATCCAAATTATTCTAATAAACTAAATATAAAGTATGGGGTGCCCCAAGGTTCCGTTCTTGGTCCAATTCTTTTTTTATTATATATTAACGATCTGACAAAAATTAATATTGAAGGAAAATTTACTTTATTTGCTGACGACACCACCATATTGTGGCACAATAAAGATGCTAATGTCCTTCAGCAAATGGTACCGGCCGATATAAATAAGGCCAAAGAGTGGTGTGACTCCAATTTGCTTTCTTTCAACATTAATAAAACAAACATAACTACATTTCATTGCAATTTAACAAACATCCCCCTAGGTAACCATTTTCTAGAAAATAAATCCTGCTCAAAATTTCTTGGACTAAACATTGACTGCAAGTTAAAATTCAACGAGCACATTAAAATACTTAGTAACAAACTAGCATCCGGAACCTACGCTATCAGAGTGATCACAAATGAACTGGGTTATGCAGCTGCTAAGACTGCTTATTTTTCATTAATCGAATCACACCTAAGGTACGGCATTGCCTTCTGGGGAGTATCCAGTAAATATCTTATACAAACAATATTTGTAATTCAAAAACGTGCTATTCGCTACCTGTATAAAACTAGAATTCGTGAATCATGCAAGCCACTGTTCTTGACACATAGAATTCTTACTGTGATATCCATTTACATTCTAGAAACAGTTTGTTTAGTTCATAAGCATAGAAGTAATATCATAAGTACTCCCTCCACACATGTAACTCGGCAAGTCAATAATGTTGCTCTGCCAATTCCCAGATCCACCCTAGTCAAAGACTCAATTATTTACAATGGCTATAAGATGTTCAATCACTTACCAAATAATATTAAAGAAATAAGCTCAAATACAAACTTCAGAAAGGCGGTTAAAAGCCTGTTAATTGTTAAACCTTATTATAACTTAGACGAGTACTATAATGACACATTGTAATTAGACATTAACTACCTTATTTTATCGTCTTTTTTGACTTTTTATATTAGCTATTTTTATTATTGTATTAAAATTTATATGTAATCTGTGTTTTGTATTTATGTAATGTAGGTGCACTGTGTAAACTATATATGCTATGTACCCATGCTTATTTACTTTGTTAATGAGAAACTCTTTCTTCTGAACAATAAAGTATATTTTGATTTTGATTTGATTTGATATTTGTATGGTATGATGTTAACCAATCTTTTGCTTTGCCTCTAAGGTCATATTTTTCTAATTTTTTTATTAAGAATTGAATGATTTACTAGGTCGAAAGCCTTACTTAAGTCCATAAAAAGTCCAGCACATTTATTATTTTGATTAAAATTTTCATATAGTTTCTCTAGAAATGCTAGTATTGCAGTTTGCATCGAATATTTTTTACGAAAACCGTGTTGAACATTTGATAATATTTTATTTTTTTCTGCAAAATTTATAATTCGGTTAAAAACAACACGTTCTACTATTTTAGAAATATGTGACAGGAGTGCCACTGGGCGGTAATTATCAGGTAAAGTATTATCTCCTTTTTTATGTAGAGGAAAACCTTTTGCTATTTTCAGAATAGATGGAAATATTCCTTCGGTGAGAGAGAGATTTATTAGATATGTAAGCGGAGCCACAAAAAATTTTGCAATTTTTTTAATTAAATTACTACTTCTATTGTCTAATCCAGATGCATTGCTGTTTTTTAATTCCATAATAATATTAGAAATTTCATTTTCTGTCACAGGTTCTAGAAAAATTGAAATGGAATTTAAGTTAAACTCGGGAGTGACACCAAGCTCATCATTTAATTTAGAGGGCAGATCTATAAAATATTTGTGCAACTGTTGAGGTGGATCAGTTATAGTTTTATTATTGATTTTTATTTCACTAATTTAATTTATTTTTAACACATGTATTTTTGTTGCCTTTGTTTTATTAGTGGCTTTATTATAAAAAGAGTCGTTATACATTTTTTTGCATCAATAATAACTTTTTTATAAATTTTTTTATACTTATTGTAATGATTTACGTCATCTGGGTTATTTGTTGCCGATTTAATTTTATACAAGAACTTTAACTTTTCTGATGATTTCCTTATGCCTGATGTTACCCATGCTTTTTTACATGTTTAGTATATATTTTTTTATGGGGGAAGTTTGTGTCATGGTAATACGTCAAAATATTTATAAAATTGTTAAAACCTTCATCAATCGTCACTGCGTTAAAAACAATTTTCATTCCCTAACTGATAATAATAATTACTTCCACATCCAATGGAAGTATAGTAACGACAAAAAATTTTAAAAATTTTTATTGTTCAAATAGGCTTAAAATGACATGAAACGTCGAGATTTTAAGTTTGAGCGAAAAAAAAATTTTCTGTCTGTCTGTCGGTCTGTCTGTAACTTTTTTTTGTGCGCACGTTTACTCTGGAACCGTTTAAGATATTGACTTGAAATTTGGTACACGTATGTACTTTAACGAGATCTGGAACTAGATTTCATCTTGTTCCGTCGAAGGGTTGGGGTAAATTTGAGGTAAATAGGTAAATCAAGCAGGTAAGAGCCCATAAAAAGAGAAGATAAGGTCTAAAAAAAATTTTTGGCATTAGCCACTCCCATTACTGCCTCCACCCCCTTATTAAATGGGATGAAAAAAAATTGTGATTTAGTGTGTGTACAAGAACCAAAAGCTTCAAAATATTTTTTACTTCATCCACCCCCACTACCAACCCTCTACCACCACCCCCACCCCCCACTACCGATGTAGCATATCGTTTTATAGGTTTTTGGGGTAGACGATTTCAAATATTATGTTTGTTAAAGTTACCTTGAGTAGTATGGATGGCAGTGGCTTTCCTCGACTACTATGGATGCGCAGTAGGTTTCCCCGAGTATTATGTATGCGCAGTGGCTTTCCTCGAATATTTTGGATGCGCAGTGACTTTTTTCGAGTATTATAGATCGCAGTAGGTTACCTCAAGTAGTGTGGATGCGCAGTGGGTTACTTTAAGTAGTATGGATGCGCAGTGGCTTTCCTCGAGTACAATGGATGCGCAATAGGTTACCACGAGTAGTATGGATGCGCAGTGGCTATTCTCGAGTGCTATAGATGCGCAGTAGGTTACCTCAAGTGATATGGATGCGCAGTGGGTTTCCTCGAGTGAAATGGATGCGAGTGGGTTACTTCAAGAAGTATGAATGCGCAGTGGCTTTACTCGAATAAATTGGATGCACAGTGGCTTTCGTTGAGTAGTATGGATACGTAGTAGGTTTCCACGAAGAAAATGCTTCTAGTAGAGGCTTTACTTCTATCGTGTAGTTTACGGCACACAACGATTTTTTATATATTTGTATTTCCATTTTCTGCGTATTAGTTCGATACTCAGTTGAAGTATATTAACGCAAAAAAAATTTTTGGAAATTTTCATTGTTTAAATAGGCTTAGAATATCAGGAAACGTCAATATTTTAAGTCTGAGCAAAATAAATTTGTCTGTTGCGTCGGTCTGTATGTTAGTCTTGTATCATTTTGGTGCTCACGATTACTCTGGAACCGTTTAAGATATTCACTTAAAATATGGCACACGTAAGTTTTTTAACGAGATCTGGAACTAGATTATATTTTGATCTTATTTCATTGCAGAGTTGAAGGGTAAGTTGGGGTAAATGGGCGTAAATAGGTAAATCAAGCAAGTAAGAGTCCATGAAATTAGTATTTAGTAAATATAAGAGCTAAGGCCTCAGAAAAAATGGCATTCGCCGTCCCTATTACCACCCCCACCCTATTATTAAAGGTGGTGAAAAAATAGTGTGATTTAGTGTGTGTACAAGAGCCAAAGTCATCAAGATTTTTTTTCACTTCATTCACCCCCACCTCTATTACAAGGTACATGATTTCAAATATTATACAACTAAAGTTCCATAAACAATTATTTCCACATAGTGGAGTGCAAATATAGTATTTTGTTGTAAGAGACTTGGATGTGGAAGTAGTGATTCCTTGGGCAGCGGTTTTTTATAATTTGTCTCACTGTAGGTTCTGTTCTTATATAACAATCATTTATTGCAACAGATTCTTTCATTAAATATTCACATTCTAATATTGAGAGGTGTGATTCGACAAACAGAACTTTACAATTAACTTTCGGGGTATTAATAAAAATAGTCAATACAACTATTGCTGCTTACAGATATTCTTGTGGGTTCATTAATTACCATGTCTAAGTTATATGTTTGGAGTAAATTACACAGTTCATTTTTGTTGGTAGAAGTAGAAAGACAGTCAATATTTAAATCACCACAAATTATTACATCACATTTTTTTACTATTCTACTAGTATGTAAAACCCTGTCTAGAGTAGTTATGAATTCATTAATATTTCGTTGTGGTGGTCTATATATTGCTAAAAGTTTTATAATATATGTCGAAAATTTTATTTTGTCTCCTGTAATTTCTATTGATTGTTCGATCGATGAATCGGTTACATATGTAAATTCACTTATTTTAAATTGTTTTTTATTCTTGCAAAATATTACTACGCCTTTATTTTTATACGAACCTCTACAGAAAATAGATATTTTTTACAAGGGCGGATCTGGTCCTTGAGCTTTGGGGGGTAACAGCCGCGTGCTGAAAATAACAAAAATGTTTTTCCTCTCGAAAATTAAATTTATGAGCGGGGGGGGAGAAAGTCACAAAAAAAAAATTTATAAACACAACTAAATAGAATATACATTCAAAAATATAAAATAAAATAATAAAAATTATGAAATTTTAAAACGAAAGTTGGTGGTTTACAGAATCTTAGGGGGGGGGAGGTAATTACCACGTTACCCCCCATAAATCCGCGCTTGTTTTTTTTATACTCAGCTATTTTAACTGTTTCTGCTTCTGATAGCTTGAGCCAATGTTGGGTTAAACACACAGTATCAATGTCATGTAAATCTAAATAGATTTCAATTTCCTCAATTTTGTTCTTTATGCATTGAATATTTAAATGTAGATTTTTTTATTTTAGGCTACATAGATCATTTGATGAAGTGAAAAGACTATGATTGTTATTATTATCATTACATATCTGTAGTTGCTATTCGGAGTTCAACTTTTTTTAAATACACAGGACACGAGTTATCAAAAACATAGTGATGTAAAGTAGTATTACTATGAGAAGATGACAGCAAAAAATATGCGCAGAAACGAGTTTGTGCGCTCCGTCATTCTAAGCCAATGAGAAAGAATTACGTGACGTTCAATGTCAACACCAGTGGCGGCGGTTCCCTGCAGTTGAGCGGCGGCGACGGTAATAATAATAATAAAACAACTTTATTAGCCGAAGTTTAGTAGAACTTACTATTCTTACACTTCTCCTGAACAAAGGTTACTCGTAATAGTTGGCAAGTTTTAATCTACCATTTTCACAGTTCCTTGACCGCGAATCTTTTATTGCAATTACACATCCCTATACCCCAGATAAAGCTATGCCACTGGTAAAAATATTCGCGCATTTTGGCTCCGCCCTGGCATCTTCTCATAGTAATACTAGTCTACATTCAAATCTACTTTAAATTTACCATTTACTTCTAAACAATTTGGACACTTTATTTCGTCATTTTCACAATCTTCGATTTGATGGTTACTGCTAGAATACTTTAAACACTTTTCTTCGGCTTCACACTTTTTATTCGGCATGATGATTAAAACCTCCGCATTTGAAGCACCTAAACACGCTAATATATTCAAAGACTCTACATCTTGACACGAATTTTTCATCCAAAAGAATTTTTTGCGTGACCGGATCACACTCCACAATGGCCATATAACTTTTTTTCATTTTTTTAAATACTTTTACCTCCATTTGCAAAGAATCATGCTGTAAGTTTAAATTTTGCTTTTTAATATAATTTAGTAGATCTTCATTTTGGTAATCTTCCTCTATATCGACAATTTTAACACAGGGAATAACGTTGAACAATAAGCTTTTACGAATTCTATGTATACAGTGTGTCCAAAGATAGAAAAAACTTCTTTATTTTCGATTTTTCGAAAACAACTTATTCCTCATAAGAAATTTTGCTTATCTTTAAAAGCAATCTGATATGGTCAAAAATGAAAGTCAAAAATATGTACCGGGTGGTAAAATATACGGAATATATAAAACCGCTGCCTAAGGAATCACTACTTCCATATCCACATCCATATATTCTATCCAAGTCACTCACAACGAAAAAAATTTGTATGTGGAAATAATTGTTTATGGAACTTTAATAATATAATATTTGAAATCCTCTACCCCAAAAACCCATAAAACGATACCCCACATCGGTAGTGGGGTGGGGGTGGTGATAGGGGGTAGTAGTGAGGGTGGATAAAGTAAAAAAATATTTTGAGATTTCTGGTTCTTGTACACACACTAAATCACAATTTTTTTTCATCCCCTTTAATAATGGGGTGGGGGTGGCTAATGCCAACATTTTTTTTGAGACCTTGGCTTCTCTTGTATACACTAAATACCAATTTTATGGACTCTTACCCGCTTGATTTACCTATTTACCCCAATTTACCTCCCAACCCTTTGGCGGAACAAGATGAAAATATAATCTAGTTCTAGATATCGTTAAAGTACATATGTGTACCAAATTTCAAGTCAATGTCTCAAACGGTTCCAAAGTAAACGTGCGCACAAAAAAAGTTACAGACCGACAGACAGAAATTTTTTTTCGCTCAAATTTAAAATCTCGACGTTTCATGACATTCTAAGCCTATTTGAACAACAAAAATTTTTTGTCGTTACTATACTTCCACTGGATGTGGAAGTAATAGATGATATAAGAATGACAGCTAGATTAGGTTAGGTTATGTTAGTTAGTAGGATGTTTACTTCATAGAAAGGTTCGGTTGATTCTTTGAATATAGAGGTAAGGAGGAGGACTGTTCAAATAAGAAGCGACGGAAATGCACGTAGAATTTTGATTAATGGTTGATGAATATAATGGATAACCTTGGGATCGGTAACGTTTTTTGTAGTATTGGAATTACTTTTTCTTCATGCAGAACTTTTTGTAAAGGATAAAATTTTCTCATAACTCACTAACAAAAAAAGTTTCCCATGCACACTCTCTGCCAGGCAGGCGAACATATTTACTGTTAGATATTACAGAGATAAAAACGAAATTTAAAATTTGAGAAGAAATTATATGCTTAAAGTGAAATCTTCCAATACGGTTCTGAGTATTTAGTTAGAGCCCACTTCATCTCAGAAAACAGCTGCATACTGAGACAGTATTGGCGAAATTTACAAAAAACCGCTGCCCAAGGAATCACTACTTCCACATCCAGATTTTCTATCCAAGTCACTTACAACGAAAAAATTTTGTATGTGGAAATAATTGTTTATGGAACTTTAATAACATAATATTTGAAATCCTCTACCCCAAAAACCCATAAAACGATACCCCACATCGGTAGTGGGGTGGGGGTGGTGATAGGGGGGTAGTAGTGGGGGTGGATAAAGTAAAAAAATATTTTGAGGTTTCTGGTTCTTGTACACACACTAAATCACAATTTTTTTCATCCCCTTTAATAATGGGGTTTGGGTGGTAATGGGGGTGGTCATGGGTGGCTAATGCCAAAGTTTTTTTAAGACCTTAGCTTCTCTTGTATATACTAAATAACAATTTTATGAACTCTTACCTGCTTGATTTACCTATTTACCCCAATTTACCCCCAACCCTTCGACGGTACAAGATGGAAATATAATCTAGTTCTAGATCTCGTTAAAGTACATATGTGTACCAAATTTCAAGTCAATATCTCAAACGGTTCCAGAGTAAACGTGCGCACAAAAAAGTTACAGACAGACCGACAGACAGACAGAAATTTTTTTTTCGCTCAAACTTAAAATCTCTACGTTTCATGACATTCTAAGCCTATTTGAACAATAAAAATTTTTAAAAATTTTTTTGTCGTTACTATACTTCAACTGGATGTGGTAGTAAAAGTTCAAAAGCTCAAAAGGTAACTAGCCTTATTTTTACTTCCACGTCCAGTGCAAGTATAGTAACGACAAAAAAATTTTTAAAAATTTTTATTGTCCAAATAGGCTTAAAATGTCATGAAGCGTCGAGATTTTAAGTTTGAGCGAAAAAAAAAATTTCTGTCTGTCTGTCGGTCTGTCTGTCGGTCTGTCTGTCTGTCGGTCTGTCTGTCGGTCTGTCTGTCGGTCTGTCTGTCTGTCGGTCTGTCGGTGTGTCTGTCTGTCGGTCTGTCGGTCTGTCTGTAACTTTTTTTTGTGCGCACGTTTACTCTGAAACCGTTTAAGATATTGACTTGAAATTTGGTACACATATGTACTTTAACGAGATCTAGAACTAGATTATATTTTCATCTTGTTCCGTCGAAGGGTTGGGGGGTAAATTGGGGTAAATTTGGGGTAAATGGGTAAATCAAGCAGGTAAGAGTCCGTGAAATTGGTATTTAGTATATACAAGAGAAGCTGAGGTCTGAAAAAAATTTTTGGCATTAGCCACCCCCATTACCACCCCCACCTCCTTATTAAAGCTGATGAAAAAAAAATGTGATTTAGTGCATGTACAGGGACCAGAAACCTCAAGATATTTTTTTACTTCATCCACCCCCCACTACCACCCCCCTATCACCACTACCGATGTGGGGTATCGTTATATGGGTTTTTGGGGTAGAGGATTTCAAATATTATATTATTAAAGTTCCATAAACAATTATTTTCACATACAAAGTTTTTTCGTTGTGAGTGACTTGGATAGAGAATCTGGATGTGG
The DNA here is from genome assembly GCA_936432065.2 of Rutpela maculata. NCBI lineage: Eukaryota > Metazoa > Arthropoda > Insecta > Coleoptera > Cerambycidae > Rutpela > Rutpela maculata. Next base: position 131,118,102 of record OW386292.2, on the reverse strand, counting down.
AAGTAGTGATTCCTTGGGCAGCGGTTTTTATTTTGGAGCATTTTAGAAGTTATTTGAAATGCTAAAGCATTGTTGATTGTATAAATATTAGACAACCAACAGGGGATGCGGAAGTACGATATAAATTTCCTTAAATTCTTAAATTGGAAATCATTTCCACATCATGTGTTTATGATATACCTACCTTATATTTATTAATAGCGTTTTATCATTTATCTCATTTTATTGATTGATGCAATTATCTTATAGACATACATAAATATTTATCGGCGCTTTATACATTGCAGAGTATTTGCACAAGTCCATAAAACATACAATAACAAAATATGTGAAAACAAATGCATAAAGATAACAAATAACGATAGTAAATGTAGGAGAACGAGTCCACGAAGTTTTACAGGAGAGATTAGATTTTATTGTTTTTTATTTTTATTTATTTTCGTTACAATACCCTACAGAACAGGTTCCATTTACAGGATAAGGGCGATTACAATAGTTATTAAATTATACAGTTAAACACATTTTTACAATACACAATATACACAAATTTTACGCAATATTATACACATTTTACATATACAGCGTGATCTACCATGATATGCGGAAAATAAAATGGTGTACTAGTCTTCAACGTGGGAAAGCCCTAGCAAAATTTTAGACGAGGTAATTTAGTATGTTAAATTATGACTAACTTTGCGAAGATACACTACTGATTTTGAGTAGGTCAGGAACAGGTCGACATCCTTACTGTCAAAAGAGCGTACTGGAGTTGTTTACATTTCCTTACGCCTATTGCACACACACCGATTTTGGACGGCCGGTAAAAAGTCGGCCGATATTTCACCGGAACATGAAACTTTTCACACAGACCGTTATTTTCCGGTGGTGCTCATCAGTTCTCTTGTTGACACCACTGGGCTGTAATGGATCGCGCGAAAATCATAGCAGTGTGGTTGTACTATCGTCGTAAAAAAAGAAGAAGCCGTGTTAGCCTTCATTGGGTTCATCCTATCAATGAAAGAAGACAGCAAGTTGGATTATTCTACACGTTGTTTGAAGATCTGAGAAATGATGGACAGAAATTCTTCAATTATTTTCGCATGTCCATTGCTTCATTTGATGCGCTACAGTATACAGTGAACAGTATACGAACAAACAACTCGAAGCACGTCCTCTGCGGTTCTGGAAGACCGACAAAAAACGGTTTGTGTGAAAGCGCCCACAAGGCCTCATGTGCCACCATCTTTTTAGAACGGCCCGGCACCGGACTACCTGTAGTGGCAATAGCCGGCAGCAACCGGCGCCGGGTATGCTCTGTGCCGGTCGTCGGCCAGTGTGAAAGGATCCATTAGCTTCTTTACGTCACCAAAGGAATGTGGACGGCCGACTTTTTACCGGCCGTGCAAAATCGGTGTGTGTGCAATAGGCGTTAATTGACATAAAAACTGAAGCCGGCATGTGCCGGCAAGCACAGATGACATTGCCGCGTTTTTTGCTTTCGGTCGAACAATCAGGACACCGCCATGTTATTGTCTCTAATATCTCTTATATCTACTCATTGTTTCAGAGTTCATTACTATAGGGTCAATGTCTTTTCGATTTATTTCAATTTATTTCGCTATTTTTGTAGTGTGATTTGATTAAAACCAAAAAGTCACTTCTATCCTATCCAGCTTTGCTGCCAATAGTGTCAATCGCAAGTCTGATAAAGTGATATGGTTGTACCGCATTACGTCAGATTAGATAAAATCATTGGCGTCGCATTTCTACAAAAAATAAGGTCATTTTTTTTTGGTCATTTTTTTTTAATTTGTCATTTTTTTAACTTCTTTCGGTGGGGACAACTTACTGTTAAATTTTCCACATGTCATGGTAGATCATGTTGTAAATACAGGGTGTAACGCAACTTACCCGAAAAATTTTAACCATACAAATAAGAAGTCGACTTCTTAAAAAAAGAGTCCAGCACAGAAAAAGATACACATTGTTAAAGTTACAAATTGATGAAAATGGTAATTTATTGAACTCTACTTAATTGAAGGACTGTTGTATAAAAAAAAATAATAATAAATAAATAAATTAATTAAAAATTTTAATTTTAAATAGTAGGTTATTTTAACATTTCCATTAATTTGTAACTTTAACAATGTGTATCTTTTTCTGTGTTGGATTTTTATTAATTTTTTTTTCAAGAAGTCGACTTCTTATTTAAAGGTGAATGTGTGGTTAAAAATTTTTCGAGTAAGTTGCGTTACACCCTGTATATATAAAAAAAAGGAAAATCAACATGTACTCCGGCTACTCAAAAGTTCAAGTGAGTGAGTAATCGTTTTACAAAGAGGTTTGAAGTCGTAAACCAGTCGATTGTAATAACAAACAACAGGAAATATTATAAAAACACGTTGAATATTTTGGGAGCATTTAGTATGGGACAATTTATATAACAACATTATATAGAACATAATATAAATAGTAGATCCATATATAACGCACCACATATGACACATGCCTAATTTTTACAGTTTCATAATATGACCAATGCTGGTTTGAAAAATATCTAACTGATTATCTACTTTATTATAATTATTAAACATTTGAAAAAGGGAGCTTGAGTGAGTATATTAGTTCTTGGAGTTGGTAGGAAAAAAGTTTGAGTTTGTCGTGATGAGATGCGAGGTACGTGATATTTTATAAAAATGGCTCCTATTATGAAGTAAAATATCCTCGTAGCTAAACACTCGACAAAAATATCTAAATGCTCGAAAGATACACTCTAGTACATAATATAAGTCAGCTACAACATAAGAAAAATTACAGCACACACGTGACTCTAATAATAAAGTTTAATCAAGCTACTTGGACATAAAAAAACAGACAAAAGCTGATCTAATTGGAGTGACCGTGTGTTACCAGGTAAACAAGGCCAGCCTCAAATTAGACCAGGCCCAGGCTAGTCAGTGTTGTTGGAGGCAAGGGCGTGAGTTAGGGTTAGGAACTGACTAATATTTGAGCAAAAAACAAAATTTTGGTACGCAAAAAACTCAAAACTTTATGGGCGCCAGGCTTGCTAGTGAAGCCGTGAAATACGAGAAAGCACTACACGACACAAATAAAACAAGGAGTAATGATAGTATCGATTTAATATCGATTTAGGAACAATTGTACAGGTTCGATGTATAATCGAAATAAAAATGTGGTTAGAGATTCAAGTCAGCATTCTAATATCTAATCTGTCCTAGGATTCGTGCTAATAAAATGTGGTTGAGATATAATCAAAAATCTCTTACATAAAAATTGTCTTAAGCTAGGCAGAACGCTTAACCAAAGTTATGACCGATATTATAAAAAATTTATTTACTGTATAGTCACTGACAAAAAAAATAACGGTACCGCACTTAGATACTGCAGCTAAATACTGAGCAAACAAACACTACTATAAAAGTAACCATTTAGTAGGTAATTTAATTTAAACAGTTTGTTGCTTGATACCCAAAATTTTAGCAATAACGAGCGAAAATATAAAAATTACGTAATAATCAGAAATCTATAATAAGCAACATAATGATCACAAATTGGCGATTAATTACGCAACGATTATAGATCGATCCTAAATTTATCACTGACTTAACACGTAACAACTAATAAAATATATAACATTAATTTACTCACTATAAAAAATTCCACACGACAGGATTATGAAATGTAACAAAAAATATATACACACGGTAAAATTGGTAATAACCAAAAGAATCTCTAAAGTAAATCACACGGCAATATTACAAAATGTATCAACAACATCTTTATACAAGATAAAATTTGGTAATAACCAATACAAGATAAACCACACGACAAAAATACACAATGTAACCAACAATAAACCTACACTAGGAAAATTGGTAATAACTAAAAGTTGACGCAAAAGGCGACTGATTCCACCCCCTTGTTGGCTTTGTGTCGACGTCTAACACAAACCTTCAATCACGCGGTAAATTAAATGGACCAATCCACTACAACGTGATTATAAACACCCTGTATCTTAAATGACAAAATTTAACATCAATATGATTAGCAGATGCATAGGGCACTCTAAAATTTGACTTTTACGTTAACGCAGTGATTATGTAGCTCGTAATATTTTAATTAAATCAATAATTAAACCTGACATATGCCATTCAAATCTCGCAATTTGTTAGAGAGGTGATATTTGGAAATATATAAATTATTAACATGAACTTAGCTTTGTGAACAGTTGATTAGGCCAGACATTCGGAGAAATCCCTCTGACTGGAGTCGGTCGCTTGAAAAGGACACACCTCGTGGTTTCCTCGGTTCCGTACCGAGAAAATGGCTGCAATTAAACTCTTGGCTCCTACGTTTAAAGACGAAAATTTCCTCGTCATCCACCCATGTGACATTTAAACAACAAAACCATTTATGACGTAGTTCCCAATAAATTATTAATGGAACGTCTTAACTGCCTCCAACTAGTGAGATTATACAATCCTTGAACGAGTTCGGCTGTCTTGACTACAGTGGTGAAAGCAACATGGTGGTTCAGCAATTCAACAATGAAGTTCAGTTAATACATGGTAATTATGGCGATGACGTACTGCTAATATGATCTATATAATTTTTAAATTATCGTGACTGGTAGTTCATTATAGCTTCGTAATTTTTGTTGACTTAGTGATTTCGTAACTTAATAATTCATAGCTTGTATAGTATTAAAGTAGCAAGGCAGTACTTAGTGTTTCGTAAGTAGTAAAGTACTACTCAGAATAGCAAAGCATAACGTGGTGAAATATAACTTTGTAAAGTATTTAACGTGTATAAGTATGACTTGATAAATTTATAATGTATATAAGTATTCAATCTGAGAACCCTAAAATAAACGAAAACGTAACTAGCTTTGAAAAATAGGGTAGAAAACGATTTACTTACATCCCATTTCCACTAAAGATTTTGGACACTTATGTTGAATTTAACGGCAAGCTGTTAGTTACTTGCTTTATCACCGCAAGAACGGAAAAGAGCCCAGCTCGCGTCCCGTTCATTCACATCGCCCAAGGCAAGATTTTAGCACCGCGTCGGCCTTTCAACGGACTACCGAGAGGTCCTACTTCCCACATCAATTTACAGAAAACGGCTAAACAGATCGGTCCATATTATTGGATGTACTATACATTGGAACAACTCCGCTAGGAGGCGTTACATGGGAAATACGGAGGTTTTAATAACTAGATTAAAAATGACGCATAACGGAGCAGCAAAAACTGGGGCACAGTCGCGCACTAAAAAAGATGGTATATTGTCGGAACCCATGGTCATATTTGATTTTAATTTTTTTAATGATTTAATTACGTCATCTTCTGAAAACTTTTTCAGCTGCAAAATACCATTAGATAAGCTGATGCCAGAATTCTTTGAGCAAAGGGGCGTGTTAGAAGTTGAAAATGATTTTGAGAAGAAATCTGCAGAAGCTGAAATGAGATAATAAATACTCATTAAAAATTTGAATAAAATCTATATATTTAAAATGTAAGGTGTTTTTCTTCTTCGGGTTTTCCAGCGGCTTTCACTGGACCGATTTTCATTTATTTATTTATATATTTGTTTAAAGACACTGCTGCCCAAACAGATAAGTATTCAATTAAAGGGCAGGAGACGTACAAATAAATGTAAATAATATCACAATACAAACTTAATAAAAACAAAAAGAAAACAAAATTTTTACATACAAAATGTAAATATATCAATATAAAATTATAGATTAGTAGAGAGGCCAAATTCAAGAAACTAGCATAATAACGATTTTCGTAGGACCGAGAAGGTTTATACTGACAAGTGATATTGTCGTCATCAGTGTGGTCCACTGATCATCAAAATGCATGTTGTCGCTTTCTAAAGTGGTGGAGTGAGTACCTATGACGTCATAAAGATGGCGCCTCCTGATGTTAGATTCTGTCTATTATTTCGATAACTGTTCATCCATTTAAACAAAGTAGATGTCAACTGCTAGATATTTTAATGCCTAACAAAAAATGTTAAGCCATTTTTATTGTAAATATTAAATTAAAAAAAATATATTTAAAAAACTAACTTTAAAATAGAAACACATTCCCAACACAGTAAGTTTAATGTGTAATAACGCAATTAATATCTGAATTTGATCAAAACTCGAGCAATAAAAAATTGCTACATTTTTAAGGTACATTTAAAACTTTGAACTTTCCAAATTGCAAAAAAATAACGAAATTGTGACCATTTTAAGCGAGCCGCTACCCTCTACCCGCGCCCGACTGACCGACGTCGTTTGCGTTGGCCTGTCCGGCCAGTCGCCTACAAATGATAATACTAAACATATGTACGTGCAGTGTTCCCAACTTTTGTGTGGGCGGTTTCCCTAGACATACGAAGATTTTTCCCTAGATTGACCAATTTTTCCCTAGACCCTAGTAAATCTAATTTACGATTTACGACACTACATGGCGATCCTGTAGAAACCAACGCCGGACGCTGGCAAGTTACAGTATATATAGATGACGCTGAACTAACTGTTTACTTCATGGAAATATAATACATATATATTAGACCATGTGCCAGACCTATCAGTCATTATAATTTGGGGGGACTGAATGAAACTTTTACCACGGGTTTCTGGGATCATATGGAGCAAAAAATTCGGGGAGGTCCATCATGGGGAGGTAGCTTTCAAATATGGCGGCCGTTCAAAATGGTGGCCTGATTTTGAATATTTAAATTCAATTATCTCGAGATCGGATGGAGCAATCTGGAATTTCTTTTTTCCTAAATGTAGGTGAATGAACGGACTACAGTTTTGTTCGTAATGTTTATGGCCGAAAAAAACAGTATTTATCGGTCAAAACTCGAAAAAACGAAAAATGAGGTTCTTTTAAATTTGCATTTTACTGTTCATTGGACTTACGGTTGGGTATACTGAGAACATGTTCTGATTAAGAGTTTTAGAGAAACATCTCACCTTTAAAATGAAAAAAAGAAATTGAAGATCGGATCAATAGAACCCGACATTTTGAGATTCAAAGTGAACGGGGCGGGGTTGAGTATTAATACTGTGTTTTAAAATAATAGGATTTATCTATCTGTCCGTATAATTTTATTGTTTTTTGCATTTTATTTTATATTATTTATTTCATATTTCAGGTAATAGTGTGACTCCTCCAAAGAAAACATGGATCCTACTCCAAAAAAATTTGAAAATTGACCGTAGCTGCATCATTTGTGAAAATTCTACACCGGTTAATCTACACCACTCCAAAGACTTGGACTCATGGAATGCTTTGTACAATGCCGCGATACTAAGAAAATTTGAACCAATAATAAAACTGCACGAGGTAACCAACCAACCAACCAACCTGACCAACAAAGACGTAGGAAAGATCTAACTCATTTATATCTACCCATTCCAAAGTACAGAGTACAGAACTCTCATGCAGGCTCCATACACGAGCTTGTGTAAGCGAACTGCGCGGTTGTAGTGCTTACCAGCAAGAACTTTGTCAATGGAGCATATAGTATATCTTAAGCTATAGACAATATTGACTTTATTCATACTATTACTGAGGAGCTTGGTTAAGAAATTAAGAAGTATCTTCGGCCCTTGAAAGTCATCAATGGACAAATTGTTGATATTCGGTGGCCAAATTTGTTCTACCGAGGAAATGGAATTCTTTACTGAACTCTTCAGAATATCAGCAGCTACTTCAATCTGTTCACTGACATTGAGACCACTCTCAAATGCGTCCAACTTATTCTTTGTTTTAATATAGTCACTAGTTAGGTTTCAAAGGTGTAATTGGAAGGAGCTATATAAACCTTGTTATTAACGTTGACACATCTTAACAGATCACCGAATTTTTTGTCTAATTTATCTCCTTTGGAGTAGGGATCTGAGGAAGTCTTCTGTACCTTCTGTGGTCGTTTCCTGGTGTATGAATTATAGCAGGAATGATGATAGTGAGCCTCACCAGCGACAATATCTCGTGAAGTAATTGCCATGATTTTACTATCCATTCGCTCGACGGCTACAGCTCGAAGTGTCTTGTCCGCTCTGAGATCAGCGAACTTGACACACTTCTCCCTTGTCCTCGAACTTTGGTAGTATTTGCCTGGCTTGTCACAAAATATGCAGATCTCCGGATAAATACGCCCTGTAGTACTGGCATTTTTCCTATCGGGCAATGATCTTCTCATAGATGACGGAGTTCCGTTGATGTTTCTATTATCTTCATCAGGTGAAGGACCTTTATCTGCGGCGCGGGCGATTCTTTCAAGATTTCTTTTGTGTACGAAAGTTTTGCGACATTCTTTATGGTAGTAAACGTAAGGTATTTGTTGGTCAGATAACCTCTCGTGCAGTTTTATTATTGGTTCAAATTTTCTTAGTATCGCGGCATTGTACAAAGCATTCCAAGTGTCCAAGTCTTTTGAGTGGTGTAGAATTTTCACAAATGATGCATCTACGGTCAATTTTCAACCTTTTTGGAGAAGGATCGCTGTTTTCTTTGAAGGAGTCACACCATTACCTGAAATATGAAATAAATAATATAAAATAAAATTCAAAAAACAATAAAATTATACGGACAGATAGATAAACCCTATTATTTTAAAATACAGTATTAATGCTCCACCCCGCCCCGTCCACTTTGAATCTCGAAATGTCGGGTTCTACTAATCCGATCTTCAATTTCTTTTTTGCGTTTTAAAGGTGAGATGTTGCTCTAAAACTCTTATTCAGAACACGTTCTCGATATACCCAACCGTTAGTCCAATAAGCAGCAAAACGTAAATTTCAAAAAATCCAATTTTCTGTTTTTTCAAATTTTGACCGATAAATACTGTTATTTTAGCCATAAACATTACAAACAAAAATATATTCGATACATTAACCTACATTTAGAAAAAAGAAATTGAAGATTGCTCCACCCGATCTCGAGATAATTGAATTTAAAAATTCGCAGTCGGGCCGCCATTTTGAACGGCCGCCATATTTGAAAGCTACCTCCCCATGATGGACCTCCCCGACTTTTTTGCTCCACATGAGCCTAGAAACAGCTGGTAAAAGTTTCATTCAGTCCCCCCAAATTATAATGACTTCAGGAGTTCTGGCACATGGTCTATATGAACAATTAATTATTCTTGATTTTTACTTTTATTTCTTGATTTTATTATTATTGATTAATATTACTGTATTCAAATTTAGTTAATTATAATAATTCTGTATATTTTCAAAATTCCCTAGAATCCATAGAAATTCCCTTTGTCCCTAAATGATCCGAGATTTTCCTAGAGATGGGACCCCTAAAGCTATCAAGCATTTTGTTGGTATACCGCTAATTTACCTATTCAAAATTTACCTCGGCCTATTGATAAGGGTTGAAAATTAGAGGATGGGCAACTACGTCCCATAGCATCATTGCAGGAGCCTATTTCTCTTAAAAATTTGGAACTGATTTCATGTAATTGCAAGACAGATTGCAGGAGGTCCCGTTGTGGATGTGCTGTTCGGAAACAAAAATGCATGGAAGATATTTGCCATGTAGGTGTGCAATGCTTTAACCAGTACAATTATGAAACTCAGAGGATGTTGATTTACTGCAATAGCAGTAGCATAGTAATGCGACAAGAGAAGACTTTATTCTATGACCATGGATAGTAACTTTTGTTCGTAACATTGTATCTCAGTTCATTTGTTATAATTTTGTTATTATTCATCCGAATTCCATTTTTTTAATATACAGTGTGTCCCAGGATAGATGTAATGGACCCAAAATTTTGGAATTTTGGAATGGTATTTGAGGATTGAGTCCTGCTTGTTGTAAAACTAAAGTATACCAAAAATGACTTGATTTGTTGTTCTACAGGGTGTTTTATAAGCAAAGTTGTAAAAATCACCACTAATAAAGTACCTTTATTTTTCAAAATATGAAAAAATTCCACAAAGAAAAGTTATTTAGAATGCAGTTTTATAACTCTATACCAAATTTCAGGAATATAAAATTATTCTTTGAAACTTCCCATTTTTTGCGAATTAAGAGTTGAATTCATATTTAAAGTTGTGTAGGAGCAAATGTTAATCATCCACTGCTTTTCTCATAGCCTACTTTTAGCTTCTATATAACTTCAAATATTAATTCACAAAAAATAATTTCTATGCAGTTTTAATTGAATGGTTCAAAATAAAATACTAATTTATTGAAGAAATGGGAAGTTTCAAAAAAATAATATTATATTCCTGAAATTCCTGGAAAGACTCTCGCCGGTAAAATGTGTGGTATTATGCCCAACATCCCTGTTGCACCATTTAGTATATAAAAAAATACTTTAATTTTTGAGGGTGCTGTTTTTATATCAACCCCTTGAGTGACACCTACCAAAAAATATCTATGTTATTTAACACTAACATAATTATTGTGTGTAAAAATTACTGCATGGTCAAATTGGTGGAAGGTGCTTTAAAAAAACCACTGCCCAAGGAATCACTACTTCCATATCCAGATTTGCTACCGAAGTCTCTGTCAAATGGAAAAATTTTGTATGTGGAAATAATTGTTTATGGAACTGAATATAATATTTGAAATTGTCTACCCCAAAAACCCATAAAACGATATCCCACATCGGTAGTGGGGTGGGGGTAGTGATAGGGGGGTGCTAGTGGGCATGGATGAAATAAAAAAATATTTTGGGGCCTTTGGTTCTTGTACACACACTAAATGACATTTTTTTTCTTTCCCCTTTTGTAATGCGGTGGGGGTATTAATGGGGGTGGCTAATGCCAAATTTTTTGAGACATTAGCTTCTCTTGTATATACTAAATACCAATTTTATGGACTCTTACTTGCTTGATTTACCTATTTACCCCCATCAACGGAATAAGATGAAAATATAATCTAGTTTCAAAACACGTTAAAATACATACGTGTACCAAAGGGTTTAGCCAGTATTACGAGTCGGCCCCCAAATGACAACCTATATCGAAACTTATGTTTTAATATCGACTTGATGTACGCACGCGATTTATATATGTTTTGCCGCCGCACTCCGCTTTGGCCTTAAGATATGGAAAAAAAATGAACGTACGCTTGACTATCGTTCGAAGAGACATATCTCGAAAACTGATTGAGATAGAGAGGTAAAACCAACGCGAGGTTTCAGGTAATCTTCAAGAGCATATTTTATATATTTTTTTTAATTTTTAGAATAATTACGCACATCATTAAAAAATAAATAAAAAATAAATAAATTATTATTTCCGTGTACTCTGTGACTTACAATTACTGAAATAATATATGTTGTAATACTTTATATGCACTATTATTTATAAAAATTGCGTTAGAAAAAAATTGGTGCAACACTTCGAAAAAACATAAAATTCGACGCGCACCACATCATATAAGGATGGATACAAACTTGACATGGGATACATATATAAATATTTTGTGAATTGGAATTATTGCTAGAAGAGAAATTAAATGAAAATATAAATAACTGTCACGTAAATATCTATTTCATATGGCGCACAGTGGCACGAATGGTAATTTTATCATTCAAAATTATCTAAAGCACTTGTTTCCCCACCGATCAGGATTTTTTTTTTAAATACTCGTTATTTAATTTCCAAAAAAAAAATGTAAGAGAGCCGATTTTTTAATTATGCTAGCCAAAATTATTGAGCTTAACCAAAATGGCCACTATTTATTTAACCCTTTCCGCCCCATTCGGTTTTTCGAGGTACGGGGTCCTATACCAGAATAAAATTCTTATGGAAAATACATTTTGAGAAAGATGAACTTATGAGTAAAAGTAAAATTTATATATTTTTATATGATTTAAACAATTTTAGTTTATTTAACAATTTAGAATATTTACCAGAATATCCATATTAGCTCCTATATCCACATTAACTCAATCTTATCTTTATCTCGTGTGTCCACATTATCTCAATGCCAGATTATCTCGTATACGAATATCCACATGCGGATATTGTGGTAAATTTTTATACACATAAAAATATCCATAAGTGGATACAATAGAGTGGAAGAGGTTAAATCTTAATAAAACTTAGAAAAAAAACTTTTTTCTTATCCAATTTACATAAATCTTGTTTCTCGGGGGTTTTTGAGATCGCCGATTACGAATCTGATATCTAAATGGTCATAAACCAACCTACAAGATGCCGGAATCAATGGCGGTTATAAAATGTTAAAAAATGAAATATTTTTGTTAAACTTTATGCCGAGAAGTTTGAATATTTCTGGTAAGTACTTTTAAGTTAAAGTAGACTAAATTTTAAATTGCAAGAAGAAATTCAAGATGAGGGATTCAATATGGCGGCAATAAGATGATAAAACTAACTTAAAAATAAATTAAATGCATTAAACTAAATAGGCTATTCCAAGAATTATTAAAAAATTTTAAAAGAAACAGATTTTTTGAAATTTTCAAATATATCCAGTATGGCTGCCATACATTAATTATCTGTCATAAATAAGCGATTCAGTCCTTCATTAATATAAATTATATGTTTAATTTTTAAGTGATATTTAATATACCAAATATTTAATATAATATAAAAATACAAAGCCAAAGAACTTTATTATTTAAATGTATTTAAGATAATCAACAATTAAAAAAATTATCGACTCAATTGGAGTATTAGTATTATTTAAACAACACAAATTAAACAGAGAAATTTAATATTTATAATGAGGCGAGAGTAGATGCGTTTTCACTTCAACATAACACGATCCTTTTCGATATCCGACACCCTCTACCATACCAGGCGTTGCCTATCTTTCCTCTCTAACCACACTTTCCTCTACGACAACTTCTCCCGTTCCCACCTTTAATCCTCACCAAAACCTACAACCAACCCCTCTCTATTCAATCTATTTGTTTTTACCTTTTTTGTTCCTTGCCCATTTTTGTCTCTAAATTCAGTCTCCACCAATAAATTCTTAACAAACAACAATTTCACATAATATTACACACTTTTAACTATCCACAACACTTTCCTGGCGTCAGGAAGACTACCAGGGTGGAATTGTCTCAAACGGGTTTTTTCGTTGAGTTTTGTTTTCCCGTGCCAGCAATCAAAATTTTTAAGTGTTCGCGTGTGCGCGAAATCAATAGTTTTACAGTTTTAATTTTAATTATTTTTTAGTACCCTCGTGTATTACGTTGCACGATACTGTTAAATTTAAGCCTTTCCCGAATAGGCAGGAGTTTTAACTCACAATTAATTTTCGTCACCACCAAACCGGACCCTCCCCGCCCAACCTTACACCCACCTCGACGATGTTCGCCGTGGCTGTCTGGCTGGCTCCGGGCCGGATTCCGGAATGACGCATTATTGTATGTGAATATTAATAAATGCTTGTTGTTGTTGTTGTTGTTGTATATGTATCTCGATACTTCAGTGAAGCAACGTACAGCGCGGTTAGTACTTGGATGGGTGACCCATCTTGGGAAACAGCGATTTCGTCCCACCTTCTAGCGGCTTGTATATTAATGTATACGCGGAAGCTATGTAATTTCAAGATGAGGATTACGCAGTGGATATACTATCCCTCGGAGGGGATGTAAAGCAGACGGTCCCTTGTCTATTAAATGTTAGGCAAGTAAAAGATCCCTACTCTTCTTACGAGAAGAGGTTCGGCAAAATTTCCAGGTTGGGAGTAGCTCGTTTCCTGGCGTCGGTGATAGGCTCTGGTAGTGGAAATAGGCCGGCGTTAAATAAATAGATAAAAAAAAATATTTATATTAGTAACAATTTATATTAATAACACGATTTATATAAATAGGATAAGAAAAAAGTCTTTTTTTGTAAGTTTTATTAAGATTTAAATAAAAAATGACCATTTTGATTAAGCTCAATAATTTTGGTTAGCATAATTCAATAATCAGCACTCGCCGCCGTATGAAATAGATATTTACGTGCCAATTATTTATATATTCATCCAATTTCTCTTCTAGCAACAATTCCATAAAATATTTACATAAGTGTCCCATGTCGAGTTTGTATCCTGATATGATGTGGTGCGCGTCGAATTTTATTTTTTTTTCGAAGTGTTACACCAATTTTTTTCTAACGCAATTTTTATGAGTAATAGGCGTCTGAAAATAAGGAGTACGCCACCTGGTGGTCTATAGTCAAACTAATTATGGGCTTTTCTGTCATTGTCTCTTTAGTGTACGATGATATCAACAATAAGTAAATGATAAACTGAGATGCTAAGTTATTAAAAATATGATAGCGTTTAAAGGGGCTACAATTTGCTGGAGCCAACCTAGTCGGTATCCTTTGTAGATTGCAGGGACAACTCGTGAAAGTTGAATTGGCACGGCAATGTTCAAAGCATACCCTCTTTGATGTAGACACCTTTTACCAGGCATTGAGAGGGAAAAAGCTGGTGCAAATAACCGTGGCCCGAGTAGCAATAATAATGTCTTAGACAATCACACATTGTAAGTGAAATTTTTGAAATAAGTAAATATATGTAATTCCAGTATATTTAAAAGTAATATATACTATTGCACCATGCACTATTATGTTTTACCCCTGAATGTTTCTATATCATATTTTACAAAATACTGTTTCATTTATTTTACTTAAAGAATTAATAAATATATTTTCAGTTATATTCAATGTACCACTAATTTCATGGGTATTTGAATCTGAGACACTTGTTTGTAAACATAGAGCATACACATTTGTTAAGTTTTGTGTTGAATATGGGTTGTACCACACAAAATAATATGTCCTGCATTTAAAACATATTCCCCTTCATACACACACTTAGAATTTTTATATTTTTAATGCTTCACAAATGTTCCATACATTGCAATATGCTTAACCTAAATGCTACTCTTGTTTCCTGAAAAAAAAAGTGATTTAAACTACGACTGTACATAAATTTAAAGAAATATTTAAGTTTATTAATATTTAACTAGCCAGACACCGTTTATGTCGAAGAAACTGTACTTTTCAAGGGAAGAACTAGATAACCTATAAAAATATGAATTTTGCTGAATAATGCCATTAACATCTTGCAAATCACTTACAACAAAATCTTGCAAACCTTTAGGTAATATATTATTAATGTTATTATTTTTAACGCCAAAAATAACAGTAAACAGAAAAAAATCAATATAAGTATTCACCTCACAAACAAACAAAAAGCCTATAATTAGCAGTGGCGGCTCGTGATATTGTCTGCAGAGGAGGCTTGATATTTTGAAAGACAATTAGAGACATTTCTACAAGTAAATTTGGAAGATTAGAAGATATGCTGCTTCTTCTAAAGGGAGGCTCAGCCTCCCTTGCCTCCCCTGACGAGCCGCCACTGATAATTAGTTCACGAGTTCTCCACTTTGGCGCTGGCATCTTAAATTCAGACGCCTATAGTGCATATAAAGTATTACAAATTATATTATTTCAGTGACTGTAAGTCACAGAGAACGCGGAAATAATAATTAATTTATTTTTTATTTATTGTATTTATTTTATTTAATGATGTGCGTAATTATTTTAAAAATTCAAAAAAATATATAAAATATGCTCTTGGTTACCTGAAACCTCGCGTTGGTTTTACCTCTCTAGCTCAATTAGTTTTCAAGATATGTCTCTTTGAACGATAGTCATGCCTACGCTCATTTTTTTTTCCATATCTCAAGGTCAAAGCGGAGTGAGTCGGCAAAACACATATAAATCGCGTTCGTATATCAAGTCGATATTAAAACATAAGTTTCAATATATGTTGTCATTTGGGGGCCGACTCGTCATACTTATCCGGCTAAACCCTTTCAAGTCAATATCTTAAACGGTTCCAGAGTAATCGTGCGCACAAGAAAAGTTACAGATAGACAGGCAGAATTTTTTTTTTCGCTCAAACTTAAAATCACGACGTTTCATTACATTCTAAGCCTATTTGGACAATAAAGACCTAGACCACTAAATTCCTACTCATTTGGATGCTAATAATCAAAAAAATGTACTACTACTTTTAACTTGGCTCTCAATTTATTTTTTTTTTGTTTGACAGGTATTGATTGAATTTATTAAATAATATAAATAGGCTATTTTAATCAATCCACAGTAATATCTCCTCGGGAAGGGACACTAGCGAAAAGTATTTCATACAAAAGATGTTCCTTTCAGAGGGGAGCATCTTTTGGGCATAACATTTTTCCATCCCCCACAGCTGATGAGCGGTTGATGGGGCTCACTTTTGAATTTTTAATTGCACCCTCCGTTTTTTTATCGAGTATTCTGATTATACGGAAAAAAATTACATAACTTTTGTACCCCCGGATGAGCGAGGATGGAGGTAACTTTTGAATTTTTAAAAACTTAGAAGCAATCGTCTCTGATCTGGGGCATCTTTAGGAAAAATGTTTCAAACAAAAGATGTTATTCTCTGAACGAAACAACTTTTGTTTGAAACATTTTTCCTAAGAATGCTAGTTCAGAGATGTTCGCCTGCAGGTTTTTGATAATTCGAAAGTTACCCCCATCTCTGTTCATCAGGGTGTGGGGAGAAAAAATGTTTAGTACAAAAGTTATGTCATTCTTTCCGTAGAATCAAAATAAGCGATAAAAAATGGTGCCATTAAAAATTAAAAAGTTAGCCCCACCCCCCGCTCCTGATGAGCCCAAGAGATGCCCCCCTCTGAGCGGAACAACTTTTATCTGAAACATTTTTCACTAGTGTCCCTTCCTGAGGAGATATTACTCTGGATTAATTAAAATGGTCTAACAATCATATTATCTAATAAAATCAGTATTTGTTAAAAAAAAAAAATTGAAAGCCAAACTGAAAGTAGTAGTATATTTTTTCCATTATTATCATCCAAATGAGTAAGAATTCACTGGACTAGGTCTTCGCACTTAATTTTTTTCTTTTTGTGTGCAAGTGATTATTGTTCATTACCTAGGTTTATATTTTTTTAACACCCCCCACCAATCTGACCTTTCAGTCATTTTTACACAGGATAATTATGTTGGTGTTGAATAATAATATAGATTGTTTTCGTAGGTGTCACTCAAGGGGTTGATATAAAAACATCACCCTTGAAAATTAAATTATTATTTTTATATACTAAATGACGTAATAGGAATGTAAAAAAAAATGTAAAATATAAAGCTATTTTATATCTTCTATTAATTCAATTTAATTGTCTTCAATAGTTTTGAATAAAACTAATTTGGAAATTAAGGGTTGTTATCCCATAACTCTAATAATACAATATAATAATAATAATATCTAATAATATAGGGAATACGTTCTGGGGACATCTACTCGGACCAACAATGCCTTGCGACAATTTATGAATTTCTATAATCTAGAACAGCACAAAATAGCTAATAATAATAACAAAATTTTAGATTTAATTCTATACAACATGACATGCAGTGTCAAAAAAGCCGATACATTATTGTTAATGGAAGACTTGCATCACCCTGCTCTATACATTGAAGTACAAACTATTATGAAAATAAATAACTTCCCTATAAATAGTCAATCCTCTTTTAACTTCAAAAAAGCAAATTTTAATGCACTGTACAATCAGTTAGCTCAACTGAACCTAGTACTTACTCCTGTTGTGTCTGTCAATGAGACCTTACTTTCATTTTATGAACAAATATATGCTGTTTTCAATGAGCACGTTCCTCGAAAGACACCCTATAGTAAACAATACCCTCCTTGGTTCAATTCGGATATAATTAGACTTCTAAGGCAGAAGAACAAGGCTTGGGGAATGTATAAAAAATCCAGGAGTGTGAATGACTATAACCACTTTCGAGAATTAAGAGCTTCGTTAAAAGTTTTGGTTCAAAACGCTTACAGTCAATACATTGAAGAGGCAGAAAGCTCAATAAAAACTAACCCGAATAAATTTTGGAGTTTTGTCAGCTCCAAACAAAACTCTACAAGTATTCCCAATACTATGTACTATAAGAATTCTACTCTTCAAACCCCCCAGGATATTGTCAATTCTTTTGCTGACTTTTTTCTGATGCTTTTATTAATTCCAGTGAATTTTCACCGGCTGAGAATTTACATTATAATAATAATATCCTTCATATCAGAGAATTTACTGAGAATGATGTGATCAATGCAATCAGGAAAATCAAGGCTAATATGACTACTGGACCTGACCAAATTCCAGCGTTTATTATAAGAGATTGTGCTGCTGTCCTTAGCAAACCGCTCTGCATTATTTTTAATTTAATATTGAAAACGGCGACTTTTCCTGACAAATGGAAAGAGTCGAGAATTTGCCCGGTATTTAGAAAGAGCAATAACCACGACATTGAGAACCATCGTCCCATTACTATTTTATGCAACTTCGCAAAAATATTTGAAATTTTAATATACGATTTTATTTCTTTCCATACTAAGAACTCAGTTATAGTAGAGCAGCACGGATTCATGCAAGGGAGGTCCACCGTATCGAACCTTGTGTGCAAAACACAGTATATTGCTGAAGCTTTAGATCAGAAAGGTCAGGTTGATGTCATCTACACTGACTTTTCTAAAGCATTTGACAGATTGGACCACGGTATATTGTTAAACAAACTGCAAACCTTTGGGTTCAGTGACTCGCTTATTCATTTGTTTATTTCTTACTTAACTTTTCGGACTCAGTTTGTTCAATATCGTGGCTTCCAATCTGTATTATTTAAACAAACGTCAGGAGTTCCGCAAGGTTCCATACTTGGCCCTCTATTTTTTGTACTCTTCATTAATGATATTATTGACAACCTTGACGTATGCTATTTACTTTACGCTGACGACCTCAAATTATATATTTGCATTAAATCTGAAGACGACTGTTTAAGGCTCCAGAATAGTCTAGACTCGCTTGACGCCTGGTGTGTTCATAACCAACTCCCTCTAAACGCTGCCAAATGTAACGTGATGTCCTTTTCGCGCAAGTCTGACCCGATTATTTTTAATTACAATTTGGATCATTGCGTCTTAGATAGACCTGAGTTCGTGAAGGACTTAGGAGTTGTCTTTGACTCAAAACTTACTTTCTCCAAACATATTGAGGAATGCGTTGCTGGAGCTTATAGATCCCTAGGTTTTATTCTTCGAAATAGTAAAGACTTTAAAAATTTGTCTACTCTTCGTCTATTATTTATAACATTTGTTAGATCCAAGCTGGAATACGCCTCTATTGTTTGGAGTCCTAGTTATAATATCTATATCACTTCACTTGAGAAAGTACAGAGACGTTTCTTCAAATCGGCAACATTTATTCTGGATGGTCACTATCCAACTAGGGGTACACCTCAGGAGTTATTTTTGGACATATTTGATATGTGTAGTCTACTTAGAAGATGGGTAATGTGTACTATAATTTTCTTATATAAAATTATCAACAATGAGATCAACTGTCCCTCTATTACCTCACATATTAAATATCGAGTTCCTAGATTGTCCGCTAGAACAAATAACATACTTGTCACACCTGCACCTCGAACTAACATCTTAAGCTCATCTCCGTTGCATCAAATCTGTTTAAACTACAGTAACATTGAGCATAGATTGGATATTTTCAACTGCAATATTTCTGACATAAAACGAACTTACGCAAGTGTTTAACAATTATTTCTCCCTTCTTATCTTGCTTGTTTCTCTATGTATATTATATGCTAACGTTGTATTATGTATATTTTTATGTTGTATGAATTGTCATTTACACATTTATTTGTCCTGAACGTTTTATATTGATTGTTTTTCTGATAACCTACTTTTCACTTTGGTGTTTTTATTATATTCATTTGTTATTTTGTTTTTTAATCTTGTAATTGTGTTGTTATTTATCCTGTAACTGGGTTTTACCCGTTGGATAAATTATTGAAATAAATAAATAAAGGTTTATATCTATTTTATTGAGCATTCCTAATCATAAGCAACATTCATGTGAATGAATAGCCCAATATGCCGCTGGGCCCAATATCACATAGGTACTTAACCGGCGAGACTTTTTATTAGTTGCTGAAAAGTGAACCGTGGATGATACGTTTTCCTCGAAAACGGATCAACTTGGAACCTCTATTAAATATTATTTAAATCATTGCAAGAGGACACATTTCGTGAAGACACAAAAATAATTTTTCGGACATTCAAAATGAGTTTCAAAGAAAAATTATTTGTGATGCCAAACCGTATTCAAAAGTTTGTTATAGAAATCTCAAACATCACTAAACTTAATATGGGTCCTATAAAAAAATTCTTAAAAAATATTTGAAGCAATAAGTAGTGTTTATATTATTTAAGTTCATTTCAAATTATATAACATAGCATTTTATACTAAAATAAAAAATTATAAATAAAAAACCATAGTAAGTAAATTCATTTCATCATTTCCACAATAAGACTCTCTCTGTTTCTCTTTGGGAAATTTAGATTTCTAATTGTTACTCCAGTGAGTGTCTGGCCACTTATAGTTGCATTAATAATGGTACAACTTTTTAACGTGCTGCCGGTTATTACCGATGAGGTCAGTCTTGAACCAGTGGTTGTCGATTTGACGAATGTGGTTCCAGATATTGTAGAACCTGTGGATGTTGATCCTGTAAATACAAATAAATATGAGCTTTCTAGAATGTGAATATTTTTTGGAATAATAAAAAATATTATATTTTCGAATCCGTCTTTTATCGATAGTGGCCAGTTAGTCGCCTTAAGGTAGTCTAATATTTAATGTTCAAAGTAAATTATTTTTTGTTTGCTTATAGTTGCAGTAAAGAATATTTTTATGGGATTTTGCAAACAGCAGAAAGAATGACGTATAAAAATTCAAGAAAGGGTAACTATTGAAGAAAATAATAATTTAAAATCTTTACATTTTTTTGATAACCTACTTATGTCGGTTATGCTAGAAATTCAGAAAATATAAAATGAATTTATTTATAAAATAACTACCTATTGAATCAATAATTAAAATATCAATTTTACTTCCACATCCAGTGGAAGTATAGTAACGATAAAAAAATTTAAAAAACTTTTATTGTTAGAATGTCATGAAACGTCGAGATTTTGTTATTGTTATTAAACAAATTACTTACAAAATACCAGTTTTTTTCAAATATACCTTAAAATATTTTTATTCTTTCAAAAACTAATTACGCCATTCGAAAGTACGGGAAATTTCACCTCCTGGGTGCTATTCTCGAATTTATTCGTATACGGAACTAGGCGACTTTCGCATAGTTTTAACATGTGTGCATTCTTGAATGCTCGGATCGTATTCGTGTACGAATTTTTCCGTGTGAATACATCGAATGGTCAGGGGGTAACCGAATTTGAATTCCGTGTGTGGAATGACTTGACAGGTATTTTGTTGACATTAATTTAACCTCAAGAACTATCCAGAGTTCCTATTAAACAATATTTTGTGGTAACAGGTGATTTAGTAAATAGTGATTGTTGTTATATAGATGAAATATTTCATTTGATTGGGCTTGCAACTTTAGAGGCCGAGATAGAAATAATAGGGCATCTGCACGTGACGTCGCAGCTAAATAGCTCAAAACTCAGAAATATATACTTCTTAAGATCCACAAGTATTACGTAGCTATTATTAAAATTCCTGCCTGGTTCCCGCACTTTCAACCAAAATCTAGTTCAATGTAATGTTTATGAAATTTTAAATAGTTTATCCCAATAAAATAAAACGCTTTTTGCAGGTTAGAAATCTAACCTAATTAGCAATCTATTTTTATCAATATTCAACAATATTGAAAAATTATTTGCATGAATTTTTAAATATTCGCTAATAAACTATATGGCTCCAAGCTAAAAAAGTGGATACAAGCATTATAAATGAGAATAAACTTAAATATATGTTAATTCCATCCAAAGCGTCTGCGTCTGTGTTTTTAAACGTAAAACTTTTCAAGAATGGATGTACTTCTATAAATTACTACTAACGCTCACTTCTGCTCTATAGCGTTGAGTGAAAAGTATTTTTTCTACAACTGTCAAAAAAAGGCTATGTTTGCGCATTAATGTTAGTGTCCAAAATGAGATATTTTTTCATTGACATTATTTTTTTTACGTTACCATGACACCGTGCGCAAAATATTTTGCGCATTAGGGTGCAAAATATTTTGCACATCACATACTATTATTGCCTATTTTCTATAATTTTTAATGTATACACGAGAATTAAACAAACATCTAGTTCAAAAATATTTATTGTTTTATCAAATAAATCAACTGAAAGTAGAATTTTTTAAATTATTTTATTTTAAAAACAGTATGATTTTTTTACCTAATGGTTTTAGTTTAATCAAATGAAAGTTGTAGAAAAACTATTGTTTGCATCTCGAGTGCAAAATACTTTCGTTTTCGATAACCAAAGTAGTATTTTGCACCCTAGATACAACTATTTCCACTCAACGTCTATAGTTACATTGTTTAAACGTTTATTATTCTGCATTATATTAATTATTTAAAATTACAATTTGTAAAATTTTGAATTGTTAAATGTGACGTATGTTTATATGCTTGGTTATAAATGGGTTTTTGCTTACATTACTATGTACAGACTGTTTAAATGCAACGTTGCCCTATCTTTCACGCGAATGTTAATTTCGCAAGAAAAGTTCAATTCGAAAGGATTCGAGAATTCGCTTTTCTGCTCGTGCACGGAAAATATTCGTGTGCGATCCATCGTGCACGAATTTATTCGATTCAGTTTGAGAATAACACCCCAAAAATGTTAATAAATTTTTTTTTGTACGATCAAAAATGTAGGCTCCAAATTTTTTTGTTTAACGCACAAAAATGGAACGCGTAGACACGTAAGTACGGCAAGCGAAGAGCGCGGGGTCGGGCACGCTACACTAAATTTGTTGTAACTTTTGAACTAATTAATGAAATTGGTCTCACAAAAGCTTACATGAAAGAAGAAATATGTAGCTATTGAATTGATATATTTTCAAATATAAAAATGAATAGTACAAATATGAAATTGGAACATAAAGAGATTTGCGATGAAATCGGTAAAAGCTCTACCATTTCTAAAATTTTTAAGATAAAAACACATTTTACTCTTGAAGTAATGTATAATAAGATCCGATGAGTGAAGAAAATCTCAAAAATTTGTTTTTAAAGTTGTACACTTCCAGAATTTCAAAATATTGAGAAAATGATAAAGTTTGATATATATGACTAAGTTTAACCACCTATTACTCTGGTATAAATCGCGTTATTAGATCTCTCTAGGTGCGATTTTTAAAGCTTGAAATTACTTTAAGATGCTTCAAGGGGATTTACCCCAAAAATTAAATTAACCCTCCCACTTTTACGAAAATAAAAACAAATTTTTTTGCTCGAAATTCGTGAAATTATGGGTAAAATAAACGTTAATAACTTTTATAAAAAAATTATTTAGCCTGCCCATTCAGCATACCCTTATAGTAGAACCTCAAAGTAAGTAAATCTGATGTAAAAAAATATTTTTGGAATATATGTAATTATGTAAACCTATACTTTTCACGAAATATTGAAAAAATCAAGTTTTTTCAGTAAATCGATTCAATGTTGATTGTTTCCAAAATTTTTATCCTGTTTATAATATTGAAAACATACTGAAAATATTCACGTGGTAGAGGGCCATGAGTCAAATTATAATGCCTGAATATTAGAAAGAGATTGAAAGTAAAACATCTTCGCCAAGCAGTACGCATCACCTGTCCCGCACGCTGCGCCGTGTGTGTATCCGTAAAGCATTGTAAAAGTAGTTTGGGCACTTTTTCACAGGCCATCTTGTAATGCTATGTACAATTGTACAATACCACGTTTTCTTAGCTTCTTTTTAAGTTTTTATTTGAATAGTTAAATTGTGTTTTTAATTGAATAGCGTTTTGAATTATTTTATTGCTTGATGGAAGTCGGCCATATTGGATCAGCCATTTTGAATTACTCTTTGCGACATCATAATCTGTTTCAGCGACTTCGAAAACCACCTTATATGTCAGTTTAAATTAAATGGCTTTAAAATTTTTCAACTTATAATAATTTTGTTCAAAAAAAGTGTCTTTTTGTTTAAATAATTAATAAACAATTTCCTCACGATTATATGTTTATAACTTTTTGTTTTAAGCTATGTAAAAGTGATATTAAAAGGTTTTAGAAAAATCGAAGCCTCCCGTAATTATTCCGAAATAATGCATATTTTCTGCCTCTATTGACTCGACTATATATTTTATACTTGTATCGGTATATACTTATAAACACATTTTACGTCGAAATTTGGCAAATGAACCGTATTTTGACAATAAAAACCGGGATTTACTCGAAATCTACGCGGTGGAAAGTTTTTTAAATTGAAAATTCGGTTTCAGCACACAAAAATACTTAAGGCATAATAGGTTTAGTCCTTGGAGCAGAACATTTTTTTGTTTGTAGACCTGTGATTGAGATATTTGCAAAGAAAACAAAAATTTTACTTTTTTCGAAAATACTTTTATAATTTAAAGTGCAATTTTTTCTAAAGCAAGTGTTATAAACGTGCAAAAAATTACCTTAATTTTTCATTGTGCAACAATTGTTTGTTTAAACAATTAATAATTATTAATAAGCGTACGTGTTAAACCGGTAAACTTTAAAAAAGACGTCGCAAAAAGTTTCAGCAGATTTCGTCCTTGTTCGCCGAATTCCGAAGTTAAAACCCTCATCGGCTCTACTAAAATCAATATTGAGAAAAAAATCCAATTTGATTGCACCAGAATAATAATTGTTGACAATATCTAATAAACTTTTCAATATTGAAAAGATATCGAGGTACACAAGAATAGTGGTGAATATCATCCTCTAGGATAATTTTCTAGTATCTCACCTGATAAAGTTGAACTCGATACTCGACTGCTGATCAACGTTGAATTTACAATTGTTGAGTCGCTCACAACGGAATTAGTCAGTGTTGAGTCAGTTAGAACTGAGTTTCTGTAATTAGAATTTGTTATAGTGTTTGCTGCATTTATGAGAGATAAACACATAAACAAAACACCTATCAAAGCGAAAATTTTTGCGAAAATCATTATTTTAACTGTAATGGAATATTATGCAGGTATGAAGTAATACTGTTGATTGTGAGTAGAGAACTATGATATATATATACCCCATTTCAATGTATGTTGTTTATTGTTTTCAGTAAACAAAAACTTCTAATCTTCAGTCGTTATGACCAAAATCTTAAATCAGTAAAAATATTATTCGAGTAGTTAAAACTACAAATAACTAGGCTTATCTGTCTGTCTTATCTAATGTTTTTGTTAAATTTGATTTAACAACAACAATAGAAAATAAACAGTATTGTCATATGAAGTAGCTTCTTTCGGATGTTGCCGTGGTTGTCGAAGTTGACTTGATGTTTCGCTGATCATGCTGCCAGCTTCTTCAGAAGGATTAAAGAAACCACTTCATTGGACAATGGCCGCGAAAACTTCCATTTTACTAGTATTGTCATATAATGCATATTTTAGTATAAATTATGCTTCTCATTAACATCTTGACATACGTATTGTTGTCCATGTATTATTCTAGTTGGTCTCCCTTTGCTGTACGGCACGTCTGACAACATCACGCAATCTATGGCGGTTGCCTATTAGGCGCAAACAAAATTGTTCTGTTTCTATAAGACATATTATTATGCAAAATACAAGATGTACATGGTGGACCAAATTAGATGGGATTTGGAGTTTTCTCTAAAACTCTTCTTGGAAGTTCTCTAAAGTAATACCCGTATACAAGAAAGGAGGGAAAAACCAAATTGAAAATCATAGACCTATTACTATTATCAACAACTTCTCTAAATGCCTTGAAATGCTTCTCCATGATTTCCTCTTTTTCCATTTAAAAAACAAAATCACAACTAAACAACACGGTTTCATGAAGGGAAGATCCACAACTACGAACTTATTCTGTATAACGCAATTCATAGCTGATACATTTGACACCGGTCTGCAGGTGGACGTCATATACACTGACTTCTCGAAGGCATTCGATAGACTCAATCATGGTATTCTGCTTAACAAATTAGATCATTTTGGCCTGTCAAAAAATCTGCTATATTTTTTCAAATCTTACCTTGAAGATAGAAAACAGTTTGTACAATGTTGCGGTCAACAATCTACTGAGATATCTGTCACTTCTGGGGTCCCTCAAGGGTCTATACTGGGACCATTATTATTTAATATATACATTAATGATATTATAAATGAGATGGAAGCAAATTGTTTATTGTACGCGGATGATATGAAAATATACACTGCTATTAAGTGCTCTGATGACTGTACTAAGCTACAAATAGCATTAAACAAAATAAATAACTGGTGTACATCAAACAGTCTGCCTCTAAATCCTACCAAATGTAACGTAATGTCCTTTTCTCTGAAACAAAATATCATAAAATATGATTATTCCATTGATGAAGTTTCCTTGCATAGACCTAACACTATCCGTGACCTTGGCGTAATTTTCGATCCTAAACTATCCTTTACTGACCATATAAATGATATAGTAACAAACTCCTTCAGATCTCTTGGCTTTGTGATATGGAATACACGCGAATTTAATGATATAAATACCATCAAGTTATTATACTGCGCTCTTGTTAGACCTCGCGTTGAATATGCTTCCATCATATGGTGTCCTCACTATAATATTCATGTGCAAAATATAGAAAGAGTTCAGAGACGTTTCCTAAAATATCTCAGTTTCAAGGATGATAATTTATATCCACCAATTGGATTTCCACATAATGAATTACTGTCTAGACACTCATTCGATGCTCTTGAAAATCGCCGTATTATAGCCCAACTAGTTTTCTTACGCAATCTAATAACAAATGACATTGACAGTGAGGAGATTCTCAGCCAGTTGAATTTCGCAATTCCTCATGTAATCCTACGGCAATCTCCTATTCTCAATCTCCAAACACCCCGTATTAATGTAATGAAATTCTCACCGCTTCATCAAATTTGTAACAATTATAACTCTGTTCAAACCAAGTTTGATCTGTTCAACTGCAGTATAGCCTTGATAAAAAACCTAAAATTATAGTGTGTAGGTACCGATGTTTATTATATCTGAACTTCTAATAATATAGCGACACTTAGTTTTTAGTCCTTAGCACTCTTAGTATTCTTTTTTAGTATTTCTTTTGTTATTGGTTATTAGTTATTAGTATTGTTAGTATTGTTATAAATATTACAACTCTGTATTGTACCCATTCAGTAATTGGTGTTATGCTGTTGAATGGTGTAAGTTAAATAAAATAAAATAAATAAAATAAAAAATAAAAACTATGGCAGATAGACAAAAAACTATTAGTTATCCTGAGCTAGATTTTCCAGAAACAAACAGTAGCTCAAACCGCCATCGTCTATCTTTTTCGACTACCGAGCTAGAGTGTTTTTGGAAAATTGGCATTTTTAGATGACCTCTATATCTCAATTACCAAGTGTCGAATCGAAAACGAGTAACACATTCTTAAGGCACTTTTTTGAGTAGAATCCGTTGCTGATAAGAAGAAAATTATGCATGAATCAGTTTTCGAAATAAAGACATAACTGGTGTTTTTTTTTCTAATGGAATTACCTGTAAGTTATTTCATTATTCGATAATAACTTAAATTAGCTATCCAAAGATATATCATATGTCATATTTATCTCTAGAAAAAGAGATTAATTTTCGAAAAATTTAATACATTTGTGAGGAGGCCAAAAACTATTAACAACAACAACACTTCTTATAACATAAAATAATTTTGCCAAAAATAGGAAAAACTAAAGTACAATAAATGTTGGAATTGTCTTCCATTGACATCTACGCATTTATTGCTTTTCTAATATTTATTGAGAAGGCCATGGTAAAAAAAGTATTTTTAGATATCCAGAAAAGAGACAGCCAGACATAAAAATAATCAAAAGGCTACAACAAAATTTAAAAGAGTTTGGATCATTTGTAAAACCCTGAGCAAAAATATATAATAAAGCAGGTAGAGAAGATGTAGAAAATATTGTTTTAGAAACTGTAAGAGAAAATCCTAATATATCGTCTCTCGAAATACAGGTCAATTTAGGAATCCCAATAACAACTGCGTTGTGTTGCTTAAAAAAAATAAATTCAAACCCTACAAATTAGGATTACTCACCCAAACGACTTTCAAAGGCGTTTCCATTTTTGCCAGTGGTTTTTGCGTCAGTGCAATGAACTGCCAGAATTTGAAGGAACAATTATATGGACAGACGAGGCCCATATAAGCAGTGCCGGAATTTTTAATCGGCATAATAACCACCATTGGGCTCATGAAAATCCGCACGTAACCGCTACAGTTAATCGTCAAGGGTTTTATTGGATACCAAATAATAGATCCTCTTGTTTTCACTGTAATTTGAATGCCGAAAATTTTATTAACATTCTACGACAAGAAATAGAACCCTTTGTAGACAATATGCCTGTAAGACAATTTCAAAGATAAATTTACCAACACGATGGCGCCCCAGGTCATACATCAAATGAAACACCAAATTATTTAAATGCTCAATTTGGGGAGGATTGGATAGATATCATCTATATATCACTCAGGACAAGTTTTTCAATGTCTAGTTAGCCAAGTTAACTAAATTGATAACTAACAATTAATTTAGCTAACTGGACATTAATAAACAGCAAAGTAGTTTAGATATTGTTTAATTTTTAGGAAATAATGGTCCTATTTTGTGGCCAGCTAGATCTCCCGATATAACCGACTATTGGCATTGGAGTTATTTAAAAAATATTATGTATAGAGAACGTTCTAATAATAATAGATTTAGATTTATTGCCCAACAGAATAATCCAATTACAGGACAATGTTCGTCACACATGATAATACTAAGAACTATACTAGGAACAAATAGTGCCTATGCAGCAACTAATACATATTAAAAACCGCTGCCCAAGGAATCACTACTTCCACATCCAAATTTTGTACGTGGAAATAATTGCTTATGGAACTTTAATAATATAATATTTGAAATCCTCTACCTCAAAAACCTATAAAACGATACCCCACATCGGTAGTGGGGTGGGGGTGGTGATAGGGGGTGGTAGTGGGGGTGGATGAAGTAAAAAAATATTTTGAAGTTTCTGGTTCTTGTACACACACTAAATCACATTTTTTTTTCATCCCCTTTAATAATGGGGTGGGGGGTGGTAATGGGGGTGGCTAATGCCAAAAATTTTTTTGAGAACTTAGCTTCTCTTTAATATACTAAATACCAATTTTCTGGACTCTTACCTGCTTAATTTACCTATTTACCCCAAATTTACCCCAATTTACCCCCAACCCTTCGATAGAACAAGATGAAAATATGATCTAGTTCCAGATCATGTTAAAATACATACGTGTACCAAATTTCAATATCTTAAACAGTTCCAGAGTAAACGTGCGCACAAAAAAAAGTTACAGACAGACCGACAGACAGAAATTTTTTTTCGCTCAAACTTAAAATCTCGACGTTTCATGACATTCTAAGCCTATTTGGACAATAAAAATTTTTAAAAATTTTTTTGTCGTTACTATACTTCCACTGGATGTGGAAGTAAAATAACAGTAACATCATTATAGCATAACTAGTAAAGAACAGTCAAATTATTATTAAAGACATAACAATAGTTTCAAAATAATACTGATGAAATAATACTGATGATTTCAATAAACTGTTGTAACGGTCTTATTGTACTGACTTAAACGTATGCTAAATATATCACATTGACTACTAAGCTTGTTATATAGTTCCATCATAGAATAAATGGGAGACTTTTGAGAATGTTTGTACGGCTATTGGGACAATAAAATAGAAACCGCTGCCTAAGGAATCACCACTTCCACATCCAGACTTCCTATCTAAATATCTTGCAACGAAAATACTAAAATGCACTCCACTAAGGATGGAGATAATTGTTTATGGAACTTTAATGGTATAGTATTTGAAATCGTGTACCAGAAAAACCCATAAAATGATATGCCCCATCAGTAGTAGGGGTGGTGGTGGTGGTGGTGGGAGTGAATGAAGTGAAAAAAATTCTTGATGACTGGTTCTTGTACACACACTAAATCACAATATTTTTTCACCCCTTTTAATGGTGGCTATTGCCAAAAATTTTTTGAGAACTTAGGTCCTCTTATATTTACTAAATACCAATTTCATGCACTCTTAATTGCTTGATTTACCTATTTATCTCAATTTACCCTTCAACTCTGCAACGGAATAAGACCAATATATAATCTAGTTCCAGATCTCGTTAAAATACATACGTGTGCCATATTTAAGTCAATATTTTAAACGGTTCCAGAGTAATCGTGAGCACCAAACAGATACCAGACTAACAGACAGACCGACACGACAGACAAATTTATTTTATTCAAACTTAACATATTGACGTTTCATGACATTCTAAGTCTATTTGTACAATGAAAATTTTCAAAAATTTTTCTTGCGTTAGTATCTTCAACTGGATGTGCAAGTAATACGCAGAAAATAGCATGACAAAGGTATAAAACATCATTCTGTGCCGTGGACTACACGAGAGAAGTAAAGCCTCTACTTCAAGCATTTTTTTCAATGAAACCTACTATGCATCCATATTACTCGAGGTAACTCACTGTGTACCTAATTTACTAGAGGAAAGTCACTACGCATTCATACTTCTTGAACAAATCCAGTGCGCATCCATTTTACTTGAGGAAACCCACTGCGCACCTATACTACTCGTGGTAACCTACTGCGCATCAATGGTACTCAAGAAAAGCCACTGCACATCCATAACATTCGGGGAAACCTACTGCGCATTCATACTACTTGAAATAACCCACTGTGCATCCATTTTACTCGAGGAAATCCACTGCGCATCCATATCACTTGAGGTAACCTACTGCGCATCTAGACTACTCGTGGTAACCTACTGCGCATCAATGGTACTCAAGAAAAGCCACTGCACATCCATAACATTCTGGGAAACCTACTGCGCATCCATACTACTTGAAATAACCCACTGTGCATCCATTTTACTCGAGGAAACCCACTGCGCATCCATATCACTTGAGGTAACCTACTGCGCATCTATACTACTCGTGGTAACCTACTGCGCATCAATGGTACTCAAGAAAAGCCACTGCGCATCCATAACATTCGGGGAAACCTACTGCGCATCCATACTACTTGAAATAACCCACTGTGCATTCATTTCACTCGAGGAAACCCACTGGGCATCCATATCACTTGAGGTAACCTACTGCGCATCTATACTACTCGTGGTAACCTACTGCGCATCAATGGTACTCAAGAAAAGCCACTGCGCATCCATAACATTCGGGGAAACCTACTGCGCATCCATACTACTTGAAATAACCCACTGTGCATCCATTTTACTCGAGGAAACCCACTGCGCATCCATATCACTTGAGGTAACCTACTGCGCATCTATACTACTCGTGGTAACCTACTGCGCATCAATGGTACTCAAGAAAAGCCACTGCGCATCCATAATACTCGGGGAAACCTACTGCGCATCCATACTACTTGATATAACCCACTGCGCATCCATTTGACTCGAGGAAACCCACTTGGTATGCATACTACTTGAAGTAACCTACTGCGCATCTATGGTATTCTAGAAAAGCCACTGCGCATCCAAAATACTCGAGGAAACCTACTGCGCATCCAAACTACTAGAGGCAAGCTACTGCGCATCGATGGTACTCGAGGAAAGCCACTGCGCATCCATGCTACTCGAAGGAACTTTAATAACTATAGTACTCTAGAAAAGCCACTGCGCATCCAAAATACTCGAGGAAACTTACTGCGCATCCATACTACTAAAGGTAACCTACTGCGCATCGATGGTACTCGAGGAAAGCCACTGCGTATCCATGCTACTCGAAGGAACTTTAATAACTATAGTACTCTAGAAAAGCCACTGCGCATCCAAAATACTCGAGGAAACTTACCGCGCATCCATACTACTAGAGGTAACCTACTGCGCATCGATGGTACTCGAGGAAAGCCACTGCGCATCCATACTACTCGAAGAAACTTTAATAACATGATATTTGAAATCGCCTACCCCAAAAACCTATAAAACGATATGCCACATCGGTAGTGGGGGTTGGGGGTGGTAGCAGAGTGGGGTGGGGGGGTGAGGGTGGCGGTGGATTAAGTAAAAAAAAAATTTGAGGCTTAGGTTCTTGTATACACGCTAAATTACAATTTTATTTTTTTTCACTCCCTTTAATAATGAGGTGGGGGTAGTAATGGGGGTGGCTAATGCCAAAAAATTTTTTGAGACTTTAAGTTCTTTTATATATACTAAATACCAATTTTATGGACTCTTACCGGCTTGATTTACCTATTTACCCCCATTTACCCCAATTTACCCCCCAACCCTTTGACGGAACAATATGAAAATATAATCTAGTTCCAGATCTCGTTAAAGTACATACGTGTACCAAATTTCAAGTCAATATCTTGAACGGTTCCAGAGTAAACGTGCGCACAAAAAAAGTTACAGACAGACCGACAGACAGAAATTTTTTTTTCGCTCAAACTTAAAATCTCGACGTTTCATAACATTTTAAGGCTATTTGGACAATAAAAATTTTTAAAAATTTTTTTGTCGTTACTGTACTTCCACTGGATGTGGAAGTAATATCTTGACGTGCTCCTAATCTCGGGATTCTGAAATTAATTTTTTATAGTGTTGGACAGTCAATTAAATGGTTAAGTAGTTTATACAAAAATACTAAAGTAATTAGCGTTCTTCTATTTTCTAATGATTTCATGTGTAATCTTGACAGTAACAGAGTGTTATCCCTGCTCTGGATAGTTCATATCAATTCTGAAAACAGGTACTTCATAAATTTTCTTTGAATTTTCTCTACTGCATGTGAGTGAACGTTATAAATTGGGTTCCAAATTATAACACCATACTCAAGTTTTGATCGTACCATTGAAAAATACAACGTTTTAAGTGCATCTACATTAGTAAATTGTTTACAATTTCTTATTATAAAGCCTAGTAATTTTAGTGCCGAATTTGTGGATGAATTTATGTGTTCTGTAAAGTCCAGTTTAGAGTCGAATAACACTCACAGGTCCTTAGTTGATTGAGCTCTTGACAATTCCGTGCCATTGAAGGTATACGAAAACTCTATAAAACTGATTTTACGCGTGTACGTACTACCTTGCATTTTGATACGTTCATATCCAATTTGTTAGAAGTACACCATAATTCAATTTTGCGTATTTGCTGTTGTAAAGTTAGGCAGTCTTCGATGTTGTTAATTTCACTAAATATTTTTAAATCATCGGCAAATAAAAGTGTTTTGCAATCTAACATATCACATAAATCATTTATAAATATAACAAACAAAAGTGGCCCCAAGTTTGAACCTTGAGGTACCCCTGATGTTGCTAGGTAAGTATTCGACTTAAAACCATTATATTGAACATATTGTAACCGGTTTTCTAAATATGATATAAAGAAATTTAATATTAAATTACTAAAACCAATATAATTTAATTTTTCAATTAATAAATTGTGGTCTATACGGTCAAAGGCTTTTGAAAAATCAGTGTACACCACGTCTACTTGACCTCTGTTGTCCAGTGATTCGGAGACAAATTGAGTTAAACAAGCTAGATTTGTTACTGTAGAACGTTTCTCCATAAAACCGTGTTGGTGAGTGGAAATTAAATTCTTTACCCCAGAATAAATTATAGTATACACTGAGGCCTCAAAGACCTTGGCAAAATTAGGTTGAATTGAGATCCCTCTATAATTTTTTACATCTGCCACATTTCCGCTTTTATAAATAGGGCATACTTTTGCCAGCTTCCAACATTCGGGAAAGGTAGATGTCCGCAATGCAATATTAAATAAAGTGCGGAGTAGGGTGGTAAACACATTTGCGCACTCTTTTACTAAAAAACTGAAAAATGGGACATGTCCCGATGTCATTTTGTTTTTTAGCTTTTTGATACCTTGTCTGATGTCTGTTTCCGATAACTGATCGATATTTATGGATGGTTGGTTACTTATAATATCAGAAGTTGGCATTGTGTCAGACACTGGTAAGTACACGCTATTAAAGAATTGACCAAAATTATTTACAATGTCTCAAATGATCAAACGAACTTACCAAGTGAAGTTCGATCTTGATTATATGTAGCACCTTGCCTGAAGATCAATATGTAGTATCCTCCGTTCGGTGTCAGAACGTCACGCAATTTAAAGCTATCTACTAAAAAAATATATATATATCTTGGTCGATCCTAAAACGTCATTTCTTTAAAGCTAATTGTCGCAACTTCCCTTGGGGTTATTGCCTGCTTGTCGCATACTAATGGGAGTGGTGGGACTGATCTTCAGGCAAGGTGCTACATATAATCAAGATCGAACTTCACTTGGTAAGTTCGTTTGATCATTTGATTATATATGCACCTTGCCCTCAGATCAATATGTAGATGTTTAGAGGTTGCGGTAATTAATGTATGTAATATAAAGATAAATTCAATTGTATAATATAGGAACTAGTACTTTAATGGAGTATACAAACATGGTTTCACATGATCATCTAGACAACACTTATTCTATATAAAAAGAAAAAAAAATATATAATCGAAACACATGAATTAGCTCACATAAGGCATATAATAAAAAGACTAAAATAAATTCAAATACTAATTGAAAACAGCTTTAGCAAAATCAGTTTTATGACAAAGAGGTCTGTTATAAAAGGTAGCAAAGCAACTTGATCCCTTGGACCAACCAGCCGTGTTTCTAATAGCGTCCCAACTAATTCCCTTGCGAGCAGCAGCTGAGGTTGAGGCATGTCGTGTACTGTGTGTTTTAAATAACTCTGAATTAATCCCACTTTCTTTCAAGGTGGTTCGAATCCATCGACTTATTGTCTGAGCTGATGCAGTATGAAATGGTCTCTTGGTAGTTAAAAATAGTCGTGATTGACTTTGATCTCTGTTATCCTTTGTTCTAGTTAAGTAGCAGTCAAGAGTAGTTGCTACACATACCTCCAGTTTATTTTCAAAACTAGGCAAAATCAGCACAGGCTGTAGTCTGTTGAGACCCGAAGATTTTATGCGATCCGATATTCTGATTTCAAAACCATTGGCTGTCCTATTTATATTATTAATGTGGATAAGAGCAAGAGTCTGTATCCTGTGACCGGTCACTAATGCAATTAACATCGCGAGTTTTTTAGTTAAAAGATCTATAGAGATCTCCTCATTAGAAAACAAGGAACCTAAATAACTAATAACAATTGAAGGATCCCATGTGGTTGAATACCTTGGACTAGGAGTGTTTAGGTTATATAGGCCCTTGAAAAATCTTTTTAAACGAAAGTCTTCTCCTAGACCTGGTGAGATTAGTGCCAAAGAGGAACGTGCAGAGTTCAGAGACCCGTAAGCCGCTCCTTGATTAAACAGAGATGTTAAGAAGGATAGTGTTTTCGAAACCAAGATCTTTAAGGCACGTTTATAATCGCCATCGCAAAAGATCCACCATTTCTTAAGACTACATTCGTACTGTTTCCAAGTCGAGTTTGAAATAGAGGCTAGAAGCACAGTAATTGCAGCGTCAGGTACATTCCGTTTTTTCATAGCCTTGCTGACAATCTCCCTGCTACCAGGAAAAGGTTGTGCCATAATGGATGCGGGTTCCTGTCCAGAGAAAATAACAATTTTTCATTAGGATGAAATATTAGTGGGTCTCCTACAACTAATGATGTAAAAATCGGAAACCAGGGTTGAGAAGGCCACTTGGGAACAACCAGGACTCCCTCAGCTTGGTCGTTTATGACTTTACGTAAAACTTTTAAAATCATTGAAAAAGGTGGAAAAGCATAGAATTTGAGATCACGCCAATTCACTGTAAAGGCATCAACAGAGAAAGCTTCGGGATCCTGAACCCAAGATATAAATTTTTCGCATTTTTTGTTATTTCGCGAAGCAAAAAGGTCAATATCGAACTCTCCGAAATGTTCTTTGATTTCTACAAAAGCAGAATAATTTAATTCGTATTCAGTATCCTGAGATAGAGGTCGCGATTCTGAATCGGCCTCTTTATTTTCCGAAGACTTGATGTATGAGGCAAAGACCCAAATATTCCTGCTCTCACACCACTGCCATATTTCCTTGGCAAGTGCATTTAAATTTGGGAATTGAATACCTCCCATTCTGTTAATGTATGAAATGGCTGTTGTATTATCAATTCTCATTAATATCTCACAATTTAATAAATGAGATGCAAAACATTTCAAGCCAAAAAAGGCCGATAATAACTCCAAATAATTTATGTGACTTCATTTATCAATAACACTCCAAAACCCGTGAGATCTATTTTCGGAAGAAATTATACCCCAACCGCTCAAGGATGGAATTTTTCCATACTGAACGAATATGATATTATTGGACAACTGGACATGATGATGTTCTCTTTCCACCAACTAAGATCGGTATAAAGAGTGCTGTTAATTGACATCCTTCCATCATAATTGTTCCTAGTATCCATGAGAGCAAGGTATTTTGCACGCTCAAAACTTTTTGTATACACCCAACCATAACTTACGGCAGAACATACAGAAACTAACAGGCCCACGAATTGAGCCCATTCTCTGATTGAACAGCTTTTGATCGTTTCAAATCTTTTAATATATTTCATCATTTTAATTTGTTTCTCAGTTGGGAGCTGTAAGGACATACAAGAACTATTAAAAATGAAACCAAGAAATTTACAAATGTGAGATGGTATTAATTGACTTTTCTTCTCATTAATTATGAAGCCTAAAAGTCTTAGTAAAAAGCAAGTCTCTGAGACATTCTTAACGCAGTCCGCGTAGGTTGTGCCTACAAGGAAAAAATCATCTAAATACACTACAGACAAGAGACCCTTACCTCTCAGTAGGGAAACCAATGGTTTCATCAACTTGGTAAATACCAATGGTGCACTACATAGCCCAAAGGGCAAGCAACAGTATTCAAACAAAGAATTTTCAAATTGGAATCTTAAAAACTTCCTATCATTCGGATGGATTGATATTAAGTGATAAGCATTCTTTAAATCAATACTTGCTAAAAAACAATCTTTTGACATTAACTTTGAAGCCATGGATCGGTTTTCCAACTTGAAATGATTCGTTGTTACGAATTTATTTAGAAATTTTAAATTTAAAATCAATCGATTTGAACCATCAGGTTTTTGCCTCAAGAAAACGGAGGACAAAATTTGGCCTTTGCAAGGGGTACATCTTGTAATGGCCCCCATATCTCCGCATCTGACCCAATAAATTGCGGTGGTAAGACGGCCTGAGCAACTGCCCCGTTAAAAGGAATTTTGTATCCTCTAACGCAATTTAGAATGTTAATATCGGAAGTTATTTCCTTCCATGCTGGGAGAAAAAACTTTAATCGGCCAGCATACTTTCTTACATTTATTTTTTGTCCTTGTTGATCGACTGATGCTGGGTTTTCTTTTGAGGACCCCCCGTTGATTGTTGCGGATTGTTGAAACGATTGGACTGGTAGTATTTCCGTTGTTGATGATAGGGATGGTTCTGAAAATATCTTGGTTTTTGTCCGGTCTGTCGCTGGTCTCTGTAGTAACGACGGACCGGACCCTTGAAGTTTAAAGATTTCGAAGTGTTGTTAATTGAGATATTTTTTCTTGAACATGAAGCAACTTTCAAGTCCTGACCTGATTTTTCTAGAGCTTTGGCCACTTTCATTCGTTCACCTAAGTCTGCCCCAAATAACTAACCATCTAAATGAGCCTCTGAAAGAGTGTCTTTGAAGCTTTTGTTGAGGTCAGTTGAAACTAAAGCACGTCTTGATTTTGATTTTTCAAAATGTAAATGAGCCAAAAGCTTCCCGCTGTCACTGAGGGCCTCAATGATTGGGATTCTATTTTCTCCTCCCCCACTTCCATCTAACAGAATTGTCAAAGCTTTTCCCACTGCTGATAAGGTACATCCAATTTGGGACTGAAGTGAGGCCAATCTCTCATCTCGACTGATTGCCCCTGGAGGAAGAGATGCTTTAATTTCAGGGTTTAATTTAGGCGCATCGGAAAGTGAACAGTTACTTATTCGAGGATATTTCTTTGTGATTAAGTTACAGGTATCCATATCGATTCCATATTTTAGAATTATCTCCCACCTTTGCGAAATTTCACTGTGGATGGCCTCAGAATTGTCAACGCCTGGTTGTGCTAATTTCCCCAAAACGTTCAAAATTTCCGGATTTAGTGCTGTAGATGGAACTTCCGATACATCTTCCTGTCGAGGAACCTCCTCGGGTTGATCTGGAAAATGTTTCATTATATAGCCAACCTGACTGTAAATTAATTCTGAACCATCTAGAATCTAAGAAATGGAACCTCCATATATTAAATTAAACGAATGGCAAGCCCACCGGCGTCGTCTGTGAAATGGATCCCATTTCACACGTTTTTATTATTCCTGATTTTATTTTTTCTTAATACAATGGAACCTCCATTTCACAAAGCATATGATTGAGAATGGCTGTCCGCCCACCATCTGTTTTATATCTAGGCCATTTCTAAATTCTAATTTATTAGTTATATTAACTTACCCTCTGAGTCAGATTTTTCCAAAACACTTCTCCTGTTTAATCGGGATCTGGACCGAGAGTATTCGGGAGTGGAGTATCTAGTATTATTAGTTGGAGTTTGGGACCTAGTACGGGATCTCCGAGATGAGCCGAAATGGCTCGATCCGGCCGTATTTAAATTCCGTGCAACCACGTTTTCCAGGGCACGTACCTGTTGTTCCAGCCTTTCATATCTCTGACGGTGGTGTTTTCCCATTTTCTCGTGAATTATTGCAAAATTTCTTACTTTTTTTCTTGTGGACTTTCTGTCGCGTTTGGCACACAACGAAAGAATGACGTTTTAGGATCGACCAAGATATATATATTTTTTTAGTAGATAGCTTTAAATTGTGTGACGTTCTGACACCGAACGGAGGATACTACATATTGATCTGAGGGCAAGGTGCATATATAATTGCGGGTTATCAATTTCCTTTTCATTATAATACATGTTACCAGGTATTCTAGTAGTGCCTTTTTTATTGTTTATGTAGGACCAGAATTGCTTAGGGTCAACAGTTAATGTGGTCTCAATATTTTCTATGTAATTCTTGTACGTATCTTTGGTTTGTAATTTGATTAGTGATCTTAAGCGTTTATATTCTTCTAATGTATTTGCATCGTTATATTTCTTGTATTTTTTGCGGTGCTTATCTCTCAGCTTCACGTTTTTTATTATTTCAGGTGTGTACCATACGGGAAATTTTCTTTTTTTATCTTTAAATTTCGGAACATGTACGTCAAAAATTGAATATAGTTTTTGATAGAATTCATCGCATGCAATATTTATGTCATGAAAATTTTCAAGAAACGTCCAGTCAACCTGAAGTAATGAGTCGTACAGTGCAGGATAGTTTGCTTTTCGAAAGTTATAATTATGCTCGTTCGGGTTTATTGGAAATCTATCAGATTTAATTATTCGTGGAACAAAAGTAATTCTTAGGGCTGGATGGTGAACATCCTCTCCCACAAAAGGTGCATTGTCCCGAGAGACAGTACAATTCGATAAATTAGATACTACTAGGTCTAAAAGTCTCCCATTTATATTTTCAACATTGTTAAACTGTGTCATATTGCTAAATTCTAGGAATTATTGCATAAGTTGTAGTTTTGAATCAGTGATATTGTTACTGAAATTTGTAATATTAAAATCCCCTAACACTAGTATATTACTATTGCTACTAACAGTTTGTTCAAATATATTGAGAAATATTTCAAAAAGTTCCACGGAAATGCCTGGCGGTATATACACAGCATATACGAATAAAGTGAATAGATTGTTAATTACACATTTACAACCAACTATATCTACTAGTAGAATAGTGTCCAAGATATGAGATAAGTTAATAGGCTCGGCGAAAAACTCACTCTTAATAGCCAATAATGTACCTCCTCCTTTTGAAAGTCCTGTGTCAGTAAAGTTTCGATCGCAGCGTAGTACAGTGTAGGTATTCGGAAAGTGTTCTGTGTTAGACACGTCTTCGGATAGCCAAGTTTCGACCAAAGTCACAAAATCAAATTCATTACTACTCAAAGCACAAAAAAACTCGTCCACTTTAGTTCGCAAGCCTCGTACGTTTTGGAAATAGCAGAGTAATTCGTCATCAATTGGTGTTTGGTTAATGCTTTCGGTACATTTATTGTGTTCGCTCTTCTCTTTAAAAAATCTATTTTACTCTTTTTAATTTCCAGATTTCTTATGTAAGCAGGACACTGCCTGCTCCAAGTAGGATGATTAAAGTTAACTTTTAGCTTGAGTTTCTCTACCGCGTATTTACAATTAACACAAATCGCATCTTTGTCCTCAGCTTGGCATTCTTCTATACGGTGAGATTCTCCACACTTAGTACATACATAGTTCTTTGTACAGTCTTTGGCTACGTGATTAAATCCATGACATTTGTAACACATTGTGACGTCAACGGCGTCGTATACATAACACCTGTCCCATCCAATATTGACTTTGGCTAGCTTGAGTATTTCAACGTACGTTTCTCCATCAAGTTCTACATGGGCAATGTAGGTTCGGCTGTTTCTTTTGTTTTTTGTAACTTGAACTACATTGGGTCTTCGCTTCTTGAAAATTTCGTCGTTTTGGGCGACCAGTAATTTTTTTATTTCCTCTGGTTCGTTTGTTTCTGTGATGTCTACTATTTTTACCCTGGAAAGTTGTTTCATGGGTTCAATAATATAGAAGAATTTGAAAGCAAAACATTAGCTGCGTTTCGGACAATAACAATGTCATGATTGGAAATGCAACAAATGCTGTAAGGACAAGGTGTCAAAAATGCATAGATAATGGAAAGCAATTCGAACATTTATTATAGTTTAGTTTTTGCCATTTTTGGAAAAATTATTTTATATTATAAAAAGTGTTGTTGTTAATAGTTTTCCGAGGATTTCATAACTTGTGATTGAAATATCTTCACAAACATTTTTTTATAAACGACGAATGCGCTCGTTATTCTTAGTGCTATTCTGTTCATCGGCATACCCATTAAAAATACTACTTTAGTCATGACTGCTTGGTTCTGATTTTTGTTAATATGTTCATATATTATTATTATTACCATGCGTATGCTTAATAAAGTTCTTTTTCAGATTAATGAAGTTTTATTTTGTATTAAATTTTTGAAATTATACGAGACTTTCTATAGTAAGTAAATGGTTAAAAAAATGAGTGTCAAAAAAATAAATTTTTGAAAATTGTACAAATGCACTTTTTTTGAAAATTAAACACTCTCCCCTAAAAGTACATCAAATAGCGTACAATCGGAAAAGGAAAGAGTGGCGTACAATGCTTCCTTGACAACTGATGAAGAATTAATAACACAGCCCCACAAAAAAAAATTCTTGGAACTGCTATCAAGACAACTGTGTCCCTATGTAATTTTCGACGCTGTAGCAAATTTAATCTACTTTAAAAACGTAAGTAAATACTTTAAAAACGTAAATAACATGTTTTATGAAAAAACGCATAGTTTATAGTTAAGGTGCCCGTCGGGAAAAATTTTGTTGATACATACTCTCTCCAAACTTCGTGTATGGCTTCATTGGACCTAGTCTGACAGCATTTTCCTCTATCATTTTTTTTGTTTTTGGGGCGTTTTCCCGCTAGATTTTCCGAAACATGTCATTTTGACGGTATATAAAAAATGTATAGATACTGTTATTTTTCCAAGTAGAATAGCTTAAAAACGTGAATTGAAACGTGAAAAAATAATTGTCTGACAATAAATGTGGGTCATTGGGCGTGTCCGCTATCTCGAACATGTCGGAAAAACGACTATAAGAAAATTTATTAATAACCAGCTGATTTTCGCTGTATTAATTTATTTTTTATTTTTTTTTTTTTAACTGTTTAACGTCGGCCTATTTCCGCTACCAGGGCCTATCACCGATGCCAGGAGACGAGCTACCCCCAACCTGGAAATTTTGCCGAACCTCTTCCCTTAAGAAGAGTAGGGATCTTTTACTTGCCTAACATTTAATAGACAAGGGACCGCCTGCTTTACATCCCCTCCGAAGGATGGTATATCCACTACGTA
Source organism: Rutpela maculata (assembly GCA_936432065.2). Classification (NCBI taxonomy): domain Eukaryota; kingdom Metazoa; phylum Arthropoda; class Insecta; order Coleoptera; family Cerambycidae; genus Rutpela; species Rutpela maculata. The sequence continues at coordinate 131,075,820 of OW386292.2, read as the reverse complement.
ATCCTCGTCTGAAATTACGTAACTTCCGAGTATACACTGATATACAAGCCTCTAGAAGGTGGGACGAGAACGCTGTATTTCCCAAGATGGGAGCCCATCCAAGTACTAACCGCGCTCGACTTTGCTTCAACGGAATATCGACTGATATTCACATTTAAGTCGCCTCTACGCTCGCCCCTGTTAATTTATTAAAACATACAAAAACAAGTTTTCATATTGTCTGACGAAAATTATCTTCCGATTTCCCAGTCTGACGCGTCAAAGTTGTCGGTTTCATGACAGCAAAAAATTTATTCATAACCTTCAGACATTGGAAAATTATATGCAGAAAATAGGTATTTAATTTGTGGTATAAGTGTCTGACAAATACAGTGGGGCATAACGAGAGTCTGACGAAAAAACATAATTTTCCACTGTACAAATGTAAAAATGACACTGTAAAAATGATTTTTCAATGATTAGTATGAGATAATCATGACAATTTGAAGGAAATTACAACATTAAAAAATTGTATTTTCCAGGCGCCAGACTGAAAAACTGGAAAACACCTTTTGTCAGACAGTTAAAAAATTGGATTTGATTTATTTTTATTAAGCTATATTGAAAAAATCAGCTTGTTATTTATAAATATAGCCTCAATATATACATATGAATGTAACATCCAAGCGTAGCTTGACAACCACATAGAAAAACCTTTTATTTAACATTTCCAGCTAAAAGGCTTTATTTCACCGTCAGACAATTTTTTTATCGTATTATAAATTTTATTTAAAAATCAAAAAAAATTGTAAAAAAATGTTATAAATAAATTTTTTGCTGTCATGAAACCGACAACTTTGACGCGTCAGACTGGGAAATCGGAAAATAATTTTCGTGAGACAATATGAAAACTTGTTTTTGTATGTTTTAATAAATTAATACAGCGAAAATCGGCCGTTGAAGTTAGGGCGATAAAAAAATGAAATTTCGTTTAGTCGAGAAGACGGTTAAAAAATATACGGTATTTCAACTTACTTATTTTATAATCTTTATTTTGAATTTTTTGAACTCTTTTAGACTATCTGAATTCGACTTACCCAAGTTTTAAGTTCGATAATATTGAAAAATACGTAAAACTTTTTGTAGAAAAAAGTAGCGAAAAATTGTCTTTTAGTACGTTTAAAATTGCTATATCTCCGGTACTATTAGTCTGAAAATTTTCATCCAGGGCCCAAATTAAAGGTCTTGAAACAAGCTATAAGATAACACTTTACAATATTAGTTATAACAAAGTACCTTTTATAAATGAAAAAACAATTAATCCATTTTCGGTAAATATATGAATTCAATTTAAGTGTGCAATTTTGCATCAAAAATATATGAAGTATGCAGGGAATAAAAAAAAATAAACATTATGCACCAAAAAAATTTTTAGGGCGATGCTAAAAATTATCCTATTACATGAAAAACGAATTTCTGCAGCAGAAAAACGACTTAGTTCCAAAATTGAAAAACTAATTTTCCTGGCATCGCCCTAAAAATTTTGTTCAGTCGGCACTTTATTAAATTATACGATTTATTTTATTGTAAACTTTTAAAAAAGGCATAAAATAAAGTAATTTCAAGTACTATAAAACAATTATTATAAAAAATTATTTTCTTATTCTTCTTCGCTTTCCTCATCATCATCATCATCATCAGTTGATAAATCATCATAGTCAGTTTCAATAACACTTTGATGCACCTATCTAAAATGTGAGGTGTAAATTTTAATACTTCACTATTTTTTGATTTGCACAAAAAACACTCCATTTTTCAAAGTTATTTTATATACCACGTGCATCAGATAAACTGTTACAATTCTCTACTATTACCTACGTGTACTATACTACTACTATAGAATACAACACGGAGTGTAGAAAGACGTTCCACACTCCTATGTTCTATTATATAGCCTGCGTACTAAACAGATGTACACAGGTGAACTTGTATAATAATAATAATAATAATAATAATAATAATAATAATAATAATAAATCACCGTTATTGATATTTAAGTCCTGGCTGAGTTTAGCATAGCTATTCCACCACTCAACCAGGATATAAAACGATATATTTTCAAGCGCGAAGTTCATGCAATTTATTTATGATTTTGACACTGTAAAAATGATTTTTCAATGATTAGTATGAGATAATCATGACAATTTGAAGGAAATTACAACATTAAAAAATTGTATTTTCCAGGCGCCAGACTGAAAAACTGGAAAACACCTTTTGTCAGACAGTTAAAAAATTGGATTTGATTTATTTTTATTAAGCTATATTGAAAAAATCAGCTTGTTATTTATAAATATAGCCTCAATATATACATATGAATGTAACATCCAAGCGTAGCTTGACAACCACATAGAAAAACCTTTTATTTAACATTTCCAGCTAAAAGGCTTTATTTCACCGTCAGAAAATTTTTTTATCTTATTATAAATTTTATTTAAAAATCAAAAAAAATTGTAAAAAAATGTTATAAATAAATTTTTTGCTGTCATGAAACCGACAACTTTGACGCGTCAGACTGGGAAATCGGAAAATAATTTTCGTGAGACAATATGAAAACTTGTTTTTGTATGTTTTAATAAATTAATACAGCGAAAATCAGCTGGTTATTAATAAATTTTCTTATAGTCATTTTTCCGACATGTTCGAGATAGCGGACACGCCCAATGACCCACATTTATTGTCAGACGATTATTTTTTCACGTTTCAATTCACGTTTTTGAGCTATTCTACTTGGAAAAATAACAGTATCTATACATTTTTTATATGCCGTCAAAATGACATGTTTCGGAAAATCTAGCAGGAAAACGCCCCAAAAACAAAAAAAATGATAGAGGAAAATGCCAGACTAGGTCCAATGAAGCCATACACGAAGTTTGGAGAGAGTATGTATCAGCAAAATTTTTCCCGACGGGCACCTTAACTATTAGGGGAGATATAGTGAAAAAACCGAAACAAGTGCGAAAATTCCGCGATTTTTCGAGTGCTACGAAGTTAGCACAGGTCTTGGATATACACTACTGGTAGTGGTCCTAACAACATATTAAAAAATCAGAACTAGCCGTTACTTTGCGATTTTAGCGATTTCTAGTGTACCTACTATTTGACTGGCCTAAAACTCCTTCTTTAGTTTCTTTTTTTGGATTTGGTTAAAAATTTCCATAGTTAGTACATGGGAGTATATAATGAACTGATATCATCAATATCAATAAAATCACAGGGGAGTGCTTCCCTTTGCTAATAAATAAAACATTTTATTTACTAAGACATGTGAGTGAAATTTTTTACCTATATTTCATTATGCTTTTAGTAGTTCTTGACTTTGGAATTTAACAAATGTTTGTTTGTGATGGAGTATCATAGGTAGGGCTAGAGATGCTTGGAAGATTTCCTCGTAAGGGTGGATTTGTGATAATATATTGGCATGATCAGATCTTCAATATATAGAAAGAATGGTTATTTTCTTGTTTTTCATTTTGAGTGTTAGATATAGTAGATGTATGAAAGAAGTTGACAAGTCAGTTCGTAAGGAGACTCCTTGTTGATATTCTAGCTTGGTCAGATTTAGATCAATGATATATGAACGGAACAAATGATTTCTTTGAAAGTTGAATACCCAAAATAATATTTTGTAATAATGATGTAAGCAGAAATACAAGATATTTATTTTTTAAAACAAGAAAAGGTTATATGAGTATACCCTCAGATGGTTTACCACAAACAGATCTTTTTAAATAGTTTTTCTATGGCCACACTGGAAAACAGGCGGAATTGCTACTCTCAAATATTTTTATATAACCTATTACATAACAAGCTAAAAACTACATTTTGATATGCTTTTTATCCCAGTTGGGATGACTCAGTATATTTTGACATGTTTTATTTTTTTTTTTCTTTTTGCATTGACTAAAGTAAAGGCTAACTACATTTTGAAATACAGAAAGGGCATCGGTTATATTGTGGTCATGCATCTTTATAAATACCTCGTTTATTTTTAATTTTTCGAAAAAACTCTATTTTAGATTTTTTTGTCCGAAAAGGTCCGTGCCTTATACCGGATATAGAAATTGATCGACGGAATACTTAATTTTCGATTTTTATTAGTAAACTGTTCGGTATTTGTAGAATTTATCAAAAAAATGAAGTTTTCCAGGATCTGTAGATTCGCTTTTGTTTTGTCAAATTCCTCACAAACGTCACCTAATAGAATTAATCGAGCTCTATAATCGCCATTTTTGAAAATCAAAATCGGACTTTCGGTTCGGGAGTCGGGAAGTCTTATCGATATCGATCAATATCCTGTACAGTTATCGTGCTTCCTAGCCCGATTTCGAGAAAACCAGTCTTTTGCAAAAAAATTCAATTTTCGTTTGTTTTTCGACATTGCCAGTTATTCAATTATTCCCGAAAAACTTGAAACGTCTATATCGGATACTTCCGGTTTCCGAACGGAGCCGAGCTTCCAGCGTTAAGGTTTTCTAAAGGCCTCCTATTAACCACCCAAGTTTCATCGAAATCCGAAAACGGATTAGGGGTGCTGAGCGTGACAGACCGACAGTCCGACAGACCGACAGACCGACAGACCGACGGACGGAATTTTCTAAATTCGCTCTCGAGTCGATAGATACGACTTTCGTTTCGATCCGACGTTTTTTTCGGATTTCGAGAGTCCACTGGAAAAATGCAAAACCTATACTACATTTTTTTTCAAAATGTAGTAACAAGGTTGATTGTCAAGAATCTTTTTAAAAATTACAGTTTTATGTCCTAGGCTTAAATATTCGAACCATGCGAACTTGTTATCTTTCCACTCGACGCACCAATAGACTTACATTTTCTCCTGTTTTCAATGTGTTAAAATTAGAACAAAATTGTGACAAATTTGATATTTTCACATGTATTATTAATTTAAAAAAAAAAGACATAGGCAGTAAAGCTTTGTTTTTCTTTGGGATCTGCGTTTATTTAGTTTTAATTTAGTTAATTAAATAGATAAATAAATAAAGTAATTAATGTCCTTGGAGTGCGAGTTTTTAAATCTTGAATTTGAATTTGAATTATCCCTAATTTCATATATTTTTAGGTTCAGTAATTCGGCTCTTCTATATGCTCCATAATATACCTAGTATCAATATAACCTAAAACAATACTTTGTCAATTAAAATATAAATATTATAAACTAATGTGAATTACCTAACACTTAGCGCTGCTTCAAATACTTCAACGGGCAGATCATCCTCATCGTTTTATGATATCATTTTCATATCGTTAATAGTTCACTTCTAAAATCACCAAATCTCACAACATCGCAAACAAATTATGTTATTGTTATTCATAAACACTTGTTTGTTCCATTTCCATCGTCATCAACTAATCAGAGTATATCAGACTTGATAGTAATATAATTACATACATTGATATCGTGGATGACATTAGATTAGATTACGTTAATTAATCATATATGCCACAATTTTGTCTTCTTTAGTAATTTTAGGACACAAATGCAAATGAATATACTGGACATTGTTTGAGAAAAACTTCGGCAACGCTTTAGGTTGAGTCTGGTGCATTGTTCGAGACTAAAAATGCATGGGCAATGAAAAAATGCATCTGTGGCAGAAAGATGCAAAGAGCAGAGCATTGTTTTTAAGGACAGAGTGTCTATTAGTCCAAAAGCTAGCAACGGTTTCGTAACGTGATATTTAATCAGGCTAGAACTTTCATAATCTGTCCCTTGTAGCGTAACAATAAGATAATCGGAAGTCTGGCAACTCTCCGGGGGTGGCTTTTGCACCCCTAGATTTTTAAAGGGTGAATCAAAATTAAAAAAAGTACATTATTATAATCAGTCTGGCACTTTGGGATATCAAAGTTGAAAATATTTCAAATGAATAAAAAAATCGCCAGACCGGTGGGTGGAAAGTGGGTGTAAGAGGGGGTTGAAGTGGCGCACAAAACTGCAATATTTACAGTAAAATAATCAGGTTGGGTTTGATTGATTATTCTAAAATACATCCCCACAAATGATGGTCCAATGGCTAAAGCTTTGTCTGGTGCAGACTTGTACATGCTTAATTTAAAAATATATCTGTTTTGCTTTTGCTTGTCTGGCAATCCAAAGGTCTTGTGTTCGAATCCCTGACAGGGTGGTTTTTTTTTCATTTTTTTTTCATTTTTTTTTCATATATTTTTTTTCACAACAAAGTTGGTATCACAAAATTTAGAATGTCCAAAAACTAACATTATTTACAAGAAAACTGCGAAAAATGTGTAACAATTATATAAAAAGCTCAGTAAATCGACGAAGAGTATAATGCTTCCACTAAATTATGGTTGATTATACTATATAAGATATTTCCTTGAGGGGACAACTATATTTTATAGCTAACACGACAATAAATATAGTACGACTAAATAAATAACAGTACGAGCAGCTATTTATATAGTAGAACTAACTATATTTTTAATTGGTCACCTTTAAATTTTGTCAGCGTATTAAAAATTTTCATTTTTTAAATGTAATGTGCATGCCTTGCTACACTAGCCTGTCTTCACACTTCTCCATGTGATTTATCGTTGGCATTTCTCACAATCAACAAATGAAAATCTTATCATGAACAGTTAAATGATTCAACGTACCCTAGCATATCCTGACTGCATAAGATGGTCTCACTCCCACTCACGGTGGAGGTTTTGTGGGTCTGGCGGGATGTTTCCACGGAATTTTAGTCTGGCATCAGGATGATTACTTTGTGGGGATGTATTTGAGAATAATCAATCAAACCCAACCTAATGATTTTACGATAAATAGTGCAGTTTGTGCGCCACTTCAGCCCCCTCTTGCACCCACTTTCCACCCACCTGCCGCGCCGGTCTGGCCATTTTTTTATTCATTTGAAATATTTTCAACTTCGATATCCCAAAGTGCCAGACTGATTATAATAATGCAATTTTATTAATTTTAATTCACCCTTTAAAAATCTAGGGGCGCAAAGGCCACCTCCGGACGGTTGCCAGACTTCTGATTATCTTATTGTTACGCTACAAGGAGCAGATTATGATAGTAGATTCAGTTACGACATCAGATAAATTTCCAGGTGAATCATCTTTAGAAGCGTACCAAAGTACTAGTAGTCAAGTTTTCTCTTCAGCAATTTCGAAAAACTTGAAAAATTTCGAAACATAATTTTACAGGAAAGTTTAAAAATTGCATTTTTAATTTTCTTGAAGATTGTTAAAAAATATTTAGTGGTATTTACTTCTTTAAAAACTTACAAATAAATGATTTCGTTCGATAACATTTGCTTTTTCTCATTTGTTTCTTTGTTTCTCATATAACAGGGTGTTATGGCCATAACGCTCATTATGCCCGTGGTCATTATGAGCATTTCTATTAGTCCGCACTCCAAAATCAAGATGACCTGTTCCGACATGACGTACAAATGTTGATATAAGTAATGAAGAGAGCATTACCTAGGGCACTAGAAAACACTTGTCGGATTAATTTTTGCTCTTGCGCAACTTCATAAATCGCAAAAAAGATGGCGGATTGATAATTACAAAATTATATTTTACAGTGGTTATTCTCCGTTAAAAAAAAACCGATGTAACCTACCGATCTGATTTTTGGTATGTATACTCAAAAGATATACGTGATTCTAACTAAGCTATTTGTATTTTTGAAAAGAATATTTTTTTTGGAAAAAAATTATTAAAATCAAAAGGTTGATATTTACGTTCTAAAAATTTCGATATGCGGACAACTATGTTAAATTTATGAAATTCTTATATACAATTGCTTACCAAATATAGTCCATATATTGAAAAAGTTTTTTTAAAAAAGATCCTGTCGATAACGTATACAGTTTTTACTTCCACATCCAGTGGAAGTATGGTAACGACAAAAAAATTTTAAAAATTTTTATTGTTCAAATAGGCTTAGAATGTCATGAAACGTCGAGATTTTAAGTTTGAGCGAAAAAAAAAATTTCTGTCTGTCTGTCGGTCTGTAACTTTTTTTGTGCGCACGTTTACTCTGGAACCGTTTAAGATATTGACTTGGAATTTGGTACATCTATGTATTTTAACGTGATCTGGAACTAGATTATATTTTCATCTTGTTCCATTGAAGGGTTGGGGGTAAATTGGGGTAAATTTGGGGTAAATATGTAAATTAAGCAGGTAAGAGTCCAGAAAATTGGTATTTAGTATATTAAAGAGAAGCTAAGGTCTCAAAAAATTTTTTGGCATTAGCCACCCCCATTACCACCCCCACCCCATTATTAAAGTGGATGAAAAAAAATTGTGATTTAGTGTGTGAGTACAAGAACCAGAAACCTCAAAATATTTTTTTACTTCATCCACCCCCACTACCACCCCCTAGCAACACCCCCACTCCACTACCGATGTGGGGTATCGTTTTATAGGTTTTTGGGGGGTAGAGGATTTCAAATATTATATTATTAAAGTTCCATAAGCAATTATTTCCACATACAAAATTTTTTCGTTGTGAGTGACTTGGATAGAAAATCTGGATGTGGAAGTAGTGATTCCTTGGGCAGCGGTTTTTTGTGTATTATGATTTTTTTATGAGGCGCGTAATTATGCAGCATTAAAATAAAAATAGTCTACACGATAATTGGTACAGTGTAACTATATTGTTCAATATAATTGCAAATTTGTATTACTTTATGTTAATAATACAACAAAACGAATGAAAGTAGTAGTTGGGCGTTGCCGATTGCGGCCACTCATTTAAAGAAATAATAATCGATACAAAGTGAATTGTGTGTTGGAGCAAAATGTTAATCAATTAATCAAATAGGTATTCGCAATTGACCGTGCCCGAGTACAACTTCTACTCGTTTTTATATTGTTTAAGAAATAAAACATTAGTGAGAAATATTATTTTAGGTATTTAGCATATTTAATAGAAAGCAGAAAAGGGAGATATTTTAAATAAAACATTAATGTTGTATATTATGTAATTTTTGTGTGTAACTATTCTTACATTTTAGTCAGAAGCACTATCATTATAAAATGATGCATATTGCTTTTTCCCTTAAAACAATTTTCAGGAAAAGCAGCACACGAGCACGCAATTGAATACCACTCACAAGAACATTTTGTGTCGCATTTTATTTTACAGTTGCACTTTTTAATTGAAGTTCAGATAAACTTTTTTTTGTCGATATTATCAGTACCAGCTCCTGATTTCCAATTCTGTATCCAAAATTTTGTGCAAGAGGTAATTTGGATGACGGTTCACAACACTGTTTAAAAAAAAAAGTAAAATTTGCAAGCATGATCGCTTACATATTGAGGCGTTTACTGCCAGAGTGGCCTAACCAACAAATATGTATAACAGAAATATTAATTAATAGAAAATTGTTTGATTTTTAAATTTGATTTTTAATTATTAATTTTTTTTGTTGGAAATTGATATTTTTTATTTGTAGGTGTGTGACACTGAATTTATTTATGTCGTAAAGATTTATGCAATATTGTCTCTTTTTCTTTTTTTTTAAATGCTAGGCCACTATAGCACAACCAAATTTTTTCAAAGTGTTGCAAAAAAAGTTCACTTGGGCCATCATAGCATTAATAAAAACCTTTATATCAACGAAAGTTTTATGTATTTGCAAAAATGAACCGTGGAAAGGAACAAGTTAGTCGAGTCTATGAAGGTTTTCACTTCTTAATTCTCAGCAACAGCTCCGATTTTGATCATTTTTTTAAAATGTGTGTTTTTTAATATTATTCAAAATCAGAAACATCCCAAGTAGCGCAAATAATTATTTATATTGTTTAAATAATAATAACAATATTTACAGGAAAGAATGTTTAAAATATTTTTTTCGTGGTATTTTTAAAACATTGAGTTGTCTTTATTGAAAATTTAAGTTCAAATATGTTTCTCACAGCCGGGGTTGATAATTATTTATATTGTTTAAACAATATAATAACAACTTTTACAGGAAAAAACATTTTTTTATGTTTTTTCGCGATATTCATGAAAAAGTTAATTTATTTTTATTGAAAATTTAGTATAATAAACATTTTGAAGCTAATAATTATTTATATTGTTTAAACAATAATAATGACATATACAAGAAAAAAATTTGTTTATATTTTTTCGCTATATTTATAGAAAAGTGAGTTGTTTTTATTGAAAATTTAGTATAAGAAATATTTTGTAAATATAATTATTTGTTCTTGATTATTATTTATATTTATTATTATTATTCTCACAAAACAAGCATTTCGTGCTTAGGTGATTCCATCTCTTCCTGGTTGATGCTTTGAGATGCAGGTGTCACTTATTACATATTGCATACTGTAACCTAACTTTATTCTTTTTATTTTTGTACCCCATACTTGAAAATACATGTTATTACAAAATTATTATTACTACTTACGTAAAAATAAAAAAAAATATAGAATTATTCGTCTAAGTAACCTCCTCGTGTCTATAATTATAGGCCACTACTGCACTACTGAATTTCCACATTTTTAGTATTACAAGAGTGGCTTGGGTGCTGCCATCTAAGGATGAAGGTAGCTACCGAACATATGCCACTATTGCAAGTAAATAATGGTTTACATATTTTAATAGGATCAAAAAGCGCCAAATTCAAAATAACTCATTTAGGCCACTCTGGCAGTAAACGCCTCATATAATACATTTGTATAGTTGAAGTGTATGTACATTGAAAATATTTGCAAAAAACTGATGTGGGGGATGTAAGATGAGTAATGGAATACATTAAGACAAATTTTGGAATTTTTCTCTGTTTGTCTGCTTGTCTGTTTGAACGCGCATCATGCAGAAACTACTGAACCAATGTGGTTCATCTAAGCTTGGAGTAACATTTAGTTCTTATTTCATCGAAATCGGCCTAGACTAAGCGAAGTCTTATCGGTCTAGTAGAACAGGATCTCTACAATAAGCGTATTTGCACGGCGTAAACTTTTAAGATTAAACTTCTGTAATATTCCAGAAAATTTTAGAGTACTCTGGAATATTCCAGAAAATTTGTGAGTTTTCTGAAATATTCCAGAATGGTGATTCTACCTCAAACGTCGTTTATAAAGAAGCTTTTTAGTCAATTTCAAAATTCCACGCGAACGTAACCGCGGGCATAGCTAGTAAATAATAAATATGAACCGCAAACAATAATCAATCGATTTAAACAATCAAACACAAATAGTTTTTATAATGTTAAGATAAATAACTTCACACTATATACATAAGTACATACGCCTAGTAAACATAAACATACCAGCTAATTCCACTGTAAACTGTTTTCATGCGCTTTATGAATTTTGGGAGAGCTGTCGCCTTTATTACATGCGCCGCATCATGCACCCATTTTAAAAATTCACAACTCGAATACTATATGCAATATCAACTTAGTTCTTGTCTTAAAAACATTTTCAATATATTGGGTATGTTTGTTAGCATAGTTTATACACAAAAAATTTAAAATTGAAGTACTTGCTCGCATGTTGAAATTTTTACTACAATGTTTTATAGTTACAGATTTCATATTTTTTTTCCAAAAAACTGAACATATTTAAATAATGCCATCAAGCCTCATCCAAGTGCTTATGTCTTTAGTGTATACTATAAAAAATTAGATGGATAGCACTCATAGTTTCTTTTACAGGACGTGTTATGTATTAAAAAACATTTTTTTAGGAATTACCATTTCGTCTCTTTTCTTATCATTTAAGAAGTTATGCAAGAGCTGATAAGAATCCGACAAGTCATTTCTGGTGTCCTATATAACCCTTTTTGCAAATCTAACGTTGAAAAATGTACGTCATGTCGGAACAGGTTCTTGAAATTTAGAGCGATTTCGTACTGTTGGCAACCGTATCCAAAGTACAAATAACAAATAATATGCAGGTGAAAAATAAATAAATAAAAATACAATAAATGCAAATATTTTTATTATAAAACCTCACATGAGCTTAAAATAAAAAGGTACACATTTTCGCATCCAAACATCGTCAAATCCCGTTAATTGTTTTGTGGTGGCAGTGTGTGAAGCCCAATATGAAAGGGTGGCGACGCTCCCCCGCTATTTATCACCGTGACACGGAACATATATAGGCTGTCAGCCAGGAGAGGACTCGCGCGTACAGTGACAGACGGTCTTTCAGGTGAATCCGTGACTGGAACTGTCAGGTTTATAAATGGCGATGCATCTAAAACAAATGAGGTAATGGGACATGGGTTGGCTGTGTACGGTGGCAATGTCCAAATGGTGTCGGCGTACGTGACTCCTGCCGAGACGCTTTGCAATGTTGGAGAGGGCACATCTGAAAAGGTACATTTAAACTTAGATTAAATTAACATGGACCCTGGCGAGTCAGAAATTAACATACCACTGTTAACAAAAATAGTTATTTATGTACCAAGATGTTTGTGCCCGCGGACGAATTTCTATCCGAGGGCCTTGGCCCGAGGATAGAAAGTCACACAAGGACATAAAAATCCTGTATCGCCAGTGGTGCATACAACGTTGTATATTTCACTCTACTTAGATACCTACATAATTTAAATGTAATAAATTAATTTAATAATTTATGAATAGTGGAGTAAAAAACAGGGGAAAAGTCGCTTCTTTCTCGAGTTTTTTTTTACTCTTAGAAAAAACTGAGATATATATCATTTCGTTAAGTAGGTCGATGTTCATCAGAAATCATGAAATACGACATTTTTTAGTGGTCACGGACATTGTTATTTTTAAAAATGTGTGATTTTTTTTTTTTTAATCATGTTTATTTGAACATCTAATGCCATAACTCAAAAACGAATGGAGCTATCCACATGAACTTTTTTTGTTATAAAACACACACTTAAGCGCTTCTATCTGTGTATAGTATTGTTAATTAAAACATTTTTAAGCTTGTTAAAAACTTAGATAACCTTGAAAGTTCAGAAAATACGCAGTCAAATTTTCACTAAGCTACAAACTTTTTTGTTTTTGGAAATTTTGTATAACATGCTGCGAAGGAAATAAAGCCAAAAGACCAAAAAAGTTTTTGATAGCATAATTTTTATTGTGTCTTTTATAGTTTAGGTACAGTGATTTTTTTTAGAGCGCGCGAATTGCAGAAATTGAGTATTAATACGCCCGCGTCCACTAAAACTAACTAGTCTCAGGGCGGTGTACTATCAACGTCATTCGTTTTCGTCGAAGGTCAAATTACAAAACCGCTGCCCAAGGAATCACTACTTCCATATCCAGATCGTCTATCCAAGTCTCTCAGAACGGAAAAAATTTGAATGTGGAAATAATTTTTTATGGAACTTTCATAATATAATATTTGAAATCGTCTACCCCAAAAACCTATAAAACGATATGCCACATCGGTAGTGGGGCTGTGGGTGGTGGAAGGGGGGTGAGTAGTGGTGGATAAAGTAAAAAAAATTTGAGGCCTTTGGTTCTTGTACACACACTAAATGACAATTTTATTTTTTTCGCCCCCTTGAATAATGGAGTGGGAGTTGGTAATGGAGGTGGTTAATGCCAAAAAAATTTTTGAGAGCTTAGCTTCTCTTATATATACTAAATACCAGTTTTATGGACTCTTACTTGCTTGATTTGCCTATTTGCCTCCATTTACCCCGAACCCTTAAACGGAATAACCTAGTTCCAGATCTCGTTAAAATACATGCTACGTGTACCAAATTTCAAGTCAATATCTTAAACGGTTCCAGAGTAATCGTGCGCACAAAAAAAGTTACAGACAGACCGACAGACAGACAGACATTTTTTTTTCTCTCAAACTTAAAATCTCGGCATTTCTAAGCCTATTTGGACAATAAAAATTTTCAAAAATATTTTTGTCCATACTATATTTCCACTGGATGTGGAAGTAAAATGTGTAACGATATTCTTTCTCTTATTACCACTTGTATTATATTGTAGAACGTATGGTCATTGTGCGAATTGTGCGTGGATTATCTGCTTAAAAAATATTTACGATAAAAAAGCAATCTAAGTTTCATTGTAAAATGGAGTGAATTTTATGTGGCGTAGTAATAGAGGAAAACGATAAACTTGTGCACAAGCCATGGAAACAGGGTTTAGAGACTATAATTAGTGCTGCGGAAATTAAAAAAGACTTAATTTAGGATATTTTTTTTCTTTTTTTTACCTAATTTAGGCGAAAATAACACGTTTACTCAATTCACAGGTCTACAAAAAAAAAATCTGCTCCAAGGACTAAACCTATCATGCCTTAAGTATTTTTGTGTGCTGAATCTGAATTTTCAATTAAAAAAAATTTCTACCGCGTAGATTTCGAGTAAATCCCGGTTTTTATTGTCAAAAAAAACGGATTTTGATGATAAAAACCGGGATTTACTCGAAATCTACGCGGTAAATATTTTTTTAAACTGAAAATTCGGATTCAACATACAAAAATACATAAGGAATGATAGATTTAGTCATTGGAACAGAATTTCTTTTTTTTGTAGACCTGTGTACAAAGTGCACCTGTGCACAGATCTACAAGAAAAAAAGTTCTGTTCCAAGCACTAAACCTATCATTCCCTATGTATTTTTGTGTGCTGAATCCGAATTTTCAAATAAATTTTTTTTTTTTTACCGCGTAGATTTCGAGTACCTAAATTCCGGTTTTTATCGTCAAAATACGATTTTTTTGCAATGTTTGACGTTTGCTCGAAATCTAAGTGGAAAATTCGGATTCAGCACACAAAAATACTTAAGGCATGATAGGTTTAGTCCTTGGAGCAGATTTTTTTTTGTGTGTTATTGTGTGGATCTAGGGTAAAAATGCAATGCATGGGAGTTTCGGATAGGGACTCTGACACAGGAAATGTCGGATACAAATATTAAGATTGCCACGTGCGTTAAGAAACTGCCTTTTTTTGTTTAGTTCCAATAATAACGCAAAAAAGGGAAAACTCGATAGTTTACTTTCTATCAAAACACTCCAAAATCATTACGTTTCCTAAACTTTTGTTTATGGGATTTTATTAGCCCCCTAGTTGCGCAATATTTTTCCCATTTTACTACAATATTATTTTTCACCGTTTCCGAGATCCCAATGCAATGCATACTCCATTTTAAGATTTTTAATTCCTTTTCGCCTTCAACCTTCGTCCTTAATATGCCACTGGAAAAAATAAGTTATCCTTTCAGAACCTAAAACGTGATAAAACAGTCCTAAACATAAAAAATTAATAATGAAAAGTTCCGTTACACACAATACATAATCATTATTATTCTTAAGTACGGCGCGCGTACGCTTCGACAATTCCTTTATACTAAAAAATTTGTAACTAGCAAACTATTGCTAATAATGAAAATATATTTTTTTTTTAAACTTTTTTAGTCTATTGACTTCATTTTCTTCACAGCATGTTACACAAAATTTTCAAAAACAAAAAAAGTTCCTCGCTTAGTGAAAATTTGATGGCGTATTCTCTAAACTTTCAGGGTCATCTACGTTTTTGGCACGTTCACATTTTTTTTTATTAGCAATCCTATGAATAGATAGAAGCGCTTAAGTGTGTGTTTTATAACAAAAAAAGTTCACATCGATAGCTCAATTCATTTTTGAGATATGGCAATGGATGTACAAAAAAACATGATTAAAAAAAAAATTAAATTTTACACTTTTTTTTTAAATAAGAATATCTGTGATCACTAAAAAATGTCGTATTTTGTGTTTTTATGTGTAAAATGATGTTGTTGGTAATACCCACTGTGTCTGATCTTGATCTAAGCTCATAAAAAAAAAACGACACAATTTTTTCACTCCTCTAGAAATAGATATGGCTTTGCGGTTGCCGGTTCTTGCGTTTGTTTTTGTATCCATAACGATGCGACTATTATTTTATTCATTTCTGTCAGTGAAGTAATAAAGTGTGTTGAAACCTTTCTAAAAGTGATCATGCAGGACGAAGAAATTCCACAAATTTTCGCCCAAAGGGCAGAAGCAAATGAGGCACTGCTACCAAAAAAATCCCGATCACTGAGAAAGAATATGAAAAATTTCAACAATGGACTAACAGAAATTCTGTAACTGTCAGCGAGATAATTCTAATGGCTTATTTTCACGAACTGGTACGTACCTATTATTGTAATTTTTAACTTTTTGTGTTTTTTGATAAATTACACAGGTCAACATTTAGTTTGAACAAATAGAGGTGTAGGACTCTACCTAGGTACCCAGGGGTTTTTGGGGTCGCTGATTTCGATGCCGAGGTCGGTTAAGCTCTATCACGTCAAGGTCATTTGAAGGTCAAACTAAGAAAAGGTGGTTGAAAAAATCTGAAAAAATTCACACATAGGTTTTTGGGGTCGCTGGGTCCGAATCCGGTGTTTGCTTAGCCTTAAAATTGCATACGGAGGTCATTCAAAGGTTAATTTAAGAAAAACAGAGGGGAAGCTGTCAAAAAATCTGAAAAATTTATATATAGGTTTTTGGGTCGCTGAGTCTGCATACGAAGCCAGTTGACCTCTACCAGGTCAGTTTCAAGGTCATTTTAAGGTCAAACTAAGAAAAGGCGGTTAAAAAATCGGAAAAAATTCACACATAGGTTTCTGGGGTCGCTGAGTCCGACTTCGATGCCGGTTGACCTCTATCACCTTATATTCAAGGTAGCTTGAAGATTAAAGTAAGAATAGTGGGTGGAAAAAAAAAATGGAAAAAATTTATACGAATGCTCACCTGCCTACTTATTGTCTGTTTATCTGTCTGCCTTTATACCTGCACACCTGTTTGTTTGCCTGTTAGTCTGTATTTTTGGTCCGCCTGCATTTTTTCTCTGTCCATCTATCGGATATCCAGCCTTTCTGTCGGTAATTCTGCCTATCTTCCTGTCTGACTAAATGACTAAATGTTTCTCTCTGTCTGTTTTTCTGCCACCCTCCGTCTAAATGTCTACCGACAGTCTGTCTGCCTCCTTGTCAGTTTGGCTTCTTACCTTTCTGCCTACCATTCTCTCTCGGTTTTGCGTGATTGTACAAAAACTAGGTTCAAAAAAAAATTTGAAAGCCTTCAACAAATCAATTCGCTTCTCAGCATAAGTGTATTAAGCGAAATTCGGCCGAGAACGTTTACGTTGTTCCTTGAATGATCTAATTTGCTGTTGACATGTGTTGAAATTTCCAAAATTTTATACTAAAAGTACTTACATTTAAAAATCCTGACTCAAAAAACCATTAAATTACTTTGATCCTGACATGATTGAGCTCCGAACTTACATCCCTCTTCTGCCCCAACTCACATGTGGTGGGCATGCGCCATCTATCGAATACTAAAGGTACTCTCTACTTTCATGTTCGCTCTGCTTCTGCAACTATAGCTAAAGGCCAGTCTTTGCGTTCCACAGGATTTATGTGGTGAATATAAGCTCGTCAACTTTTACAGAAAAAAATAAGTAGATGATTCGTTGAGTTAAATATATTTGCATTGAGATAGCAGAGGAATATTCATGGGCAGCTAAAGCTGGCAGACCAATGCCGGCTTGACATGACCTCAAAATGACCTTGAAATGACCTCTGGATGCCGTAAGCGAACACCAGATTTGGATTCAGAAACCCCAAGAACCTATGTGTGAATTTTTTCAGATTTGTTCAACTACCTTTTCTTAGTTTGACCTTCAAATGATCTTGAAACTGACGTGGTAGAGGTCAACTGGCATCGGATGCAGACACAGCGACTGAGAAAACCTATACATACATTTTTTCAGCTTTTTTGACAGATTTCCCTCTATTTTCCTCAAATTAACCTTGAAATGATCTCCGGATGCCATTTAAGGGTAAGCGAACACCGGCTTCAGACTTAGTGACCACAAAAACCTGTGCAATTTTTTTCAGATTTATCAACAGCTCTTTCTTAGTTTGACCTTCAATTGGCCTTGAAACTGACGTGGTGGAAGTCAACTGGCATCGGATGCAGACACAGCGACCCAAAAAACTTATATATAAACTTTTTCGGATTTTTTGACATTTTTCCCTCCGTTCTTCTCAAATTAACCTTGAAGTGACCTCCGGATACCTTTTAAGTGTAAGCAAATACCGGATTCGGGCTCAGCGACCCCAAAGATCTTTGTGTGCATTTTTTCAGATTTTTTCAACCACCTTTTCTTAGTTTGACCTTCAAATGACGCGGTAGAGGTCAACCGGCATCGGATGCAGACTCAGCGACCCAAAAAACCTGTACATAAATTTTTTCAGATTTTTTTACAGCTTCCCCTCTGTTTTTCTCAAATTAACCTTGAAATGACCTCCGAATACCTTTTAAGGGTAAGCAAACACCGGATTCGGACTCAGCGACCCCAAAAACCTATGTGTGAATTTTTTCAGATTTTTTCAACCACTTTTTCTTAGTTTGACCTTCAAATGACCTTTAACCTGATGTGATAGAGCTTAACCGACCTCGGCATCGGAATCAGCGGCCTCAAAAACCCCTGGGTACCTAGGTAGAGTCCGGTGTATTTTTTTAAACTAAATGTTGACCTGTGTTATTGTCCTTACATACTTTTTATTTTTGATAGGCTGAAACATTCTGCCCGAACACATTGTGGTCAAAATACTCAATGCTGAAGGCAACAATGTTGGTGGATAGAAAAATAAACATAAGAGATTATAATCGACTGGAGGCCTTTCTGAAACAATCTTCAAAAGGATATCTTCCGAAAAAATCCAAGATATTGATACGGGAGGATGCTTTAAAATTTTTCAAAGCTTCGGACGAGACGTACCTGCTGGAAAAGATATTGTGCATGGGTGACATTAGTTTCCTTAGCTTTTTTTAGTTTTCTTGTAGGTTGTTCTGATTATAGACTGGCGGTACATGACCAGTCAGTTGCAACGTTTTTAAAATGCATGCCAATCATATATATGAATGAAATTACCATTAATATGCCAGAAACACAAATTTTAGGCAGTCGTCGCGTGCAGAAGGGTGTGCAAATCGATTTTTTTTGTTTTTTTTTAATTTTAAAATGGATGCCAATAGTGCCAAACGAAAAGCCTTGAAAAAAAATCCAAAATCAAAATCATCCAAAATCAAGAACACCGAAAAATTTTACAATTTAATGTGCGCATCAAAAGTTGTTTTGCGCGCGGAAACTGCATGCCAATAAATTTCCGCTGGATTCGTTTTCACGGCTTTTCGTTTGGCACTATTGGCATCCATTTTAAAATTAAAAAAAAACAAAAAAAAAACGAAAAAAATCGATTTGCACACCCTTCTACACGCGACGGCTGCCTAAAATTTGCGTTTCTGGCATATTCAAAGTAATTTCATTCATATATATGATTGGCATGCATTTTAAAAACGTTGCACCTGACTGGTCATGTACCGCCAGTCTATTATGGGAGTTTTTGGAGGCATTCAAAGGGATGAACTGGTCAAGTTAAGCATAGAGGACGTGGATGACAGGAGATCAGTGGTGGTAGTCGACATTCCGTATTCAAAGACAGGCGAAGGGAAAAGTTTTACCATTGTGGAAGAGAATGAAATGAATGCCATGACCCTATATCGTAAATACGCTTCCTTTTTTTTGAACTATCGCATTGGTCGATATACTGTGAGCAGCCAGTTGGTAAAAATACCCTTGGAAGTATACCTTCGAAAATCGCAAAATTTCTTGGATATACTGATGCTAATAATTATACAGGCCACTGTCTGCGTCGTACATCGGCAACTCTTCTGGTGAATGCAGGGCTGATGTGTTAACATTAAAGAGGCATGAGAAGTGGAAACGTGACGCAGTTTCGTCAGGATATATTGAGAACATTATGGCCTCTAAAAATGATATCTAGATTGATTGTTGGAGACTCTGGTAATAACAAAGTTGAAATCAAGGAAAAGAATGTGCAGGGTTCGGGAAATTTATCATCAGAAGCAGGCGATGCCACCTTCAGTTTATCATTCTCCAACGGTACTTTTAATTTTAAGTGTTCCAAATAATAGGTTTCCATAACGAAATAAATTTTGTACCTGTGTTAGATAATAACATTAAAGAACCTATTTAAGGTTCTTCAATGTTTCATTATCATGTTCTTTAATGTTTCATTTAGAAACATCTTTAATAAAATTGCTTTTTCAATGTTTTTCAAAAGTGAGTATTGGAAAAGCGGGCGTAATCTTTACGCCCGCTCTTTTTGGCCCTATGGTATAATGGCCTTGTTTATATATCTCATATCCAAGCAATAAACAACAAATTATAAGCAAGTGAAATATAAAAAATATTTTAACTCTAACGTGTGTACATATTTAAATGTATAATGGATACTAAGCAAAATCTTAACGTGCTTGCTAAAATATCAGATACTAATTTACGTTACACTGTCGACGGACCTTTTGCACAGGACCGTCGAATCTCCCTGCAATTTATAAGGCACACCCTGTATGTTCACACTATACCACATAAAAAATTCCAGCCTCGTATCTCAAGAAATTACAAAGTAAGAAGTGCTCAAATAAACTTGAAAATGAAAAAAAAAATAAATAAATAAATAAAAAACTATTTCTTTTCTTTTCATAGGCAACACGAGACGCCCCTGTCCGGCCAGCGTTCAAGAGGCTTCACCTCGACCCGGCAGGCAAAACTGGTCCGCTTGAAAGGGCTGGCTAGGCGCCGGTTGTCGCGTAGGAACACAATTACGCACCATTACGCGTCTTTGCATTAAATAAATATTTAAATTCAACCAATCGTCATAAAATTTCACACAATTAGTCTAGAAACCTTCAGTCATATCTCGTCAAAATTTCAGATCCCTACGGCATAGGAAAATATTTTATTTTTGCCCTCAAAGGTGCGGATCGCGCTTTTAGGCCAGGTAATCGATGAGCACGGGGAAGCCTCGCGACTCACAGGTAGTCAAGTGGTCTCATTCGACGAGGCTCGTCGTCCCGCACACAGGGCGCGAGCTATTAACCTAGTAGGTCGCAACCGCGGGGCGTAACTCCAAAAACAACGCGGAGGGCACTCTAGCGGGGAGACTAAACTCTTTAATATTAAATAATTCATAGCTGCCGAGCCATTCACGGTGAAGCGCTAAAAATTGGCGACGAGGGGTAGAAAATCCTCAACTTTACGATGGGACCATCCGCGGAACAATCTGCGGGGTGGTTCACGAATTATTATCAAATGAATCACAATTATGCAATTTTGCATATGACCACTTGACCTATGGCAACCTTATGCTCCGCTCGAAACCTACGCCATCAAAAAGCAACACCCAAACCTTCGAGGGTACAAAAGCAAAGACAAGGAAAAAAGGGAGTCAGTCTCCATTTTTTCGCCAAGTAAGAAACACTCCCTTGCATAAGGGTGTTCGCCGTGTCGAGTTCTTTGTTCTTTCTATTAATGTTAAATCTCATGTAAATTCAGTGAAACAAATCATTGCAGTGTCGCAAACACGTTCAGCCAGTCGATAAAAAAAAAAGCATTTTTTTTATTAGCGATTTCCACGAGCTAGTAGAACTTAGCCGCAAACCGCGAGAAATTCCGCGGCGTCATTGACGCGACGCCGAGTTGTATCTGAGTCTTCGGTAAATTAACGATCATTTTTAAACATTAATGAAAGCACTTTGACAGTCAGCGAAACCACGGAGAGCATCTCCGCTGAGTTTAATTTTTTTATATATTCATCTATGACTTCAAAGAATAATTTCAGACAATCATAAAGCCTTTTTCTTTCACACTTTCAAATTCATCTAGATCACTCTAGGAACCCTGGCTGGAATCGCGAGTTACTCAACCTAACTGAGTTAATTAAATTCTCCCCCGTCGATCCGCGAGTGTAAACCATAGTGCGAGCAACAGGTGTAGTGTATTCTTCAGGGATTACAGCGAGGGAGAGGAGTAAGCATTTTTTTATATTCGACGTCATCGAGCCAAGCTCAGGCGAACAGTTTCGTTGTATTCACCTGTGCTATAGCTACCTGTATTGTCTGCAGATCAACTCTCAATTATTACCTATCACAGGTGGGCTGGCGAAACTAGCTCCTTGAGCACGGATCCTGTACTTTTTTCTTTTTGCATTGATTTCATTGCCTTATCGTCAGTGTGTACAAAAAAAATAGTGCGACGTAAGGGAGAGCTATTGTCGATCTAAACAACAATAAGATTCATAAACCTTTGCTTGAAAATAAAATATAATAAACTTAAGCCGACCCCGGCTCTCGAGGGTTGTCAAGAAGTGCTTTTACAGCCTCCTCGAATGATGAATTAGTCCCTCAGGCTAATCGCTGCCAAAATTGCGTAAAATCACGAATTTTTAAAAAAAATTTTAAATTAAATTCAAATAAAATAAAGGACGCTTGGGAAGTCGCCATTTTTACAGGGTTGTAAAGTGCTGTGTCTGTTCGTTTAGAGGGCGTGGGGAGTTGTTACGAGAGTGGCTTCGCGTCAAAGTTAATTACCAGCCTAATCAGTGGCGTAAAGTACGAGATAGTAGGTCCTAGGTCAAGGGCTAGTGGAACGCGCGAAACCGCGTAATCGTGAATCATCTAAATTGTGTCAAAATAATTTTTCTCTTTAAATTATTTAAATTACAGTGAGCCATTGGGCATCCATTAGCATATCCTGCGCGTCTTTCGCCTAGCGGAGACGCGAGGAGCTTAGAGTCTGCTTTTGCGCAGTGGGAAGCTCCGCCTCCCTCTACGACGGATCTTGAAATCAACAAGAAGGTCCGCCATTTAAATTTTAGCATAGCGTCCTTTCAAAATTACTAAAACAAATTCTAAATCATTTAAATTCTTTTCGTTCTGGCTTTTCAATCATCGCAGATACAACTGCCACCTCCTAAATTAAAAGGTTAAGCTCCACTAAGCAGTTGTCAAGGACTTAACGTTTCGCGGGGACAATAATCACCTGCTGCAGACACAGACACCTGTCAACTACCTGTCGAAGGTAGCTACCCGGTGCTTGACCCATATTTAGTGACCCACTAACCGACTTTCAAGCGTTATGTCCCCTTTTGCTATTGATCAGCTGTGTAGAATTCACAAATTATATTAGTTAAAGCAATTAGCCTTAGCAAATGTCATTAGCGCCCAAATAAATATAACAAATTAATAGTGTAAGCTATTCGGGACTCATATCGAGCTTAAGGTTTGAGAGTACAACTCGCTATCTCGCAAGTGCACGACTATAGCCCCCCTTCGTCGTACTACTTCCAGGTGCGCCAGGTAAAGGGTGTTAGCGTCCAGGTTCGAAGGCCACGAAACCGTGAAACCTTGCCTGCACTTCATGCAAGTAGAGGCCGCGTATTTTTTGTGGCAAAGTGCGTTGCTCGTGCTTCCGTTCTCTTGTCTGTATTGTTTACTTATCTTACCGTTCGCTTGTTGTATAGAAGTGTACAGGTATTGCACCAACCACCTGTCACTCGTCCGTAGAATATATGCAGTATTAGAGATACCAAAAACCGCGACTCTGTATTAACTGATGTTAACTGTCATCGAGCGGCTCTGGTACCGTACCTAGGCGCGACTCACCTGGATCCTAAACTTCACCATAGAACGGCGAACAGGTGAAACCGAAGTTCAGTTACCGAGAGGTGAATTAGCTCCTAAGAATAGAACTTGCCCGGTTCCTTTTAATTTTTTTATTGTTCTTTATTATTGTTATTATTATTCATCCTTTAGGCCCTGATTCTAAATTTCAAATTCATAAGTTACAAGTAGGATAGGTACTTAGTTTAAATTCCTTAAAACCATAGGTGGAGCACCACGTTTTTTTTTTTTTTTTTTTATTTTAGTAACGAACTAAGGGACTTCTTCTTGTACCTACTTATTTTATTATTTTATAGTTGTGTTGCCTGGCTCAGTTAGTGTTAATAATTTTAATTAATCACGGCAGGTACTTTAGGTTTTAAATCGTTGCGAAATCAAATCGGATATATCTAGGACTTTTAGAATTTTATTTTTAATTTTTAGGTTTTAGTTTTAGGGGAGGTTTTAACTTTTTTTACGTTTTTGTTTTTTTTTTCTCCATTCAGTGGAATGCATTATTAATTAGAAATTTCTCGTAATTGTACATTATTATTGCTTCAATCACATTAATATAGTCCATATTCGAAGGTATACAATCCTTCAGCGGTTAGCTGTATATGTATATACCATTCAATTTTTTTTAATCTTTTTTTATTAATAATTTTTTTTTATTATTTTATTATACATAATTTTTTTATTTCATTTATTTCCTTAATATTATTATTAAACTTATTTACACTCATACATTATTGCTCTTAATTAATTTAAAAACTCCGTCTCTTTCATTAAAGTAACTTTTATCACACCTCAATCCCAGCCAGAGGCAGGGCTTGGTAGGACTTTTAAGACAGGTCTTTGGCATCACCCTCTAATGTGAGGATCTTAGTACTAGCCACCATAGTTGTGATAGGACTTGTTGTTGCTTGCTGGTACATCTGTACATGGACTATTAAGCGGAGATTAACCCCCAACGAATTACCTGGTGTTAGTTACTCTGTCATCTTACCGGGACAGTTTCCAAGTTCCAAGCGTAAAGTAGTCATCGTCAGGTGACAATCCGCTATAGCCCTGTCGGTCGGCCCGTCCACCTTTGAGGACCCCTGCGCAGGTCAGAATACCTAACAATTTAGAGTCTCGGGCGCAGTAGCCCCATTCGCGGGAAGAACGACGAACACTAACTCTCTGAGAGCCAGGTAGATTTAAGCCTGGTTACGGTGTTCGTCGCGTTGTTACTTTTTTCTTTTTCTCTGACCTGAGGCATCCTCACTGGCTGCGCTTAACGCGCCGACTTTCGTGATTGAAGGATAGGGCGACTTTCGTGATTGAAGGATAGGGGGTTGGTCCTCCGTCCTCCACGGACCTCACTGCCCCGAAGCTCACCAGAACCTAACCCTGAGAGGTCGGCAGTAGCTGCGTGATACGCATAGGTAGGTAGGCGCTGGCGCCCGACTTCCATTACATAAATTTGTGACCTCCTATCGCTCAATCCGGGGTCTTCCCCAGGACTGGCCGCCCCTATTTCGCCCCCGCACGCAGCAATCTCGTCGACAACACAAGGCATGGGGATCTTTTGATCATTCCAGCTCAGAAAACTAACATTTTAAACACTCCCCGTGGTGCAGTTAGTACAGTACCTAGAGGTAAAAAATAAGTAACATTTCGGAATAATTTCATATGTAATGAAAATTTCTTTTTATGGGTTATTATTGTAGTAAAAGGTATCGTCTTCAGTTTTTATATGGTCTGGATACTTGCTCTTACCCTCAAGGGTGAAAACCACTCCTAGACTTAAATATTGAATATTTGAAACGTATTTTTGAAACGTAGGATAGTTATTTTTGAATCTTCAGTTTTCTAAAGGATTCCCCTCATCCCTGTAACTCAACCTGCAATCACTTTAAAGCCTTCCTTTGTACAGCAAGATTAGTTGTAGCATGTGGAAAGTGACGTTAGACTAGAATTGCATTTCTGAGTACAGAGGAAAGTAAACAAAATATGCTGTTAATAAAGTTGTATGTGATACACAATTCACAAGATTAGATAAGAAACAAATATGCTACTGAAGCCCACTCTAACTGTATGTGCAGTTCCCGATCCCGATCCTTGAGGGCAATGTTTTTCATACAAATTAAAGCCTAAGGAATAGCCAAGGAAGACATGGTCCCAAAAAAACTTGCTGTACTTTCAAAATGGCGGCCATATGTTAAAAGAAACTGTTGCCAATGTTGTTTTTGTCATTTAACACAAAAACTAAAAAATATGTAGGAAAACCTTCTGCACAAAAACAAAATGCATAAAATTTTGTACAGTTTTGTTCCTATACAATATTTGGATAGGAGTTTGTTACGGTCGATTTTCACATTTAATAATGGCCAGAAATTTATGTACTAATTTTCGTTATTTTCCCAAATTTTATTGTAAATTTGAGCCTATTGATACCGTCTCTCGCGAATTAATAGAGTATAACTGGTTGCATAATAGCAGTACCTAATGGCTTCGTCATTTAATATACTTTGATACAGATAGTATGGGTGAGTGCGTTCGGATATTCATTAAGAGAGTGCATTGCAAAAACGCCCTTGTAAAGCTTCTACAATGGCCAGTATTGTTGATTAAACCTTCTTTGGTGGGTAGATTTATGAGGGGACGGCTTTCAGAGTATATTATGATAATATTTGTGGATATAAACGAAGTTAGGAAAATCTATTCTAGTTGTGGGGTGCGCCGTGGAATAGAAATTCTGAACGTACCGAGACGGAAGACAAGAACTTGACATTTTGATAGAGGACATTTTCTTCTTGGTCATTTTTCCTTTTGCTGCTTGAAGATTGAGTCGTCTGAATACGAGTTTTAGCAATATTGTAAGTTTTGCTCCATTTATGGGATTAAGTATTCATCACGACAAGATTAGTTGTATTTTCATTTGGTTTGGAGTATCGTTTTGGGAAATGCAGCTACGGATTTTCCGGATAAAGTCAATTTTCAAAGCACGTGGCATCGTCTGAATGCAAGATTTTGGAGTGCCATTTTGACGGCAAAGGACCTCTTTCAGCCCACATCACATCTCAGGTACGTCTCTGAAAACCCACTTAAGGTTGAAATAGATTTGTAATTTAGGTTATTTATTTTATTGCAGGGCTGTTTGTTTGTTTGTTTGTCTGTTGATTTGTTCGTTCGTTAGTTGTTCATTGTTGAGTATATTACAAGTATTGGGATCTATTTGTTGGTTTATGGCTATTTGGATGGATACCTTATGATTTTACTTGGACCTGTTACTGGTATTCCACTTGAGCTTTTATGTCACATCCTACACTTTACGAGGGATTTCCAGCCTGACCTTAGTTTCAACTACTAGTCCAGATTTTGGTGTCTAGATGGTGGATGATTGACTGACATGTTGTGTATGTATGGTACTGGGGATCTCGGCACGTTACCTTAGACTCTACGTAGATGGTCTACCACCTGCGGCTGTTGTCACCCTGAATTACGCTACCCTGGTAGGACGGGAAAAGGTATTCAGACACTACCAAAGGTAAGCGGAATCATATTCTCTATAACGAGGGATCCGGTACATCTACTCAACGTCCACGTCCATTTTCAAGGAATATTGATAATATTTTGCTTGTAACGTAAACCTCAGTAACACATTAGATTTCAGTAATATTTGGTACATTTTGTATATCGTTACTTCACTCACTTAATAGCATTGCCTTATTTCACAAATAGATGTCAATAATTTTAAGTAATTTTATGTTGTCAATTGTAGTTTTGTCACGCTTCTGGCATATGACTTTTTGTACATTTTTAAAGGATTTATTATTTTGTAAGATATTTTGTGTATATTAGGTTAAGCGTGTGGGCCCCACTTATTAGAATATATTGTGACACTTGTACTGCGTACCGAGTTATCGGTGATAATTGTGAAAGATTTTGTACTACGTACCCTGATATTGTATTAAATGTTAAATTAGAACGACGTTGTCTTTTATATCTGACCACCTACACCACCCCAATTATCGAAGCCACCCCCAAGGACCTGAGTAGTCGGCCGTGTGAGACTTCCTCCTCACTAGCTTATTGCAGAGGGGGTACTGCACGTAAAATATTAAAATTTTGTTCAGGGCACAGGGTGACCACCCTACCCTGCGTTCGAGGTTTAGCAGCCTTCGGGGCCCCCTTTTATAAGTAGGCCTAGGCCCCTGCAACAAGTTACCATTCTCCAGATAAATGATTCAGCTCTTAAATATAAAATTCGATATAAAACATAAGTAACACCTCATTCGCTTTCAGATTCACTATCGCTGTCTCCCGATATATTGAATATTTCGGTAATTCTGCATTTTAGCGTAACATCGGAATTTTTGCGAATTTTTTCAGGATACTCTAATTTGGGGTCGTAGAACATGAATCTGAAGTCAGTTTTCGGTGCAAATGCATAGTTTTTCCAAAAAAAATTTTTGAAATTTTCCACCATAACACACACTCTCCGTCACTGTAAAAACTAAAAAACCATTAATTTCGATCTAGTTCGATCTCGTGTTCAGGATGTAATAAGTGTTCCTCAGAATAATGCACCTTTTATGCACCAAAAAATTGCTTTTTCATAAAAAAAAAACAATAAATTATTCAAAACTCTATAAACAAGCTAAAAATTACATTTTGATATGCTTTTTATCCCTGTTGGGCTGACTCAGTACCTTTCTTTTTTGCATTGACTAAAGTAAAGGCTAACTACATTTTGAAATACAGAAAGGGCGTCGGTTATATTGTGGTCATGCATCTTTGCAAATGACTCGTTTATTTTTAATTTTTTCGAAAAACTCTATTTCAGATCCGTGCCTTATACCGGTTATAGAGATTGATCGACGGAATACTTAATTTTCGATTTTTATTAGGAAACTGTTGGGTATTTATAGAATCTATAAAAAAAAAAATGAAGTTTTCCAGGATTTGTAGATTCGCTTTTGTTTTGTCAAATTTCTCACAAACGTCACCTAATAGACTTAATCGAGCCCTACAATCGCCATTTTTGAAAATCAAAATCGGATCTTCGGTTCGGGAGTTATCAACTTCTTTGGAAAATCATACTCGGCCTTGGAAAAAATACTTGCGGTCAACGAATCCGGGCCGCTAGCAATAGGCTTCATTTGTGGCCGTGTACCTTCGATCCCACCAAGTCTCATCGAAATCGATCAATATCCTGGACAGTTATCGTGCTTCCTAGCCCGATTTCGAGAAAACCAGTTTTTCGCAGAAAAATTTAATTTCCGTTTGTTTTTCGACATTGTCTTCCTTAAACTTATCTGTAGATCGTTGCTAGCGGCATCATCTTTTTTTTGAGATATCTCGATCCAACTGCCCGTTACCGAGTTATTTAATTTTTCCCGAAAAACTTGAAACGTTTATATCGGGTACTTCTGGTTTCCAAACGGAGCCGAGCTTCCAGCGTTAAGGTTTTCTAAAGACCTCCTATTAACCACCCAAGTTTTATCGAAATCCGAAAACAGATTAGGGGGGCTGAGCGTGACAGACCGACAGACTGACTGGCCGACGGACGGAATTTTCTAAATTCGCTCTCGAGTCGATAGATATGACTTTTATTTCGATCCGACGTTTTTTTCGGATTTCGATGGTCCGCCGGAAAAATGCAAAACCTATACTACATATTTTTCAAAATGTAGTAACAAGCTAAAAACTACATTTTGATATGCTTTTTATTCCTGTTGGGCTGATTCAGTACCTTTTTTTTCTTTTTGCATTGACTAAAGTAAAGGCTAACTACATTTTGAAATATAGGAAGGGCATCGGTTATATTGTGGTAATGTATCTTTTTAAATAACTCGTTTATTTTTAATTTTTCGAAAAACTCTATTTCAGGTTTTTCGAAAAAGCACGGACCTCCAAAAAGGTCCGTGCCTTATACCGGTTATAGAGATTGATCGACGGAATACTTAATTTTCGATTTTTATTAGGAAACTGTTAGCTGTATTTGTAGAATTTATCAAAAAAATCAAGTTTTCCAGGATTTGTAGATTCGTTGTTTTGTCAAATTTCTCACAAACGTCACTTAATAGACTTAATTGAGCCCTACAATCGCCATTTTTGAAAATCAAAATCGGACCTTCGGTTCGGGAGTTATCAATATCTTTGGAAAATCACATTCGGCCTTGGAAAAAATACTTGCGATCAACGGATTCGGGCCGCCAGCAATAAGCTTCATTTGTGGCCGTGTACCTTCGATCCCACCAAGTCTCATCGAAATCGATCAATATCCTGGACAGTTATCGTGCTTCCTAATTTAGAGAAAACCAGATTTTCGCAAAAAAATTCAATTTCCATTTGTTTTTCGACATAGTCTCTGATATACCTATTTGTAGATCGTTGCCAGTGGCACCATTTCTTTTTGAAATATCTCGATCCGACTGCTCGTTACCGAGTTATTCAATTTTTCCCGACAAACTTGAAACGTCTATATCGGATACTTCCGGTCTTCGAATGGAGCCGAGCTTCCAGCGTTAGGGTTTTCTAAAAGCCTCCTATCAACCACCCAAGTTTCATCGTAATCCGCAAACGGATTGGGAGGGCTGAGCGTGACAGACAGACCGACAGACAGACCGACTGACGGAATTTTCTAAATTCGCTCTCGAGTCGATAGATATGACTTTCATTTCGATCCGACGTTTTTTTCGGATTTCGATGGTCCGCCGGAAAAATGCAAAACCTATACTACATTTTCTTCAAAATGTACTAACAAGGAAATGAAAATTCAACAAACTGTCAAACTAATGCGCATGTGTATCCTTACTTTAAAGTTGTGTCTAAGGTGTCAACCAAAATCAATAGGCGATTTTTGACGAGACATTAATTTGTCCAATTAGTTCCAACGTTTGCGCATGTGTGTAATTGTGCCTCTATATGCCACATAAAGTTTAGGTATCTCGGATTTTGCAAATTTTATATGAATGAATGAATAGAATAAATAGAGCACATTTACGAAAAAAAAAAATTTTTTGGATAAGAAATGAATGATTTATGCGCGAGCTCTTAAAGGTTAGGTTAGGTTAAGGTTGTGTTATGTTCCTTTATTATTATACTCTTCGCAAAAACGAAGAGTATATTGTATTTGATCGGCACATTTCTAAATCAGTAAATATCGCTCGTAGAGAAAAAAATTTTTATATCGTTATGTTAGTGAACGAATTCTGAACAACTTTCAAAATATCCGTCTGTCCGTCTGTCCGTCCGTCCGTCATGTTTCTTGTAAGCACGATAACTCAAGAAAGAATAATCCGATTGTATTGAAATTTGGAGAGTAACTTAGTGTTAGCTAGAGGAAGAACTCTATTGTTTTTCAACAAAATGGATTGGTAAATAAAAAAGTTATTAGTAATTTAAAATTTAAAAAAATATTTTTTACATTTTTTTTTATGGTTTGTAATAAATAGAAACCTTGCGAAATGTTATTTCCTATCACTATTTTTTTTTTAATATATTTTACTAATGTGTATTTCCTAATAATCACAATAAATTTTCTTATGGTATATATTACACTCATTAACAATTTTAGTAATAAGAAATGGTGGTGTAGCGGCAAGAGTTTCGTCTCTCAATCGACGATACGCAAGGTCTACTCCATGTCCAGGAGTCTGTACCCGCTCCTGGCACGGGGTAGCGGACTCAACAGGACTAATAAAAAGTTGCTGTACACGATGGTAATCAGGCCGGCCATCACATACGCGGCGCCGGTGTGGTGCAGCATCCCGGCCACGACAATGCGGAAGTTGAGAGTATTAGAACACAAATTTATGCGCCTCATTTCAGACTCTGGTAGATACACCTCCCTCAGAAATCTCTATGCACGTTGCCACGACATAACCCCACTAGCATACTACGTCCGAGAATCATCGCAAAAATTCTATCAGTTTAAGCTGGACGGTAGTCCGCTAACCCGCAACATTACTCGAATCAGACAGCATAACGCAATACTTTTCGATATAAGACACCCCCTACCATACCAGGCGTTGCCTATCTTCCGGCAACTTCCTTAGCCACACTTCCCTCTACGAAAACCTAACCCTACTATATTATTTATCTTTCCTCAACTTTAACCTTCCAACCCCTTCTTTATGTTTGTACAATTTTGTTCTTTTCACCTTTTTGTCCCCTTTTTGTCTTTCTAAATTCCCTCTAGGCCGATAACATCCTGTAAATCCAAACTTTTTAAATTCAACCCTTTTAACTACCCTACCTTCCTTGACGGCGATCAGACCACAAGGACGTCATTTGCTCGAACGGGTTTTTTCGTTTAATTCTGTTTTCCCGTATCAGCAACCAAAAATTTGTAAGTGCAGTGCAAGTGTTATTCATTAGTTTTAGGCTCGTGCGAGCACTTCCCTAATTTTAACCTAGTTTTAAGTCTGCCTAAGGCGGACAGGTGTCCTAGCTGCAACAAGCATTATCGTTAAACCAAATCGGACCCGCCTCGTCCAACCATACATTTTCCACGACGCTACGCGCCGTGGTTGTCTGGTTGGCTCCGGGCCGGGATCCGATGAGGTGCATTCTTGTAACAAAAAATGTCAAATAAATTTGTTTTCTCTCTCTCTCTTCTCTCGTCTCTCAATCCATGGGTCCCGGGTTCGATCCCTCACATCGGGATTTTTTTTTCATATATTATTTACAAGAAAAGTGCGAATAGTATCCTATATAATGTGTAACAATTATATAAAAAGCTCAGTAAATCGGCGAAGAGTATAATGCTTCCTCTAGTTTTTTTTATTATTGAAATGCATAATGCTTTTCAGTAATAAAAAAAATAATAAAGGAACATAACCCAACCTTAACCTAACGAACATAACCGCGCAAAAATCATGGAATTTCTCCAATTTTTTTACATGCATAATCGTTTCTGATAGTTCAAATGTTGTGCTAATTATGGAAATTTTCCTTGCTCTAAATAATATTATTTAGGGCAAGGACAAAATACTACTTCGAGCATTTCGTATTTTTTTACAGCTCTTCGATAGCAATAACAACAATAAACATATCAGCTCAGCTGTCAAATATTATGCACATGCGCAAACGTTGGTACTAATTGGACAAATACCTTCGTCGGCTAATCGCCAAATACACATTTGGTAAAACACTCCTTTTAACATGCTCGATAAGGCAAGCTCTTGAAGGTGGAATCGAAGAAAAATCAACTTTAGTGTCAATTGATAAAGAGAAATCTTTGTCACCACATTTCTGTCTAATGGCAATTAGGCGAAGCTCGTCCACGGTAGTGCATTTCTTTGATCCATATATGGTACATGCAAACTCCTCTAATGATGCGACTAATTTATCATTAATATTCCAGCTGCTCCCCAAATCTTGAAATGTTCGGGTATATTCGGTATATTTGGGAGAAAGTAATATTTTTGGGAGTTTTATCTTTCCTTTTCCCTTAAAGGCACTGACTGAGTTGCATCCAGTAAATGAATGAAGGCCCAGTAATGCCGAACATATTTGAGGTCCGTACTCTTCTGCTAATGCGGATATGTTAATAAGCCTTCTTTTATTGCCAAATCCAGTATCAAAGAGTAATTTATATTTAATTTTATTAGAATGAGTCAGTAGAATACAAAAGATTTCACTATCAACACTTTTAACCCTAATCTGTTCATTACCCATTGTTACCGTTTTCGAGATAAATGTCTTCAAATTATAATATTATTATTATTATTAATTTTTTTCATTTTATTTTATTTTTTGTTATGTTAATAATATAAAGTTATATTATACGCTTTACAATAATTGTCAAAGTTATTTCCTCTAAATGGTTTAACGATATATGAATCTCCATTTTTTCTTAATTTTGGACTCATTTATTTGGAAAATGGTAACTCCTATCAAAATATTCTATAGGAACAAAATTGTAGAAAATTTTATGCGTGTTGTTTTTTGTGAAAGAAGTTTTTGTCGATCTTTTTTAGTTTTTGTGTTAAGTAACAAAAACAATATTGGCAACAGGCATGGCCGCCATTTTGAAAGTACAGCCAGTTTTTGTTTTTTGGGGACATGTCTAAATTGTTCCTTAGGCTTTAATCTTTATGAAAGATATTTTCCCCAAGGATCGGGGGGGATGCACGTACAACTAGGCCGGGCTCCCTAACTAATATTTTTTTTATAATTTTCCACTCATGACGTGTACGTGTTTTTTCATATTAATTTATCGTCTAGATGAACGCCAGACACTTAACACAATCTGTGGCTATCATTTTATCTAATGTATTTTGTCTTATACTATAAATCATCTATTCTTATTTAACATTAATTTATTTGCCATAAGCCAGTCTTGAGGGGTAGATTGAGTATTGGGTCCATTTGAAAGCAATCTGTTAATATCCTTACTATTATATATTAATGTAGTGTCGTTTGTAAAAAGGAGGGATCTTGCTGAGACGGTGTTATATAGCCATTCATTAATAGAAATATGAAACAAAGGTGGCCCCAATACGGGGCCCTGGGAGACACCCAATTTTAAATTTAGAGGCTTGGAATTCGTGTTGCCTCAGTTAACAAACTGGGGTCTGTCTTGAACGAAAATAAGAGTGGTATGCTAATTTTCTGAAGCATCGTATTTTATAACTTACTAACTGCTGGTGTTCTGTATTCCACCAATCTAATTGCTCCATCTAACTGAGCTTGAAACATGGGTGTTACTGTGAATTCAAATAGTGTACAAGGTATCAAACCATCTATAACCGTGCTCTTCACTGTGACGTAACTCGTATCCTGTGGGATTACACCATTCCAAACAGATACTCGATAGCTTTGTACGCAAGGCTCAAATTTTTGAGGGAATAACCATTCTAGAAGAACGCCGTCATCGCTTTGTTGGGTGGCAGTGAAACTGTCAACGGCGAGGCTTGAATCTGAAAGGTGAAAACATACTAAGAAGGCAAAATAGAATTTAATTAAATACCACTTGAAGGCCCTGCTAAACAAATTAATCTCTTAAAAGGGATACACCCCAAAGTGACGATTTAGATCGAAATTATGAAAATCTATATTTGTATAGAGGTTGTAATTACAGGAAAAATATTTTAGAAATTCTGTCGGTGTGGTTTTAGGAGATGAAGGGTCTTCTTAAAATTCATATGCCTAGGGTGTAAGTTAATATATAGTGTTATTCCTTATACCCCAGTCAAATAAGAACAAATTTTGCCGTCTGACAGAAAATACTGATAAAGTTTTGAGACGTGGCAAAGATGTTTCGGACTTCTAACCAGTGACGTATAAATATAAGGGTTGGAACTTAAAGGTAAAATAAAATTATTTCATCCCACATCTCAAATTGACCCAAATAGCTAAATAAAAATCATTTCTTATATGCGATTTTAAATACATCCACCACTCCCTAAATCCACTCCTAACGTTACTAAAATCACTTAAATAATTTTCCTGTTATTACAAATTGAAAATATATCCAAATTTTCATTTTCAGAATTTCTATCTTCTGTTTAAATCTCACCACTGTGCGAAGCGCCATAAATGCACCATTCTTTTTGTTTTTTATAAGCTACATTTTTACTAAGAATGATTTTTTCGATATATTACTTTTTGAGTTATTCGCGAAAAACCGTCTGAAAACGTGAGTTTATTGGTTGAAAAATTGACACTTTCATTCGCGAATAAGTCGAAAAGTATTACTTTCAGAAAAAACTTTATAGAACAAAAGTTGTTTAGAATTAGTCAATCTATTCATTCCCGGACTTATTTTCAATGAAACATTTTTCACCCTCGAGAAGGGGTGGCATCCACCCCCAGGGTAAAAGCAACCCCCGGTATAGAGTCAACTTTAGAGTAGAGGGTAAGTAGAACCTAAATCCAAATTTTTGTGCAAATCGGTGCTGTTTGGCAAAATTATACAGTATCGCCGTATTTTACCTTCAATGACTGGACTACAAGTTTGATGCACCTCTCCACAGCCAGGGTGTGATAGGGAAACTTTTGTATTTCTCTGATGGGCTTAGTGTCAAAATTGATGAGTGATTTAATATCATCTTCACTTAGGTCCCGCAGCATTGGGGGAGGATACAACACACAAGAATTCCAATTCATAATTTCAGTGTAATCGGAAGCTTATCTTCTGTGGTACGAAATTTCTAAAAGTCTTCTTCTTTGGGAAGGTTTGTCTCGCTTTTAAGATCCTTCTGTAACGAAGCTCCCGAATATGTTCTCTTTTATCGACAAAATTGCCAATAGAACATTCTCTGGGTGCGCAAAGAACGCTTTTCGTTCTATTACTGGATCAACAACTTTAAGTAATTCGTCGGATAAATACCGTGATGTTTGGATTGCTTGAAAGATAATATGCTTTGGTCCGCCAGTAAAATAGTTGCTCTTTTTTATGGCAAACCACACAGGCATGTATGTCATACATGTCAAAACATGTCTTTCAAGCAGTCCAAGCATCACGGTATTTATTCGACGAATTACTAAACTAAAGTTGTTGATCCAGTAATAGAACAAAATGCATTCTTTGCGCACCCAGAAAATGCTCTGTTGACAGTGCTTGTTGATCAAAGAACATATTCGGGAGCTTGGTTACAGAAGAATCTTAAAAGCAAGACAAACCGTCCCAAAGATTGCTAGTTTCGAAGATAAAATTTAAAACTTCCGATTACTCTGAAATTATTAATTGGAATTCTTGTGTCCTCCCCCAATGCTGCGGAGTCTAAGTGGAGATGATATTAAATTATTCATCAATTCTGAAACTAGACCCATCAGAGAAATAAAAAAGTTTCCCTGTCACACCCAGGCTGTGGAGAGATGCGCCAAACTTGTGACAGAGGCTTCTGATAAAGTATGTGGACATGAAGCTAGAGATGGCTATATCCGAGCAACACTGAAGTCTAGATCGGTTATGCGTCATTTCTCCAAAAAAAAAAAAAAAATCATACTTTAAATGTATAGTAGATATAAAAAGGTAAAAGTAAAAAACACAGTAAGAAAAAGAATCCTGCCTATAGTACTCTATCTTTGGCTTACTGTGTTACCTATGGAAAATGTTTGTAAATAGTTGTCAATATAATGTAAATACCACACCCAGCAATTGGATGGTTGGTTGGGTAGGGTGTGGGTGGAATTCGACGTGCAACCACCTCCACGTGTTGAGAGTTCTGGGTCGTTTTATTCTAGCAACACGAGCGAAGAGTTGCACAGTGAAAATTGCTAAAAATTGGTAAATTTCTGTTTTTTCTAAAACGTTGCGCGAACGGAAAAAAATTGATTAT
The DNA here is from genome assembly GCA_936432065.2 of Rutpela maculata. Classification (NCBI taxonomy): domain Eukaryota; kingdom Metazoa; phylum Arthropoda; class Insecta; order Coleoptera; family Cerambycidae; genus Rutpela; species Rutpela maculata. Next base: position 131,039,008 of record OW386292.2, on the reverse strand, counting down.
TTATCAGAATTTAATTTATTTAGGTTATTTAAGTTAATTTAGTTATAAAGTTTTGTTTGTCATAAGGAGTCATAAGCAGGTGTCAAACGTAATATAAATTATATATTCTAAAACAGGCATAAAAATCTAAAGCGTGTTTATTTTAAAAGTTTTAACTAACAGAAAAAAATTACAAAAATGTCGTGATTTTTGCCACTTTTCAGTACGATGTCGTCGATGTGTTTGATGATGCGCGAACGGAAGATGTTAACCGATTTTAATTTTCCTTATTCCGTTTTTCTTTTTATTTCAATAGGCAACTTTTCCGCTCTAAAGCGTTCCGAAAAAAAAAAAAAAAATTTTTTTTCGACCCACCCTACTTTGCAGTTTTGCTCATCATCAATTAAATTTACCTGGTTGGGCTCGTAACGGGGACTCAATAAACACTGCTTGGCTTAAAATATTGTTTGTAACTGCTGTAATCAAGAAGGTGTAAGTTACACATGCCCGCAGGTAGGACAAATCAATCGATGTTTCCTGAATCTGGAAAAAGCTCTGCAGATTCTCTCCAATCAACACATTAACTACGTATCCGGTACCAGCACAATTCGTGCTGGGTTGCCATTGAAGTATATCATCTGCGGTCAGTTCTAAGGCACTGATGGGTTCTGGAACTAAAGAAATGTGGTGTAAGAGTCTAGGCACACTAACATTTGCCTTGTAGTTTCTGTTAAAGTATTACAAAGATGGTAAGTAGGTAAGTTAGATTTACCCCGTAATTTTAATAGTTACAAGCAGACAAGAGAGTGAATTTGTGATTTAAGTAAATGCTGCTCATACCATTAAAAAGAATGAGTTCTAGAAAGTACTTGATTTAAAGTTGTTGTAAAAATTATTTTTTTATAACCACTGTGTACATAAAAAACTACTTTCATTCATCTTTCGAAATCTGTTTGATTTTAATCAAATCTTATCTCGTAACTTTGTTAGATCTTCATTGTCTGGACACAACTTCGAGAGCTGATTTCAAAGAATATCTTATATAACCTTGGAAAATGCCGATACAATCAAATTTAAAAAAATATATTTTTTATCATACACAATGTGTTCTGCGTGACTCGTCTACACGGTGAGCTATGTTTCTCTTTTTTTTAGCGCCCTCTTTGGACACTTTTCAACGTTTACCGCAATATCTACCGCTAGAAGAAATCGATTAGAAAGACATTTTTCCGGTAGATGTCCAGGCTATCTGTGATTAAAAATTATGAAACGCTTCGGTTGATTTTTCAGTTTTTTTTTAATAACTTTGATACTTTGTTGACAAATTTAAACTATTTACAATTTATATTTTGTATCACTACTTCATTTTCATATGTCATGATCATTCCCTTTTCGTTTGATACGGGTTTCCAGGACTCTGTTCTAATAACTTTTAAACTTTTTATAAATAAATAAGCAAACTACAACTAAAACAACATAAAATAAGTGATGTTATTAAAAACACAGAGATTTTACCGAAATTTCAACTTAAAACCCTGGCCTTACCGGTTAAAACAGCTGATAGTACCGGTAAATATAGAAACAACTTACTTTTGATGACCAGTTAATTTTGAAACGGCTCGGTGAGGAACTGGTTGATAGTCTATATAGTGAATCATTATAAGGCGACTTTTTTGTAAATATTTCATGCAAAGACGAGGTTACCTTTTCTCCCCGTTTTCGAGGGTGTTGAACACGATGCAAGTGGTGAGAGAAGTTTTTGACCGCCGAAACCCCCTGAAACGCCCAAAAACCACCCCTTTTGTGGATCCCTTTGTGTTTTCATACATAAACGGGTCTTGGGAGTGATTCATCGACTTGAAATAATATGGAAGGGTAAGTGAAATCCAGACAGCAGGCCTAGGGGGTTGATTAAACCCTCCCGAAGGGTGGAAAATAATTTGTTTTCAAATTATTCTGTTCAAACTCGTATCCCCCCATTTTTGGGGTCGCTAACCATGGGAAAAATATTCACTTTTAGCTCCATCCCCTCCTCAAATGCGCAGAAACCACCTCTCACTCACTAGAAAGCATGCTATACAGGATTTACAGGTTTTTCGACACATGGTCGTTATTCCTGTGCATATCCCTTTATTTTTCATGGAAGAAAAGGTGGTGCTTCAACCCTTCCAAGGGGGTATATAATTCATTAATTACACTTTGGATCGTCAATACACCCTCCCCGTTTTCGCACACATTGATCACCATAAAAATATTCACCTTCATTTCCGACTCTCCTCAACCCCTATAATGGACGGAAACTTACCCTCATCCACCAGTTACCGTGACACTAAATCAATTATATAATGTGGCGTTAGCATTGGCTGGCAAGCTTTACTTAAGAAAAAATCGAGAAGATTTCAATTCCATTAGATATAAGTATTTGCGGACAAGACCCAAAAATGTCAACATTTGCACGCTGTCTCCAACTCAAGGAGCGATCAGAGATCACGCATTGCGTGTTTACCTTCAATGCCAAGCTTGGTTTTCAAACGATTTGATTGCTACTCAGTGGGGGGTGGATAATGAAAAATGATTCTTTCAGAAAGCAAATTGATACCAGATTTTTTTTTTTATAAAGATTACCACTGTACTTGTAAGAACAGCTGTTCGAAGTGATACAGTAGTTTAAAATTAGGTTTCATATAAAAACTGCAAAAGCGAAATGTGTGAAAATTATACGCCAGATGATAAAGATATATATACAGAAGAGAGAGCAGATGACGATGACGATAATGATGGTGATTTTTATTTTAATTTAATCTCTGAGATTGGTTTAAGCGATTCTGATTCAGATTCGCTCACTGAAACGGCGTATGAAGAAGAAGAAGAAGAGATCGCGTTCAATGTGTATTTTGAGGAATATGAATATTGTTATGCTATCTGTAAACGACCTAGGTTTTTTTTAATTAATTGTAAGCAAATAATTTATTTTGTCATAAAAATATTTTCATGTAATTCTTTGAATAAACAACATTGCCATGTGTCGAAAAACCTGGATAGCATGCTTTCTGGTGAGTGAGAGGTGGTTTCTGCCCGTTTGATATTTTTCGGGATCCGGGATCTCGAAAACGGAGGGATACGGGCTTGAACCGAATCATTAAAAAAATGATTTTTCACCACTCGGGAGGATTTAATCGACCCTCGGACTGCTGTCTGGATTCCACTTACTCTATAACCCCCCTTCATGTTATTTCAAGTATAACCCATCGATAAATCACTTCCCATACCAGTTTATATATGAAAACATAAAGGATAAAAGGATCCATAAAGAGGTAATTTTTATCCATTTAAGGGGGTTGCGGCGATCAAAAACTTCTCCCACCACTTGCATCGTGTTCAGCACCGTCGAAAACGGGAGGAACCCCCTTTCATGTTATTGCAAGTATAACCCGATAAATTACTTCCCAGGCCAGTTTATATATGAAAACATAAAGGGGTGGTTTTATCCATTTAAGGGGGTTGCGGAGGTCAAAAACTTCTGTCACCACTTGCATCGTGTTCAGCACGTCGAAAATGGGAGGAGTAGGTAATCTCGTCTTTGCACGAAATGTTTACACTATTTGTGACTTCATTACATATACTATATGAGATCGTTGTACTCACTGGTGTATATGAAAAAGTACCCTTTATATTACAGTCCTCGCAGGGTTTAGCCATAGTTATTCCGCCAATCAACCAGGCCACACCACACACACACACACAGATGACAACACAACAACCATTCCCTGTGACATTGCCATCTGCTACGGCTGAGACTCAAACTCAAGAGATTACAGTGACTAGCCATGTTGTTTCACTCAACCTCGATCTAACTAACCAACACTGTTGCTGTCTCCCTAACAACCATTAAACATTCCACTAAACATTCATTCTCTAGCCAGGATTCGAACCCAGGTCCCTTATACAGTGTGTGTAAAAAGTATTGAGATATAACCAACACTTTTAAAATATCGATGGTGTAAAAACTTCTGGACAGATTGATTTCTAATTTCAATTAAGCAGCTTTTGGTGCAATTTAAAGTTTTTAGTTTTGCACACCCCGAATCTCCTCCTTTTTTTCATCTATCGTTTGTGCTACCTTAAAACCCATTTCGACCCGCTGTACTCATTGGAGTACAGTTGACAAAACTAATTAGCGGCGCACTCTACTACTAACTTTGATAACTATTCATTACTCTCTAACCATTTGTCCGTAAGGGAATATGATGCATCGACATTGAAACGACTCTGACATTGTGGTCCTAATAGACGTAAAATAGCTGTCGTCAAGGACTTCAAATGGACGTCTTGAATGACGTTAACTAGACACAAAAAGAACTCGAACCTGCTTATTTAAGTTAAACAAGTTATAGAACATATTTGAGTTAATCTTTTTGCACACTGTATATAACTATTCTACATATTATAAAAAACGAATAAGCTTACCACAAGGTTGTGAAACGGCTCCATGTATCGCTAAAGCGATAAAACACAGAACGCTCAACATAATTATTTCTTTAATTTGATTATTAATGTAATTTTTTCTTATGGTGATTTTTTATAAGGTGTTGAAAGAGAGAGACACTTTGACTAACTAGACTATTAATTACTAAACACTTTAGATATGTTAACTAGGTACTTCGGGGACTTTTATCTGTACTTATGAAGATTAACTTAAAACTTAAGTTACATCAGTACGTATATTTAGGACATTATTAGTATACAGTGAGCCGAGAAACTTGAGGATAGGTATTGTGAAATATTAGTTATGTCGTGGGTTTTGAGGACAATTTTCTGTTTCACCAGGTAGATGTACTTGAAGCATGTTGATTAAAAATGCACTTGAATTCCTGGAACATGTCAGTTGACCTGTTTATTTATTTATTTTTCCTTTATTTATTTATTTAAGGAGCAGGGTATTCACCTGAACACGAAAACTGTAATAACAGAATGATAGGAAGTATAATGTATTCAGCAATTGTACAGGTATAGAGAAATAGGTAACTTAAACTTAAATATAGTTTTAGCAAATCTATTAAGAGAAAAAGAGGGCCCTTGCAAAAAACATAATTTTGGTATTTTTAGAATCTTTACTTAATGCAAAACACAGTGTGTAAAGGATTTCTTCTTATTTCTTCTTTTACAAACGGTATTCAAAAGTTTGAATAAATCCGTTAGGTGTGCAAACAACGTACATTTTAAATTAATTCCATTTATGGACGTTGTCCTTGTAATAGCTTGATAGTGGAGCGAGATAGACCATAAAAGTCTCTCCATTCTCCAGAAACAAAAAATCAGCGTAGAACCAGACCAGAGTTTATAGTTTTTATAAAGTGAACACCTCTACATAAGAGATGGCTATATACGATATCTTTTTGTGATTCAGATATTTTTTATTACGAAAAACTTTCGATTTGATTTTTTAAAATTCAAGTACACAAATAAAAGATTCCAATGGTCTTTTGTTTTTATCGACTATTGTATATTATTTTCTTTAAATAAAACAATGATTTATTACTTCGCTAAGAATGTACTCATATTTTGACTAAACGACGAATTTGTTTATTTTTTCAAATTATCATATACACGCAGAGAAGCAACTGAAGCAAAGTTACAGGAGAAGTTTTTGAAAAAAAAAAAATTCATCTAGGATGTAGCGTATTCACTTACATTCTATCACTATGGTTATAAAGCACAATAACAACAAATATTATTATATATATATATGAGTAGTTGTTTCCTTCAAACAGTGAGTATAGCCCACTAAGGCTAGAGGTCGCCGCTCTTGGTACTTGCAAAAAAGCAAGTCGCTATACGTCAATGACATTTATCCGACGTATAGTAGCATCTGACCATATGAGAGTTTACCTCTCACCGTCACTTCATTTGATTCAGTTTGTATAAGACTAGCAAGTTGACCACTATCATTCGTCTGTTCCATGACCTATGGCATACTGATGAGAACATAATAAGTTCGAAACCGGTCTATGTCCGGTTAGGAAGAGACGAATGATAGTTGGTTACTGATCACGATTTGAAGGTGTAATTCAATGCAGGTCGGGATATTTGCCCGCTGAGTAGTTATTTCCTTCAAATCCGATTTGGTTAATAAAGAGGAAAGTTCACAATCGGTGGATTGAGCGTCTTTCAAATTGTAGATTGAAATTGATTGAGTTTATTTGAGAAAATTGAATTAGGTGATAAAAAATCATGCTGTTCGAGTAATAAAAGATCATTTAGACGCGACAAGATATCCGCAACGATGTTTTCTCTATCGCGAACATGACGTATGTCATTAGTAAATTGTGCATCGTATTTAACGAGGAGTTTTTTCAGCACTAGTGAAAAGAGCTTTTGTTAATGGTCTGTGATCCGTGAAACAAATAAAAGAACGACTTAATATATGTTTAAAATGTTTGATCGATGTAAATAAAGACAGCAATTCCTTGTCAAAAGTTCAGTACATTCTCTGAGAATCATTTAATTTGCGAGAGAAAAATGCTAAAAGAATAGACAAGTCTCCAACTCATCCATTTGAGCAATCCACAGATAATGTAAGCGTTAAATCATTGTTGTAGTTAGGATGAGATAAAATTGTCCCACCAAAGCGTGTTTAGCTTTTAAAAAACTATCAGTACAATTGGTTGGCTTTATTACGGGCTAACTCAGTACTGAAGGAATGTAGTAAAGGGATTAAAATGTTGGCAAAGTTAGGAACAAAACGATGATAATAATTAATCATTCCTATAAATCGTTGTAGTTGTTTGAGAGTTGTAGGTTTTGGGAAATTATTAATAACGTTAATGCGGTCATTGGTAGGTTGATTTCTCTTTTGCAAGGGGAAAGTATATGTAGCATGCTCACCTACATATAAGTATATATGTACCAAGTATAAGTATATATGTACCAAAACGTATTATAATAATAGCAAAAAAATTCAATATAATCTCTTCTGAAACCGTATTCTTATTTTTTATTACGATAGCACACGTACAGTGTGTCCCCGGATTGAGTTGACAATAGGCACAGGTTATAAAACCTTTTTATTATTTAAAGGCCAAAAAAACAGTAATTATACAACTATTTAGCACCCTTAGTAACATTCTTACGGCATCTATAAAATACCTTAAGAAGCTCTTAAAAAACTATTTTATAAATGTTGTCGATGCATTATTACTGTATGACTGTTCTTGGTTGAATAGTTTAAAGAGCTTTCTTGTTTTATAACAGTTGTATCTACGAATTTATAAAATATGGAAACGTTCAATTGTTATTTCGACTTATTCGTTTGGTGACTAAATACATGTATGTACAGGGTTATTCATTATATTCATTATATTTATTCATTATCGTTATTATTGGAAAGAGAAAAAAAAGTTTCTGACGAAAGTTGTAGGGCTGTAACTGAACCTCTTTAATAAGTTCATGGAAGCACAGTCGCGTGCAGAAATTGAGGATGAATTGAGCGTGAAGAAACAATAATATATTACTTCCACATCCAGTGGAAGTATAGTAACGACAATTTTTTTTTTTAATTTTTATTGTTCAAATAGGCTTAAAATTTCATGAAACGTCGAGATTTTAAGTTTGAGCGAAAAAAATATTCTGTCTGTCGGTCTGTAACTTTTTTGTGCGCACGTTTACTCGGGAACCGTTTAAGATATTGACTTGAAATTTGGTACACATATGTACTTTAACGAGATCTGGAACTAGATTATATTTTCATCTTGTTCCGTCGAAGGGATGGGGGGTAAATTGGGGTAAATTTGGTGTAAATGGGTAAATCAAGCTGGTAAGTCCATAAAATTGGTATTTAAGGTCTCAAAAAAATTTTCGGCATTAGCCACCTCCATTACCACCCCCACCCCATTATTAAAGGGGATGAAAAAAAATTGTGATTTAGTGTATGTACAAGAACCAGAAACCTCAAAATTTTTTTTTTACTTCATCCACCCCCACTACCATCCCCCTATCACCACCCCCACCCCACTACCGATGTGGGGTATCGTTTTATGGGTTTTTGGGGTAGAGGATTTCAAATATTATATTATTAAAGTTCCATAAACAATTATTTCCACATACAAAATTTTTTCGATGTGAGTGACTTGGATAGAGAATCTGGATGTGGAGGTAGTGATTCCTTGGGCAGCGGTTTTCTTTAATGGAACGCCCTGTGAATTGTTGAATTTTTTAATTATTCTTTTCTTTCTGATTTCAGAAATATGATAGTCCTATCTCTAACTGTTTTCGAGTTATTGAAGATTGAAAATCGTATTTAAGCTATTTATTATACGAACGGAAATTATAATTATGAAAATGACAAGTATTCTGTTATTAAATTTGTCAGCATTTCATATAATAACAGAATGCTTGTCATTTTCATAGACTACTTTAATATTTGTAATTTTCCTTCGTATAATAAATTGCTTCGTATAATAAATTACTATCATACGTCAAATTTCTGAAATCAGAAAGAAAACAACTCAAAAATTCAAAAATATATTATTCTTGTATTATTCTTGTACGCCACTGTGCTTCCATGAACTCATTAAAGTTACAGCCCTACAAGTTTTGTCCGAGACTTTCTTTTCTATCTCCAATAATAACGATAATAAAGGGTGGCCTAAATATAATGAATAACCCTGTACATTGAAATTTCAATTATCTGACATACTGAAGCTAAAATTAACTTGCATTTGAAATTTTACTGTCGATTTATAATACGATATCCCATGAATTAAAAATGCGCCACCGAAGTTCTTCAAATTAAGTTACTGGTCAAGATTTTTGGAAAAAAATATTCTTCAAAATATTTACTCCTATGGTCCTATATAACTAAAACTGTTGTTAATTTCGATAAATTAATTATTTAAAACATAATTCGTAATTAAAATTACATGAGGAGTATTTGAATGTGTGCATAATACAATTTCAGGACCAATTAAACAGCTTTTTCAACACTATTTGTTTTATAACAGCTATTACGGAGCTCTTTTATTTGCATAGAGACTGTTGCGAAGTGTCTTAAACAACAATTCGGTTCAATTGGCGGTAATTACATATATTCCAATTTTTTGTTGTATAAATACTGTAACATTTAACTCGTTATACAGGGTGTATCATTAATAACTAGTCATACGCTAACTGAAGAATCTTTAGCCCAAAATATGAAGATTTAACCAAAAACACTTCGGTAAAATGTGCCTCTTTACCTAGATACAGAGTGTTGAATTTAAAAATTAAAAATAATATTTTCACATTTTACTTTAAAATTACTTAATATTTCTTTAGATAGTGTTAATAGTGCAAGATGCAGCAAAGGATCTGGTTCTTAACTATTTCTAGGGGCCCACGGAAGGGAGCGAAGGAGTCCCCCCCCTTAATTTGTACGCCAGTATCCAAATATTTGTTTTCTTGGTTTTCTTTTTCAATAAATTTTACCAAAAAAGATACTCATAATACATTGCTCCAGATTGACTATTTCTCGAGATATTTGGATTAGAAAAAGCTTTCAAAATAAAACCATAAGTTCTGCAGGTAGTAATAATTTATTTTAATAAATGTTCAAATTGGGCTCCATTGACTTCGATACATTTTCTTAATCTTGTGCTAAAACATCTCCTTACTTTAAAAAATATGTTGGGCTGGTTTCTTATAAAATTGGCAGCATTCTTGACTTCATAATTCCTGACGACTGATGATCGCTTGCGCATAAACTAATGATTTCAAATGCCCCCAAAAGTAGAAATCTAGCGAGTTTAAATCTAGGCTACGGGGTGGCCATTGAAATTCGCTTCCTCGGCCAATCCAACGATGGGGAAATTGTTCATTTAAGTAATTGCGGACTGCAATGGAATAATGAGGTGGGGTCCCATCTTGCATGAATCAGATATTCCTCCTTTTTATTGACAAAGCTTCCAACTTATGAAAAAGATCAGTTCGAAGAAATTCTAAATATGAATTACTTTTAAATGTATTGGTAGTTCATATGGACCCAACAGACGATCTTCTAAAAAGCCACACCACACATTAATTTTAAATTCATGCCAGAAACGTGATTCTCTGTGTAAATGATTCTCAATATCCTAGATACGAGCATTTCGCCAATTAACAACCCCTCTGTGGGTGAATGTGGCTTCGTCGATAAAGGTAATATTTCTAGTAAAATCAAAATGTTCACTGTTTACCTCGAATAAATTTTGAAAATTCCACTCGCCGAGGAAGATCCCTAGGTAACAAATTCTGAATAGAGGTGAAACGATATTTGATTTTGATGGATTTATCAGCGTGCGGTAGGCATTGCTGCCACTCCCAAGTAATACAGCTGGGCCTGCTACGTCCACGCTGGGTTGGACAAAGGTCATGCTTGTTGCCAGCAGCGAGAGCCTCATGGCGCATGGTAAAGGAATGTGGGATGGGAGGTGTAGGTATTTGTGAGATGCGTTACAGCATTATGTCGTGAGGGAGCGTTTAAGCCCCCTTTTTTTGTATTTTTGGTTCTGGGCTTCTGCCTATTCTGGGTCTTCTTGTGAGATATGTTGCCGCGTTGTATCGCTATTATCTGTGCTCATATTTTTGTACTTCTGTTTCTACTAGTCTTCTTCTTCTTCTTCTTCTTCTGAGGCTCTTGATTCCCTCGTTTCTGATTCTGGTAGAGTATATATCGCTCCGATTTCTTTGTAAAATTCATTCTTTCCCCTCGCTTTTCTTTCCCAGTATGTTTGGTCCTTTCCCAATTTGTTCATGATCCTCTCGATTGTTGTTTTCCACGTGTAACATGGTCTCCCAATTTTAAGTTTGCTGCTGTTCAGTGTTAGTGCTTTCTTCAGTAGGTGTGTTGGTTCTCTTCTTTGGACGTGTCCCCAATACTTCATTGCGTACATTTCTATCCTTTTTGTGATTTCCACGTGTAACCTGGTCTCCCTGTTTTTAGTGTAGAATTTAATGTAGAATTTTTCACTTATCAACGAGCGTAATTTTGACCTGAAAACCTCATTTGATAATTTACTTAAGAAAAATATTATGTAATCAGATTCACAACACTATATTGTAACCCCACAACGTCAAAAATATGCAATACCACAAAACACACTCCTATTAAACTAGACACCAACAAAAAGTCAGGATCAACAACACTTCTCTGTGATACCTCTCCTCCCCTCCATTCCCCTCTCCTTTTGATCCGCTCTACCGCACCACACCAAAAACATTGCACCTAGCTCTGGATCATATACAAACCAATCACCACTCACAAAATCGTCAATCGCACGTCCCTCAAACACTCATCCCTCACCTAACTCAGAACTGTATCCTTCGCACTCTGAATCCAGACCAAGTGATGGCACACAAAAAGGAATGTGTTTTCTATGTTTTCTTCTTCCAACGATGGCCCAGCGCTCCGCAGTAGATACATCATTCTTGTGCTTTCCGGAGAGCTACTACCTCCCGTTTACCCCCTGCTTGTCACTATTACGGTCCTAACCTTTTTAAACTTTTTAATAAACTTCCTCAGTCCCACCCTAGCCGCACCAGAAGCATAAACAATTTGTATGTTTCCAAATTCCAATGGCACCGAGACCAAGCCAATGGCCACCAATTCCATCCAAATTCCCATTATATTCTTAAATTGCTTTAATTCCACACGGTGCACTGTCACCCTGATGGGGCACGCCCCTGACCAGACTCATATGTAAATTTGCTAGAAAGGATTATTTATTCACTTATTTTTAAGTTATTACGCAATGAGCGTAATTTCGACCTGAAAACCCTCACTTGATATTTTACCTAAGAGAATATTATGATCATATACGTTTGATTATTACGGGTTCAGTTTATATTAAGTTCGCCTGAGTATTTTTAATAATTATGAAAAAAGATTATTTGAAGGTTAACAAAAGAAATTTATATGACCATACTTTACAGACAGATCAAATTCATTTGAATATTTTTATAATGGTTAAAAAAATAATTTACAGGTTTACAGAGGGATATCATGCCATGCTTTAATTTATTGCCATAAACTTGTCGACAATGTCGACTCTTCAAGGGTGATGGGCCTAAACACTTCAATGGTGATAAATATACTTGTCTGGGAAGGTACTTAAAAATGAAAAAGGAGGTACTTATCTTGCTTTTGCCTGTCTTGGGTTGTTTGTTTAATTACGCTCTTTTCGTTTCTTAATACACAGCACTGGTCACAAAACTGTATTAGTTGTTTTCAAATATTAATTCTATTTCAACTTTGTTCTTTTGATATGAGGTATCAATTTGTGCGTAAATTCTTGGGCTATACACCTAATTTTTATCAAATTTGACGGAGTTTTTCACGGCAATTTTGCGTTTATAGTGGGAGTGTTTCAGGCACCCAACCGTTCGCTTCGAAGGCACAACCGACCCTGAATAGAGGTGAACCGATATGGTCACAATTTTTATTTCCTGAGTATTCTAAAAACTGAAACATTGCTTATTCTAACAGTTGCCGATAAACGTCTTGTACTAAATATTTCTAAAAGTTTTGTGATATAATTCCAAATATCTTCGACAAGCGGCATGTGCATTATAATTTTCTTATGTATAAATACATACAATGTCTCGCATTTCCATATTCGACAAATTATTTTGACGGGGCATTATCAATAAATAAGTTTAGTGAACTGTTATATAACTCTTATCACGGCAAAACTAACCTTTGACAGTTCTAGGGAAACTAAATATCATTAGCCTACTAAGTAAAAACATTATTGTTTGAGCCTACTATGTGCCAAAACACAAATATCTCGAGAAATAGGTACTTTAGAGCAACGTATTAAGATTACTTTCTTTGCGTAAAAATTATTGAAAAATAAAAGAAAACCAAGAAAACAAATATTTGGCCAGTGGAGTACGATATAAGGGGGGGGTGTACTCCTTTACTCTGCCTGCCGTGGACCCCTCGCAATAGTGAGGACCGAGCTCTTTCGTTAATATTATGCGTCTTGGACCCACTAGAACTAACGAGTTCGAAAAAACTTCTACAACTTTTCTAGAGTTGGAATAGAATGTAAGGTTCAATAATTGCTGTGAATGACTGAATTTCAATAAATGATTCAAATATTTTCAATATATTTGTTTAATATAAAATGCTAAGAATCCTATCATGTAATTCAATACTTCGTCAGTATTAGCTAGAAGATCGATTAGTTGTCCAATAATGAGTGTTTTAAGGTATTTACCAAACTAGTAGGTATATTAGCGTGCCCAGATTAGGGTAACAGTATACAGAAAGTAGGTAATTTCAGAATAAATAAAAAAGTGTGTAAGTTGTGATTTGTTTAATACCAAAATAATATTCTCTAATCATGATGAAAGCAAATAAATAAAATATAATCAATTCTAAAAATCATGTCTTTTACGACTTATTTTATTAATTACAGATTTTATATGAAACTGAATAGCTTTTATTAATTGTACTGGCTAGCATATTTACGAAGTTATCTATTTTTATGCATCTCCCATATACGCGGAACCACTGTAAGTAGGTCAGTAACTCAGTAGTTAGCTCTTAGTATTTCTAGAGAAGTGGGTTTGAGCCCCATACAGCGAAAAAAATTCCATAGTAAGTTGTCCCCATTTAAAAAAAAAATGAAATCGACATAACCGAGGTCTTTTATCACCTTTTGTGTCAGAAATAAATTTTACTTCTTACTTTTGAAAATACTTAAGGTCAACTTGTATAGAACGAATGAAAATTATATTATAATGATATCGATCTACCTAATTATATATAACTAATTACCTTCGTACTCGGGAATATGATATTAGTAACTATTAAGGTAAATACATTTTCCATAAAATATAAAACTATTAATGAAACATGTAAAAAACATGCAATAAAATGTCATTTAAGCAAATTATTTCTGATCAATCTAAAAGCGAAATATATAATAAGTAGGTATCGTATGCGCATGAAAATGAAATAACTTCACTCATTATTGTCGCGGTTGCTGAAATGTATACCTGTGAAAAAGTTATCGATAATAGTATGTCTGGAAAACACAAACAAGCGTTTTTGGACAAAAATGATCAAGATGACATAAAGCTGTTAAAAATAATTTTTAAATATGGTAAATATATTGGACTGACTCCATTTATTTCGGAGAAAACTGAGTATCGCAGGTTCTGCTCAAAGATTTACTTTTTAATAGTCTTTTTGATTTTTGTGGTTTACGCTTATTTCGCTATTATGTATAAAATTATAGTTCTTGGAGACCGTGCAGCTTTTGGTATATTGGATATTTTATTAACTATGGCAGAATTAATATTCATCGGCCAATGTTATTTGACTTCAAACTTTTATAAACAAAACCAATGGAAAACGCTTTATATCTCAATTGTTGTACTGGAGCAAATATACAGTAAGTGTGGATATCAATACTCCAAGAAAGCGCTTGTCCTGTTTTTCGAATTATTTGTCATTTACACTCCTGCTGCTACTCTACATATTGGATCATGCTATTATTGGGCTCAAGAAGACTTCGTGGACACTTTCTACTTTTCTGTCGGTCTGTTAGTTTTTCATTTCTACCTAATTACTGTTATAATCTTCATGATACGTTTAACAACAATTTTAAGAAGGAGATGCGCTTACTTGATAAACATGCTTACAAATATTTCACGGATTCAAAATGAGGAAAATTTCTTGGAGCAACTGTGGACGGCATACAAAACTGTTTTTGAGATAGTGAATCAGATGAACACCATTTTGGGATGGCACGCATTCTTTTGCGTATTCGCTGCAGTTTTAACTGTTTTAGAGTGCATAACCTCATTCACGATTTATGGGGACGCTACTATTGTAATTCCAGACATTTTTACATCGATGTTTGTTGCCGTAAGTATTAGTAATTTTTCTATTTATTAGGACGTTGTGCTATAACTACACTGTTTATTTCCTTTATTTTGACTCTAGATTGAAGAATTCTCATTATACTGTTGATTGGGTGTAAAAAATATTATGTTTTTAAATGAATCATACCACATGGTTTATTGAACAGAAGAATATTCTCTGCTATTTCAAAATTCATAACCAAAGTGTAAAAGTTTATACAGGGTGGATCATTAATAATAGACCATAGTTCGAGGGTTCTTTAGACCAAAATATGAGGATATAACCAAACATGTTTTAGTAAATTGCTGCTGTGGAAAAAGATACAGGGTGTCAAAATTGATTTTTTTAAATTTTTTTTTGGCAATATCTCAACTACCTCTTAACCGATATTCTCCTAATTTGGTAAGGAAATGAAGTGAAAAAAAAACTTGATGAATTTGCTTCCTCTACACACACTTATATCACAATATTTTTTCACCCCTTTAATAATGGGAAGGGGAGGCTAATTCCGAAATTTTTTTTTGAGACCTTAGTTTCTCTTGTATTTACTAAATAGCAATTTCATGGAGTCTTACTTGCTTGATTTACCCTCATTTACCCTACCTCAACTCTTCAATGGAATAAGATCAAAATATAATATAATTCCAGATCTCGTTAAAATACATACTTGTGCTATATTTTCCTTCAACATCTTAATCAGTTCCAGAGTAATCGTAAGCACCAAAAAAATTACAAGACCAACAGACAGACCGACGCGATAGACAATTTTTTTTGCTCAAACTTAAAATCTTGACGTTCTAAGTTTATTTCAACAATGAAAATTTTCAAAAATTATTTTTGCCTTAGTATACTTCCACTGGATGTGGAAGTAATACGCAGAAAATGACAAAGATATAAAAAATTATTGTTTGCCGTGGACTACACGATAGTAAAGACTTGAAGCATTTTCCTCCAGGAAACCTACTACGCATCCATACTACTCGATGTAACCACTGTGCATCCAATTTACTTGACGAAAGCCACTGCACATTCATATTTCATGAACTAACCCACTGCGTATCCATGTTACTCTATGAAACCCACTGCGCATCCGTACTACTTAAGGTAACCTACTGCATCTATAGTTTTCGAAAATAACCACTGCGCGTCCAAAATACTCATGGTAACCTACCGCGCATCAATGGTGCTCGAGGAAAGTCACTGCGCGTCCATAATACTCGGAGAAAGCCACTGCGTACTCATACTACTTGAAGTAACCCACTGCGCATCCACACTACTCGAGGTAACCTACTGCGCATCGATGGTACTCGGGGAAAGCCACTGCGCATCCAAAATACTCGGGAAAACCTTCTGCGCATCCATAGTACTTGAGGAAAGTCACTCCGGATCCATAACATTCGGGGAAACCTACTGCGCATCCATTGTACTCGAGGAAAGCCACTGCGTATCCATACTACTTGAGGTAACCCACTGCGCATTCATACTACTCGAAGTAATCGATGGTACTCGGGGAAAGCCACTTCGCATTCAAAATACTCGGGAAACCTACTGCGCATTCATAGTACTTAAGGAAAGCCATTGCGTACCCATAATACTCGGGGAAACCTACTGCACATTTATAGTACTCGGGGAAAACCACTGCGCATTCATACTACTCGAGGTAACTTTAATAACATAATATTTGAAATCGTCTACCTCAAAAACCTGTAAAACGATGTGCCACATCGGTAGTGGGGGTGGATGAAGTAAAAAAAATGTTGACGCCTTCTTGTATACACGCTAAATTACAATTTCATTTTTTTCACTTCCTTTAATAATGGGGTGGAGATAATAATGGTGGGTGGCTAATGCCAAAAAATTATTTGAGACCTTAACTTCTTTTATATATACTAAATACCAATTTTATGGACTTTTACCTGCTTGATTTACCTATTTACCCCCATTTACCCCAATTTACCCCCCAACTCTTCATAGGAATAAGATGAAAATAATCTATTTCCAGATCTCGTTAAAATACATACGTGTACCAAATTTCAAGTCAATATCTTAAATGGTTCCAGAGTAATCGTGCGTACAAAAAAAAATACAGACGGTGACAGACAGAAAAAATTTTTTTTGCTCAAACTTAAAATCTCGTTTCATGACATTCTAAGCCTATTTGAACAATAAAAATTTTTAAAAGTTTATTTGTCGTTACCATACTACTTTCACTGGATGTGGAAGTAAAACAGCTGTCCAAGGAATCACTACTTCCACATCCAGATTCTCTATCCAAGTCACTCACAACGAAAAAACTTTGTATGCAGAAATAATTGTTTATGAAACTTTAATAATATAATATTTGAAATCCTCTACCACAAAAACCCATAAAACGATACCCCACATCGGTAGTGGGGTGAGGGAGATGATAGGGGTGTGGTAGTGGGGGTGGATGAAGTAAAAAAATATTTTGAGGTTTCTGGTTCTTGTACATACACTAAATCACATTTTTTCATCCCCTTTAATAATGGGGTGGGGGTGGTAATGGGGGTGGCTAATGCCAAAAATTTTTTGAGACCTTAGCTTCTCTTGTATGTATTAAATACCAATTTTATGTATTAAATACCAATTTTATGGACTCTTACCTACTTGATTTGCCCCAATTTACCCCCCAACCCTTCTATGGAACAAGATGAAAATATAA